>JACEHZ010000354.1:0-686808 GCA_017893485.1 Hemerocallis citrina
TAGAAATGGAAAAGAATCCTGAGGTTCGCAATTTTTTATTCAAAATTTTGTTTCCATGATACTCGTACAGGTTTGAACTACTAAGTTTCAAAATTTCGTTTCTGACTTATTTTAGAGTGAAAGTAAATAGCCCATCCTTGTTCTTATTCAGTGTTCAGTTTTGTTGTTATGGTACAGATATTCATTCAAACTGGATACCCACTTGATTTACCTTCTGGAAGCTTGGGGAGCTACTGTATTTATGAATATCATATGGTATGAAATATTTGACCACTATCAAAAATTCGCTTTTCATGTATTGTAAAATTTGACCCTAAAATGGACTTGTAATTTGAAGATTGTCCCTTTCAGTGTGGGCATGTGGTCTCTTCCCCCATCTAAAACAGTTTTACCCCATTGAATTAGATGGAAATTGACGAGCTACTTGCTTCCAATAGATCCAACACACTTATTCAATTTAAGAACAGATAGTATCACATAGTTTAAAAACTGTATGCCCTCAGTTCTTTCCTTGAAAATATCAGTGCTGAGGTACCTAGGGTACTGAAGATGCGTGTTGAACAACAATGGTCAACCCAAGAAAATTAGTCAATATGATACACCATAGGAAAAATGCCACACTGTACTGATTTGTGTTAGTTAAAATTAAAGAAGTTTCTGTGCTACTTGGTGGAGAAAGTCTCTGTGCTTCTTAGTGGAGAACGGATTAGACTTTCTTTGAGCTTCATCCTTTTATATAATTAAAAAAAAAGAAAATGGATTAGACCTGGTTTTCGAAAAATGTCCTGGTTTCATTATTTGGCATCTCAAACTGTTTTTTTGTATTTGTTTATGGCATTATCCTTGAGCTTTCTGATATAAGTAATGTATTCTCAGCCATGTTCAATGGGTTTCGCAACTGGTGGAAAGACTTTCTTCTTGTGGGGAGGCTGTATGATGGTAAAAGCTGCTATTATTATTTTTTTACTTCAATACACAGATATGTAAAATTGTAAAGCACACTCCAGTACTGGAGTTCTCATTGCATCGATTTTTATTTTTCCAGATGCATGCTGACGATTTTAGAAAAGACTTGTATGGTTTGGTGACTGGACTTCGAGATGGTGGATATTCTGATGATATGACTCTTGCTGCAGTAGCTGGTGAAGTTCTACTCCTACATATATGAAATGAAATTCATTTTGGTAGTGACTGCGTTGGTAGTGACTGTGTTTTTACTTTTTAATACTGTCATAACTGACATTTTTTGTTTTCGATACAATCACTGAACTTGTACTTTCTGTTATGGTGCATGAGATTCAATTTATATGTGAGGACAATAGAAAGCATGGCTCTGCTGATTCTGAGATACCAGCACGACTTGGTTGGGATTTCACCACAAACCCTCCCAATATTTCCAATCAATTTCGAGCCAATGCTGAAGCCACCACTACTAGTTTTTTGACTTCAATACACAGTTTTGTTACTGTTAACATGCTGACGTTTGAAAACATTAATTTTGGTTTAGAGATTCCCTTAGTCTAGTTGTTGATGCTTTGTTGAGACCCAAATCTGAATACCTCTCAGATGAAATATCTTAAGAGTCTATGATTTCCTTATTACATGCGTCTTCCATAACCTAGTGAAAGTGAGAGATATACATCCTGCTCGAGGATCAGTGGATAAAACCTTGAAGTTTAGTTAAATCACAATCTGACCTTGTTAAGTCTTTATCTGAACTTTTAAATTTTTCTGAGATGTGTACCATAAACTATGACGTTTGAACCTCAATAAGTGTTTTTATTCTCTTTATTGTTCTTTAAATTTTTAGCTCAGGCTGTCTTTCCGTTTTTTTAATTGTTTAAGGTTTCACTTTCTTTTTCACCTTCGTCCCACTTTGTAGTCATAACCAGCTTGATTAATGATTTAATGTTCTATATGTAAGCATCTTTTCCTTAATTTGCTTTGGTCCACTTGAACAGCAAAGCAGTCTAAGTTAGGGTGTTAACTAGGACAAAGTTATGTTACATGGTTATGGACTTATGACACAACATCAATATAGTGACATGACAAATCCCTGCAGAAATTGGATACATGAACACAGTTAAAAATGCAATGTAATTTATTTTTTTAATGTAAAATGGATCACATATGCTGTTACTCAGTGTATACAGTGGTATGTTCATAGGAATTAGGAAATATACTTACACAGTTACACTTTGACCTGTACGTAGTTTTTTGTGGATAAATTAAATATAGAGGGGTTAGTTAGGTATTATGGTGCCTTGTGATAAATGTGAAAAATACTTCTGCTAGTTTATCATACTTTTCTTGTTTGTCCATTAGCATCACTATTTTAGTTAATATTAGCATGATCCATACAGTGCATAGCCTAAAATGCATAGCCTAAAAATCAATGGAGTTCACAAATTATTAAATATTATTTGTTTACAGGGGAACATAAGAGACTAATTTGGTCGCCACCTGTTGCTGTCTTCCCCCATCCTCTTGGAAGTGATCTTAGCTTTGCAAGGTTTGTCATCTCTGTAATATTCTTTATTTTAAACATAAATAATACCATCTTATACTTATCCTGGTTCTGCAGATACTGGAATTACCTCAGGAAGCAAACATTTGTTCTGGAATCATATGTTTCACCTGTTAACAGGATCATGAACCGTGCGCTCTTCTCTGTTCACATGTACTTATCGTGGGGCTTTATTTTGCCCTATTTTATGGCACTGATACATTATGCAGCAGCCCTTAGAGCACAATATAGTGAATCTCCATTAAAGGGATTAGACACTTTATCTTGTGGTGAGCACACTACTTGTCTAATGGTAGACCTACTTTAGCTGATACACATGTTCTGAAGAAATTTAATACATTAAGTTTGAAATTTTGTAATTGCAACTTTTATCTTGTAGTGATACAAGGAGAAATAGTAACAGCTGTTATCAATTTCCCTAGACCTGTGTTAGACAAAGCTCTTTTCGTACTAGTGTCTTAAATCAGATAACCTTGGTTAGGGCTTCGCTTATTTTTTTATTTTTATTTTTATTTATTTTTTGTTTTGGTTTAAAAAATGTCAATGCTGTATTTTATCGTGAGATTAGTTGAAGACGAGCAGATTCCCTGTGTTTATCTTGACTTTTTTGACGTCAATGAGTTGGACGATTTAATAAAATATTGTAGTATCGTGGATGAAAGATTTCTTTGTTTGTTTCTCTTTGGTTAGTTAAGACATATATGAGTTCTGCGAAGAAAAATAAATGACAATGACCAATTGATTACCTCTCTTTATTATTCATTTAAAGATTATTTCTTATGCTTACAGTATGTTGGTTGTTAATGTTCAGGGTTGACACTCGCAGGCTGCTTAACTGCATGCACTTTACTTGAACTTCTTTCTATGTGGAACTTGACAAAGGTGGAGATTCAGCTGTGCAACATGTTATCTCCAGAAGGGCCATATGTCTCACTTGGTTCTTATAACTGGTTACTTGTAAGCCTCTCTCTCTCTCTCTCTCTCTCAATACTCCTGGAGGCTATAGCAAAAATGGTTTAGTTATGCTGACCTACAAAAGTTAGTGGTCAACGTTCTAATAGTGTAATCAATTCTGTTATCTTTGATCTGCATGCAGTAAAAGGTCTATATATGAAAAAAAAACATGTCTTTTACTTATGCCTCGCTCAATTACAAATTGATTGTTAGCAAAATGAGTATTCACTCATGTCTTCTATTTCATGAGCTGATTCATTTGATTCATCAACACCTAGATACCTTAAAACATTTATATTCATGAAATTCACATGTTTCTAGAACCAACTTGAAAATCATGAAGTTAGTTTATTTATATGGTTGGCAGCCATCCCATTTATGATCACTTGACCCGTAAACTAAGCATTTTCAGAACACATGATCTTTTTATCTGTAGATTTTTTTTTATCATAGGTCGTCCAATACAATGGTCCCTCATGTTCTTTAACAAGTGGTCAAAACTGATCTAGTTATGCCCTTACAGTATTAAAGTCTTTCCCTCATACTGTTAAACTTCAGGAGTTGTATTGAGGCCCCTTACCACTAAATTTAGTTTCAACACTAAAGTAATCAAGTAAATTAAGGGAACATTGTAATACTTGCCTTCCCTTATTTTTGTCAGACTTCGGACAAGTGCATTAATTCATCTCTAACTTAAGTATTTTGTGGCAGGTTTTTCTAGCAGTGTTGGTTGACAATTTCTTGTACCCAATTTCGGCTCTACGATCACATTTTTCACAATCTATCAACTGGTCCGGTGTCAGATACTATCTAAAGGATGGGAAAATAAACAAGGTATCTAACTTCTCTAGAATGCAAAGCGGAGTTATTTTATGCCGAATGTCAGCTCGATTTTATCTATATTAAAAAATAAATAAAATTCAACAGCACAACCAGAAGTTTGTTCTTCTTGATTGAAATAATGAGCGTAAATAATTAATTTGTATAAGTGTGAGTGTGTGTGTGTTTTATATTGGCCAACCAGTCTTATAAAGAACTAGGAATTTTCTTCTTATTAGAAAATGCTCATAGAAATATGTAGGTGTATTATTACACCTGGGAAAAAGTAGACATAATATTCACTGTTATAACTAGAGAGTGGAAATTGATGACAATAATCATCCCTTGAGGCTATAAGTGAGATTCTTAAATCTTAATAACTATTCTAAATGGAAAGCCCATGTAGAGTTCATATGCTAATCATCTAGTTGTTATCTTCTTTTCTATATATAATCGAGACTTGTGATTTGTATTAAACAACCAACACCCACGTTTCCTGCAAGTGCTACTCAAGAATCCCCAAAATCCACATGTGAGACAAAATTGCACAAAAGCCTCTAAATCCTGGCATATTTGCAAAAAAGTCTGCTGGAAAAAAGTGAATACACATGAAAGACATAGCTGTGTATAAGTCACTGAAAACAAGTAGATTTTCGTACGAGTCCCTCAACTCCTTAAAACTCTTGCAATTAAGTTCCTCTACTTCAAAAGAGAATGTGCACTGTACATGTAAATTACTACGAAGTTTATTACATGAAAGTTGTGATCTGAGTGGTCACGACAAGTGTGCGCCTACTGGCCTCACGCATGTATCATACGTTTCTATTTGTCATACTAATTTTAAGCAAGGTTGGAAATTGATGCACATCAATATGGATAGAGAGAAGAATTTAGGTTCTCAATGACTAGTGTATCGGTGGAAAAAACATGTGCATTTCAGTTGTAATAATTTATCTATATGACATAGTTACTACAGAATTGTTAGTAATAATTTATTTATGTGACGTAGTTACTGTCTAATCATTATGGTGATGTAGCAGGTTTACCGTAATTTTTTTGATCAAGTAGAGTGCTACATATTATATCTTTAACATTTGTTGGAATCATCTGACACTGTGTTTCAGACTTTCAGTTAATGGCTAAATAACTACTTAGATTAACTTCTGCTGAATACGATCAACACAAACATCTATGTCTTTATTACTTCAAGTTTGATTTTTTTGCCTTATTCAACAAATAGTTAATTGGATCAAGGTGTGAAAGCTCAGTATCAGTTCCAACCTCAGACAACTGTTTATGTTATTGGTGTCCAATTTTGTACTGGCATTATTCTTTTCAATAATATTTAAAGTTTCCTTTCAAATGTTAAAATGACTAGTAATATTTTGTGATGCTCAATGGATCCCTGATAATGGTTAGTCAGCTTAAATGAATATTATATAACAAATTGGTCATTTCACCTGTTCAACTTGGAATGCATCTTTATTTCTCGATGTTGCTACCGTGCAAATAATATGCAATAAAAGATTATCTGATTTGCAAGACTGATGAAATGTACATAGACTATCAAACTACAGGGAGACTTTCTTTAATGTATTTTATTCAGTGGATAAACTGAAGTTTGTTCCTATTCTAAGCCAATAATTGACGAAGATAGAAACATTAAATAAGACGACCCCCTTAAGGTCGCCATCCGATAGAATGTCAGGTATGTGTCAGTGTCAACAAGAATTCTTGTAGATGTTTTGAGATCATTATCCTAGCCTTCCCTATGTACTCATAGTTAGATGTCTTATCAACAAGGCCGCTTAACAGTTTACAACAAAAAAATAAGGCCTCTTAACAGATTTAGTAATTTTAAAGATAGTTTCACAGGTTTTGACCAAGAACACAATATTGAATTAAGGCAGGTGGGTCGAGCAACCTAACATAAGCTATAACGTAACAAGTTATAGTGACTTGATCAGGTGGTAGTACTAAGATGACTCAGACTCAGTTTACATATATCTTGATTGCGGAAATGGAGGGTACTTCTAAATGTCTTGAGTTGCAAGTCACAGTAATATAAGAGAAGTAGGTCAATTATACTTGGTTTTTTTTTCCTTTTTGAGGAAAAACTATAGATAGTTGCTTATAAAATGTTTTAGTCTGCAATAAGCAGATTGCAAGCTATGAGATATTGTCCATCATGTAAAAAGTCGACGTTGAGATGGTAATGAAATGGGAAAATGGATCATGTGCAACCTCCGCACATATGGATTCATTGGAGTAGATTCTGTCTTATAGATAAAGTACGGCTCTGTAACACAGTAAGATAACCATGCCCAGTTAAAGTCTTTAGCTATTGGACTAGCTCTAATTCAAAGTACTAGAGAACAACTACAGAAGGTTAAAAACAACATTAAGAGTGTTTTTGAAATGCCTTTCCAAAAGAGAAAAAGAAGTAGAAGTTTTGACTGATACAAAGTTATCAATGCAGTATGTAGACTTACAGGTTTTAACCTCAGAATCATGTCTTCAGGAATTAATTTTATGCTTTATTGTTTGGTTTTAATTGTAACCCATCCTAAACTATGCAAACTTTGTTCAACCTCATTTGTTATTCAATTTCATTTATATTTAAACCAGTTTCAGCCAAGATATAATTGAATTCTTGAAACTTTAATTTTGATGGTGCAGTAGCTTATGACATGATCCCACAACGTTAGTTGTGTTGAGGTGCACATGCCTTAAAGAGGTGCTCATGTATATGTAGGATTGGCGGCATCAAACATACATTTTTTCCCCTTAAATATATAGATAAATATTTGTAGGTGCAAACATTTTACTCGACCTAAAGCGAAGTCCGAAACATATTTTTAAACTTATCTGTCTATTTTTATGTCTGACGTATCAAATATATATCATTATATTCCTCACTAAAACTAGATGCAGAACTTTTTAGAACTGCAGAATTGTCGAGACATCTGACATACTTATCCTTAAATAATCTTGAAACCCTTACCAGAGTCTGCCAAATCTTGATTATGTACAAGATATTCATATGCATCACAGTAATAAGCAAAATTCTCTTTTTGTCCATCCTCCTGTTGCCTTGAGAGTAGTTCGGATTTATCACATTCTGTTTCATAATATGCAATACATGCTGCAGATTGAAAGATGCAAGGAGCACGGAACAAAATATTCTGATCTTGCACGAAAGCGCCTTTACATGAAAAGGTTTGCGACACCCAAATCTTCTTTGCTTGGTTCCATGTCAAGAAGTTTCACGGTGTGGCGTCAACCAAAGAAGTTTGACTGCTAGGTTTCTGCAGTCTGTATTATCAGGAAATCGCCAATCATTTCCTCATTCTTTGCTGCCTCATATCTCAGGCACAATTTTTTTTTTCAAATATTCCAATTCTTCTCCCCAATTTTCCGATTCATATAGAAATTACATTCAGTCGATTGATTTTTGTGGCAATTTCATGTATATGCCGCGTAAAGTTTGTGAATCTATCTGTCTGTAACATTTTATTTTAGATACATACCAAAAGTTATCACTGTAGACAGTTTGGGTGACTCTCAATGTTTTAATAGTTTTGTAAACTGTTCATATTATTGTAAACGCTCGACCTATCATCAAGATAGGCTTGTGAGAAAACAATGTGTAAGACTGGATTATAAGCAAATTGAGAAGGAAAAGAAAAGAAAAAGATTTTGTTCATATTTTGTGTAGCTGTTTTCTGGCACTTTTTGAAGTTGGCAAGACGAGTGCAGTCTGCAGAAATCATTGAGTTGTAGATTATGTGTTCTATCTGATTGATGTCTTTATTAAAGCTTCGAGTTTGTGTACACAATGTGTCACCCACACTCATATATACTCTTTCCGTTTCATAATACAAGTCATTCTAGCGTTTTTTTTTCTTTCATAATACAAGTCACTTTAGATTTTGAGAAGATATCTTCTTATTTTTAAATGTCCATAAAGTAATTTTCTCTAAGATTTTCAATTTTACCCTTATCATTTTTTGTAAGAGAAGTAATAAAAAATTATAGGAGATGACAAATAGGATATTATACAATTGATAGCTCATTTATGAGCTTAAAAAACCAAAAATATTGAGTATTTTCACTCAATCCTAAATTGTTTCTTAATAGGCGTGTAGAAACCTGGAACAACTTAACTGATACATGATGCAAGTGAGATTCAGACACCTAATCTTTCCGCCACTACTACGGACGCTGACCACTAGAGCCTAGTGGCACATGCTTGCAAATAGTTCTCTTTATCCAAGAATTTGCCAGTAAATGAAAAGGGATTACTGGTTTAGCGTAGCTAATGTAGAACAAGAAAGGGGGTATGAAATTTCTATAGAGTAGAGTTTCTACAAAATTAACCCGTGTCAGCTATTATGAGGACTTTATAAGTCAGGTTAAGCAAATTAATAGATGCAATAGCA
This sequence comes from Hemerocallis citrina, assembly GCA_017893485.1. Classification (NCBI taxonomy): domain Eukaryota; kingdom Viridiplantae; phylum Streptophyta; class Magnoliopsida; order Asparagales; family Asphodelaceae; genus Hemerocallis; species Hemerocallis citrina. The sequence continues at coordinate 8,743 of JACEHZ010000354.1, forward strand.
AATGTTGTGATTTGGTGGACTCAATAACGAACCCATATCAATCGCGTAACCTAGCTAGAAGAGTACTCTCTATGTTACTAAAAAATCGATTTGCATCGACATTGCATACATATTCCAAATGAGAGAGATGGAGAAAAACAAGATTCCCCAAAAAAGATAGGTCCCGACATTTGTTCGCTCCACACTTTTTACCATTTGCCCCCTCTCCCTCCTTTGGATACACGTCAAACCACTTTTATGCTTAGTGAATATTCCTTGATGAAATATCATAGATGTGATATAATTGACCGCTACACTCGCTCGGGTATGCAAATATAAACCAAAAATGTTGTTCGAACTGGAATTTTAGTTCGATATGTATTTATTATGGATAATTTCGTAGTCTCCATATTTTGCACATGTATTTTCTTTTTGACTCAAATCTCATACATGCATTGCACGTCATTTGCATAAATATTTTTTCAACTTGGAGAAAAAGATTCATTAAATGCACGTAATGACGGCACTAATTATTCCATACTGTTCTGCCTTAGAGAGATACATTCAATGCATATACCACTCGCTGACAAGGAATTTTATACCACTTAACTGATGGACCAATTATTCTCACAAATCCGGCTTTTCAAGAAAGAAAAAAAGATGACATGTACCTAATTAGTTACGCCACCTACAAAGTCTACTGGAATAGACTCACAATCTAGCTAGGCCCCAAATTCAAACTGGGTACACGCGTGGGTGGGTGCAGGTCACCCACAATTTAAAATATTAAGTACTTTTAGTCAATCCTAGATTACTTCTTAATAGTCTAGAAACCTGAAATAGCTTATATTTTCAAAATAGAGGGCTTACTATTTTCTCATAAAAGAAACTGATACATGATGCAAGTGAGATTCAGACTCCTAATCTTTCCGCCACAACTAGGGACGCTGACCACTAGAGCCTAGTGGCACTTGCTTGCAAATAGTTCTCTTTATCCAGGAATTTGACAGTAAATGAAAAGGGGTTACTGGTTTAGCGTAGCTAATGTAGAACAAGAAAGGGGGTATGACGGATAAAATAGTTTATCCCATCAAAATAAATCGAATTTCTACAGAGTAGAGTTTCTACAAAATTAACCCGTGTCAGCTATTATGAGGACTTTATAAGTCAAGTTAAGCAAATTAACAGATACAATAGCAAATGTTGTGATTTGGTGGACTCAATAACCAACCCATATCAATCCCGTGACCTAGCTAGAAGAGTACTCTCTTTGTTACTAAAATATCGATTTGCATCGACATTGCATACATATTCCAAATGAGAGAGATGGAGAAAAACAAGATTCCAAAAAAGATAGGTCGGGACATTTGTTTGCTCCACACTTTTCACCCTTGCCCCCTCTCCCTCCTTTGGATACATGTCAAACCACTTTTATGCTTACTGAATATTCCTCGATGAAATATCATAGATGTGATATAATTGACCGCTACACTCAATCGAGTATGCAAATATAAACCCAAAATGTTGTTCGAACTGGAATTTTAGTTTGATATGTATTTATTATGGATAATTTCGTAGTCTCCATATTTTGCACATGTATTTTCTTTTTGACTCAAATCGCATACATGCATTGCACGTCATTTGCATAAATATTTTTTCAACTTGGAGAAAAAGATTCATTAAATGCACGTAATGACGGCACTAATTATTCCATACTATTCTGCCTTAGAGAGATACATTGAATGCATATACCACTCACTGACAAGGAATTTTATACCACTTAACTGATGGACCTATTATTCTCACAAATTCGGCTTTTCAAGAAAGAAAAAAAAGATGACATGTACCTAATTAGTTACGCCACCTACAAAGTCTACTGGAATAGACTCACAATCTAGCTAGGCCCCACATTCAAACTGGGTACACGCGTGGGTGGGTGCAGGTCACCCACAATTTAGAATATTGAGTACTTTTACTCAATCCTAGATTGTTTCTTAATAGTCTAGAAACCTGAAATAGCTTATATTTGTTATAACTTATATAAACAAACTTAATTTTTAATGTAAAATTAATTACAACGAATTAAATTCCTACTCAAATTTAATAATACTTATACTGTTACGCAAACAGTATAACTCACTATCAACAAAGAACAAAAGGAAGATACTGAATTTTTAATTCGAACCTTGATAATCGTGAATTGAAGGGACTGTTTCGCAAACAGTGTATATCAGTGTACACAAAGTACAGAAAGAAGATATGTTATCTTCAATTCCGACCTTGAGTATGGTGAAGAAAGAAAAATACAGATTGAGGCTTGTTGAAACAATGTCCTTAAGACATTTAATTCTGCCACTACAACGGCGTACACAGGTTTTAACGGCAGTCGTCTCTCAAGATACAACAGTCAGAACTCCGTTAACTTACACTCGAATAATGGAGGCTCGGTCGAGAAAGGATATGATGACATCATTTTGTGATATTGCTATGTTAATACAGGATGATAGGGAAGATATGAATGGGCTCTAGATTTGATCAGAATCCTGTCTTATTTAGAGCCCTAATCCCGTGGCAGTTGTTGTAACTATTCGGACAAAACTGTCATGACAGTTGCAACTGCCTGTATCAAATCAGAACTGCCGTAGGCAGTTGTTGCAACTGTTCATACAAAACTGTCATGACAATTGCAACTGCTCGTATCCAGCTCGTATCAAAATAGAGCTAAATTCTTGCAAAAAAAATAATTTTACTGAAAGCCCAAGCCCAGGCCCGGGTCCGGTCCGGCCCGGGCCTGCCGGGCCGGGCCGGGCGAGCGCGTGTGTTCCATACCGATGCCCAAGTTGGGTGTGTTCTCCCTCCGGAGAAAATATTTGTACCCCTATCGGCACAACCCTTTGGCTCAGTTTTTAACTTATAACTTCATTTACTTTTTGCTCCTTACCGATATGGGACTAAGTTTAAATGTCACATATCAAGCAAAAGTTCAATTCTTCATTTTAACAAGCTAACTTTGAAGGCGAATATTTCATTCATTTGAAATTGGTTTTGGACATATGAGTACATCATTTTGTACGTCTTGATGAGTACAATATGATGGAATCGATTTCCAACAATCCCCCACATCAATGAAAATTTTCGTCTCTCACCTTACAACAGGTGCATATCACAGTGCGCAATTTGAAATAATGTCGCATCGTGGATAGGTAGATATTTCACTTTGAACCTTCGCTAGTTAAAGTTTATCAGACATACTTGGCTAATTGGCAAAATATTTCATCTTGAACCGTTAGCCGTTAGTGTATGCCCAAACAATAAACTCTACAGAATATTGTGTTCTTCACATCCAATCTCTCGGTTGTGTTCATTTTGGCCCTGAACAAATCTCAGTTCTGCGAGTGTTTTTAGAGAACTCCAGTCTTTCAAAGTTCTCATAGAGCCGACCCAGCTCACACTTACATAGGTGACCGCATCCATAAAGAGTACCCTACAATACTCCACTTGTGATTTCAAGATATGGACGTCATTAAAAGCATAGCTTATTCTTTTAATACTTCGGTAGGCATGCATTTATTTTGCACCCTAGGAATGAGATGGACCTGAGTCCAAATGCATTACTGTTTGAGTTACTCATAACTGGTTGTCCTATTGAATCTGGTCCGTGGAATCTCCAGTCGCCAGGTTAGGTTTTCGTATAAGGTAAATCGTATTGTTTTAGGCTTTAAACCCCATTTCCCTCGATGCACAGTTAATTTTCTCTCTGGATAATTCCTTAGTAAATGGATCCACTAAGTTATCCTGTGACCTCACAAAGTCAATGAAAATAATTCCATTGGAGAGTAACTGTCGAATAGTATTATGGCATCTACGAATATGTCGTGATTTGCCATTATATACAGAATTGTGCGCTTTACTTGATTATCTCAATGGATACAAATGGCCGTCATTGGTTTAAACCAAAATGGAATATTTTTTAAGAAGTGGCGAAGCCATTCAGCTTCTTCACCTGCTTTATCTAAAGCAATGAACTCAGATTCCATTGTGGATCGTGCAATACACGTTTGTTTGGAAGATTTCCATGACACAGTAGCTTCTGCTCGGGTAAAGATATAACCACTCGTGGATTTTGATTCTTCCGAATCTGATATCCAATTTGCATCACTGTATCCTTCAAGAACGGCAGGATATCTACCATAATGTAGTGAAAAGTTTGTAGTATTCTTTAAATACCCAAGTACTCTTAGTAATGATGTCCAGTGACCTTTTCCTAGGTTACTGGTGTATCTGCTTAGTTTACTCACTGCATAAGCAATGTCTGGTCTCGTGCAGTTCATGAGGTACATTAAACTGTCTATTACATGAGAATACTCCAGTTGCATTATACTTTCACCAGTATTTTTGTGCAAAACTATAGATGGTGAATAAGGGTTTGATACTCCTTTAATCCCATGTTCCTTGAATCTGTCAAGCACTTTTTCCACATAATGTGATTGAGATAATTCAATGCCACTAGGTGTTCTTATTATTTTGATACCTAAAATAACATCTGCCACACCTAAGTCTTTCATGTCAAAGTGGTTGAATAGTATTTTCTTTACAGTCTTGATGACTTCCAGGTTAGGACCAAACATTAGCATATCATCCACATATAGGCAAACAATCACACAAGATTGTCCCATTTGTTTGTAACAAACACATTTATCACATTCATTAATTCGAAAGCCATTTTTCATCATGACATTGTCGAATTTTTCATGCCATTGTTTCGGAGCATGTTTAAGTCCATATAGGGATTTAACAAGTTTGCATACTTTATTTTCAGCTCCCTTTGAAACAAACCCTTCCGGTTGCTCCATGTAGATCTCTTCTTCGAGATCCCCATTTAAAAATGCCGTTTTGACATCCATTTGATGAATTTGAAGATTATAGATAGATGTTATTGCTATCAGCATTCTTATAGAGGTTATCCGCGTAACCGGTGAATAGGTATCAAAGAAGTCTAAGCCCTCCTTCTGGCGATACCCCTCCTTCTGGTGATACCCTTTAGCTACTAATCTAGCTTTGTATTTGTCAATGGAACCATCTGGTTTTATCTTCCGTTTGAAGATCCATTTACATCAAATTGGTTTATGACCTAGTGGAAGGTCAACCAATTTCCAGGTGTGATTACTTAGAATTGATTCAATCTCATTATTGATAGCTTCTTTCCAACAGGGAGACTCCGAGGATGAGATTGCCTCTTTGTAAGTCTGAGGTTCAGCCTCTAACATGTATGTTAGATAATCTGGACCGAAAGACTTAGAGGTTTTAGGTCTTACACTTCTTCTTGGTTCGGATTCACCATTTTCACGATGAGTTTCATCATGTTTCTCAGTTAAGACTTCACTTGTTCTTTTGAGATCAGGGTTTCCATTATTTCTTTTGTGTGGAAACACATCTTCAAAGAATATGGCATTTCTTGACTCAATGATAGTGTTTACACTGATGTCACGTACTTCAGACTTGAAAACTAAGAATCTGTTTGCACTATAATTTTCGGCATGGCCTAGAAAATAACAATCTACAGTTTTTGGTCCAAGTTTGGTTCTCTTGGTAAGAGGAACCGAGACCTTAGCCAAACACCCCCATACTTTGAGGTATTTGTAATTAGGCATATGTCCTTTCCATAATTCATATGGAATGGAATCAGTTTTCTTATGTGGAACTCTATTTAATATGTGATTTGACATATATAAAGCTTCCCCCCACAAGTTTGTAGGTAGTCCAGAAGTTATAAGCAAGACATTAATTATATCTTTTAACGTTCTGTTCTTTCTTTCAGCAATTCCATTTTGCTGAGGTGAGTATGGAGTAGTTGTTTGGTGGATAATTCCATAATATTCACACAATTGTGCAAATGGAGACTCATATTCTCCACCTCGATCAGACCTCAGTTTTTTGATCTTTTTGTTAAGCTGATTCTCTATTTCAGTCTTGTATTTTGTGAATGCTGCAATTGCTTCGTCTTTACTATTTAGTAAATAGACATAGCAATACCGAGTGCAATCATCGGTAAATGTGATAAAATACTTTTTCCCACCTCTTATGGGTAAGGATTTGAAATCACATAAATCAGTATGGATTAAGCATAACGGCTCAGTACTCCTGTCCACTGTGTTGAATGGTTTCTTGACCATTTTTCCTTCTACACAAGTCTCACACTTGTGATTTTTGTCAAATTTAAAGTTTGAAATCAAACATAAATTTGCAAGTTTTTTCATCTTTCGAAAATTTATGTGCCCTAATCTATCATGCCATAAAATTGTTTCAGATTTAAGCAAATAAGAAACTGAAATTTTATTAATCATAGATTTAGAGTACATTGGGTTATTGCCAATTACGGTTACATTAGCTTTGAATAATCCATCACACAGATATCCCCTCACAACATAAACCCCAGCCTTGGTCAGCACCAACTTGTCTGACTCAATTACAATCTTGAAGCCTTTCTTGGAGAGCACAGATCCAGAAATAAGGTTCTTGCGGATGTCTGGCACGTGAAGCACGTCGTTCAGCGTAACGTTCTTTCCAGACATGAACTTCAGGATGACTTGTCCACAGCCTTCGACCATCGACACAGCAGAGTTGCCCATATAAAGTGTTTCTTCGTGGTCCAGTTTCTGATAAGTCGAGAACAGTGACTTATCAAAACATATGTGCCGAGTAGCACCTGTGTCTACCCACCATTGTCCGGGATGTTAGACAAGTTTACATTCAGAAACAACAACAAACAAGTTTAGGTCATCGATGCTTGAAATGATGTTCTCAGTGACATTTGCTTCTGAAGTGCCTCCAGATGTCTTGAAGCGGCAGTCTCTGGCAGAGTGACCAGGCTTCCCACAAATCTAACAATTTCCATTGAACTTCTTGTTGGGCTTCTTGTCTTTAAATCCTTGATCTGAAGCTTTCCTCTTCTGGGAATTTTTCTTGTTGTTGTTGGAGTTGCCCTTCCACTTGTTGGAACTTTCCACAATATGTACTTTAGCCTCATCGCTTCTGAACTTGATTGTACCTCGGGTGTCTACTTCAATCTTCAACCTGACAGCAAGATCTTCTAAGGATATTTCATTCTTTTTGTGCTTGAGGTAATACCTGAAGTCTTTCCATGATGGTGGCAACTTTCCAATGATTGCTTCCACTAGAAAGGATTCGCCAACCTTATGGCCTACGGCTTCCATCTCGTGAATAATGATTTGAAGCTCCTGCATCTGGACAGTGACGGACTTAGAGTCTACCATTTTGTAGTCCATAAATTTATCCACGATAAATTTCTTCAAGCTGGCATTCTCAGTCTTGTATTTGTAGGCCAGAGTGGTCCACAAGGTTTTTGCAATAGTGATTGGACTGTATATCTTATGCAGAACTTCATCCAAACAGTTAAGGATGTAGTTCCGGCAAAGAAAGTCCGAATGCCTCCACGCATCCACTACTGCAAATGTCTCCTTATAAGTTTCTGAAGTCCGCCCCTCAGCGGGCTTAGGTTCTTCCTCCTCGAGGAACCTATCCAACCCGAGAGTTGTGAGATAGAAGAGCATTTTGCTCTGCCAAGTCTTGAAGTCAGCCCCTTTGAAATTCTCTGGCTTGTTGTGCATACTATTAACCATTTTCGGGAGTTCTAGTTTGGTAGTCATATTGTTGTCTACAAAAGAAAAAGAAATTAAACGTCTTAAGTTGTTATAACTTATGTAGACAAACTTAATTTTTAATGTAAAATTAATTACAACGAATTAAATTCCTACTCAAATTTAATAATACTTATACTGTTACGCAAACAGTATAACTCACTATCAACAAAGAACAAAAGGAAGATACTGAATCTTCAATTCGAACCTTGATAATTGTGAATTAAAGGGACTGTTTCGCAAACAGTGTATATCACTATACACAAAGTACAGAAAGAAGATATGTTATCTTCAATTCCGACCTTGAGTATGGTGAAGAAAGAAAAATACAGATTGAGGCTTGTTGAAATAATGTCCTTAAGACATTTAATTCTGCCACTGCAACGGCGTACACAGGTTTTAACGGTAGTCGTCTCTCAAGATACAACAGTCAGAACTCCATTAACTTACACTCGAATAATGGAGGCTCGGTCGAGAAAGGATATGATGACATCGTTTTGTGATATTGCTATGTTGATACAGGATGATAGGGAAGATATGAATGGGCTCCGGATTTGATCAGAATCCTGTCTTATTTAGAGCCATAATCCCGTGGCAGTTGTTGTAACTGTTCAGACAAAACTGTCATGACAGTTGCAACTGCCCGTATCAAATCAGAATTGACCCGTAGGCAGTTGTTGCAACTGTTCATACAAAACTGTCATGACAATTGCAACTGCCCGTATCCAGCTCGTATCAAAACAGAGCTAAATTCTTGCAAAAAAATAAGTTTACTGAAAGCCCAAGCCCAGGCCCGGGTCCGGTCGGCCCGGGCCGGGCGAGCGCGTGTGTTCCACACCGATGCCCAAATTGGGTGTGTTCTTCCTCCGGAGAAAATATTTGTACCCCTAAGGGCACAACCCTTTGGCTCAGTTTTTAACTTATAACTTCATTTGCTTTTTGCTCCTTACCGATATGGGACTAAGTTTAAATGTCACATATCAAACAAAAGTTCAATTCTTCATTTTAATAAGCTAACTTTGGAGGCGAATATTTCATTCATTTGAAATCGGTTTTGGACATATGAGTACATCATTTTGTACGTCTTGATGAGTATAATATGATGGAATCAATTTCCAACAATATTTTCAAAACAGAGGGAGTACTATTTTCTCATAAAAGAAACAGATACATGATGCAAGTGAGATTCAGACTCCTAATATTTCCGCCACTACTAGGGACGCTGACCACTAAAGCCTAGTGGCACTTGCTTGCAAATAGTTCTCTTTATCCAGGAATTTGACAGTAAATGAAAAGGGGTTACTGGTTTAGCGTAGCTAATGTAGAACAAGGAAAGGGGTATGACGGATAAAATAGTTTATCCCATCAAAATAAATCGAATTTCTACAGAGTAGAGTTTCTACAAAATTAACCCGTGTCAGCTATTATGAGGACTTTATAAGTCAAGTTAAGCAAATTAACAGATGCAATAGCAAATGTTGTGATTTGGTGGACTCAATAACCAACCCATATCAATTGCGTGACCTAGCTAGAAGAGTACTCTCTATGTTACTAAAAGATCGATTTGCATCGACATTGCATACATATTCCAAATGAGAGAGATGGAGAAAAACAAGATTCCAAAAAAGATAGGTCGGGACATTTGTTCGCTCCACACTTTTCACCCTTGCCCCCTCTCCCTCCTTTGGATACACGTCAAACCACTTTTATGCTTAGTGAATATTCCTCGATGAAATATCATAGATGTGATATAAATGACCGCTACACTCTATCGGGTATGCAAATATAAACCCAAAATGTTGTTCGAACTAGAATTTTATTTCGACATGTATTTATTATGGACAATTTCGTAGTCTCCATGTTTTGCACATGTATTTTCATTTTGACTCAAATCTCAAACATGCATTGCATGCCATTTGCATAAATATTTTTTCGACTTGGAGAAAAAGATACATTAAATGCACGTAATGACGACACTAATTATTCCTCACTGCTTTGTGCCTTAGAGAAAAAGATACATTCAATGCATATACCACTCACTGACGGAATTTTTTTACCAAACTATCCCACTTTTTGTAAGTATGTATGAAACTATCCTTGTTTGAAAATTTAATACCAAAACATCCCTGTCGGTAACTTAGTTAACGACCTTGGTAATAATAGGCACGTTAACCCAGTTAATGTGTCTATACTTAGTGATTTTTTATGTACAAAACATCCCTGTCTGTTTGTTTGTGAAGATAGACATATACGTTAACCCCGTTAACGACCTTGGTAATAATAGGCACGTTAAGTGTGAGTATATCCAATTTCATCTTTACACTCGTTAACTCTGTTAACGGCCTTGGTAATAATAGGCACGTTAACTGAGTTAACGTGTGTGAGTATCTCCAATTTCATCTTCACACTCGTTAACTCAGTTAACGACCTTGGTAATAATAGGCACGTTAACTGAGTTAACATGTCTATACTTAGTGATTTTTTACCCACATCCCTCTTTGAGGTAGTGCCCCATACTGTCCCAACTACAAACGTTAACCCCGTTAACGCGAGTGGTTTAAATACTACCGCTAAAGGGGTTAACGAGTCTATATTGGATGAGTTTTTCTGCAAATCCCCACTCAAGGGGAAAAGTTGTATCCCCATCAGCACGTTAACGGGGTTAACGCTAGGGAAACTACTAGACTCGTTAACCCCGTTAGCGACAGGGATGTTTTGGTATTAAATTTTCAAACAGGGATAGTTTCGTACATACTTACAAAAAGTGGGATAGTTTGGTAAAAAAATCGCACTGACGAGGAATTTTATACCACTTAACTGATGGACCGATTATTCTCACAAATCTGGCTTTTCAAGAAAGAAAAAAAAGATGGCATGTATCTAATTAGTTAGGTTACGTATTCCCTAAGAGCATCTGTTGTCGTTAAAGGCAAATTTTGGGTATTTGGCAAATAGCAAATAGCAAAAATAGATTTGCTCTGTAGTCGTTGTTAGCCAAAATTTGGCTTTTACGAAATCCAAATAGGACGGACGATAAATTATTTTCCGTTCGACGTTAAAAAAAACCTAAAAAAATGGTTTAAATGGAGAGATAGTGACATTTCAACCCAAACAAAAAATGGCCAAAGCTTCCCTGATGTAGGGACGGGAGATAATGTTTCGTTTGAAAGTTTTTTGTTTTTTTTAAATGGAACGGACGGAAAATCATTTCCCTTCTGACCGTTTAAAAAAAAATTAAAAAAAATTAAGGGATGGGGAATAATCCCTCGTCCGATGAGTACGTGTAAAAAAAAATCTCTCGGACGAAAAATAATCTTTCGTCCGATCGAACGGATGAAAGATTATCTTTCGTTTGCTATATTTTGACAATTGCTATTTCGTTCGCCAAATATAGCCGACTACTGTAGCGGCGAAACCCAATTTTTGGGTAAATGGCCAACGACTGCAGAACCTGTTTTTCCAAATTTTGAAAAATTTGGGTAAATGGCAAACGACTACAGATGCTCTAATGCACCAAATAAATAAACACACCTACAAAGTCTACTGCAGGTCACCCTCAATCCCCCCCCCCCCCCCCCCTCCCCGCGCGAAGAATTTTTTACCAAACTATCCCACTTTTTGTAAGTATGTACGAAACTATCTCTGTTTGAAAATTTAATACCAAAACATCCTTGTCGCTAACTGAGTTAGCGCACTTAGTAATTTTCATCGCGCTAACTTAGTTAGCGTGCTGCAGGGGATACAACATTTTCCCTCTAGTTTGGGTGTGGTAAAAAACTCACCCAATATAGACACGCTAACTTCGTTATCGTGCGTGTTTAAACCACTCACGCTAACGGGGTTAGCATTCGTAGATGAGATAGTATGAGGCACTACATCAAAGAGGGGTGTGGGTAAAAAATCACTAAGTATATATACGTTAACTCAGTTAACGTGCCTATTATTACCAAAACCGTTAACTGAGTTAACGACTGTGAAGATTTAAAGTTTCCAGAAAATTGAAACTTTCTGGAAATTGAAGATACTCACACACGTTAACTCAATTAACGTCTATTGTTTTACCAAGGCCGTTAACTGAGTTAACGTGTATGCCTATCTTCACAAACAGACTAATAATCGACACACGCTAACCAAGTTAACGGTCTTGGTATAAAGAGGTGCACTAACGGGGTTAGCGTGTCTATATTGGGTGGGTTTTTTTGCCACACCCAAACAAGAAGAAGAAGTTATATCCCCTGCAGCACGCTAACTGAGTTAGCACAAAGAAAATTACTAGACGCACTGACTCAGTTAGCGACATGAATATTTTGGTATTAAATTTCCAAACAGGATAGTTTCGTACATACTTACAAAAAGTGGGATAGTTTGGTTAAAAATCCCCCCCCCACCCCCCCCCCCCCCCCCCCCCCCCGAAACACTCGTCTCAAAGCCGACTCCTACGCGTGTGGGCCCCACCCGGGTCCCTAGTTGCTCGCCCACCATTCGCGACCTCTTCCTCTCTATAAATTCCCACCCCATCACATTTCACCATCTCTCCATTTCTCTTCATTTTTTTCTCTCAATTTTTGCAAAATAAAAAAAACAATAAATAAGAAAAATGTCTTGCTATCGTGGAAAATATGCTGGTAAATTCAACCACCCTTTCATCATTTGTATTATTAGCATATATTAGATCTGGGTATTTGTTTTTGTTTTCTTGTTTCAGATCTTGATTTGTGATTAGTTGTTAAGAAAATTCTCTTAGATCTAGTAAATTGGGGTTTATTTGTGTTTAGATTATTGTTGTGTGTGGATCTAACATTTGGTGATTGAATTGCCCATCTCAATTTATTAGTTGTGATATTTAATTGTAGACAACACCCGTATATGAATTTTATTATATGATTATCATAAATAACTGTCTTGAACATTTAGGGCATTTTATGACTTGTATACTTGCAGTTATCTAAAATTTGATATGTTTCAATCGTATTTTTGTGTTATCTAGTTTCACATCATTGTTATTTGATGTTTGCTCAGGGCCGGCCCTGGGTTCCCGGGGGCCGAGGCGAACTCCCGAAATAGGGCTCCTAATAACAGTATTTTTTTACTTGCAAAATACATGCCTATATTTACAAGGGATTACAAATTTGGGGCCCCTAAAATTGTAAAAACTTTGGGGGCCTTAGGCGGCCGCCTCAAGGGTGGGGCCGGCCCTGTGTTTGCTTGTGGTTCTATTAAAAAAAAGTATAGATGTTTGTACCTTCCCAAACATAGCAAAGAAAAAAAGTTTAGGCCTCGTTTGGAAGCAATGTTTAGATAGAAAAAAAGTTTAGGCCTCGTTTGGAAGCAATGTTTAGATATAAGTATTTTTTAAGTGAAGGTAGAGGTATTCAACCCGTTAGGTCAAAATTCTGGTACATGGTATTGATTTTTTAAGAGAGCATTTGACTTTGGAGACAAGATAACTTCAGTTTTTTTTGGAGGTGAGATAATTATAGGTATCTTAATCTTTTGGATCCAAAAAGTTCAGATACTTTCAGTCATCTTTCCTCTAAAAAAATATCCAAATGGAGCCAAACATAAGATAATTGTAGGTATCTCCAGATGTCTTATGTAACCTCCGTTCCCAAACGGGGCATGTTGCTACTGATTTTGGTGTGGGAGCAAACAAATGAATTTGTGAATTCTTTTAGAAAACGAATAATGCAAACTTGTTGACTTTCATCGGCGTTTGACTGGTTTCTTGCTGCTGCTGTTGACCTGTAAAAAGTTCGATACACCGGGATGTACTCCGCCAACGAACCCTCCGACGCTCTTGTCAGTAATCAGAAAGATTATGAGTTTTATGTGGAAAAAGATTGATTACCTTTCTTATGGTGGGGGGAGAGGGGTATTTATAGTCACCTTTAGAGACAATTTAGAGATAATGATTTATCCCTATGTCCCGGTATTTTTGGATAACATGTATAGTTTAAATCGTTTCATGATGTGATTTGGTTTTAACCGTCTTTTAGGGATAACCATGAATTTGAATTACTCTTTAAATATCTGAATTGGTTTGTAACGGGTTGCTACCCATACCCAATAGAACGGATCCGTTTTTGGGTTATTGGACTTTGAAGAAAGACCCAGTTTCCATTTCGGACCTGTTTGTAGGTAAAATTACCGTTTTACTCCTGAGAGCTTTAAGATTCGTGCCCGATTTGAATGGTCCTGATTTGGTTCTATTTTTAGCCGTATCACAAGCCCCCCACTCTTGGAGACCGAGTTTTACAGTCTTTGAGGAGCAGTTTTTCCGTTTTTAATAGCTTATAGAATTTATCGGAGTTTTTGGGGAGTTTGGATCTTGCTCGAGGTGTAACGGTGTTATTCTGAGCTTGTAAAATGTCCAAAAATATTCTTCGAATTTTCTGGATTTTTAGTAATTTCTCCAGATTTTTCTGATTTTTTTTCCAATTTTTAATCTTTTTTGAATTTTTAATTCAATTTCCGAATTTAAATAATTAATTATCAAATTTTTTAAATAATTATTCTAATTTAATAATTATTTTCCAAATTAAAAATTATTTTCTGAATTAATAATTATTTTTTTCGATTTTTAATTAATTATTCTGTTTTTTAAAATAATTAATTCAATTAAATAAATAAATAAATACATAAATAAATACCTAATGACATGACGCAATCCTGTGCGTTGATCACGATCAAAGAGAGTGCGCATCGCGAGGAGACAAATTTTCTCTCATTTGGGCATCGGTGGCAAGAGTGCTCGGATCGAGCTGCCGACCCCCGAGATGACTCCACATGGCATTTTTTCTTCTTTTCCCGCCCTCTTCTTCCGACCTCTGCTCTCTCTCCTCGACTTCGACTTCGAACGTGCCTTCGACCACGCCTCTGTCTCCTTCTCCGCCACCGAGGGCGTCACTGCAGCTCAAGGGGAGGAGCTCGGTGAAGGGAGCTCGGCGGGGGAGCTCAGTATTGAAGGAGCTCGGAGTAGGGTGATGGGTTCGGAGCTCATCGAAGCATTGACGCGGAAGAGTGGGAGTTTCGACGGGGCTCATTGAGGGAGGTCGATAACAGAGGGAGCTCGAGCTCGATGGCGGAGCTCGACGACGGCAGCTATGAGGGGCTCGATAGCAGTGGGGTTCGGCGATGCTGGAGCTCTGAGAAATGGAGGAGAGCTCGCCACTAGAGCTCGACGAAATGGAGGTGAGGTCGAGCTTTGTGGCGTGGTGAGGGAGCTCGTCGCAGGGGCTCGACGATGACGAGGGTGATGGAGTCCTCGAGCTTGGCCATGGATCTCTCGAACTCGGAGGCAGTGATTGTTGAGCTCGACAGTTGAGCTTGGCAGTGAGCTAGGTAGTTAAAATCGGTTTTTGGAACTAATCGGTCTAGGAGCGATTAATGATTAATCGGTTAATTGGAAAATAATCGGGGAGTAAATCGGAAAAATCGTTATATATATAATTAGAAAAATATATCCTCATTATGTAGCAACCCTAAATCCTAACATAAAACTATTATGAGATTATCAAATAGGAACATATAGTTATAGAAAAAAGGGTACTTGGGTTGAGTTGAGTTTGGATTCTGGATGTGGGTCTGGTTGGATTTGCTGGTCAATTCCATCAAACAAAAAAAATCAGCGAGGAGCAGTGCGAGAAACAAGAGGAGGTGCATTTGCGGGCCGGGTCAAGTATGCGACGGTACAGGGCGAGCGACGGCGGGTCGGATTTTGGTTTGCTTGAGAAAGAAGAGAATCAGTTTGTGTTTGGGTTTGCACGAGGAAGAAGAGAGGGGTGATATGTTAGGTTTGGGTTTGCGCGAGGACCAGAAGGGGTTTGAATTTTAAAATTGGATTTTAGATTTGGACCGGATTGAGCCCAAATAATGCAAACGGGCATGAAATTAGAGGAGGATATTTAATCAGTTAATCGGCCACTTAAAATTGTCCGATTAACCACTAATCGGTCGATTATTCCCGATTAAATTGCAAACTATTAAAATATTATAAATTGCTAAAAAAATAATCGCTTAGCCTCCGATTGGCGATTAATTGAGGATTAATCGGGTGTAATCGGGGATTTTGACTGCTTAGGCAGTGAGGGAGGAGTTCGGAGCTCGTCAAGGTGGTGGTGGAGCTCGACTGTGGAAGAGCTCGACAGCGATGGAGGAGGGGAGCTCGCGAAGGAGGTGGAGACGGAGCTCGACATCGATGGGCTGTCGTTTGGTGAGCAGAGCTCAGAGAAATGGAGGAGAGCTCGTCACTAGAGCTCGACGAAATGGAGGCGAGGTCGAGCTCTGTGGCGGAGTGTGGGTGCTCGTCATGGGAGCTCGACGATGACGAGGGTGATGGAGTCCTTGAGCTTGGCCATGGAGCTCTCGAACTCGGAGGCGGTGATCGTTGAGCTCGACAGTTGAGCTTGGCAGTGAGAACATGGTTTTAAATCTCGGATTTCGGACTCATCTCGGCAAGGGGTGTTTCGTCTCGGATCGGAGATATCGGAGGATATCTCGGGAAAATGTGATCATATCGGATGTTCATTTCCTATACTAAATAAATATTTTTTTTTGTTACTGAATAAGATATTATATGTCCTACATGTCATTTATCATATAAAATACTGTATAATGTAACTAATGACATGAGTCAATTACTGTAAATCTTCGCATAATTTAACAATAATATAGAAGAGAATGTAATATAAGTATATAACTAAATTGAATTTCAATTGATTAGAAAAAATGTATTAGTTAATAAAATTACTTGACTTTGCATATATACAAACAATAGCGATACGAAATCCTCACATTATTTTAGCCTAAGGTCCTATATTGAAAGACATGCAAAAAGTAAATTTTTTTAAAAAATATATTCACAATAACATTTGTGTCTATTTCGGCTGATATTTGCCAATTTCGGCAATATTTCGGTCGATATTTCGGTAATTTCAGCTGAAATTTACACATTTCGGTTCGAAACGATGTAGAGTATAAAATATGTGATTTCGTATCGGCAAGCTAGCCGAAACGAACTTTCGGCCGAAATTTCGTCCGTATCGGAGGAAATTTAAAACAGTGGTGAGGGAGGAGTTCGGAGCTCGTCAACGAGAGCTCGACGACGGAGGAGGGGGTGAGGTCGACGAGGGCGACGACGAGCTTGGTCGAGGCTCAGCACTGGAGCTCGTCGGACGTGATCTCAGCAGAGGCGAAGGAGATGGAGCTCGGTAGTGGAGCGCGTCGGAGGTGATTGGCTCAAAGCTTTCGAGCTTGAGCTCGACGGAGGGTGATCTTAGTGAAGGCGAAGGAGACGGAGCTCGGCAGTGGAGCTTGTCGGAGGTGATGTGCCTGAAGCTTTCGAGCTTGGAGACAGTGGAGGCGGTGAAGGAGTTCGGCAATGATTTTGAGCTTAGGGACGAAGCCGATGTTTTGAAGAGGAAGAAGAGGTGTTGGGTTCCTCTTTTGGCACCAAATTTCGGAGGAGAAGATGACAGGAGAACGGGCGGGTTGCGGACGGGTTCGAACCCGACCCGTTAACCCCTTGAGAGATTTTTCTCTCTTCCTTTGTCTGTTGTTTGTTTGTTTGGCGAATTTGTGGCCGTTGATCGTGATCGAACATGAATTTTGAAGCGGAGTTTTTCCTCCATTTTCTAGTTCGGTGGCAAGAATGCTCGGATCGTGTTACCGAACTCAAGAGAGGCTTCGGCTGCTTGACACGTGGCAGTTAATGGTTGACTCACTTTTTTTTTGCTTTAATCACAACTGTTGATCTTGATTTGAGCGCAGATCGCGAAGGGGAGTTTTTCTCTCCTTTCAGGGTCGGTGGCAAAAACGCTCGGTACTTGTTGCCGAAGTATAGGAGGGCAACACATGGTGCATTGACTGTTGACCGTTGACCGGTCAACGCACTTTCTTGCATTTGGACGTCGGTGGCAAGAGCGCTCGGCACTTGTTGTTGAAGTTCAGGAGGGCGACACGTGGCATGTCGACCGTTGACCAGTTAACGCCATTTCTCGCATTTGGACGTCGGTGGCAAGAATGCTCGGCACTTGTTGCCGAAGTCCAGGGGAGCGACACATGGCGTCGTTGACCATTGACCGTTGATTGTTGACCAGTCAACGCCATTTCTCGCATTTGGACGTCGGTGGCAAGAACACCCGGCGAGAGCTGCTGAGGGCCAGGGAGGCTTCGGCGCAGCTATATTGTAACCAACGTTCCCGGTGCTATGGATGTCGGATTGGGACGTGTGACCCCTCGTTTCGAAGCTGACTCGAAGATCTACAATTTCTCTTTAGAAGTTAGTTGAAGAATCACCCTTCTTCATGGTCAAAATAGTCCCGCAACATCTTTGCCTTCATGAAGTTGAGAAGGGCTTTGTATGACTCTAGGGGAGGTCCATTCTTGGAAGCGAGTTTAGGGAGCGTCTCTAGATGAGTTAGGCTCCGAACTCTCTTGGAAGAAGGCCGCTTTGGAGGTGAGCGGGAGGAGGAGCATAGTCAGGCTCTAGAAGAGAGCCGTTTGGGAGACGAGTTTGAGGAGAACTCTAGGGAAGAGTTGAGCTCAGAACTCGTTGAGAAGGCTGCTTGGGAGGCGAGCGGAGCGAAGAGCATCACCAGGTTCTGGAAGAGAGCCGTTTGGGAGACAAGTTTGAGCAGCTACTCTAGGGAGAGTTGAGCTCCGACCTTGCTTGTTGCAAATTTTAACCAGTAGTGGGAGTAGTATGAATGTTCATTTTGAGCCCCGAAACTGCATACTTGCATGCTGTGAGGGAAATTTCGAACCATGATTGTGAACTTCGAACTAGTTGTTATGGGGCTATCAACTAGTTGTAGGAGCAATTCCGAATGGTGAGCTACTTCGCACTTGCTCGTTCGCAAGCGGCTAAAGCGGCGTCGAACCAACTGTTGGACTCCAAACTTGTTGTTTGAAGTGGTGCAACGAGTTGTAGGAGCAATTCCGAATGATGAGCTACTTTGTACTTGTTTGTTTACTAGCGGCTAAAGCGGCGTCGAATCAAGTGTTGGACTCCAAACTTGTTTGAGGATTTAACGAGTTGTAGGAGCAATTCCGAATGGTGAGCTGCTCCGCATTTGTTTGTTTACAAGCGGCTAAAGCACCGTCGAACCAAGTGTTGGACTCCAGACTCGTCTTTTGAGCTTAGTAACTTGTAGGAGCCAAACTTGCCGTTTAACGAGTCGTAAATGTGACTCAGAGAGTTAGAAATGAGGCAAATGCAATAATTTTCAATAGAAAAAAGCTAAGTTTTATTGAAACAGACTAAGTGGCCGCTTGAATGGGGCGAGTCATCATTACATGCTTTTGGCCCTGTTACAAGCATCGGTCTTATTGAAAACTGAAAACCTACTTCTACGATAGGGTGAAGACCTCTTGGGAGGAGTTTGCTTCTCCCCCCCCCATTGGACCTCCACGGATAAGGTGGAGGATAGCCCCAGGTTCGGAGTCTTGGAACTCGTTGGGCTTCTCGGTTCGATTGTTGGCTCCTCAAGGTGGAGGATCGACCCCGTCTTTTCTGACGAACTTGACCAGGTGTCTCTGCTGTATGAGTTCTTCGATCTCCTCTTTGAGAGCCTGACCATCATTCGTGTTGTGGCCGTGGTCCCTATCGAAGCGGCACTACTTATCCCTGTTTCTTTTCTTGTCAGGGTATTCATTTTAGGGGGACCGTAGAGTAGTCCTTCCTTGTCCACCTCTATAAGGACTGCCGATATACTAGCATTGAGGGGGGTGTACTTCTCAAAACGGGGAGCTGGCCGGCGCTGGCCATTGTCGTCCTTCTGGAATTTGTGGGAGCCTTCTTCGCTTGTATTCCTCCGTTTGTTACCGGAAGATGACTCCTCTTGACTGGGGGGGTTGAGAGCTTCTTCGGCTTGGATGTACTTCTCACTCCTAAGGAGGAGTTCTGAGAAGTCCCGAGGAGGCTTCTTGGTAAGGGACGCCCTGAGGTTGGTGTTAGTGACGTTGTGCCTGAATGCCGCAAAGGCTACCGATTGGTTAAGGGAGGCTAGAGACTGGGCTTCGGCGGTGAAGTGCCGAACGTAATCCTTTAGGCGTTCACCCTTTCTTTGGCTGAGGGCTAGCAAAAATGCACTTGTTTTCTCGGCTCGGTGACTGCCCATGAAGTGGGTGAGGAAGAGCTGTTCAAACTGTTCGAATGAGAAGATGGAGGCGGGGGATAGATGGGAGTACCACTCTCGCGCTGGCCCCCTCAATGTTGCTGGGAAGGCCTTGCAGATGACCGCATCCGAGGCTTGATGAATCATCATGAGAGTTTTAAAACTCTCGATATATCGGTCGGGTCCGACTCCCCATTGTAGGATTCGAAGTGGGACGGCCTAAGGGCTTCGGGGATCAGAGCTTCCATGATGGTCCTAGAGAAGGGGGTCTGCTTGGCCGGAACTTATTGGCCCGTTGTTCTTCTTCAGGATTTATCTTGTTGAGGTGCCTCTCCATCTCGTGGAGACGGCGGCAGACCGAGTTATCCTTTCGGTCGGATTTAGTCGACCCTCGGGACTCTCCTTCATGAGGGCAATATGGTAAGGGTTAGGGGCACATTGATCCTGACTCGTGGCAATATTAAGAGCTCACATGATATCTTGTTTGAAGTTCTGGAGCATGGCTTGAGTGACTGGTGCCCCTCCAGCTCGGTGATCCTTAGGTGTGGCTCGGCTTACTGGAGTATGACTTCTCTGCCGATGACGTGGAGGGGACTCTCTTCGCCTCAGCGCGGGAGGGGATTTTCTGGTCCTCGGTTTACGGGGGTCCGGACTCTCGAGGCCCTTGGGTGCTCAGGTTGAGAGACTTCCTCAGGGGCTCGTCATTTATTCAAGCGAGTTCGGAGGTCGACCCCCTGCTGACGGTTAAGATTTACTTGACGGAGATCCAGTCCTGGAGGACTTTGAGAAGCCATAGAGTCAGTTGAGGGATTGTGGACCGAAACATGGTCATGATGAGGGTGTTGCTTGGGATGTCTTCGACAAGAGCCCCCTGAGGCAGTCCCCCGAGACCTTAGAGGGGTTGTTGAGGAGGAGGCTGTTGAGAAAGAGGCTATTCAGGCTGTGGTTGCTGAACCTGCTGATTGAGTTGAGGAAGGACATCTTGGACTGGAGGAGGAAGAGGAGTGACTCTTCGGCTGGAGACTGTTGCCTTCCTTTTCTCTTTTGGATGCATGGTTTGAAACTACTTTCGCTGATGAAGGTTGGATTGCTTTTTCGTTTCCCACAGACAGCGCCAATCTGTTGCTGCTGATTTTGGTGTGGGAGCAAATAGATGAATTTGTGGATTCTTTTAGAAAACGAATAAGGCAAACCTGTTGATTTTCACCAGCGTTTGACTGGTTTCTTGCTGCTGCCGTTGACCTGCAAAAAGTTCGATACACCGGGATGGATGCCGACGACGAACCCTCCAACGCTTTTGTCAGTAATCAGGAAGATTATGAAAGAGCTTTATGTGGAAAAAGATTGATTACCTTTCTTACGGTGGGGGAAGAGGGGTATTTATAGTCGCCTTTAGACAGCTTAGAGATAATGATTTATCCACAAATAGGCAAAGGAGAGCAAGATTGTCTTGATTTTCAGTTACCTCGTAAAGTTCTTGTAGGCTTCTAAAGTGCGGAGTCCTTTCACTTGAGCTTTCGTCTTCTTGAGAACTCGCAGCTGGTGAAGCTGGTGAGGTAGCAGGCTCCTCTCTTGGTTGCTCTATCCTTGATTGCTCCATGTCTTCTTCAAAATGTGGAAAGAAGTTGTAGTCTTCATTATGTGTGCTCCAATCCCATTCTCCTTCTTCATTAAACACGACATCTCGACTGATGATTGTCTTCCCCGTATCAGGATTGTAGAGCTTGTAGCCTTTGGAGTTGGTGTTGTAGCCAATGAAAATGTACTTCTCACTTTTATCATCTAACTTGCTTCGCTTCTCGTCCGGTACGTGTACGTGTGCTATGCTTCCAAAGACTCTTAGGTGGGAAATGCCGGGCTTCCTTCCACTCCATGTTTCTTGTGGTGTTTTTTCCCATACGCTTCTTGTCGGAGATCGGTTTGATAGGTAAACCGCGCACGCAACCGCTTCCGCCCAAAATTTCTTTGGCAGCTTCTTGCTTTTGAGCATGCTTCTCGCCATCTCAAGGATTGTCCTATTCTTCCTTTCTGCTACTCTATTTTGTCGGGGGGACCTTGACATCGTCAGTTGTCGTCGAATTCCATTATCTTCACAAAACTTTTGGAATTCTTTTGATGTGAACTCTCCTCCACGATCGGATCTCATGGCTTTGATCACAAGGCCACTTTCCTTCTCAACATGAGCTTTGAACTTCTTGAAGTTCTCGAACACCTCTGATTTCTCCTTCAAAAAATATACCCATGTTTTTCTTGAAAAATCATCGATAAAGAGAAGGAAATAGTTACTCTTACCAAGTGATCTTGGCTTGATCGGACCACACACGTCCGTGTGTATGAGTTCCAACGGCTTTCGAGCTCTAGAGTTCGACTCCTTTGGAAAGCTCATTTTGAATTGCTTTCCAAGTAGACATCCTTCGCACACTTGATCGGGGTGGTTGATGCAAGGTAATCTTCTTACCATTTCCTTCTTGGATAGCAACTCTAATTCTCCGAAATTGAGATGTCCAAATCGAAGATGCCAAAGCCAAGACACATCTTTGTAACACATCTTGAGATATTGTGCGACATCATTTTGAATGTTGAGCACGAACATTCTATTTCTTGACATCGACACCTTAGCAATGAAGTTGCTTGCATTGTCTCTTATAGAAATGTTACTATCTTTCAATCGAATATCATAACCTTTCTCTAATAGTTGTCCTAGGCTCAAGATGTTACTCTTCATGTTTGGCACGTAGTAAACATTTGAAATGAATTGGTGCTCTCCATTCTTCAATCGGATTAGAACATTTCCTTTACCTTTCACCGCCACCTTTGATTCATCTCCGAAAGCTACATTGCCCTTGACCGATTCATCAAGTCTACGAACATGCTTTTTCTTCTGCACATATGGTTGCTTGCACCGCTGTCTA
Source organism: Hemerocallis citrina (assembly GCA_017893485.1). Classification (NCBI taxonomy): domain Eukaryota; kingdom Viridiplantae; phylum Streptophyta; class Magnoliopsida; order Asparagales; family Asphodelaceae; genus Hemerocallis; species Hemerocallis citrina. The sequence goes on from JACEHZ010000354.1 coordinate 31,408, forward strand.
GGTACCATTGATTCTCCTCGCCTCTTCCATTGTCCTTGTAAGCCAACAGTAAGGTACCATCTTCTTGACTTCTTTCTTCAACGTGGTTGGCCTTCTCTTCGACTCTATTGTTGCTAGGAGCTCTGCATTCTGAAGCATAATGTCCAAACTTCTCACAATTGTAGCATTTGATGCGTGACTTGTCATACCTTGATTTTGAATTTCCTCTCCCACAACCTGTTCTTGAGCTTTCTCCTCTTTGGTTGTTGTTGTCGTTGTCGTCATTGGGCCTCCAACCTCGTCCGTGTCCATGTCCACGACCTCGTTCTCGACCGCAACCTCGTCTTTGTTGGCTTCGATCGCTTTCTTCTTTTGTTGAATCAACCCGCGTCTTGAGTACTTGCTCCACGATCTCTTCCTTCTTCTTTTTCTTTTCTTCATAAGCTTGCAACGAGCCGAGAATTTGCTCCATTGTCATGGCCTCCAAGTCTTTTGTCTCTTCGATGATGGCGACAATGTGTTCGAACTTTGGATCTAAAGATCTAAGAATCTTCTCCATAATTCTCACATCATCTAACTTCTCTCCGTTTCTTTTTAGGTTATTAGTAACCGTTAAAATTCTTGAGAAGTAATCGGAGACAAGCTCACCTTCTTTCATATGCAAAGCTTCAAACTCTCCTCTTAAAGTTTGAAGACGTACTTTCTTGACATGATCGGCTCCCTTGTATGAGGTTCGAAGCTTCTCCTATGCTTCCTTGGCCGACTTTGCTCCCGAAACCTTCTCAAACGTATCTTCATCTAATCCTTGATAGATTAGACACAGAGCCTTCTTGTCTCTCTTCCTTGAGTCTCTCAAACTATCCCTTTCAGCTTGAGATAGACTACCTTCATTCTCCGGTTCGGTGAGACCTTTCTCAACCATCTCCCACACGTCGTGTGCTCCAAGGAGAGCAATCATCCTTAAGCTTCAATTGTCATAGTTGCTCTTGGTGAGCATCGGGACTTGGAAGGGAACACCGCTATTCGCCATCTCTAGGAGGATCTTCAAGCTCTGATACCACTTTGTTGGAAGGAAATTTTAGGTGGTTGGAGGAAGTGTTTAAAAATGGGAGAGATTAGAGATTTTAGGAAAAGGAAGACTACTTGTATTATTGAGTGTTTCTAATTTTTGACTTGATACTAACACAAAGACACCACCCCTATTTATACTAGTGGCATTACCCAACCAATGGTTAGGATTTTGCCAACACAACTCTAATCTAATGGCTATAATTATCTCTCTAGAATTTTCTCCACAAGTCTAAGGTTATCCTTATCTTCTAGATAACTCCAAAGACTTATCCAGAAAAAACTTCTATACAAGATTTCTCTAGAGTAAGTTTCTAGAAGTTGGGCCTATTACATTAAATACATAAGATAACATATCTATTTGGGCTAAGACCCAAATCAAGTTAATATTTCAACATATATATATATATATATTAAAAAAAAATATATAATAATAATAATAATAATTATAATAATAATAATAAATATATTTAGAGAGGATGTAAAAAAATAGAAAATAGTTGAAGTGGAGTTTTGTGAAAACTATTTTCACAAAACAACCTAACCAAACGGGTTTTGGGGTTTTGGAAAACAAAAAAAAGAAAAAAAACAACAAACCAAACAGACATGATGATAGATTTGGTTTTAATCGTCTCTTAGGGATAACCATGAATTTCAGGTATTCTTTAAATATCTGAATTGGTTTGTAACGGGTTGCTACCCATACCCAATAGGACAGATCCATTTTTGGGTTATTGGACTTTGAAGAAAAACCCAGTTCCCATTTCGGACCCGTTTGTAGGTGAAATTACCGTTTTACCCTTGAGAGCTTTAAGATTCGTGCCCGATTTGAATGGTTCCGATTTGGTTCCATTTTTAGCCATATCAGGGCCTAATTCAATTTCTTATCTACTGAATTAGGTTCTTTTGCATGTATGATATTTTGATGTTCATATATGTATCATGAAAAGTTGTAGAACTATTGCCCCATCTCATATATTATATTTACTCATTAATGAATTTTCTTCTTGAACATATGAACCTGCTAAGTAGGTGTACTAGATAAGTTTTTTGGTGCGGTTCTGTTGGAACCGCCATTGTTACTGCGGATTCGGTGCTTTCTTGGCCATGGCTGATAATGGGTTTGATAGAATTGGGAGTTATGAGGAAGATGAAGTGAGCCTGGGGTTTAGGGAAGAACCCAGAGTCTCAAGAAAATCAAGAAAGAGGAGAACAAATAATCGATGGCGCCAGGGCCGGCCCTGATATGTAGGCGGGCAAGGCGGCCGCCTCGGACCCCCGCCGAAATCGTCATTTTTGGGGTCCCCGATTTCAAACTTCCCTTGTAAATATAGGCACGCATTTCGCGCGTAATTTTTTTTTTTTATATGGGGTAGGGGGGGCCCCATTTCGGAAGTTTGCCTAGGGCCCCCCGGAACTCAGGGCCGGCCCTGGATGGCGCTAATGGTGCCATCCCTCTCTATTTATATTTCAATTTACATACTCTGCACGTGAATGAAAGGATGAAACAGTTAGGCAGTTACAGTGGTCCCTACAGCTATCCTGCCCTTGATTAATTATCCAACGGTTCACACATATTTCCCCAGTCTTATTTACACAAAACACCCTATTACTCTTCTAATTACATCAACACTGAAACTCAGATACATTGAAAACACTCAGATACATCTCAAGGCTTCAAAGCTGCTATCTGCGATCTCTGCGACCTCCCATTCACTCTGTGATCATGTATTCTTTATTGTGAACTTCACTGCGATGTGTATCAACTCCCCCCCCCCCCCCCCCCCATCTTTTTAGACCTTGCCTTAAGGTCGAACAAAGGGAATCGACGCACCAAATCCTAATATGACTCCCAAGTAGCTGAATCTGCACCTTGATCTTTCCACTGAATCAAAACTTCTGAAACCAGCCTTTTCCCCTTGACTACAGCTCTTCTATCAAGTATCAACTCAGGATCCATGAGAACCTTGTATACTGCAGGTGGAACGGACCTCTGAACTTCCACCGCAGCACTCAAATGCTTCCGCAGCTGAGAGAGATGAAATACTGGATGGATTCTTGCATCCAATGGCAAGTCCAACTTATAAGCAACAACTCCAATCCTTTCAAGGACTCTATATGGTCCATAGTACAATGGTGCTAATTTTTGTATAGCTCTTGTAGATACTGACATTTGCCTATACGGCTGCAACTTGAGATATACCAAATCACCAACTGCAAATTCTTTCTCCACCCTACGAGTATCAGCATATTTTTTCATTCTTTGCTGAGCAGCTTTCAGTTGATCCTTCAAGAGTTTTAGGTGGATATCTCTGGAGAGTAATGTCTCCTCCACTTGTGGGTTAGTAGCCGTATGAGGAACATATGAGATCAATGTAGGAGGAACTCTACCATATAAGGTTTCATACGGAGTGGTCTTAGTTGCACTGTGCCAAGTTGTGTTATACCAGTACTCTGCCCACGGCAGCCAATTACTCCACTCCTTTGGCTTGTGATGACTAAAACATCGAAGATAGGTCTCTAAACACCTATTAACTACTTCGGTTTGCCCATCTGTCTGGGGGTGGTATGCAGTAGAAAATTTTAGTTTAGTACCTTGCAATTTGAGCGTTTCTTTCATCAAATTGCTTGTGAAGACTGCCCCTTTAACACATACAATTGAAATTGGCATCCCGTATAACTTGAACACCCTCTCAGTCAGTACTTGCACAATACTAGCAGCTGTATATGGATGTTTTATAGGAAAAAAATGCGCATACTTACTCAACCTGTCTACGACCACTAGGATGACTGAGAACTTGCGACTTATAGGAAGTCCCTCAATAAAGTCCATGCTTGCGCAGCCACACTTGATCAGGGATTGGTAAAGGTTGTAATAATCCTGATGGAGCTTGTGGAACATACTTACTAGTTTGGCAAATTGTACACTCTCGCACATAAGCTCTAACATCACTTTTAATTCCCTTCCACCAAAAAGATCTGCGAAGTCTTTGCAATGTCTTGTCATAACCTGAGTGACCACCTATAGGGGAATCATGATGTTCATATATCAACATTTGTCTGAATGGGGAGGTAGGACTGATTACTACCTTTGATTGCTTGTACCAACCCCCCCCCCCCCCCCCCCCCCCCCCCCCCCCGAATATGATGAAACTTTTGTGAGAGGACTTTGCAGCCTTGGCAGCTAGCTCTTTGAAATAACTATCCATCTCATTCATCTTCACTATCTCTTTCCACCAATCAGCAATTAATAAGGATAGCTGTGCAAAGTAACAATCCATGTCCTTCCTTGATAATCTATCTGCTGGAATGTTCTCCCTACCTTTTTTATATTCAACCTCAAAATTGAATCCATACAGCTTAATTAACCATGAATGTTGGGCTTCAGTGGATAACCTCTGATCCAGTAGGTATTTTAATGGTTGGTGATCAGTTCGAATGACTAATTTCCTTCCAAATAAGTATTGTTTCCACTTCTTCACCGCAAGTAATATAGCAAGCATTTCCTTCTCATATGCAGACCAATGCAAGCTCTTCCCTTTAATACCTTGACTAATATAAGCAATAGGATGCTTATTTTGCAAAAGTACAGCTCCAATATCCTCCTTGCATGCATCACATTCGACTATAAATGTGTCTTCAAAGTTTGGCAATTGTAACACAGGAGTTGTAGATAATGCCTCTTTCAATTGTTCAAATGCCACCTGAGCTTCATTACTCCACTAAATCCATCCTTCTTTGTTAGAGCAGTGAGAGGAGCTGCAATGGATCCATAGTTCCGAATAAATTTTCTATAGTACCCGGTAAGACCCAAAAATCCACGCAGTGCTTTAACAGTCTTTGGCTTAGGCCATTGTTGCACTGCAATAACTTTACCAGGATCTGTTGCAATTCCCCCATTAGAGACCACATGACCCAAGTATTCTACCTTCGATTGGCCAAAATCACTTAGACCTCTTGACAAACAGATGATTTTGTCGAAGGATGCCAAAAACCTTGCTGAGATGTTAAAGATGATCCTGCCAAGTGTGACTAAACACTAGTATATCATCAAAAAATACCGGAACAAACTTGTGCAAATGAGGCCTGAATATATCATTCATCAACGACTGAAAGGTGGATGGAGCATTACTCAATCCAAATGGCATAACCAAAAATTCATAATGTCCACTATGAGTTCTAAAAGCTGTCTTTGCAATATCCCCCGCAGACATTCTAATTTGATGATACCCTGACCGTAAATCCAATTTAGGGAAAAACTTTGAACCATGTAATTCATCTAAGAGATCATCAATGATTGGTATCGGATACTTATCCTTGATGGTTTAATTGCATGTAGTTAACACACATACGCCATGATCTATCATGCTTCTTGACTAGAACAAGAGCTTGTGCTAGGTTGAATAACACCTTGGGTTAACATTTCCTCAATTATCCTCTCAATAACATTCTTTTGCCCAAACGAATGTCTATATGGCCTGATACACATAGGCTTGGAGTCAGCAATTAATGGAATATGGTGATCACACGATCTATTAGGTGGCAGTCCTTTTGGTTCCTCAAATATATCTTGATAATCCTGCAATAATGCATTCAATTCTGAAGGCAAAACTGATTTGGACTGCTAATTAGTTGCCGAAGAGATCAAGTATAGTACAAATCCTCTATGAATTTGAAAAGCAACTTTACTTGCTTCCTTCTCAGTTAACAATTGTGTAGGACTAGGATGAAGACCCTTCAAAATCCAATTAGTGGCTTTATGGAAGAATTTGAGCTGCTTCTCCATCAGATTAACTGTGACTTCTTTAACTTGTTTTATCCATTTAGCACCCAACACAACATCATGACCCCCAATAAGGAACACAAGAAAGTCATCTACAAATTCATACCCTTGACAATCTATCTTCACTCCTGAGCATAATCCACTCCCTTCAACTTCTCCTCCAGCCACTCTTACATTGAAAGATTGTTTAATGGAAAGCTTCAACCCTGTCTTTTCCAAAATAAATGGATCAATATAGTTGTGAGTTGCTCCACTATCCAATAGAATGTGTATATCATGTCCATTGAGCTGCCCCTTCAAAATGAGGCACTCAGAATTGACTCCAGTACTCTCAGCTGTACACAGTTGGTTGCTTTGCATTTCTTTGGGCATTTCATTAGAATCATCTGCATCTAACAATTGAGTTAGTTCTTCACCCTGAATAGAGAATAGATCCCACTCCCCTTCAATGCACATGTAAGTTTTATTTTTGCATATATGCCTCGGCAGAAAATTCTCCTCACAACCAAAACATGATCCTTTCCTTTGCCTCTCCTATATCTCATTTGGGCTTAACTTCCTCAGAGTTGGAGTAGCAGTAGTTGATTAAGGTTTTGGTGGTGGATATGATGATGAACTTTGTGTAGGTGAGGGAGTAGTACTATGTGAATATGCAGGTCTAAACTGGGGTCGAAAAACACTCTTATTCATCTGTTTCACAGAATTGAATTTCATTTCATATTTGAGTGCAACCCTAAAGGCTTCTCCCAGTGATTGTGGTTCAACCATGCACACATCATGCTGAATTTCCCCCTTAAGGCCACTAATAAATTGTTGTACTAAATAAGATTCGCTCACCCCCTCAACATGACACTGCAACTTCTCAAACTTCCGCTGATACTCCAAGACCGTAGTAGTCTGTTCCAACCTACAAAGTGTCGTATCTGCATTTTCATAGATTCCCGAATCAAACCTATTGCAAATACCTTCTTTGAGTTGTCTCCATGTTACAACTCCCTCATTGATCTTAAGAAACCACCGATACCATTGTACTGCCTCTTCTTTAAGGAAAAAATATGCTTCTCGCACCTTTTCATCACCCGCAATACGGTATATCTCAAAGTAATGTTTTATCTGAAATAACCAGTTCAAAACATCTTCACTTCCAGAAAAAGGGTTCACAACCAATTTCGGGGGATTAGGAAAAAAATATTCCACACCAGATTGATCATGCCTTCTCCCTCTTTCATTATAATTCTTATCCCTATGCCTCAACCCAAAATTTGTTCCTAAAGAGAATTGATCAAGATCTTGCTTACCTCTATCTCTGTATGGTGGAATTGGCCCTAGTGGACCAGGGTCTTCTTGATTTGGCTTTCCTGCCGCAATCAGACTCCCTACTTGATGTGCCAGATGTTGCAATTGTGCCAGGACTGATGGTAATTGCGTTACAACCTTTTGTACTTGATTTTCAACCCCTAACATTCTTTCTTCCAAGAATCGTTGTCTTTGTTGCAAATCCAACTCCGGAGCTCCACCCAAAACTCCATTATTGACTCGTGGTTCTGCTCCTTCATGGTCATCATCATCATTTTCCAAGTTCGCCTGAGGATCGAACTGCTCTGATACCATTTGGTGCGGTTCTGTTGGAACCGCCATTGTTACTGCGGATTTCGGTGCTTTCTTGGCCATGGCTGATAATGGGTTTGATAGAATTGGGAGTTATGAGGAAGATGAAGTGAGCCTGGGGTTTGGGGAAGAACCCAGGGTCTCAAGAAAATCAAGAAAGAGGAGAACAAATGCTCAAATGGTCGATGGCGCCATCCCTCTCTATTTATATTTCAATTTACATACTCTACACGTGAATGAAAGGTTGAAACAGTTAGGCAGTTACAGTGGTCCCTACAGCTATCCTGCCCGTGATTAATCATCCAACGGTTCACAGATATTTCACACAGTCTTATTTACACAAAACACCCTATTACTCTACTAATTACATCAACACTGAAACTCAGATACATTCAAAACACTCAGATACATCTCAAGGCTTCAAAGCTGCTATCTGCGATCTCTGCGACCTCCCATTCACTCTGTGATCATGTATTCTTTATTGCGAACTTCACTGCGATGTGTATCATTTTTCCATCCTTATGAGTCTTGCTATGGTTCCATTGGTAGAACAAATGGAAGCCATGTTGTTCTTTGCCTGATTGATTTGTAAGTCAGCAAAGTTAATTGATGTACACGCATTATGTTGTATGGAATTCTTATACTTTCGTATCTTCTTATCATCATATAATTAAAACAATTTCTTTTGAATTTATTCAGTCTACGCTTAGTCATAAGTTATTATTCGAGGTGAAGATGGATTAACTTACAGAGCCCAGTTTTGGATCTATATATGTTTAACCCAGATGTATACTTGCATAATTGGTAGTGGTAGTTTTTTGCTGGAAAACATTTTTATTCGGATGTATATATTCTGATGTGCAGAAATGGAAGTGCTAGTTATTTGCTATAGTTTTTGGATATTCTGATTGCTATAGTTTTTTGCTAATTTAAAATATTATGATGTTTAAATTTATTTTGGTATTTGGTTCCTGTAACCCTCATTGTTATGAGATCTTTCTATATAAATCAGAAATAAAATTTTCCCTGGCTTCCTTTTGTAGTTTTATTTCTTCTTTTAGTTTCAAAACTTAGTGTCTAAATTCAATTCTTATGCAGATGAGCTCATTGCCAATGCTGCTTACATTGGCACCCCTGGGAAGGGTATCCTTGCAGCGGATGAATCTACTGGCACCATTGGAAAGCGTCTTGCTAGCATCAACGTTGAGAATGTAGAGGAAAACCGCCGTGCTCTTCGCGAGCTCCTCTTCTGCACCCCTGGCTGCCTCCAGTACTTGAGTGGTGTCATCCTCTTCGAGGAGACTCTATACCAGAAGACTGCTGCTGGCAAACCTTTCGTAGATGTCCTCAAGGAAGGAAAAGTTCTTCCCGGTATCAAGGTTGACAAGGGTACCATCGAGCTTGCTGGAACCAATGGCGAGACCACCACCCAAGGCCATGATGACCTAGGAAAGCGTTGTGCAAAGTACTACGAGGCTGGGGCCCGTTTTGCCAAGTGGCGTGCTGTCCTTAAAATCAGCGACACGGAACCTTCCCAGCTCTCCATTGATGCCAATGCACAGGGCTTGGCACGTTATGCCATCATCTGCCAGGAGAATGGTCTAGTCCCAATTGTCGAGCCAGAGATCCTTGTTGATGGATCTCACAGCATTGACAAGTGTGCTGATGTCACAGAGAGAGTGCTTGCCGCTTGCTACAAGGCTCTCAATGATCAGAAGGTTCTCTTGGAAGGGACTCTCTTGAAGCCAAACATGGTTACTCCTGGTTCTGATGCAGCCAAGGTTGCACCACAGGTTGTGGCTGAGTACACTGTAAGGACTCTTCTCAGGACAATGCCACCTGCTGTGCCAGCTGTTGTGTTCCTCTCGGGAGGACAAAGTGAAGAGGAGGCTACATTGAACTTGAACGCGATGAATGCTCTCAAGGGAAAGAAGCCATGGTCCTTGTCCTTCTCGTTTGGCCGTGCCTTGCAGCAGAGCACTCTCAAGACATGGGCTGGGAAGAAGGAGAACATCGACAAGGCAAGAGCTGCATTCCTTGCTAGGTGCAAGGCCAATTCGGAGGCAACTCTTGGAACTTACAAGGGAGATGCTGCTAAGGTAGACGGTGCCTCTGAGAGCCTCCATGTGAAGGACTACAAGTACTAATTTTGCTTGCTTGTGTGACACCTTTAGGCTGCTTTATAGCCTTTATTAGTATAGTTGATTTTGTTTTGTTTTGTTTTCTACTTTTAGAAGTTATTGCTTGTATTAATAAGTTGGGAGGATTATTGTTCGCACCTACGGGATGCTGCTGTTGGTGTTTTTCACCCCCTCAGAGAGTGATTTTGCTAGCTCATATGGGTTTGTTTCTTTTTATATGAAAATTTGTCATGATTTAGTTTTTCCAAAGTTTGCCCCTAATCTAGTACTATGTTTTTACTTGAATGTTTTATGTCACGTTTTGGTAAGATTTCTTGTCGCATAACATCATGCTTGTTATGTCATTTCAATGCATTTCTCTTTGAACGATCAGCTTTGGTATTGAGGGTTGATCAAGTAGTTAATTGCAGAATTTTATTACTGTTCAAAAATGAGAATATGGCAAAGTAGCATATTGCAAAAAGAGAGAATTGTTGCAGAATATATTGTTTCGTCTTGTTATTTTTTTTAAAAAATAACATTTAAGCTAATTAAGTAGTAATTCGATATTAAAATTGGTAAATTAAATAAATTAAATATTAAAATATATACTCCCTCCGTTTCACTTTAAGTGATATTCAGGAGTTTTGCACACAGATTAAGAAAGAGTGAGATAAACATTTGTTTTCCTCTATACCCTTATTAATAAGTCTCCATTATTTAATTACTAATTCTTTTTTCAATACAGATTCTGATTTCAAGAAATTATAATTAATGTTTTCTCAATGCAAACGGTGAGTTGGCATTAAATTTTTGGAAAAAAAAAATTCTAGAAAGTTGAAACTAAAATTTTCTAAGAATATTTGATAGGATTAAGATGAGTAATTCAGATAAAATTTCAACATAAATAAGGATTTTCTTGGAAAAAAGTGAAATTTTTTTTGGATAATATCACTTAAAGTGAAACAAGAAAAAAATCCTAAATATCACTTAAAGTGAAACGGAGGGAGTATTAAGCTATCTAATTAATGTCCTAATTTAAGAATTAAATGAGCTAATGTTTGAGTTGGGGCTGGACGGGACAACATGTCCCGTCCAAGCCATTTGGGCTTCAAACGGGACATGTCCCGTTTGTTGATTATATATATATATATATATATATATATATATATATATATATATATATATATATATATATATAATGCTATTATGAGATGATGAGATGGGTGAGATGATGAGATAGGTGAGATGAATTTTTTTCTCTTCTAGAGATGGAACGATTTGAGTCATCTAAATCTCGATCACACCGTTCACATCACTCTATGTCATCTAGATGGTGTGTACAAAATTTCAAGCGATTTGGAGACCTTTAGCCTATGCATCAAAATGTTCAACACGTCATGAACATGGTAAGAAATACATATATATGCATTTATTTGAACATCTTGATGCATAGACTACAAGTCTTTGAATTGCTTGAAATTTGGCACACATCATCTTGATGACATGTAGAGTGATGTGAACGGTGCGATCTAGATTCAGATGACTCAAATCGCTCATCTCCCAGAAAACATTTTCAGCTCACCCAGCTCACCATCTCATAATAGCATGACTCTCTCTCTCTGAGAGAGAGAGTCATGCTATTATGAGATGGTGAGATGGAGTGTTTTTTTGTGAGATGGTGATGAACCCAGTAATATTCACATTTAGGAGCAATAATCTTAATGCAATTGGACATTTAAAAGCTCTATATGTGGTATTTTACTCTTATTTTCTCTTTTCCATAGGAAACAGTCTAAAACAGCAAAATGAAGCAGATTCAAGACTAATACAGACTGAGAGGATGATACACAGAAACTGCAGGGCATAAGTCGACTGTTGCTTCCAACAGTCGACTGGACAGAAAGGTTGAAGCTGCTCGATACAGTCGACTTACTCCAAAGACAGTCGACTTGACTGATGAATTACGAATCTACAGACGCCTTGACACAGTCGACTGATTCCAAAACCAGTCGACTGGTATCCAGCGGAGTTAGAAGATAAGAACAGTGAAGATTCGTCCTCATCCAAATGCAAAGCAAGATTAAGTTATCCAAACCCAGGTCGTCTGCGAATAACAACTCTTCATTAATCAAGTTAAAGAACCGGGATTGGAAGTAAGAAGATAGACTCAGTCTTATGCGTGAAGAGATAAGAAATCAGGAACTTGATATTTGCAGACAAGGACAAGAGAAACTATAAAGAAGAGAGAATCATCTACCATCAAGGGGGATCGATCGATCGACCAGCAAGCATCAAGAAGGAGAACAAGTTGACTGCTGATTGGGCTCAATTTCAACATCATACAAATCAGTGTTCTTCTGTTCTTCCTTTTGCTTTTATTTTTATTGTAGAGTCATGAAGTCTATTTTATTAATTAATAAAAGTCTTATTATGTGGAACTAATTTCATAGTTGGGTAGATTGAAGCCGTAGTCATGTAATGCTTTATTCTTCTGAATGCTACTCTAGTACTTATTGATTAAACCTGATTGAATTGGTATAGATTTATAATAATCAAACTTGTTCAGAAGTTCTAAGAGCAGTCGACTGAGAGTGACAGCAAGTCGACTGCCATGCAGAACCTGAGATTATCAAGTTTGCGTATTATAAATCTGAATCTGTTATATGCGCATAGAGACGACCTGTATCTCGTGCTCATAACTTGTAACACAGGAATCTTTAGGGGTTCTTGGTTTAATCAACTTGAAAGATCTAGATCTGATACCAATTTCTAGAACTTTGAGTGTTTGTTCGTTTCCATTGTTCATATGCTTTCTTCAAGTGCAACTTAGTAGATACCATGCTAAATACTTAAGGAAAGAAACGAATTAGAGTAGATACCATGCCTAATTCTTGGCTTAGGGAAACATTAACTTTAAGGAGTAGATACCATGCCCTTAAAGGAACAAACATGAGTAATTGGAGTAGTATACGACTTAGCATTATTGACTATAGGTGGAAATCAATGCCCAACTACTTTAATAGATATTCGTGACTAAATTTGTGATGCTACTTAACTTAGATTTTTATCTTTTTATCTCTTTCAATCAGACTTTTAGAACAAACTTCATGATTTGCATTTTTTCTTTGATTTATTGATTAGTAAGTTAAGTACTACAATCTGTGTGGGATCGACCCTTGCTTGTCACTACGCTTCTATAAACGATTCGTACACTTGCGAGGTTTTTAATTTGTGTCTAGTTGATCTATATATTTAGATCATCTAGATTGCACAACAGATGGGCGATTTGAATCATCCAAATCTCAATCACACTGTTCACATCATTCTACATGTAATCTAGATGGTGTGTAGAAAATTTTAAGCGATTTGGAGACCTCTAGCCTTTGCATCAAAGCATTCAACACATCATGAAGTTAATGTGAAATACATGTATATGCATTTATTTGAACGCTTTGATGCATAGGCTAGAGGTCTCCAAATCGCTTGAAATTTTGTACACATCAACTAGATGATATGTAGAATGATGTGAACAGTGTGATCGAGATTTGGATCATTCAAATTGTTGATCTCACAAAATACATCTTCATCTCACTCATCTCACCATCTCATTTTAGCATATATATATATATATATATATATAGGCTTCTTCGGTTGCAAACGGGTCTGTGTGCACAGACCCGTGTGAACTTTAATCTGGGCCGTTGGATCTTTGATGTTGGATCTTTGATCCAACAGCCCATATATTTTTTTATAATATTTTGCCTTAACCCGCCGTTTCCAACGACGGGTTAAGGCAAAATTTTATAAAAAAATATTGCCTTAACCTGTCATTGATAAGGATGGGTTAAGGTAAAGATAATTGTATACAGTTCGTCTTCTTCGTCGACTTTTTTCCGAAGCTGAACTTTCGTTCTTGGATGAACCCAAACCCAATATCTCCGAAATCGTGATCTTCTCACTCCGGCAACTCCTCTCTCACTTCTCTCCTCTATCATTTAGGCGATTCTCTCTCTCTCTCTTTCTCTCTCTCTTCCGTCCGTTGCTCCACAAACCGTAGTTCTCCTACTCCGTTCGCACCTCCACCTCCGTTCGCTCCTCATCCTCTTCGATCCCCATATAATCTCTCTCTCCCAATCTCTACTCCAAACTTCCAAACCCAACTCTTTCATCCCAAAAACGAAACCCTAGTTCGCAACTTGACCTACATTGGCGAAATTCAGATTTATATTGCAAGGTAATGATTAAATCTCTGCCTTAGTAATTGTAATTCTGTTGATTTTTAAAATGTTTTTGTTGCTTTCCACGATTTTACCGTATATTAAAATTGCCTAAAAAATTTGTAGATGTAGAAATTTGTAAGTAGTATTTTGATGAATTTACACGGTGCAATAGTTGTTGATCGGTTGACGATATTGTAGATTGAGTTGTATTTATAATCGTGCCAAACATATTAAATTAATTAGAACAATGTTAGTGCAGTTAGATTAGAAAACCCTACAAACGACATCCAAAAAATATGAAACTTTGCGAGTAGGATGGTCTCACGTAGCACAAGCAACCCGAACTTGTAGAATTCAGTTTTGACTCACGGTTAGAGAGATACGGCCGTGTATCGCTTTTGGTTGAAAAAACCCAAATAAAGTGATAGACGGCCGTATCTCTCTAACCGTTAGTCGAAACTCACTTATACAAGTTGGGGTGACTTGTCCTATGTGAATTCAAGCAGGTACAAAGTTTTATAAATTTTGAATGCCGTTTGTGTGGTTTTCTCACTTTCCTCGCATTAGAAGTTAGTGACTTAGAATTTTTTAAGTGTGGTTAGATTAGAAAATCCAGCAAACGACATCCAAAAAAATATGAAACTTTGCGAATAGGATGGTCTCACGTAGCACAAGTAACCCGAACTTGCAGAAGTCAGTTTCGACTCACGGTTAGAGAGATACGGCCGTATATCGCTTTCGGTTGAAAAAAACCCAAATAAAGTGATACACGGCCGTATCTCTCGAACCGTTAGTCGAAACTCACTTGTACAAGTTGGGATGGCTTGCGCTATGTGAATTCAAGCAAGGTGCAAAGTTTTATAAATTTTGGATACCGTTTGTGTCGTTTTCTCATGTTCCTCGCATTAGAAGATAATGACTTAGAATTTTTTAAGTGCGGTTAGATTAGAAAACCCTGCAAACGACATCCAAAAAATACAAAACTTTGCGAGTAGGATGGTCTCACGTAGCAGGCAACCCGAACTTGTAGAAGTCACTTTCGACTAACGGTTAGAGAGATACGGCCGTATATTGCTTTCGGTTGGAAAAAACCCAAATAAAATGATGCACGGCCGTATCTCTCGAACCATTAGTCGAAACTCACTTGTACAAGTTGGGATGGCTTGCGCTATGTGAATTCAAGCAAGTTGTAAAGTTTTATAAATTTTGGATGCCGTTTGTGCGGTTTTCTCACGTTCCTCGCATTAGAAGTTAGTGACTTAGAATTTTTTTCTGTGCGGTTAGATTAGAAAATCCTGCAACAACATCCAAAAAATACAAAACTTTGTGAGTAGGATGGTCTTACGTAGCGCAAGCAACCCGAATAGGTAGAAGTCAGTTTCGACTCACGGTTAGAGAGATACGGCCGTGTATTGCTTTCGGTTGAAAAAACCCAATTAAAGTGATACACGGCCGTATCTCTCGAACCGTTAGTTGAAACTCACTTGTACAAGTTGGGGTGGCTTACGCTACGTGAATTCAAGCAAGGTGCAAAGTTTTATAAATTTTGGATGCCGTTTGCGCAGTTTTCTCATGTTCCTCGCATTAGAAGCTAGTGACTTAGAATTTTTTTAGTGCAGTTAGATTAGAAAACCCTGCAAATAACATCCAAAAAATACAAAACTTTGTGAGTAGGATGGTCTCACGTAGCACAAGCAACCCGAACTTATAGAAGTCAGTTTCGACTCACAGTTAGAGAGATACGGCAGTGTATCGCTTTATGTTGAAAAAAACCCAAATAAAGTGATACACGGCCGTATCTCTCGAACCGTTAGTCGAAACTCACTTGTACAAGTTAAGGTGGCTTACTCTACGTGAATTCAAGAAAGGTGCAATGTTTTATAAATTTTGGATGCCGTTTGTGCAGTTTTCTCACGTTCCTCGCATTAGAAGTTAATGACTTAGAACACGTTTAGTGCGGTTATACTAGAAAACCCTTCAAACGACCTTCAAAAAATATGAAATTTTGCGACTTGGATGGTCTCATGTAGCTCAAGCAACCCCAATTTGTAGAAGTGAGTTTTGACTAATGGTCCGAGAGATATGGTCGTGTGTCGCTTTTGGTTATAAAAACACCAAATACAGCGGTACACGACTGTATCTTGCATACTGTGAGTCGACCGTATCTCGCATACAGTGGTACACGACCAAATGCATTGTTCCCTATATCTGAAAATGTTGAATGATGATGGGAAGAAAACAAGAAGCAAATGATACACTTCTCAAAAACATTGAATGAAGAAGGCAAGATAACAGGAAGGAAATGAAGATTGGCGTGAAAACAAGCGCAATGCAACAAAGAAGCAACAGCCACAGATTGGTGAAGTGGTTCGTGGGTCTGTACTTGATGAAGTTCTGCCAATATATTTCTACGTAACCCGTTATTGGTGATGACGGGTTAGTACTAACCCGTCATCACCAATAACGGGTTAGGTAGAGATATTTTGGACGAACATTATGAATACTTGGTCTGTAGAGATCGAAGCACTTCTGTACATTCCTCTGTTGTTGCATACTTAGAGTAGGTTTAGAGATAAGGTTAGAGTAAGGTTAAGAGATAGGGTTAGGACAAGGTTAGAGTAGGGTTAGGACAAGTTTGTAACTTTAGAAAAGGTTAGAGATAAGGTTAGAGTATGTTAGAGTAGGTTTAGAGATAAGGTTAGAGTAGGTTTAGAGATAAGGTTAGAGTAGAGTCAGAACAAGTTCATGGTAAGATTATAGTAGGTTTAGAGATATGGTTAGAGTAGGTTAGAGATAAGGTTAGAGTAGGTTAGAGTAGTTCTTAGGGTTATAGTAGGGTTACAGTAGGGTTGGAGAGTTAAAGTAGGTTTACAGTAGGGTTAGAGTAATTTTAAACATTATGAAAATAAATAATATAGTTGAAAATATGAAAAAGTTTATTAAAAATTGGAAATAACCCTATGAACTAATCTAACCATAATGTAGAGAGATCTATTCTAATCCTAGCCGTAACCCTACTCTCACCCAAGCCGTAACCCTATTTATGAAAATTTGATAATGTATTTTTATAAGATTTACAAACAATTTCCTTTTTTTAAATTTTTTTTTACAAAATAAATGTTAATACGTGGGGTTAAGTGTTCTTAATCTGTCATCTCCAAAAATGGGTTTAGTAGAGAGATATTTGCAGAAGTTCATAAAATAAATAATAATATACAATACAAACAAATTGTGTTAGGGTTATTGTTAGGGTTAGGGTTAAATCTTAAAACTCTTTCTTCCACTTCCTCTCAGTCCCCGCTGCTTTGCCAATTCTGTTCTTCGATTGTAAAAGCAAGTTATGTACTTGTACTACATTTACAGGGAGGAAGTCTCCAATAATAGTAGGCAAGTTATGGCCTTGTTGTACATGTGGTACCTATGTTGTATAGTGAAATGTAATAATAGGCCCGTTATGGACCTGTTCTACATGTGGGGATTTACATGTTGTGCCCACTTTGTCGAGTCTCCAATAATAGTCGGCAAAGTTATCCTAAAGAAAAATGAACACTCCTTTCCTCGACATAGACTTAGCAAAATCTATCTGAGTGAAGGGAAAGCCATGAAGAGAAAAAGAGCAAGGTCCGATGATGCTATGTTGGATTCTACTTGTGGGGATCTAGATGTGCTGCCCACACAGCCACAGTGATATGTAAAAGTAGGCAAGTTATGGAATCCATGAGTTGATAAACTCCAATCCAATCTCATTCACATGATCCTTGTAATAATACTCTTTGATAACTTTCACTACATGTATATCCCCATATGTAGTGCCAAAATTGGAAAAACCTAAAGTACATAACTTGGATACTATTACATTTCACTATACAAATTGGGCACCACATGTAGAACCCCACATGTACAACCCAATTATGGAAAAGATTCAGTGCACTTTAAATCGGAGAGTCATCAGGTCAAATGTTGGGGGAAAAAAACTTATTCATAACTTGTCTACTATTACATTTCACTCTACATAGTGGGCACCACATGTAGAACCCCACATGTAGAACCCAATATTGGAAAAGATTCAATGAGTTTTAGATCGGAGAGTCATCAGATCCAATTGTGGGGAAAAAAATACATGTCCATAGCTTGCCTACTATTACATTTCACTCTACAAAGTGGGCACCACATGTACAACGCCACATGTAGAACTCAATAATGGAAAAGGTTCAGTGCATTTTAGAGTGCAGATATATTACACGAACACTGAAGTTTTTTTTTTGAATTTTCTGACCTCGCATTGCCTGATCGGCAGAGGTGACAAAGAAATCGTTGGAGAATACAAAGACTGCGGCGGCGGAAGCAGCAGCGCTGAAGGTACAGGCGGCGTTGGCGCCGGTCTCTCTTCGCTGGAGCGGTAACGTAACTCCATTGACGATTGAAGAGAGATTCTAGGGTTTGGATGATTTTGTTCAAAACTGCCAGATTTAGGAGATTTGAACAAAATTGTGAAAATCACATCAGATTATACTTCCCACATGTGGAACACCACATGTAGAACCCCACATGTAGAACCCAATAATGGAAAAGATTCAGTGCGTTTTAGATCGGAGAGCTACAAATATTAACCTAATTAATCAAAACAAAAAACAACCTCTTACTACAAATATTAACCCTTACCCTAACCCTAACACATAACCCTACACTAACCCTTAACCCTAGCTTACCCTAACCCTAACCCTAGGCAAGTTATCAAATTTTATTTTTTGAACTTTTTGACCACATTTAATCTTAACAATTTTATATTGGTTAGTTACGTGGCAATAAATAGAAATTAATAAAAAATATAAACGATTTACAAGCATATGAATGTCACTTTGCAAAGTTCAGGAGACAATGTTCGTAAAGAGTGAAGAGAAAGTTGTAGAAAGCATAAAAATATCTTTCTACTTAACCCGTGATTGGGGATAACATGTTAAGATCACTTAACCCGTTATCGTCAATAATGGGTTAAGTAGATAGATATTGGCAGTATATTATGAAAACTTGGCATGTAGGGCCAATATCTCTCTACTTAACCTGTTGTTGGGGATAACGGGTTAAGCGATCTTAATCCGTTATCCCCAATAACGGTTTAAGTGAAGAGATATTAGCAGTACATTATGATAACTTGATATGTAGGGGATAAAGTACTATCAATATCTCTCTACTTAACCCGTTATTGTGAATAACGGGTTAAGTGTTCCTAAGCCGTTATTCCCAATAACGGGTTAAGTAGAGAGATATTGGCAGTACTTTATTAAGACTTGGTCTGTAGGGGATAAAGGACTACCAATATCTCTCTATTTAACCCGTCATCACCAATGACGGGTTAAACTCATTTAACCCGTCATCGGCAATAACGGGTTAAGTAGAGAGATTTGTACAGAACGTTCGTCTGTGTTTGGCTCTATGTGCTTTTGTTGATACAAATACAACTTCACCAAATTTGTTCACAAATTCACATCACATCAATATATATGATACAACAGATAACTTCACAACAATTTTAAAGCATACAAATTGACAATGTCAACCAATATACACAACTAATTCAAATCAATACAGTTATCAAAAATTTTCACAATAATTATACAACCCGACACATGTCCAAATTATAAAAAAATTATCAAGGCGTTCTTCACGTTGGCTTCCACGCATGCTCGATATTTACCTACAACAATTTATCAACATAGAAACAAACTATGCATTAGTTATTGGAATAACAAAATCAGCAACCAAATGCTAAACTACTAATAACGAATCGACTATTAGATACTACCTTTTACGGCCACGCGGCTTGCGATCGCTTGGTGTGAATTGCTCGGGTGGGTTCTGCTTCCTTTGAGGATTTCACTGTCTACCTTGTGTCCCTGGGAATTCAGAGTCATCCGACCACTGCTCTATTTCAACTTCTTCAAGATTTTGCTGTTGTTGCACTTGTTGTGGCTCGGTGATGTGAATTCCCTGTCTTGTCATGCTCTTTCGCCTAGAACCCGTTGCTGGCACGTTGGCTTTCAAATATGCCTCAAGTTGCGGACCTTCACCCGCGTCCTCAAGAGTACGACGGTACGGCTTTAGCATCTCCCGCATTATCTCCTTAAAGCTCCCGGGTACATTACTCTTCAAAACGCGAGTAGCTGTTCGAACGTTTTCCCATGTGTTTTCAATCTACATTAGGTTGAAAATTTCAATTTAAACAACATGCATACTTAACATATCACCCACCTCGAATAACAATACATGCATACTAAGTATATGAAATTTGACTAACTATGTTTCGATATGTCTCAGCCTTTGGTTGGTACATCGACTGGGAGGAGGAATATGCCGGAGGTGGTTCTGCCTGGGTTGGGAAAATCAGAATCTGCACACCGGCTGGTACAGCAGCCTTTGGAGAAACATACAACCGTGTTACCCGCTTGTACCATATCATGTATGCCTGTTGGAGGGAGCCATCATACGGTATCGCGAAGAACATCATATTCGTTGTCATTTAATGCCGCATGGTGTTCTAGTTGGCCACATGGTAACGATGGTAATCAGCCCAATTGAAGTTGGGCACTCATCCCGTTCCCCTCACCTCGTGCAACTTTTTATCATAGCACCGGACATTGGGAATCTTTTGTTGATATCCGAATTACCGCATCACTCTATCCGGATAATGAAACTCGACAACACCAAAATTCACAAGTGGTGCAGCCGTCAACCAAAGCGCACTGTCTAAACAGACCGGTGGAACCATTTACAACCTGGCGGTCGAGTACGGTTCCCAATTGACGAACTCGTCCCGCAGGTTATCTAACTCATCTCTGTAGTAGGTTAAAGATTGGCTTGAGTTATCGACCCACATGTGCCACCCCGCCCAATATACTCCTAGAGGAGGTTACAACTCTGGCACTCCTGGATCGGCCAACCAATCCGGTGTTGGTTCAATAATACGGGGACGTCCAATGTGGATGCGTTACCAACTCCAGATTTACAGTAGTACCATCGGGCCACCTATTTGTATGGCACCTAATGAACATGTGCACAAATTTCTATACAGTAGTGCCAATGCCGCACTCCCCCAACTGAAACGGCCCGCATAACGAAAATTTTCCAACAACCGTAGGTACATTAGCGGCATGGTCGACCCGGATGAGTTCGGAAAGATCACTCCTCCGATCATACTAAAAATGTACGCACGGGCATAGTAGGTTAGGTTTCCTCATCCGAATCGGGGGTCAATAAATCCTCCTCGAACTGAAATTTCAACCAACTAATGTACAATAATTTACCATCGAAAGTTTCATCCAAAACTTCAGCTTCCGCTTTATCTTTCGCAGCTTCTATTTGTTCATACAATAAATTATGATCATAATCTGTGGGAATATTTGCGAGGATTTTTTTTCAACGGCCTCTCTTCTTTGGAGAACTATCAACTGGAGGTTGATACCGAACAAATCACGAACAACTTTAACTCGATCGAAGTTCATATTTTCCGTCACGGCGACCCATCTATTGGTAGCCCAGTTATTATTGCTACATCTTGGAGGGTCACAGTAATCTCACCCACTGGTAGGTGGAATGTGTGGGTTTCCTGTCTCCATCGCTCGACAAGAGCTGTAAGTAGCGGCCGATCTAGCTTCACCCCCCCATGAATTTAGCTCCGTAGAAATCGGCCTCAACTAAGTACGGCATGATACGAGGGTAAAAAAGAAGAACTGTGTGCTTCCGAAAGTTACATTTCTTATCGGACCCATTCCACACGCTTCGGATCGGTGTTTGGGTTGCAACGTAAGTAAGTTTGTGTCTACGGGTCCAGGTGGTGTAACGGAAACCGAGAACGACGGACCTGCCTCAGCAGATGTAGATTGACGGCCACCAACCTACACTAACAAAGATAACAAATGTTATTATTGAGATAATGTTATATATTCGTATTTAAAACCAATAATAATAATCAATCTTACCTCCATAGTTGGTGCGCCACTAGTGGTACCGGACGGGCTTCTCGGTTGCCTTGTACTAGCCATTTATCTATGTACAAAAAAATTAAAATGTAGTTGGTATGCGTTACATCTATTTATTTACCATCAATAAACATACCAAAATTGTGGGAAAAAATACACAAATGATAACAAAAAAAAGCAGTACAAGGCAACTTGGTCGGATTCACATAGCAAAAGTCACCCCAACTTGTGGAAGTGAGTTTCAACTCTCGGTTGGAGAGATACAGGCGTGTACCGCTTTTGGTTGTAAAACATCCAAATAAACCGATATACGACCGTATCACTTGAACCGTGAATGAAAACTCACTTCTACAAGTTTGGATTGCTTGTGCTACATGAGACCATCCTACTCACAAAGTTTCGTATTTATTGGAAGTGGTTTGAAGGGTTTTCTAATCTAATCGCACTAAATGCTTTATAAGTGATTAACTTGTAATGCGAGGAACTTGGGAAAACCACACAAACGACATCCAAAATTTATAAAACTTTGAAACTTGGTCAAATTTACGTAGCGCAAGCCACCCAACCTTGTAGAAGTAAGTTCCGACTCACGGTTTGCGAGATACGGCCGTATATCGCTTTATTAGTTTTTTTAAAACAAAAAACGATACACGGCCGTATATCTCGAACTATGAATCGAAACCCACTTCTATAAGTTGGGGTGGCTTGTGCTGCGTGAGATCAACCTACTTGTAAAATTTTGTATTTTTTGGAGGCCGTTTGCAAGGTTTTCTACTCTAACCGAACTCAAAAAATTCTAAGTCAATAACTTCTAATGCGAGAAACATGAGAAAACCGCACAAACGGTATCCAAAATTTCTAAAATTTTGCAACTTGGTGGAATTCACGTAGCGCAAGCCACCCAAACTTGTAGAACTGAGTTTCGACTCACGGTTTACGAGATACGTCCGTATACCGCTTTATTAGGTTTTTTTTAAACCAAAAGCGATACACGGCTGTATTTCTCGAACCATGAATCGAAACCCACTTCTACAAGTTGGGATGACCTGTGTTGCATGAGATTAACCTACTCGCAAAGTTTCGTATTTTTTGGAGGCCGTTTGCAAGGTTTTCTACTCTAACTGAACTCAAAAAATTCTAAGTCAATAACTTCTAATGCGAGGAACGTGAGAAAACCGCACAAACGACATTCAAAATTTATAAAACTTTTCAACTTGGTCTAATTCACGTAGCGCAAGCCACCCAAACTTGTAGAAGTGAGTTTTGACTCACGGTTTGCGAGATTCGTCCGTATACCGCTTTATTAGGTTTTTTAAAACCAAAAAACGATACACGGCCGTATATCTCGAACCGTGAATCGAAACCCACTTCTACAAGTTGGGGTGGTTTATGCTGCGTGAGATCAACCTACTCGCAAAGTTTCGTATTTTTTGGAGGTCGTTTGCAAGGTTTTCTACTTTAACCGCACTAAAAAAATTCTAACTCATTAACTGCTAATGCGAGGAATGTGAGAAAACCGCACAAACAGCATCCAAAATTTATAAAACTTTCCAACTTGGTCGAATTCACGTAGCGCAAGCCACCCAAACTTGTAGAAGTGAGTTTTGACTCACGGTTTGCGAGATACGTCCGTATACCACTTTATTAGGTTTCTTTTAACCAAAAGCGATACACGGCCATATATCTCGAACCGTGAATCGAAACCCACTTCTACAAGCTGGGGTGGCTTCTGCTGCATGAGATCAACCTACTCGCAAAGTTTCGTATTTTTTGGAGGCCGTTTACAAGGTTTTCAACTCTAACCGCACTAAATAAATTCTCAGTCATTAAGTTCTAATGCGAGGAATATGACAAAACCGCACAAAAGGCATCCAAAATTTATAAAACTTTGCAACTTGGTTGAATTCACGTAGCACAAGCCACCCAAACTTGTACAAGTGAGTTTCGACTCACGGTTTGCGAGATACGTCCATATACCGCTTTATTAGGTTTTTTTTTAACCAAATAAAGTTATACGGCCGTATATATCGAACCGTGAATCAAAACCGACTTCTACAAGTTGGGGTTGCTTCTACTGCGTGAGATCAATCTACTCGCAATGTTTCGTATTTTTTGGAGGCCGTTTGCAAGGTTTTCAACTCTAACTGCACTAAAAAATTCTGAGTCTCTAACTTCTAATGCGAGGAACGTGACAAAACTGCACAAACGACATCCAAAATTTATAAAACTTTGCAACTTGGTCGAATTCACGTAGCGCAAGCCACCAAAACTTGTACAAGTGAGTTTCGACTCACGGTTTGCGAGATACGTCCGTATACCGCTTTATTAGGATTTTTTTAACCAAATAATGTTATACGGCCATATATCTCGAACCGTGAATCGAAACCCACTTCTATAAGTTGGGGTGGCTTCTGCTGCGTGAGATCAACCTACTCGCAAAGTTTAGTATTTTTTGGAGGCAGTTTGCAAGGTTTTCAACTCTAACCGCACTAAAAAAACTCTAAGTCATTAACTTCTAATGCGAGGAACGTGACAAACCGCACAAACGACATCCAAAATTTATTAAACTTTGCAACTTGGTCGAATTCACGTAGCGCAAGCCACCCAAACTTGTACAAGTGAGTTTCGGCTCACGGTTTGCGAGATACGTCCGTATACTGCCTTATTAGGTTTTTTTTTAATCAAATAAAGTTATACGGCCATATATCTCGAACCGTGAATTGAAACCCACTTCTACAAGTTGGGGTGGCTTGTGCTGCGTGAGATCAACCTACTCGCAAAGTTTCATATTTTTTGGAGGCCGTTTGCATGGTTTTCAACTTTAACCGCACTAAAAAATTCTAACTCATTATTCCCGTATAAATTGAACATTAAAAATCAACACAAATAAAACTAAATTAATAAGCCAAACATTTCTACATTTCTAAATAATTTTGGGCAAAGAATGTTTTTAGAATTTCTAAATAATTTACTATGTAAATATTTAGAAATCAACATAATTAACTCTAATAAGGTAAAAAAAGAATTAGTTAATACCTTACAAAATAACAACGAATGTTGCGAATAGATCGATTTGTGGCCGAGCCAGGGATTTGATTTGCTTTCGATGTAGATATTTGGAGAGAAAGATTGTATGAGAGTGGAAGAGGAGGAGGAGGAGCAAACGGAGTAGGAGCTCACGAAGGAGTTTGGAATTTTTTTAGGGTTCTTGGGTTTGGTTTCGGCCAAAAAAACACTGAAAAGGGGGAGGGGGAGATCGACGAGGAAGACGAACTGTATACAGTTATGAGATTATATCTTTGCCTTAACCTGTCCTTGTCAGCGAGGGTTAAGGTAATATTTTATAATAAAAATTTGCCTTAACCCGTCGTTGGAAACGGCGGGTTAAGGCAAAATTTTATAAAAAAAAAATATGGGCCGTTGGATCAAAAGATCCAACGGCCCAGATTAAAGTTCGCACGAGTCTGTGCACACAGACCTGTTTGCAACCGAAGAAGCCTCGTATATATATATATATATATATATATATATATATATATATATATAGGGTGAGGCGGCCGCCTTAGGCCCTCGGCGTTTTTACGATTTTAGGGCCTTCGAAATTTGTAATTCCCTTGTAAGTATAGGCACGTATTTTGCACGTAAAAGAATAAAACTGTTATTAGGGGGCCCAAAAATTATTATATTAGTCTTTAATTTTTTTAAAAAAATTATTTAGATTTAGACTTGAAGACTTGAATTGAATTTGAAACTTTAAATTTGGGTGATTAAAAACAAATTTATATATTTTGCATATTTTGCTTTCAATAATGTGTAAATTTTTTGTATACATGGTTTTTTTTTTTTTTTTTTAGTGTATGGGGGGCCCATTTCAGGAGTTCGCCTCGGGCGCCTCGGACCCCCAGAAACTTAGGGCCGGCCCTGTATATATAACACTACTAGTCTAGTCTGTTTATGTTCATAATATTTATATCCTTCTATGGTAAATTGGTAATGCTGCCATTAATTTCCTTTGACACAACTAATCAAACCCATTATCACAATCCGGTAAAAACACAAATAAACTGCGTTTGCATTGTTGATGTAAACTGATTGACTCTTCAAAGTCAAAATATGTGGAGATAAACCCTATGTAGAGGGTACACGGAATCCAATCTAAACTGGCAAAACAAGAGAGAAAGGCAGATCAGACGCGAAGATTTTCATTCCGCAAACAGAGATAAATCCACAAAGATGAGAGAAAGATGATTCTATAAACTGAAGATAAGAACAAAGATTATGTACCATCACTATGTGCAAAACACAATCTGGACGTATCAACTTGCTTGTTGCAAGTTTCGTAATATACATGCATAACGAGACTAAATTCCGAGAAGCCACAGTTGTAGATGGGTACATTCGCAAGCATTCCTGCAAAGCACAATCGCCTGGCGACAATGTGTCTGCCGAGTCCTCAAACTTTTCTTCAGAGGGTGTAGGGTTTAAGTTCAAAATCTCTCAGAATAACAGTATTGACATATTTAACCTGCTACATATCACAGAGAGTAGCATATACACTTTAGTACAGAATCCTCAGGAACCTATTCATATATC
Source organism: Hemerocallis citrina (assembly GCA_017893485.1). NCBI lineage: Eukaryota > Viridiplantae > Streptophyta > Magnoliopsida > Asparagales > Asphodelaceae > Hemerocallis > Hemerocallis citrina. Next base: position 57,758 of record JACEHZ010000354.1, read on the forward strand.
ATGAAGATGTCAAATCTAAAAGAAAGATTCAATAGAAGACGGATTATTTTCCACTCAAAGCCTAAAAAATATTTAAGGAAAACTACACATACCAAGGAAAACTACACTACAGAACACACTACCTGTAAAATTACATGCTGTAAACAATATGAACGTCCAAAAGAACCAACAATGAGTACATCAACACTTACTTCCCTGAATTCAAACGGATGCTAGCCAGTTAGGCTTAATACTGAAATATAACTAGGCTGCTTAATAAGTGCATGATCAGAATGAAATGAGACAAAACAGAACAATTATACTGTGTAGATTCACTATGGCATGACAATGATCCTATACTACTAACTACTTCATACCTATCATATATCAAAGGACAAAAAGAAGCAGAAAAATATTCAAATTCAGTGTGAAGCCGGAACTTAATTTATTTACCTTTATTTGCCAAATGCTGGCATAAAAATTGACAGCGTTTCCTAGTGATTTGTATTGATGTTACAAAGTACAGGAAAAGAAGATTAGACATTTGTAGAACTGAGAAACTTTACATATACAATCATTTGAAGCATTGCAACAACTCAGGTCTAATACACAGTTATCTTGGGACAACTTGATATACTCTTACCGGACTCTATCCATTACAGAAGGTCGGCTATTCTCCATTCTGTACACCACTTATTTAATCTCCACAAATCAGATTAGGTAATCGTAGTAGACCAAGAAAATGGTATCTGGAATCATCAATGGCAATTTATCTATATAACCAAAGAAGCGCCTCAAGTTATCCTTCCCTAGAGTGACAGTATCAACAACATCACCGCTACCAGTCAGCACCCACAAGTCTCGTGAACGGACTCGTTTTAAGCTTCCCCTGCAGAAGGGGCAGGATTGCGACCGTGTATTCCTACAAATTAAACATATAACCATATTTAGCAAATTATAACAATTTAACATTCTCAACAAGGAAACAAGTTGGATGGATGAAATGTGAAGGGATTACCAGTCATGGTAACAATTTATACACATTGCATGATTGCAATTAGGTAGAACCATCTTCGTGCAAACCTCCATACAGATACCACACTCATCCTCCCTTTCCATGTCCTTATCCGAAAGCCGCCTCCACTCCTCCACCCTCTTTCTTGGGGTAACATCTTTACATCGACTACTCTCCCTCCAATCTTCCTCTACTAAATTGCTCTCGAGTTGCAGAAGAGAAGGATAGATGACAGCTACAATTAACAAAAGAAAATGTATCAAATAGGACACATTACAAAAACCACAACACAGTGATAAAAAGATAAAATCTCTTGTACATACAATAGAATTCCCTTAGGCTAGCTCTCCTTTCATAAGTAGATATCCTTGTATTACCATCAGTATATACCTGTATTATTCTAATTAACCACATAAGATGATCAAATAAATACAAGCCAAGCAAAACCCATATGCTAAAAGATGGATACAAAAAATTTAAGAATTTTGGTAAATTGGGAGATTAGGACCTTGCAAATTAGTATCTTGAAAAGGCCCAAATGATTGGGGAGAGTATAACTACAAGTACAGTCCAAATACTGCATTAGGTAAAGGAAAAATGGTGCCAAAGGGCTGCAATATAATCTCATCTGAAGACATCCACCCCCATAAGCCCTTTGAATAGCATCTGCCCTGAAAATAGAAAACTCAAAATTAAAAATTAAAAATATAATCAGCCCATTTCAACACAGTATCTAAAAGCAACAGTGTTGTAGCACAACAGTAAAGTCTCTTAGCCTGGACTAGAGGTCCGAATACCTTCAGGCTCGAGCTCGGCTCCTTTACGAAACGAGCTTATTTTTGAGCTCGAGCTCGGCTCGAGCCGAGCTTTGACCGTATTCGAGTCGAATATCTCGCGAGCTTAGCTTAAAAAAAAAAGGAAGCTCGAGCTCGGCTCGTTTACGAAACAAGCTCGGTTTTGAGCTCGAGTTCGATTCGAGCCGAGCTTTGACCCAGCTCGGACCGAATAGCTCGCGAATAACTCGATTCGTTTGCAGTCCTAGTCTGGCGTTCATGCCGTTCAAATCCTGCTTGTATCAGACTACTACGAAAAGACTATCTAAAGGCTAGATGATCGATCATAGAAACAAAAATGATTCATTGGGTTTCCTAAATAATCTCAGAAACAACAACAACAACAACAAAACTAACATATAAAAAAGGGGGAGAGAGAGAGAGAGAGAGAGAGAGAGAGAGAGAGAGATTACTTACAGGGTGTTAGCATGATGGATATCAGCTTGAAGGGCCTTGAGAGAACCCTTGAAGGATGGAGACATTTCAACAATCTGGTTCTGAAACATGTCTCCTTCCTCTTCTATTGGTTTTTCCCCCTTTCCCTTCCCTCTGAGAGATGGGCTTAAGCAAATGAATATAGATGACAGCCTTTTAAGACCTGATCCTAACATCCAATAATATGTTGATGATAGAATGAGTATTAAATTAAGCACGAGAGGCTGAATTGGAGAAGCCGAGAAGGGGTCATCAAGGCTATTAATTAAGCAATATTAAAAGAAGAAAAAAATTTGAGAATTTTTAAAGAAAAAGTATAAAGGTCCGAAGAGTTGAATTTCAATGAAAGGGCTCTGCTGTGTACTTTACAATGTAGGGAAGTAGGGCCCACATTGTGGGGGAGGCAGAGGATGGGTTTAAGAGTGGGTGAGGGATGCCCTGGTCATCACCATCATATCCTGATAAGAATGAACGCCTCATCGGCTCAACCAGGCAAAATCCAACGAAGGAATATAATTTGACAGATGAAACAATACTCAACGGAAAAACTTAGAGAGGGTAGTTGGCCTTCTCCTTTTGCTTGGTGCATTTTCTTTTTTTTAAGCAGTCTTGCTTTAGTCTTCCATCTAAAATAAATTTATATTACTCTTTGTTATCTTCTATACATAGAAACTAGTGTATTCAGTTATATGGATTCAATAAAATATTCTTTTCAATCTCTATACTATCAATCAAATATGATATCAGAGCTTACACAAAAATTCTCTATAAAAAATTAGGATTTTTTCTCTCTTTAAAAAAAATCACTATCGTTCTTCCTCCAAAACTCCAACCCTACTCTGTTTTCCTTTTCCTCCAACTTCGAAATCCTATCACTCACCTACCCTCTTCCTCCTTCGCGTCGCCACCCTCCCTGCTCCTCCACGTCGCCGACTCCACACCCAAAATTGATCATTAGATCTCCTTCCTGTCCTTTCCTGCCTCTGCACCCAAACTCGATCCACACCCTGTCTCGCAGTCGCCTTCCCGATCTGCTCATTGTCCCGCTACTCTCTTGCCGCCGCCCTTCTGATCACCTACATGTCCCGCTTCTGATCTCCAAAACCCTAATATCCTTCATACCCGAACTAGACCCACCTCCAAACCCGCCTTAGCACCATCCCGCCTCCTCTTGTTCCTCCAGCTCCAAGTTCCACCTCCCGTTGCCGCCTCCCTCTTGACCTGCATCTACTATAACAAAATAAAATAAAATAAAATAAAATAAAATAAATTTAAAATAAAATTTAAAAAAGGTCAAAGTTAAATGCCTTATGATCCACATAATTTTGTAATGCGTGCGAATTTTCGATGTCCTCTCCAATCGTCATCTCACCTTCACATTCGTTTTCTCCTTCAGATCTAATTTAGATTTGCTCTTATGACTATCTCATTTACTACAACGGCGATCTTCCCTCTCCTACTCCAATGGTGCATCCCTCTCTCCGTGATCTTCATATTTAGTTACCACGAGTGCCCACTCATGCTCTTGTTGACACTCCAGCACCATCTTCACTCGCATCCAGCTGATGCCACGATTTTTCTGATCACTCGCATCAGTTTTTCTCACCTTCCAAGGATCATGGTTCTTATTCTTCCTGTGGCCGTGGTGATCATGGTCACAGCTGTGACATGACCATCGCAACACTAAGTATTGCACCTATTGTCGGGGCTAGTTTCATGAGTATGCGACGTGTTGCAAACGTATCAGTTGTCTTTCTACTGCTCATCAATCTTCCATTGCTGCTCCTACGGATGTGCCAACCTTCTCCCAATATATCCTCTCTGATGAAGAGTATCAGGCATTCCGCAACATGCTGTCTCTTCCTTCTGGTAATTTTGTTCACTCAGGTTTTGCTTGTCATGTCTCTTCACATCATTGGATTATTAATTCAGATTCTTTTGCACACATGTCTTCTTTACCATTTTCTTCATTTTCTTTACTTCCAAATTATCATGTGCGTATTGCTGATGGCTCACATGTCCTTGTTGAAGGGGTGAGAGATCTCTCTTTATCCAGGCCTTACTCTTAAATCGGTTTTATGCATTCCTAACAGTCTTAATACCTTATTATCAGTTCCTAAACTTTGCAAAGATTTAAAATATTTAGTGACATTTTTTCTTCACATTGTGTGTTTCAAGATATTACGACGATGAGGGTGATTGGCAGCGGTCGTGAAAAACGTGGGTTATATATCTTGGATTCTCCAGTCTCGACTTTTAGTTCTTCTCCTGATCCTGAGTTGTGGCACCGACGACTGTGACATCCTTCCTCTACTACTCTCAAGCACTTAGTTTCTCGTTGTAAGCCTTTCTTTAAGGTATCTTGTGAGTCGTGTGAATTAGGTAAACATCATTGAGTTTCCTACCCAAGACTCATCAATAAATGTAGTGAATATTTGTTTGATTTAGTGCATTCTGATGTTTAAGGCCCTATTGGTTTTCCACGTTTAATAACTATCGTTATTTTTCTATGTTTGTTGATGGCTTCTCTCGAATGATGTGGTTGTTTCTTTTGAAAGATCACTGTGAAGTTTTTAAAGTTTTTAAAGAATTTTTTTTCGAGATACAAACAAAATTTGGCACAACTCTTAAATGTTTTCATTCTAATAATACTAAAGAATACATAAATTCTCATTTTCAACAATTTTTTTCACAACATGGAATTATACACCAAATATGGCTAAAAATAGGGTTAAATCGGAACCGTCAAAATTGGGCACGAATCTTAAAGCCTGGGGGTAACATGGTAATTTCACTTACAAACAGGTCTGAAGTGGGTAGTGGATCTTCTTACCAAAAGTCCAGTAACCCACAAACAGATCCATCCCAACTGGGTGCGGATTTCAACCCGCAGCGAACCCGGTCCAGAGGATAGAATTAGGGTTTCTGATTAATCCTAATCAACGGTCCTGATTCACATCTGTCCTTTCACTGGGAAATTAGGGATTATATTCCTAATCTGATACTAAAGGCGGCTATAAATACCTCCCATCCACCACCATTAAGAGGTAATCAATCTTTTGCCAATTTACGCTCTTTCATAATCATTCCTGATTACTGACTTGAGCGTTGGAGGGTGCGTCGCTGGGATCAACCCCGGTGTCTTGCACTTTTTGCAGGTGAACGGCGGGAGTCAACGGTCAAACTCCGGCGGAACAGGTTTCAGGTGTCTATTTAAGTTTTCCAAGAATCCACAAATACTATCTGTTTGCCCCCACACCAGATTTAGCGGTAACAGATTGGCGCCGTCTGTGAGAAACACCACGAATAGCAACCTTCCATCTTTCCGTTGGTCAGATCTTCTCCAGCCATGACTCCTAGGAAACTCAGATCCAGAGGGTCCAACCGTGGACCTACCCCTCCTCCAACACAACAAGAGATTCTCCAGCAAACCGTTCTGCCGACGGGACCTGCCCCTCAGCCTAATTAGGCCCTTCAGCAGAACCAACCTCCTCCTCAGAATCATCAACCCCCTCGCGGTCAAACCGATCCCCAGAATGCCAGTGCGGGGGGCCCCCGAGTCGATCCTCAGAAGTAACCACTCCATCAGCACCGCGTCTCAATACACAACCCCTCTTCCGATTCCATGGGATCTCACAACCCCCGAGCCTCAGATGACCTCTGCAACACCCTCGATAATCGGTGCAAAGAAGAGGATCTTCACCGCCGTTTGGATGAAAGGCAAGCCCGAGAGGGAGCCACCTGCCAACACCGTCCAAATGAGCGATCTCCTCATCGCCGAGAATACAGAAGGTCCCCCCCTGACAGAGGGCAGAGAAAGTCACCCGGCCACCATAGAAGAAGACCTCACTCTCCTGAAGATCGATGACGCACCCATCACTCGTGCCGAGTTCCAGCAATTCCAAGCAACCATCTTACAGGCTCTTAATCTCCGACCCAACAACGACAATGCTCTGAGGGTCCCCACTCCTCCTCCGGTCCGAAGTCCTCGCCAATGGTCCTTAACTCCTCCCCCAGCTCCTAGCAACCCCCAGCACAATCCTAGTCCTCGCCGCTCCAGGAGCTACCGTCATCGTAGCCCCCGCTCTTCCTTGTACGAAGACGAGTCTAGAGACTCGGTTGATTACCGTCGAAGGGATGACGCTGTCTACCGCCGTCTCCACGAAATGGAGAGGCGCTTGGGTCAGCTAGGCAGAGAAGAAGAGCTTAGAGGAAGGACCCTACGCTCGAGCCGACCTCCTTTCTCTCGAACCATCATGGAGGCACTTGTGCCAATAGACTTTAAACCTCCCCAATTCGAGACTTATTCTGGGGAGTCCGACCCCGTCGATCACATCGAAAGCTTTAAGACCCTTATGCTCATCTATCAAGCTTCCGATGCTCTGTTATGCAAAACCTTCCCTGCTACTCTTAAGGGTCTGGCTCGGGAATGGTACTCTCACCTTGTCCCATCCTCAATATTCTCCTTCGAGTAATTCGAGACCCTCTTCGTCACCCACTTCATGAGTAGCCGCCGAACTGAGAAAACCAGCATTTTGCTACCCTACCTCAACCAGAAGAAGGGTGAGAAGCTGAGAGACTGTGAAAAGGTTCACCGCAGAAGCCAGGTCCATTGCTTCCCTTGACCAGTCGGCATTCCAGTCGGCATTCCAATCAAAAAGTTTCACCGCAGCAGCATTCCAATCAAATGTCCTCAACTCCAGCCTCCGCTCCTCCCTGCCAAGAAGCCACTGCAGAACTTCTCCGACCTCCTCCTCCGGAGCGAAAAGTATATTCGGGCTGAGGAAGCTGAGCACCGCCCCAACTTGGAGGGGCCTTCCTCTGGGTCCAAGAGAAAGGGAACAGAAGAAGAAGGAGCCAAGAAGCTCCAGAAGGACAATGGCGGATAATGCCGACCTCCCCCCAGATTTGAAAAGTTTACTCCTCTTAACGCCAACATTTCCACAATTCTCATGGAAGTCGAAAAGGAGGGGGTGATACCTCCTGTGCCAAAAATGAACACCCCTGGCAAGAAGAGGGACAAAGAGAAGTGGTGCCACTATCACTGGGACCATGGCCACGATACCAATGATTGTCGGGCCCTGAAGAATGAGATAGAAGCCCTCATCCAGAGGGGGCAACTGACCAAGTTCGTGAGAAAGGACCGAACCGATCTTCCCCCCAGCCTCGGGGGGCTAACAAGCATCCTGAACACGATGAAACACCCGAATTTGAAGAGGAGCGTGTCCTACACCTCATTCATGGGGGCCCAATGGTGGCTCCTCCAACTCCTCTCGAAAGGCATTTATAAGGAAAGTTAATTCGGTTCGCACCACACATCCTCCTAAAGGCCTCAGAGTACCCATCACATTCTCAGATGAAGACCTTGAGGGTGTCCGAACCCCCCATTGTGACGCGCTTGTCATCAACCTCTATATGGCGAACTTTAAAGTGGAGAGGATCCTGGTGGACAATGGCAGCTCCGTTAACATCCTCTTTCTCACCGCTTTCAAAGGCCTCAAACTATCCCGGGACAGACTTAAGCCCGCCGGCTACACACTCCATGGGTTCACAGGAATGCCAGTGACTATTGAAGGGGTGATCACCCTTGACGTAACCGCTGGCAAAACTCCTACCACCCGAACGGAACCGATGGACTTCATGGTCGTCGATGTCTCCACAGCTTATAATGTCATTCTGGGTCGGCCCAGCTTAGCTGCTCTCGAAGCCGTCCCTTCCGCTTATCACCTCAAGATGAAGTTTCCCACTTGGGGAGGAGTAGGGGAAGTAAGAGGCAGTCAGGAAATGGCCCGCAGATGCTACATGACCTCCACTATGGGTCCAGTCCTCTCCCTCGAAACTCTTGAAATCCCCCAAGAGGGTGTCCGGCCAACGTCCGAGCCGGTGGATGAATTGGAGGAAGTGCTCTTCTCTGAGCAAGATCGGAGCCGTAAGTTCTTTATCAGCAAGACCCTCCCATCTGTCCTAAGCTCGGACATAGTTCAATGTATCAGAAAGAACCAAGACCTTTTTGCCTGGTCGGCCGCTGACATGCCTGGAATTTTCGAAGAGCCTCAGTGTCGCTCCGGGGTCCAAACCGGTCCAACAGAAGAGGCGCAAGTTCGCTCCCGAGCGCCAGCAAGCTATTAAAGAGGAGGTGGACAAACTCTTGAAGGCTCGGTTCATACAAGAGGTTAATTATCCCGAATGGCTCTTGAATGTAGTGATGGTAAAGAAGTCCAACGGGACCTGGAGGATCTGCATCGACTTTACCGACCTCAACAAGGAATGCCCCAAAGATCCATTTCCTCTCCCAAGTATCGACACCCTGATCGACGCAACTTCGGGCCATGAACTCCTCAGCTTCATGGACGCCTTCTCCGGCTATAATCAGATTCGTATGTTTCCCCCGGATATCCCGAAGACCTCCTTTGTAACTGATTAGGGGCTGTATTGCTACAGGGTAATGACCTTCGGGTTGAAGAATGCAGGTGCCACTTATCAACGACTCGTCAACAAGGTTTTTCAAGCACAGATCGACCGAAATATGGAGGTATATGTTGACGATATGCTTGTGAAGAGCATCCATGGGGCCGATCATGTGGCCGATCTGCAAGAGGCATTCGATGTATTAAGGAAACATGATATGAGGCTCAATCCAAACAAGTGTGCGTTCGTAGTCTCGTCGGGAAAATTCCTAGGCTTCATGGTCAGCCAAAGAGGAATCGAAGCTAACCCCGAAAAGATCAAGGCCATATTGGACATGGCTCTCCCGAAGAATGTTAAAGAGGTTTAGAGGCTAACGGGTCGCCTTGCAGCCATAGGACACTTCCTTTCCAAGTCAGGAGAGAAGTGTCTTCCCTTCTTCAAAGCTCTCAGGGGGGCTAAAGGCTTCGAGTGGGGTCAGCAACAACAAGACTCATCTGACCAACTGAAGGCTTACCTAGTCAATCCTCCTCTCCTCAGCAAACCTGTTCCCGGGGAAGCCCTCTACCTCTACTTAGCCGCCTCCGAGCAAACCCTCAGTGCTGTCCTCATGAGGGAAGAAGATAAGACTCAAAAGCCCATCTATTATGTGAGCAAGGTACTTCAGGATGCCGAGCTCCGCTACCCAAAGATAGAGAAGATGGCATACGCCTTAGTCATGGCCCGCAAGAAAGCTTTGCCCATATTTCCAGTCCCACTCGGTGATCGTTCTTACCGATCAACCATTGAAGCAAGTCCTCCACAAGCCAGAGACTTCCGGTCGTCTCATGAAATGGTCTATTGAGCTGAGCCAGCATGATATAACCTACCAGCCTCGGACCGCGATCAAGGCTCAGGCCTTAGCCGAGTACATCGTCAAGAGCACCCTATCCGAGGTCAGCCAAGCAACAAACGGACCTTCTATCTGGTCGGTATATGTGGATGGATCCTCCTGCAAAGAGGGAAGCGGAGCCGGGGTCATTCTGGTAGGCCCAGACGACTTCATCTCTAATACTCCCTCCGCATCAACTTCAAGGCCTCCAACAATGAAGCGAAATATGAAGCTCGTATAGCCGGCCTCGGAATGGCTCGCAAGGCAGGGGCGCAACGCCTTCGCATATTTAGTGATTCTTAGCTAGTCGTGAATCAAGTTTTGGGCGAGTATGAAGCGCGAGATGACCGAATGGCTAAGTATCTAGCCATGGTCCAAAATCTCATGGCTCTCTTCGAAAAGGCGCTTATTCGGCGAATCCCCAGGGAGGAAAATGCCCAAGCAGATGCTTTCTCCAAGTTAGCCTCTTCCTTCCTCCAAGGTCTAGAGCAGACCGTCTTAATTGAAGTGCTCCTGAAGCCGAGCCTAGAAGAAGAAACTACCGACTCCATGGAGTTGCTGCCAGTACAACTTCAAGATAATTGGATGAAACCCCTGGTAGAATTCCTGAGGGATGGGCTCCTCCCCGAAGACCCTAAGGAAGCTCGCCGAGTCAGAACCAGAGCGGAGCGGTACACCATTGTTGAGGGGGTCTTGTACAAACGCTCCTTCACACAAGTTGACGGTAGACCCTATCTGAGGTGCCTTTCCCCCGAACAAGCCACGTACGCCTTGCAAGAACTTCACGAAGGCATAGGCGGAGCACACTCAGGGTCCAGATTCCTTGCTCGGAAGGTGTTGAATTATGGATTTTTTCTGGCCTACCCTCTTACAAGACGCCGAACGACATGTTCGGCAATGCAGCTCTTATCAAAAGTACTCCAATATTCGTCGTCTACCCCAAGCTCACCTCACTTCCCTATCAAGTCCGATTTACTTCGCAATGTGGGGGATGGATTTACTAGGGCCAGTCCCACCAGCTCCCGACCAACTCAAATTCTTAGTCGTGGCGATCGACTACTTCTCGAAGTGGATAGAGGCCGAGCCCTTGGCCGCAATCACTGAGAACAAAGTACTCCAGTTCTTTTAGAAGAATGTCATCTACAGGTTCGACATCCCTCGAGTCCTCATAACCGACAATGGATCACAGTTCACAGGGGCCTCCTTCCGAGCTCTGTGTGAAGACCTTGCTATCCAACAATGCTTCTCCTTTATCTCCCATCCTTAATCAAACGACCAAGTGGAAAATGCCAATCGATAGATCCTCTCCGGTATCAAGAAGAGGCTGGATAAGTCCGCTAAAGGTTTATGGGTTGATCAGCTCCCGAACGTACTGTGGAATTACCGTACTACCAAACGGACCCCTACAGGAGAGTCACCGTTCAACCTCACCTACGGGGCCGAGGCTGTAATCCCCCTAGAAGTTGGTGTACCCTCTCCTCGTCTTATTGCTTATGAAGAAGAGCAGAATGTCAGAGAGCTCTGAGCAAATCTGGACTTGATCGATGAGCTCCGTGAAAGAGCTGCCATTCATCAACAAAGCTATCGGAGAAGGATCGAGCTGGCCTATAATAAGAGAGTTCGTCCTACCGATCTTAAAGAAGGACACTTGGTCCTCAGAAAGTTAGCTACCTCCTTCCCCAGTCAGAAGAGTAAGCTAGCTCCAAATTGGGAGGGACCCTACAAGATCACCAATGTAGTTCGGCCAGGAGCCTACCGACTAGAAGACCTTGAAGGCAGAGAGATTCCCCGGACTTGGAATGCCGATCATCTCTTTAAGTACCAAGAGAGCGCATGAACGACTCTCCAAGTACCGTCAGATGTCGAACCGTTCCTTTCCCTTCACTTGTATTTCTCTTTTACCTTTTTATTTCTCCCATGTAATAACGGCTCGCAACTTAGAAGCAGCCGAGTATTAGTTTTCAATAAAGAGCATTTTCCTCGTATCTTACTTGTGAATTACTTGTATCTCTCTGTTTTTACCTTCTTTAAACTCTAACGACGAGTTCGGAGTCCAACACTTGGCTCGACTTCACTTCGCAGGCTCGCTCTAAAGTGAGCTAGAAGCAGTTCGCCATTCGAAATTGATCCCACAACTGTTGACAAACTCTAACGACGAGTTCGGAGTCCAACACTTGGCTCGACTCCGCTTCGCAGGCTCGTTCTAAAGCGAGCTAGAAGCAGTTCGCCATTCGAATTGCTCCCACAACCGTTGACAAACTCTAACGACGAGTTCGGAGTCCAACACTTGGCTCGACTCCGCTTCGCAAGGCTCGCTCTAAAGCGAGCTAGAAGCGGTTCGCCATTCGGAATTGCTCCCACAACCGTTGACAAACTCTAACGACGAGTTCGGAATTCAACACTTGGCTCGACTCCGCTTCGCAAGCTCGCTCTGAAGCGAGCTAGAAGCAGGTTCGCCATGCAGAATTGCTCCCACAACGTTGACAAACTCTAACGACGAGTTCGAAGTCCAACACTTGGCTCGACTCCGCTTCGCAGGCTCGCTCTAAAGCGAGCTAGAAGCAGTTCGCCATGCAGAATTGCTCCCACAACTATTGACAAACTCTAACGACGAGTTCGAAGTCCAACACTTGGCTCGACTCCGCTTCGCAGGCTCGCTCTAAAGCGAGCTAGAAGCGGTTCGCCATTCGGAATTGCTCCCACAACCGTTGACAAACTCTAACGACGAGTTCGGAGTCCAACACTTGGCTCGACTCCGCTTCGCAGGCTCGCTCTAAAGCGAGCTAGAAGCGGTTCGCCATTCAGAATTGCTCCCACAACTGTTGACAAACTCTAACGACGAGTTCGGAGTCTAACACTTGGCTCGACTCCGCTTCGCAGGCTCGCTCTAAAGCGAGCTAGAAGCGGTTCGCCATTCGGAATTGCTCTCACAACCGTTGACAAACTCTAACGACGAGTTCGGAGTCCAACACTTGGCTCGACTCCATTTCGCAGGCTCACTCTAAAGCGAGCTAGAAGCGGTTCGCCATTCGGAATTGCTCCCACAACCGTTGACAAACTCTAACGACGAGTTCGGAGTCCAACACTTGGCTCGACTCCGCTTCGCAGGCCTGCTCTAAAGCGAGCTAGAAGCGGTTCGACATTCGGAATTGCTCCCACAACCGTTGACAAACTCTAACGATGAGTTCGGAGTCCAACACTTGGCTCGACTCTGCTTCGCAGGCTCGCTCTAAAGCGAGCTAGAAGCGGTTCGCCATTCGGAATTGCTCCCACAACCGTTGACAAACTCTAACGATGAGTTCGGAGTCCAACACTTGGCTCGACTCCGCTTCGCAGGCTCACTCTAAAGCGAGCCATAAGTGGTTCGCCATTCGGAAGTACTCCCGCAACCGTTCATCAAAGCTCACATCAATGAACTCACCTCGACGAGCTCCGCCATGGCTGTTCTACCGAGCCGAGGTGTCGAGGTACCGACCTCTACATATGGAGAAAAATGCTGCCGAGCTAGTTTCACCGCCAAATTGTCTCAAAAATCATGCTAGAGTATGATGAACGGCTTAGATCGTGCTACATCTCCATAAAACGACAAGATAACTTTTTTTTGAAATTTGAGCCCCTTGTCTCGTGATTCGCGCCGCGATCGTAATCAACCGCCCAGATTAAGCCACGTAGCTCGGATCTGAATTCCGAACCACCGAACTACCGAACTACAAAGTGGCAAAAATGTGCCTCAAAATTCGTGCTCGTAATTGCCGAACAGAAAGCAACACACGAACACCAAAAAAAATATATATATATGAGAAAAGAAGGACTTTTATTAAGGAGTACAACAAACAAAAAACATTTACAAGGCTAAGTTATTACAACAAGGTGCTACAAAAACTCCAAAGTGTAATACAACTCTTTCAATGCTTCTTCGAGACAGGGACGTTCCGGTTTAGGCAAATGCAAGGGTGGCGCCGCTTCACCTCCAAGCTCGTCTCTACGTCGCCGAACCGAGATGCCTCCTCGGCGCTGCCTCTGACCACGACACCAACCGAGGCTCAGCTAGACGAGATGGCCAAGACACTTTGAGCGTCGGTCGGGCTCCGACGAACGATAAGTGGACGAGTCGCGAGCTCGTAGAAGGAGATCCCTCTCTCACTCTCCTCGCGAGTACACGAAGTGCTTCGGACGTTAACCTTTACGGGCTGAGGTTTAAGGCGAGCCACTTCTTCTTCAAGTTCGACGATCCTATCCTTTAAAGTATTGTCTTTCACCGACACCTTGAACCGAGGAAGTTTTGCCGAGCTTGCCTCTCCGGCACAGTCAGCTATGATTCGGCGAAGGTTGGTCACTTCAATGCTTTTGTCGACCGTAACCCTCCTAGGGAGCTCGTCGTGCTCGGCCAGTGCCGAGGATAACTCGTCCTTCTTCGCCGAGAGTTCTCCTTCGACTATCTGCAAGTGACGAATCTCAGCCAATAACTCGCTATTCGTCTTCTCCACATTGAATAGCACCCTCCTGATTAGCTCAACCTCGCCCTCGAGATGAGCTTCGCGTGATTGCTTAAATAATTCCGCTCGCCGCCGAGCCACTGCGGCGTCCGAACCAAGTTCGACAATCTAAAAAACCAAAGCATTCTATTGGGAGACGAATTCCGAGCCAAACACTTAGACAAATTCAGAAAAAAAGAAATCTTTCATTCATGTCAAAAAGAAGCGGTGGCCAGTCTGCTATAAGGCTTTTACAAAAAAAAGAAGAAAAAAGAAAGGGATTTATGCAAAGGACGGGGAGATCAAGGATCCATTTGAGGCGATGGGTCGATCACAGGCACCTTGCCAGATGGTCCCTCGGCCCCCGTCGCCCCGGCTTGGGGGTCGGCAGCCACGGTCACGGGGTCGGCAGGCACCTCCTCGTCCCGCTGGTCGCCCTCCTCCCCTTCTCCTTCCTCTTCTCTGCCCTACACCTCCTCGCCGGGCCACATGCGATATCCCACTCTTTCAAAGCCGGGGACACGTGCCTCGACGTGGTCAAGTGCTCTCGCATAGGACAGCTCCATGTTCTTGGCCATATGCTTCTTCGCCTCAGCTTCAACCTCCTTCCTGGCCACCTCCACTACGGAGTCCCTCTCCGCCTTCGCTGCCTCCAAGGCCTTCACCAATGCGTCCAGCTCCTCGGCAGCTTTCACAACCTTGGCAACCTCTGCGGCGAGCTGCTCATTAGCTCGCTCCAGGGCCGACTCAAGATCGGCGACCCGAACCTCCAAGTCCTCCGAGCGGTGCCGCTCCGCCTCAAGCTGCTTCACCGCCATCGCCTTCTTCGCTCTGTCCTTATCGCAGAGGGCTTTCAGCTCTTTCTCCTGCTCGGCGAACTCCTGAACAAGGTGGTCGAAGTGGCAAGTGGCCTGCAATGAATGAGCGTTAGGTGGTCGTAAAATCTGAGCTATGGACTTAAAGAAATTTTAAAGAAAGATGCTTACCGATATGAGCGACCGAGCAATCTCGAAGGTGTCATCCCCAGTCGTCCCCGCCTTCAGAGTGGCTCGGTCCTTTGGGGTCGCGAGATGCTTGACGGCCTGCATACACATCTGCGAGTCCCCAAGAAAGCCGTCGTGGTTCTTCACCCGCCAGTCAGGGACGAACAGCTTCTTGTAGGCCTCGATCAAGATCTGCTCGGCCTGAGGCATCAGAGGTGGAGCCTGCAGACCCAACGCCGCCGAAATCGAAAAGGCCTCACTGGCCGGGGCAGAAGAGGCCGGGGCAGGCGGGTTTACGAGGACGACCACCGACGGAGATGGCGCCTGAAGAGCAGGGTTAGGGTCGGAAACTACCGAGGGGGCCTTGGAAGGTCATCCGAAGGTGAGCCCAGTGCTCGGCTTCTTCCTCTTCCTACCATCGGCGACCTTGCCTCGCTCAGACATCATTGCCGTAAAGTCCATCTTCGGCACCTCTATCCCAAACAACGAAACCCAAAAAACAACAATTTAGAAAAAAAAAGAGAAAAAAGAAAAAAATGCAGCGAGATGTCAGGAGCATACTCAGGTCGATCGGACTAAGGCCTGACCCGTGTAGCACCTCCTCAGTCATTCCTCTCCAACTCAACATTGGGAGAGCAATGAGCTTCGCCGTAACCTCCTCCTCGTCCGGACTCAGCACTGGGTCGGCCCTTGCAAACTTCGGCACCTCTTCCTTCCACCGAGTCGGGAAGCCCAAAGTCGAGGGCCCCTTCAACAGAAAAAACTTCTCCTTCCAACCTTTTATCGAGTCCGGATTCTCTATGAGCTTAACACCTCTCCGAGGTGACAAGTAGTAGCGAGGCTCGGCCTTCGACATCCGGTTGATCCGATACAGACTCCGGAGGATTGTTATGTCTGGCTCGACCTCGGCGATGCGGCATTGCAGCAAGAAGGCTAGCATGTGGTGCCAGGTGTTTGGCATAAATTGCACCGGTGCCAGACAGTACCAGTGGAGAACCTTCAGCACGAAAGGATGCAGAGGAAAGCACAAGCCGGCGCACAGAGAGTCGAAGTCAAACACGCACGTGGTCGGCGGCAGCACGGTGTTTGCTCGCATCCCAGGGTCGGGGAGGATCAGACTGTACTCCGGAGGGATGGCGAACCCCTTTCTAATCCGGAGGAGGTCCCTCTCGGATAATACCAAAGCAAGGTCGTCCACCTCGGTGACCTCCCTCGGAGCATTCTCCTCGTAAACTGCCGACTGGCCAACAATCGCCTTCTTCAGCAGATCGCCCTCGTACTGCCTGATGTCGGCGTGACTGGACAGCACACCAGGGTACCGACCCGACTCAGGGGCTCGCCTCTCTGGCTCCACAATCTCCTCGACTATGGACGACCCTACCACTTTCTTCCCCTTCCTCCGACTCGCTACTTGAACTCTCTCCTCGGCACCACTATCTCCAGAGGACGATGCCTCACTTCCCGAGTTTACCCTTGACATCTCTAAAAAATATCTAAGGCAAAAACACTGACCTTGATGTGACGTAAACTTGGAAGTGACGTGCACTGTCGGAAATTCTTTACCAAAAATTGCCTGGCCCACGCGACAGCTAGTACCACCACCTTGGAGCACAAACCACCGCTAGCAGAGCAAAACTGAGAGTAAAAGTAAAAATTCAAAGTGAAAGAGAGAAATGAGCTAGGAGGTGAGGAGAGTGGGGACTTATAGCCAAGAGAGCGACGTTTGGGCTTCCTAGGCGGTTAAGGGCCCACTAAAGGAAGGCAAAACGACAAAACGGAGAGTTGCGACATTTCAAGACAAGAACTCTTCAATTTGCTTAACTCCATCACTCGACCACTGGGGTGCATGGCCGAGCTACCGAACAGCTTGGCTGAGCAATCGAGCTACTAGGAGGGAGAGCGATCCGCCGAACCTACGGTGAGCCTCGCCGAGCTACCGAGCCGAGGTGCCGAGGTACCGACCTCCACATATGGAAAAAATTCTGCCGAGTCAGAATCACTGTCGGATCGTTCCAAAATTTGTGTCAAAACTTATAGGTGGCTCAGATCACGCCACGCCCACAAAACGACAAGATAACGTTTTCTCGTAATCTAAACCCCGTCCTCGTGATTCACACCGTGATGAACACTCCAAATCAAGCCACGCATTCCTTCCGAGCTGCCGGCCACTGGAGTGCATAGCCGAGCTACCGAAAAGCTTGGCTAAGCAACCGAGCTACTGGGTCGGAGGGTGGCGATGTTTCAAGACAAGAACTTTTTAATTCGCTTAACTCCATCACTCGGCCACCGGGGCACATGGCCGAGCTACCGAATAGCTTGGCTAAGCAACCGAGCTACTAGGTGGAAGAGCGATTTGCCGAACCTACGGTGAGCCTCGCCGAGCTACCGAGCCGAGGTACCGAGGTACCGACCTCCACATATGGAGAAAAATTCTGTCGAATCAGAATCACCGTCGGATCGTTCCAAAATTCGTGTCAAAACTTGTTAGGCGGCTCAGATCACGCCACGCCCACAAAACGACAAGATAACATTTTCTCGTGATCTGAACCCCGTCCTCGTGATGAACGCTCCAGATCAAGCCACACGTTCATTCCGAGCTGCCGGGCACCGGAGTGCATAGCCGAGCTACCGAACAGCTTGGCTAAGCAACCGAGCTACTGGGTCGGAGGGTGGCGACGTTTCAAGACAAGAACTCTTCAATTTGCTTAACTCCATCACTCGGCCACCGGGGTGCATGGCCGAGCTACCGAACAGCTTGGCTCAGCAACCGAGCTACTGGGTGGAAGAGCGATCCGCCGAACCTACGGTGAGCCTCACCGAGCTACCGAGCCGAGGTGCCGAGGTACCGACCTCCACATATGGAGAAAAATTCTACCGAGTCAGAATCACCGTCGAATCGTTCTAAAATTCGTGTCAAAACTTGATAGGCGGCTCAGATCGTGCCACACCCACAAAACGTCAAGATAACGTTTTCACGTGATCTGAACCCCATCCTCGTGATTCACACCGTGATGAACGCTCCAGATCAAGCCACGCGTTCCTTCCGAGCTGTCGGCCACCGGAGTGCATAGCCGAGCTACCAAACAGCTTGGCTAAGCAACCGAGCTACTGGGTCGGAGGGTGAAGACGTTTCAAGACAAGAACTCGTCAAAATGCTTAACTCCATCACTTGGCAATCAATGCCTCGACGTGCCACCGAACTGCCGTTCTACCGAGCCGAGGTGCCAGGTACCGACCTCCACGTATGGAGAAAAATTCTGCCGAGTCAGAATCACCGTCGGATCGTTCCAAAATTCGTGTCAAAACTTGATGGACGGCTTAGATCGCACCACGCCCACAAAACGACAAAGTAACATTTTCTCGTGATCTAAACCTCGTCCTCGTGATTCACACCGTGATGGACGCTCAGGATCGTGCCACGTAGCTCGGCAGATCCCACCGCTCCGAGCCAAGCTGTCGAGGAGTCGAGTTGAGGTGCCGAGGCACCGACCTCCACATACGGAGAAAACACCAGCCGACCCATACAGATCATCCGATCCCCCAGAAAATCACGCTCGACGACGATAAAGGGTCCAGATCGTGCCACGTCATAATTCGGTATTATAAATTAATTTTTATTTATTAAAACCATTTTATGTATTTAAAAATTGCGAAAAAATGATTAAAAATTCGGGAAAATTAGTTAAAAATTTTAGGAAATAATTATAAATTAGGAAAAATATTTTGAGCCCCTGAAGTAAGTAATTATTGCCTAGAATGGTTGATTAAGACCCCCGGACGACGAATCAACACTTTGCAAAATTAAATAAGTAATCCGAAAAATAGATAAAAATTAAGGAAAAATGCCAGCAAACCGGAGGAGCTCAAAAACAGCTTAGAGCATGCAACTAACTTGGAAAATCACCATACCGCCCCATACAAAGAATCGTCACCCCTCGTTTGGACTCCGATACAACTCCGAAAGCCATTAAAACAGTAAAACTACTCTTCAAAGGCTGATCAAACTCAGTCTTCGGGAGTGGAGGTCTCGTAATATGGCTAAAAATAGGGTTAAATCGGAACCGTCCAAATTGGGCACGAATCTTAAAGTCTGGGGGTAACATGGTAATTTCACTTACAAACGGGTCTGAAGTGGGTACTGGGTCTTCTTACCAAAAGCCCAGTAACCCACAAACGGATCCATCCCAACTGGGTGCGGATTTCAACCCGCAGCGAATCCGGTCCAGAGGATAGAATTAGGGTTTCTGATTAATCCTAATCAACGGCCCTGATTCACATATATCCTTTCCTAGGAAATTAAGGATTACATTCCTAATCTGATCCCAAAGGCGGCTATAAATACCCCCCATCCACCACCATAAGAGGTAATCAATCTTTTGCCAATTTACGCTCTTTCATAATCATTCCTGATTACTGACTTGAGCGTCGGAGGGTGCATCGCCAGGATCAACCCCGGTGTCTCGCACTTTTTGCAAGTGAACGGCAGGAGTCAACGGTCAAACTCCGGCAGAACAGGTTTCAGGTGTCTATTTAAGTTTTTCAAGAATTCACAAATACTATCTGTTTGCCCACACACCAGATTTAGCGGTAACAACACCAAACTTCTTGCGCTCACATTCCTCAATAAAATGAAGTGGCAGAATGTAAAAATCAATATTTACTTAGCACTGCTCGCTCTCTAATGTTTGAAATGAAGGCACTAAATTTTTATTGGAGTTTTGTGGTTCTCATGTCTGTTTTCATATTAACCGTATGTGTAACCCCTATTGCTCCTATTTGTATTCTTTTTAATTATATTAATAAAATTTTGATTTTTTATTTTATTTCTGGTTGTATTCATTTTCATTTCTCTTGTATGGGGTGTTGTTCTTCTCTCTCTTGTGATTCGTTTTGCATTGATTCAGTTTTTTATTCGCATTTGTTTGGCCTACAATTTGTTCTTGATCCTGTATATTGTTTAAACCTATTTCATGACCTAATTGTCTCATATTGGATTCTTCGTACCCTATTGGATACTACCCAGTTCACTTAAGCTCATATTGCCTCTATTTAAACACCCTAATTGAACCCTATTCCTAATTATCAACCCTAATACCTATTTTCTCTCTCCTCCTAGCCATCACCCTCTCTCTCCCCTACCCCTGACCTTTCCCCTTCACTGTCATCGTCTCCGACGCCAGCGAGACCAAACCCCCTCATTCCCCTCTTCTCCCCTTCACTGTAGCCGCGACCCAACCCAGGCCGAACCCCAGTTCCGCTTTCGTCCTCCCTGTGGTCGAGCACCGCCGTGACCCCGGGCTGATGCCGTCGTCGCCCTTTCTGTTGGTGTCGACGCTCTTGCTGGTGTTGCTGCTGCTGGTCTTGCTGTTGTTGTGCGCCCTTTGGGTGTGTGCACATACGTCTTGTGCACGTGCTTTTGTGTGCACGAGTTTCGTTGGCATGGAGTTCTAGTTCTCGTCTCTTGTTCGTGTTCGTTGCTCGGGATCCGTTCCTGTTCTTCTATTCTTCGTTTTCGTCGTCTTCATAATCAGGCAAGTAGCTTGGATGTATTTCTTTTTGTCATACAAGTTAATACCGTAAGTAATCTAGTACGAAAATATTGTACTCTCATAATGATCCATATTTGTTAGTTAACCGTTGAAATCATCTCTTGATCATGAGTAGTTACAATAATTGACAACTGTTGCATGAAAACGAATAGATTAGATGATACTTTGACTGCATGTTGTTTGTGACACACCGTATGTTGTGGTTGGCTGTTGTTTAGATGTGTGTTGGTTGTATTTGTAACACCCCACATTTTTTATTTAATTAAAAATGCATTTCTGATTTTTGAACATATGATGCACGTGCTAAATTTTTATTCTTATTTTGTTACTCTCATTATCCATTTTTAGCATGCATAAGTTTTTAATTAACCTTCTTTTGACCCATGGACCTAAAGAGTAAATTCTAGCCCATTAGAAGAAGAGCCCACTAGGTTAATTAAATTAATTAATTAGAAGAGAGCCCATGAATCAAGCCCATTAGTAAAATCTTAAGTATTAAGTTGAGCTTGGACTAATACATGACAAGTTACAACTTTTGGTACACATTTAGAACTATAGAAAAATGTATTTATTTTTGTATGTGCATGTGTGAATGTGCACACATGAGTGCTAGCCGGTTTTGACCATGGAGTAGGCCGGTTTGGGCTAGAGGGAGAGGAAAGGTTGGGGGTTGAGATGGTGAAAGGTTGGGAGCATGAAGAGTTAGGAGTTTAGGAGTTAAGAAAATGAAGGGTTGGAAGAATTAAAAGAGAGAGTTATTAGGTGGAGATTTATGCATATTAGACCCTAACAATACCCTATAAATAGAACCCCCATTTCTCCTTCTCTTTTGCACCAAAAACAACATCAAATTAAGTGAAAGAAAAAGAAAGAGAGTAAGAGAGTTCTTGTACTTGGAGAAATTCTTGCTTGGAGGAGTCTTGCTAAGAGGAGAAGGTCTTGGTAGGAGTTGCTTTGGAGCTAGAAGTGGTGTTCCATCTTTCTTTTCATTGTTCAAACTTCAATTAAGGTGGGTGATCTCTTCCTTTCTAAAAGTAGAAATTGCATCCTAAATAGTTTAAATGAGTTGTATAAGTTGAATGAGATATATGTAGAATCCATGCTAGCATAATATGCAATGATCTTGTTGAGGATTAGTAAATAATTGTTACCATGCTAATTAAAAAGGAGAGTTCAACTAAAGAATTAATCATATGAATCATGCAAATTTTATGTTTGTCGAATGTGTGATTTTTCCTTTATGAGAACTTGTTGAAGAATGTTATATTTTGACATATACTTTAGAGACATGATGATTAAAAAAGAAAAAGAAAAGAGAAAAATAAATTGCCATGAAACATGTCGACATATGTTAAAAATACAATTTTTTTTTGCATGAAAGAATTTCTTTGAGATATTCATGATTGATTAAGAGACATGCTTGATTTTTATCACAAAAATTTAACTAGGATAATGGAGTACATGAACTAATTGTGACAAACATGATTCCTAATTTTGAGTTTCGAGAAGAAATGTAGATTTTTGTATGTAAAAAGAAAGGAAAAATCTATTTGAAAATAAAGATATATTCTAAAAATAGGTTTGAACTTGTTAATTTTTATTTTAAGATTCATCTCAGTCCAAAAGAAAAGTTTATTCCAATATCCTAAAGGATTGGATTATTGGGGAAACGAGTTTTTGTTAAAAGGAACTAAATTCAGAATAGTATAAACAAAAGCATACTAATATAACTCTTAAATAGAAATTACACTTGGACTTACTGGTTAGTCAGTGCAACATAGAGATTGTTGAAGGAGATCCTAGGTTCGGAACTTGACAGTCACATTCACTTTTGTTTCTTTTTTATAAAATACCGAAACTGAAACTTGCTTGAAGTATATTTCGGCATACAAAATTGACAAAGAGTCCATATGGACTTCATGGTTAGTGGGTCGGGCCTAGGTCGCTGCTGTGTGTGGTCGGCAATTGCTGGGTTCGAAACCCAGGCCCCCCTCTTTTATTTTTTTTGTTTTCCTTCTTCATTCAGTTAATTGGATTTTTATAAAGGAAATTTTACTTAAAACCTTATTATGGATAAGAAATGAAATAGAAAATATTAAGAATGTTTTTTGTATGTTTTGAGATATAAAGAGAAATGAAATTTTGAGTGTGGAACCTTGTAATGAAGAAAAACAAAGTATTATTTTTGTGAAATGATTTTTTAAGAGAATTATACATTGATTTTGTTTAAGAAATAGTTAAAGAGAATTGAGACTTTGAAATAGCTTGGATTGGTTATAAAATTTTATGTGATGAAATTGTGTTCTTTTAAGAAATTATTGCTTGTAAAGATTATGAATAGATGAATAAGATTATGAATAACGACAAGACTAAGAAAAATATTGCTTTGTCGATAAGATATTGATATTTCGTGAATAAGTTGATATTGCTTTATGTTCTTTCAAGAAGTTGAAAGATGAACATATCTAGGTTTAAGACATGTTTATAGAAGGGTATGTGTACCCATAATTTCTTGTACATGAAAAAGTTATAATTTAGAGTTAGTGAGACCTCGGGTACCGACATTATTAAATTGAAAAGAATTGAATTATATTTTGAGATATGGCCATGGAGCTATCTCGGTGAATGTTGATTTAGTCCGGTAGGAGGTAATACTAATTCTAGGCCTAGAATTTTATTTATGTCTTGAACTAAATAAATAGGCACATAAGTGAAGATATAGTGAACCTGGGCAAACGTAAGTGGGTTGCTTCTATATAGTCGGCGGTGGATCTCCGTGGCTATAGACCCAGTCAGCGGTGGATCTCTGTGAATGTGGTTGCTCCGTGGGAGACAGGCATTTATTTTTAAATCCGTGACTTTGCGTAGTCGGACGAATAGTTTGCCATACTCCAATGTATATACATATACCGGGGCTAGAGGAACACTTGCGGGATAATTCGCACGATGAGGGATCTGTTATAATCGTCGGCAGTGGATCTCCGTGGCTGGGCTCCATATTCGTGGAATGATCTAAACCTTGCTTCATTACTGGGTAGTTGTCATGGCGAGAGATCGAGCCCTTTATTGTGGAGTACGTAGGTGCTTGCCCTCGGACCTATGTAGTATGGGATGCATAGAATCCGAACAAGTATGTATTAGTATCATCCTTGTATAAAATGTGTGCATTAGGCATTGAGGCATGCATACACCTACATATTTAGTGTAGTCACAAATTAACACTTTATTGTTCATTCAATTTTTGTGATTTGTTAAAGTAATAAGATCTTTATATGTACGGCATAGAGAGGATAGCCGAGTATAACATTTTCGTCAGTTGTAAGTGACTGACGTGCCCACAGCTTGATATGCAGGTAATGGACTTTGCCATGAAGATGTAATGATGCAGTTGATAATTTACATTGTTATAGTTGTACAAGTTGTATTTTATTTTGTTGTTGTATTTTTTTCGCTGTGTAAACAAAGATGTAATAAACTCTGATGTATTATTAAAAAGTTTTAATTTCCTTGTAAAATTGTACGAAGTGAAGTAAAGATCCTGTGAAATCTCGAATTCGGTCTTATTTGGAATTCGGGGCATTACAGTATTATCTCATTATAAACCGTTTATTCACATGCCATGCTGATTTGAGTAACCCACATATACCATACTTTGTATGACATCTAGATTGGACCGTTTGTAGTTAAGTTGTTTGATAAAATGCATTAAAAAACCTGTGTTTACTGCTGTCCTATTTTATACAGTAATTTAGACCCTGTTAACATCAGTAAAATAAATAAGTTTGTGAACATGATTTGTAGCCTTTGTTTTCTAGTTTCCATAACTTTCGACGGATCTAAATTTCGAGTTTTTATGCATGAGTTATTGCTGTTTTACTGCATTCATATCGTATTTTTCAGATTCTGAACTATATGTATTCTGTATGAAATTTTATTTTAAAACTGATATTAAAGTAGAATTTGAACTCTATATTTTGCTCAGTATGTTTAGATATGACTGGGTCCTCCCTAATTTTTTTGGAATTAATTAACGACTTTTGTATCTCATTTTATGTTTTTCAAACCAATCGAAATATTTCCGAACTGCATGCTGTCCAGTAAAGAATTATGTTTTCAACCTAATTCTACTCGTTTTTGATGAAAACTTTGTGAATAAGAATTGTAGCCTTATTTGTCTATCTTACTAGACTTTTGATGGATCTGAATTTCGAATTATACTTTATGAATTATCTCTGTTTTGGTACTGCTGTGTCTAAATTTTCAGAATTGAGATTTTGTCGTATTACTCTGTTTTCCCAATTTTGTTGACTATACTATATGTAATATAAATTCATGATATTTTATATTTTGAAACTAGATATGTTAGGGAATATTCCAGATTTTTCTCAGATTTAATTATGATGATTTTAAACTATTTTCATGCTTATAAACATGATCTTGTATTTTCTGGCTGAACATAACTTATGTATTAAATGCTGTTTTTAACCTTGTTTTTGTGGTTGATATGTGACTTATATATATGTTCTGGAATCAGCAGAGAGTCTAGTTTATAGGTTTTCTGACGGATCTGGGTTTGCTATTCTGTAGCAACGGGAATCTCAGATTTGGTACAGTAGTGTCTTATTGTCTAGAACTTAAAATTTCGTTGTTTTGACTATTATGAGTTGTTTTATCAACCGTTGCAATCACTATTTCATCTTAGACATATTTCCTGTTCTTGCCATGTCTTTAGCCTATTTGTATTTTTTCACACATATTTATTAATAATAAAAGAAATCAAGCCGAGATTTTTAAGGGAAAAGATCGAGTAGTGGACAATATAGAAATGCATATTTAGAAGGGACTCGTTTCCTTACTGTTTACTGTGGTATCTACTGTTTATCTCTGGATGCATGAGGGTATGATCCATGACACCGTTACTGTTTGTTATTACTGTTACTATTACTATTTGTCTGAATATATTGCCCTATAGAAGTTCCACTACAAAATCTTAAAGCGAAACTGTTTGATGTAGCAACCGTGTGGTAAAATCTAGGACGCATGAAGTGCTACCTAGCTAGTATTGAACATTAGACATAAGAATAACTGTTTACACAGTCATATCCTGTTACGGTTACTGTAGACTTTACTATTACTGTTGATTACTGCTACTGTTGACACACCGTTATTGTTGATCTTTACTGTTACAGTTATCACTACATTATTTACTGTCATTCATAGACTGTTATATTTACTGCTTTCTCCATGTTAGTATTTCCTGTTTAGTTAGTTTCCCCCCATTTTCCTACTTGTATTGCTTGCGGCCCGGACTTGCATCTAACTGGCGATGTGTTTTCCTATTTTCCCTATTTTGCTTGTAATTGCCATATGAGCAGGTTTTACTGATCAATTGCCTACTGGAGTTGGTGAGCAAAAGTTTTGAGTTGCACAATTGGGATAATTTTCTTAAAATGTTTTGATGAACTATTTTATTTCATGAACTGTATTGAGACTTGTATTTGGGCTTATTATCCTAGGATTATTGTTTTGTTTCGTATCTAATATTTTTCGGAATATTTATTATTGATGCAATAAATACTATTGAGTTATGATTGTTTTTACATGCCTGGTTGGAGTATTCTGTTATATTTACTGTTATGATGAGTCAAGCAGTTCCGTACAACTTATGAATGGTGAAAACTATTAGCTGGCTTAGTCACGTACCGTATTCCGTGTTCTTTTAGGAAGCGGGAAGTGATAGTATTCTTACTCCTATTCTTCAAAATCAATCTCCATTCAAGCTATTATTTCCATCTAAAAATTCATTTTTACTACCACCTCGTGTTTTTGGTTGAACTTGTTTTATTTAGAACCTCCACCTGGACACTGATAAACTTGACCTGCATGCTGTTAAATGTGTATATTTTGGGTATCTGCGTTTTTCAAAAGATTATCTTTGCTATCACCCTTCTCGAAAAAAAAATGTTTACCTCAGCGGATGTTTCATTTTTTGAACACAAACAATTTTTTGAACAAATTCCTTTACAGAATTCTGATTTACCAAGGGCTGTTGTAGAGAGTCTTGATTTCCCACTACTACAACAACAACCACCACCACCACCACCACCAACAACAACAACAACATCACCACCACCACCACCACCACCATTACTTCAAGTTTATGTAAGAAGACGTAAGCCTCGTTCAGACTCGACCATCCAAGCGGTACCCTTTGTTGTTCAACTAGTGTCAACCACTTTTATCGATAATATCCCTAACACAAATGATTTACCTATTGGTCAATGTAAGGCTAAATGTTCTTGTGATCACTATCATATTGCAAATTTTATTTCTTCTTCTAAATTGACCAGATCTTTTTGAGCTTTTACATCTTCTTTGGATTCCATTACTATTCCTAACAATGTTTAGGACGCACTCAAGCACCCTGGTTGGACAACAGCCATGCACGAAAAAATGCAAGCTCTTCAGCAGAATAGTAATTGACAGTTGGTTCGCTTCCCTATAGGTGATAAGATAGTTGGTTGTAAGTGGGTGTTCACAGTCAAACACAATCCTGATGGCACAGTTTAATAACCCAAATCTTGTCTTGTTGCTAAATGATATACACAGGAATTTGGGGTTGATTATGCAAAGGCATTTTCTCTAGTTGTGAAACTCACGTATGTTCGACTTATTATCTCTCTTGCATTAAACTGTTCTTGGTCCCCTTCATCCACTTGATGTCAGGAATGCATTTGTGAATGAAGACTTGAATGAGGTGGTGTATATGCAACAACCCCCTGGTTTTGAGTGATATGGGGAAAATCTTGTATGTTCGCTTAAAAAAATCTCTTTATGAACTCAAACAGTCTCATCGGGCTTGGTTTGAAAAGTTCGGTAATGTTGTGTGCTCTTATGAGTTTTTTAGAAGTAAGGCACACCATTATCTCTTCACAAAGAAAGGAAACAACGACATTGTTATTCTATTAGTCTACGTTGATGATATCATTTTCATAGGCAGTGACTCGTAAGGTATTGCAGACATCAAGCAGCGGTTAGCTCAAATCTTTCAAACAAACGATCTTGGTCTGCTTCAATATTTCCTTAGTATTGAGGTTGCACGCACGAAGGATGACATTTTTCTTTCACAAAGGAAATATGTTTTAGATATTCTTACTGAGACAGGAATGTTGGGGTTTGCCCAGTGACACACCTATGGATCCTAATATTAAGCTATCCTTCTTCTCTAATGATGCTTTGTTTCTTGATCCAAGACGATATTGCCGGCTGGTTGGAAAACTCATATATCTCTCAATAACTAGGCCAGATATTGTATTTGCAGTTGGTCGAGTTAGCCAATTTATGCATGTACTGACACCATCACTCATTGGGAAGTAGTAGTTCACATTCTTCGCTATCTTAAAAGGCTCCTGAATAGGGACTTCTCTTCAAGCTTGGGGAATCACTTTCTTTACAAGGTTATTTTGATGATGACTGGGCATGGTTAGTTGATATAGGCGATCTACTAGTGGATACTTTGTATTCTTTGGAGGAAATCTGGTATCATGGAAAAGCAAGAAGCAACATGTTGTAGCTATTAATCAAGTGTAGAATCTGAAAACCGAGTAATTGGGTATTTGGTCTCTGAAGTTTTATGGCTCAAATCTCTCATTCGAGACTTGACAACCTCAGTATCATCTCCAGTTCCACTGTATTGTGATAACCAAGCTGTTATGCATATTTCTAAAAATCCAGTGTAAGTTTTATGGTTCAAATCTCTCATTCGAGACTTGACAATCTCAGTATCATCTTCAATTCCACTGTATTGTGATAACTGACCTATTATGCATATTTCTTAAAATCTAGTGTTTCATGAGCGCACAAATCACATTGAGGTCGATTATCACTTTGTTTGTGATGAGTGGGAGAATAAAGTGTTCTCATTCTCATATGTTCAGTCCGGTGAACAATTTGCTGATATCCTAACTAAAGTACTATCTCCTAAGATTTTTCAAACTTTCTTGAGTAAGTTTGGCTTCGACAATATCTAAGCACCACCTTGAGGGAGAGTTTAAAGTAGTCTTAGTTTAGTCTCACATCTGAAGAAGATTTATATTAATTTTTGTACTCTCATATATATATGAACTAGTGTATTCAGTTATATGGATTCAATAAAATATTCTTTTCGGTCTCTATACTATCAATCAACATTTTTAAATGTCCTGTTCGTAAGTACATTCATTGACCTTTTCTGAGTTTTTTTACGAAGGGTAGTGCTAAAGCAAAGTTACACCACACTATACTTTTCTCATAATTTCTGGATCTCAGGGGTGACCGACTTTCTCAACTCAGATCAAGCAAACATCAGTTCAACCTCCTTTCTAGGGTAGGATCTCAGAGGTGTCCCCATCGTGTTGTGCCTTTGATGTCCTTTTGCAAAATATTTAAAATATTTGTACTAAAAATCCTATGGATGTGAGGAGTTGGCGATGGAAACCGGGCTGGGCTGACCCGCGACCCGCTCGCCTAACCCGGCCTATTAAAATACGGTTCGGGTCTAGGTCGAACCCGCGAGTCTAAGCAGGTCGACCCGGGTTGTCAAATAACGGTTTCCAACCCATTTAACCCGGCTCGTGAACCCGATGAACAATGTCAAACCCGCCCACCAACCTGTGGGTCGACCCGTGGGTTTCGAACCGTTTGACCCGTACGGGCCAAACGTTCGACTCGCGCGGGTCGACCGTTCGACCTGCGCGTCCAACGACAGAAAACATGCCAATGACTGTTGTAGCCCTTTTTTTGGTTTTTTTTGTTCCCCCCTATAAATACCCCTTAAACCCAATCTAAAAGTTTTACACCTTATTCTCTTACTCTCTCTACTACTACTACTACTCAATTCAATCTCAATTTTCTTGAATTTTGTCAACAAAGAAGCTAGCAACATAGAAACGACAAATTCCGATCGTATCGAATTCAACATTCAACTACGTCTTCAAGTCTTCAACTCCTCCAAGGCTCCAACAAAGAAGCTCTCTTTCTATCTATATACGAGTCCGGACTTCTACTTCTACTTCTACTTTTATTTTCACTCTCATTCTATATACGAGTATCCGCGAAGTACGGTATCAAAATTTCACAACCCTTTTATTGTCTTGATATTTTTTTTGTAGTTATAATTTTTTTATCATATTTATTTGTTAGTATTTTGATCTTCTCTCTTACAACCCTCTTATTGTTTTCTAGATTTTTTAAAAACTTATCTCGTCTAGATTGTATTTAATTTTTTCACATACACTACTATATCAACACGTCTAGAGCACGAGGCAGTAGCCGTAGGCAAAGTGGACAAGATTTCACCGGCACTTTTCGTAGGCCCCAATTGTCCCACAAAATGAGCTCGCCGAAGAGTACCCTATGACCCAATATATTGTTACACACAATGAGTTTGTAGGAGACATAGACATAGAAGAAGAACCACAAACACAAGCAACCGAAACAACACAACCGAGTAGTAGTAGAAAAACTAAAGGAGAAACTAGTGATCGGCACAAATTTTATGATTATATTCCGGACAAAGAAAATATAAAAAATTGTAAAACATGTTCGAAGCCATACAAATGGAAGAAAGGTGAGGGAACGGGTACAATAAAACGACACATCCAAAATGTACACAAAGTACTTCTTGTAGACTTACCCGGCCAACAAAAAATCCACCCTAGGAACGGTGTAGTTGATAGCCATTCTTATGATCCTAAACTTGTTCGTCGGGAAATGGCCCGACTAGTAATCAAGGAAGAGTTACAATTTTTCTATTCCGAGAGTAGGGACTTAGAAACTTTTAATCAAACCGCCTTAAACCCGCATTTTAAAAGAATCCCTAGGAATACTTTGAAGTCTGATTGTTTTAAAATGTACAATGAAATGAGAGAAGCTTTATTTGCCATTTTATGGAGTTTAACTTGTAGAGTTTCTTTAACTTCCGATTGTTGGACGGGTTGCAACAATATTCCAATGATGGGAATAAATTGTCAATGGATCGACAGGGATTGGATTATTCAAAAAAGGATCATATCACTTGCCGCGTTGTCCTATCCCCATAGTGGTAATAAAATTGCAAATCATATTTTAGAAATTTGAAATATTTTTCATATTTGTGATAAAATTATGTGTATAAGTTTTGATAATGCATCTAACAACAATGCATCAATTAGTATATTAAAAACCACATTAAACCCTCCATCTGACAATATTTTCCATGTTAGATGTGCATGTCATATTTTAAATTTATGTGTTTAAGATGCATTAAAAATAGCCGAACTATATATAGTTAACATTATAAATTGTATACATTTTATTGCATTAAGTGGCCCTATATTTCAAGAATGGAAAGCTTGGTGTAGGCTTAAAAATATACATTTTAGAAAATTTCCAAAGGATGTTAAACACCGATGGAATTCTACTTTTGATTTGCTACATGTTGTTACTGTATATAAAGCATGTATAAATGATTTTTGTATGACAAAAAATATGTCAAATTTTGAAATGACTCCCTAAGCTTGGTTTTATGCCGAATCTTTGTTAAAATTTTTAGAACCTTTTAAAACCGCAACTTTGAAATTTTCAAAATCGTATGAATCTACTTCTAGTAGCATTTTTATTTTAATAGTTACTATGATGCAAACTTTCAAAAAAATGATTGATGATGTCTTTATTGGTCATATTGTGAAACCTGCATACACCAAATTTTTGAAGTATTTTAATCCTCCACCTATGTTGTATTGTATTGCTACTGTGATGGATCCTCGTATCAAATTAGAAGGTACAAAGAGTTTGATTGAAATGTTTTTACTTTACTTGGGGAAGATGAATATGAAACTGATTGCAGAACATATTTAGCTAATTTGAAGCGACATTAAATAACTTGTATGATATTTATGATAGAAGTTTTTCATCTAGTAGTACTACTACTTTAGTTACTTCTTCTTCTGCTACATCTACAGATAAAGGTAAGAATAAATTAGATGATGCCACATTTAATTTACTTGCAAAAATTCAATCTAAAAAAGTTAGGACTAATCAACCAAATGAATTACATTAGTATAATCAACAAGATTCTGAAAGTTTTACTTCTTCATTTGATATTTTACAATGGTGGAAAGACCATGGACATACTTATAATATTCTTAAATATATGGCTAAAGATCTACTAACTCTTCCTGTCTCTACAGTTGCTTTAGAAAGTGCATTTTCTACAAGTAGCAGGATTCTAACCGATTATAGGAATCGCTTGAAGCCCCAATCATTGGAGATGCTCGTCTGTACGAAAGACTGAATGAAGGCCGAAGATAGGACTCAGGAAAAGGGTTCGACACGTCTACAAGTGGAAGCAACTCGCCGGAATAACAATAACAACAACAATAGCAACCAACATGAAGAATTGAAGACCAACAACAACAACAACAAATTAAAGACCAACAAATTGAAGAAAAATGTAAATGTATAAAAAATTGTATAAAATCTTTTTTTGTTATAAAAAATTAGGATAATTGAAGAAAATTAAAATTGTATCGAAGAAATTTGTTATTGTATAAAACAAATTTGTAGAAAATCTTTATTTCTTATTACAAA
Organism: Hemerocallis citrina; assembly: GCA_017893485.1. Lineage (NCBI taxonomy): Eukaryota > Viridiplantae > Streptophyta > Magnoliopsida > Asparagales > Asphodelaceae > Hemerocallis > Hemerocallis citrina. Next base: position 89,910 of record JACEHZ010000354.1, read on the forward strand.
TTGGGAAACTTGTATAAGTTGAAATCTTATTAATAATATATACATTTTTTTTGGCAATTTCACTCTTTGATTATTATTATTATTATTATTACATTTTATTATTATTATTAAAATTATATTTTTTTAAGTTAAAAAAAAAAATTTAGACGGGCCAACCCGCGACCCAACCCGGGTTGGATCGAATGGGTTCGCGGGTTGGGTGGGTCAAGTTTTTGCAATTCCGACCCGGCCCGGCCCGACCCAGTTGCCACTCAGACCCGACCCGAACCCACCCTAGTTGGGTTCCAACCCGGACGGGTTCGACCCGACTTGGCCCGGTCGACCCGTTTACCAACCCTATGAGGAGTATAATTTGGAAGTTTACCTTCACAGAGCATGATTCTACCATAGGAACAAAAAAGGTTTTTAGTGAAATTAACCTGGTGTCAGATTTAGTGTCAGTCGACTCTTTACTTAGAAAGCACCCTGATTTATTTTCTTTTAGTGATTTCAGAATTTCTTCCCGCTAACACTCCCCATATATGATACGGTTAGAGCATCCACTGTCGTTGGCTAAAAAACTCAACAAATAGAAATAGCTTTAGAAAAACGCATCGCAATCGTTTGCTCTCAAAATTTAGGATAGAAACGTACAGTAGCTTGCTAAACTTAGCAGAGGCTTTGGACAATTGCTAAATATAGGGGACGGCAGATGTTCATCTGTTTGACGAAAGGGACGGATGAAGATCATCCGTTTGGTTGAATTTAAAAAATAAATTAGAAAGACGGTTGAAGATGTTCCGTCTCTTTGTGGATTTAATTATTATTAAATAAGTAATATATATTAAATAGGTAAAGTTTATTAATAACATTTAATAAATGTGAAAGTGAGAGACGGATGAACTTCATCCGTCCCTCACTTTTGCTATACACTATTCACCGCACAAAATGACCCTTTTACCCCCTAAAAGTTTAATGGTTGTGGGAGAAAGAAACAAAAAATTTAATGAAGGAGGGTATAATTGTCATTTCCCTAGGTGAAAGAAACAAAAAAAAATTTCATACAAACAGGATCATCCGTATGGCACTGTTCATGTGAATTTTGTTTATCTTTTTTTGTTAACGAAATTAAAAAAATTTTTTATAGAGAGACGGAGGAAGAAGCACCGTCCGACACAATTCACCATTTTTTTTCTTTCTCTCAAACGGAGGATGAAGCTCCATCTACTCATTTTTTAATAAAATAAAAAATAAAAAAGCGTTAGACGGATGAACAAGATCCGTCCAATACAATACTTTATCAAATTTTAGAAATAACGATAGCAGCGACCGTTCCTAAAAGCTAAAATCTCATTGCTAAAAATAGAATAGCTTTAGCCAACGACAGTGGATGCTCTTAGGATAATAAAACTCGTCTGCTATTAAACATTTTGGCTTTCTTTCTGATATAGATTCGTACCTCCATATTCATAAAGGAATTAGTTTAGACAAGGACTACACAAATGGACAAATATTAGACAAGGACTACACAAATGGACAAATATAATCAAAATAGGGAAAAAGAAAGAAAGATTGGTAAATTATAATGCATAAAGTATGTTCCAATCGAAGAAGTAGATAATAATATAACAATAGTCTTACCCTGTGCAAATTATACAGACTAAATTAATTTTGAAGGAGTCACAATGTAGCGTTCCGAATTTCTAATATAATATCTTAGAAAATACGTGGCATAATCCCAGCATCAACTTCAATGTAATAGTACACATAGTCCAAAAACACGAATAATTTTATTCTAAACTTTTATTACGACAATCATTGACAAACACAGCGGAATACCAAACACCTTGAATTACAACTTTCTTTTTACAACACTTCTTTTTACAAAATTTACACAATGCTCTATTCAATCAGTTTATCTCCAAAACTATCTCAAGCATCCCAACCTCCAAGCTCTAAGCAACAACCTGTAACACATGAGGCTAGAGATGATCCCTAACTCCTAAAACTAAAGGGGTCAGCCATAAATGGTGTGAGTGACATAAAAACATACACATAATTAAATCATAAAACATAAAGTCATCAACAACATGTATTAACAACAAGGATAAATGAATGAGAAATAACAAAGATGCAAAGCATGAAAACATCATGGAATGAAAACAACAAGTGAAGCTAGAATAAGTGTCAAGTGTAGGAAAATCGGAAACACAAGTATAAAACCAAGTCATGAAAACACAATTCTATATGCTGACTCTTTAATGCATACTTGTCGGAGTCTACGCATTCCATAGTACATAGGTCCAGTGCAAGCCCTTAACGATCTCTACGACATAGGGATAACCCCTCGTTATGCAACTAATCTTACTACGGTGATGGGAAACAAGATTCAGAATACTCCGTGAATAGGTATCACCGTCCCCGACGCGCAAGCATCAAGTAAGATAACTCAAAACAACAACCGGAGAATCATCTCTCTGCCATGTACCCCACGAATGGGCCTTTAAGACCCCCAACGTGCAGATACACCCGGTACCTACAAATGTACCCTGCCTGCTCCGTGAATAGGCCTGTAGACCCTCGACACATGAACATATCCAGAGAATCATCTCCCTGCCGTGTATACCCGGTACATACAAATGCACCTTGTCTGCTCCGTGAATAGGCCCGTAGACCCATAATACGTGAACATATCCGGAGAATCATCTCCCTGCCGTGTACACCCGGTACATACAAATGCACCCTGCCTGCTCCGTGAATAGGCCCGTAGACCCATAACACGTGAACATATCCGGAGAATCATCTCCCTGCCGTGTACCCCACGAATAGGTCTTTATGACCCCCAACGTGCAGCTACACCCGGTACATACAAATGCACCCTGCCTGCTCCGTGAATAGGTCCGTAGACCCACAACACGCGAACATATCCGGAGAATCATCTCCCTGCCGTGTACCCCACGAATAGGCCTTTATGACCCCCAACATGCAGATACACCCGGTACATACAAATGCACCCTGCCTGTCCTTAAGTAGGTTATTATTAAGACCTCAAAAATCCCTATCTCTAGAGTTAGTGTACCCTGCCGGACTTCAACAACAACTAAACCAAAATCCCTCATGCCTAACTCAATAAATCTCAATTGCCGGTTCACAGGACTCCCACTTAACTCCTAGAGACCTCAATCAGGACCAAACTCACTAATCCATCGTCAAACAATCAAAGGAGAAATCTCTCCTCTCACCAAAACTCAACTCTTATAAATTTCCAACATCCAAATTCAATGATGAAGTATCTTGAAAACATATGTTTTGTAGAAACAGTAACCTTTAGAATAATACGTTATAGATTAAAGCATTTAGAGTAAAAAATATTTGAAAGAACATTCATAGATATAAGGATACATCAGTATCAGTCGACTATAGAAAGCATAAGTCAACTGCCCAGAAAGAAAAATTCCATGGTTTTAAGAAAATAAGTTAAGTGTTATAAGTTGACTTATAAAAGTCATAAGTCGACTTACCAGAGACTATAAGTTGACTTATCAAAGTCATAAGTCGACTTACCAGAGAATATAAGTCGACTTAAAAAGTCATAAGTTGACTTACCAGAGAGAAACTCCAGAAATCTTTAAGAAAATATTCTAAGTGTGCCAGTCGACTGAAAAGGGTCTTAGTCGACTATTCAGAACGGATTTTCAAGAAAACTAATGATCATAGCAGCCGGGTCGTACATATGTCAAAACTAGGGTTTTTATGAATAAATCATATAACAAAATAACTTTGTATTATCTTCCAAATCTTAGTAATACCAAAATAATTAGATTTAAACTTTGCATTTGAGAAATCCAATTTCAAACAACATATTTCACATAAATCACAAATCCCCAATTTAAATCCTCATAACTCAAATCCTCAAAACCTGGTCCTCTAGACCATTAATCATTCACAACATTCCTCAACCAAATCTCAACTATTCTCTACAGTTGATCCATGAACAAAACCAATTTATCCTCAAAATGGTCAAGTTGTTTTTATCCAACTCACAAATAGTCCAAAAATCTCATCTTTAATTTAATTAATGCATGGCATCTATCAAACTCGATCAAATAAACAATAACCCAACATTTTAATAAAAATGTAATCTAAGCAGTAGCAGTCGACTGTTTCGACTCACCAGTCGACTGTTCACCACGAAAATCTAACATTATTAGTCCACTAACAGTTTATATTAGGTTCTCAACAGACCTAACATCATTCATATGCAGATATCCAGAGTTCTTCTCGGAGATCCAAATTTTCATCCATTCATACATATACATATTCATCATCCAATCAATCTAAACATTCATATTGTTCTCATATGACGTACACAAATCAAAGAGAAACAAACAAAACAACCAAACAATTATATCTACTCATCTACAACATACACAAACAAAATAAAGAAAATAATGTCACTCACCTTAGGAATGAAGAGATTCAACAAGAAAATCTTTCTTTTGTGAGATCCAAAGTCCTCCTCTTCAATCACCAAGAAAATAAAAGATATAATAAAACTTGTGTTGTGCAGTAAATGACGGCTGCACACCCTCTTTTATACAGGCCGGAAATAAGGAATTAGGGTTTTAGAAATACATTTGCAAAATAGTCCTTTTTCAATTTATTACTTTATATATATAACCTTTCTTAGTTAAAATAAGTTAACTAAATCAAAACCAAATCAAATCTTCTTATCACTGAGTTGTCCAGCAATCCAGCACAGCCCAGTAAATAAGAAAATTTCGGATTTACAACTCAGGGTGGCGATTTTGTACAAAAGCCCTCCCTTTTGTAATATTTGCAAATACATCATAAAATATTCATAAAAATCCAGAAAAATCAGAAATAATATCTAATAATGTATATAATATTTTTCAATTAAAATATCTGACCTTTATTTTCCAGAAAAATATTTGCACAAGATTCTACATAAATTCCATTTTTGCAAAAACACCCCTTTTTGTTTAAATCTTTACCAAATCGACTTTAAATAAAATATAAATATATTTAAATTTAAATGGTAACCATGGAGAACCAAAATATCAGTAAAAATTAATTTTTCATAATTTATTTAAGATCCAAACGGCTTTTTACATAAAAGCCCATCTCTTTCGAGGTATTTATAAAAATAGTTTCTCTACTTAGAAAAATCCCAAATTTAGAATATACTCCATAATAAGTATGAGAACTTATTAAAAATATAAAATTGTATATTTACACCAAAATTATTTGCACGTATTTTGCACGTGTAAAAAGATAAATTTTTAGAAAATATTTACTAAATCTCCAGAAAATCATTTTAATTCATTTTCAAATATTTAAAATAATATTTGAAAATACGGGGTTCTACACATAAAATTATATGGAACTCCAAAAAGTGCGAGAGAATTGGGCGAAATTACTTCTTCAGATGTATTGTTTAGAAAAATTTATCCTAAAAAATACGCGCACAACTCAGCCTTCATGTACATCCTAATCGGCAACACTCAGATCATGACCCACCTCATCTTGACCCTCTCCTCCTAAATTCACTCCCTCTCTGATGCCGTCCTCTACTTCTCCCTCCTCTTCCGCGTCTCCACCGTCCTCAACCTCAGCTACGTCCCCCTCTCCGACACCCCCCTTCACTTCCATGTGCAAAAGTGTGTCATCTTCTACCTCCAAATATACAAAAAGAACCCATAGAATCATAATTATAAACTTATAACAATCTATACTTTACTCACTATTTCAAAGCATAATTATCATCCAAGCATGAAAGTTATCAACTTTATCCAGAAAAATTGATTTTTTTTCAACTATAAAAATTTAATCTTTACTCAATCAAAGCATAGATAATCAAAAAAATTCTTACAAAACATCACCAGCAATCTAATTATTCCAGGGAAAAGAACTCAATCCTAATCCAAAACACATCTCTAAACTAAACTCAAAATTTGAAACAAATGTGTCGTTGTTGAATTTAAGCAAAATTTCTCAAAAGCATTTTCACAAGCACCTTGTGTGCTACAGAGGCATTTCATCGAACAGTTTAGCGTTTCGATTCCATAATTTCGGGATTTCAAAAGCCCAAATTAGAAATTGAAAATGAATTTAGGTAGTAAATTAGGGTTTCAAAAATTAATACATATATCACACATAGATACAATTGATTCAGTTAAGCAAAATTTCTTGAAATCATTTTCACAAACACCTTACGTACTATAGAGACATTTCATCAAATAGTTTATAATTTTGGTTCAATTGTATCTATGTGTTAGTTGTAGAAGAAGGTTGTGGCGGAGATTAACCTTATTTAGTAACAGCTCATTCAGTGATCAATAAAAACAATCAAACTAATCACAAACTAAGCATACCAAAAAATAACAAGCAAATCATAATGCACACTACTACCACAAAAAACAATTCTAACCCCATAAACAGACAATTAGTCAAACAAATGCAATGTACAATTGTTTATCAAATCACAAAAAGAAAAATAAAAAACTCACCAATCATAATCCAATAACCATCTCCAAACTAAACTCAAAACTGAATATTTCAATTTCATACCCAAAAATAGAGGGGGCGTCAGAGGGTCGTGGAGGGCAGTGCTGGAGGCGTGCGGTGGAGGGTCTGGGATGGCCGCTTCGAAGTGAGGGAGGGTCGAGGATAACAACGACAGATGGAGGTGGAGGGTTGGGGAGGGTTTTGGAAGTGGGAGAGATGAGGTCATGACTGCTAGTAGGAATGCTCTCGAATAAGGGTATATCCGATCCAGTCGTATCAGAATCCGAAATTTTTGCAGACACAGATATGAAAAATTCATATCCGAGCGGATACGGATACGAATTCGGATTTGGATTCGGATATCCAAATCTAAAAAAATTCGGGATACGAATACGGATATCCCTAAAAAAAGCAGATTCGGATACAGATATCCACTTACTTTATAATATATTTATTTAATATTTATTCATATTTTAATTATATAGTTATATACATATACTATCTAATACTATTCCTATTTCCCTAAACTAAATCCCCAAATAAAAAAAACCCCAACCTGATTCTCATCTTCTCCAGATATCTCCGTCAAAGTCCGACCTCCTTGCCAGCGGGATCTTAGACCAACCTCATCTCTTACCTTCTCCTCCACCCATCCTCATCGTCTGCAAGACTCCATCTCCTTGCTGTTGTCCCAAATCGGAAACCCTATATCCCAAATGGGAAAATCCCCAAACCCGGTCTCATCTTCTCCGTCTCCGACATCCTCACCGTCAAGATCGCCGACCAACATGATCTCCTTTGCATTCTGACTTGTATACCTCTTAAAATATTCTATGAACTTTCCTGGGTTTTCAAAATTATCTTTTAGTGATATATAAGTTACTGATTTTCAGGTATTTGAGGTAGATTTGGCTATTTTGGATGAAATTGATTCTGGATTAGATGTGGATGCACTTCAAGATGTGGCAAAAGCAGTCAATATGCTCCTCACTATCCGTAATTCCATTTTGGATTATCACTCATTACCAACGCCTGTTGGATTATATTAAGCCAAATTATGTACATATAATAGTAAGAGACTGTAAACACTATAACCCTTTTCTAATTAAGTTTTAGATGCTTTATGGTGAAATCCATGCATTTTTTGTTTTTCTTTTCATATTCAATTCCAAAGTTAGCAGAGACGAACTGTTCTTAATATATATGGATTTCTTCCTTTGATATGTTTATATCAATTATTTGCACTTGTATCCATCACTTTAAAAAATATAATATAAAAAATGGCCAAATATGGATTTGGAGTCTCTTTTGTGTATTAATCATTATTATGAAGTGGTTATTAAGATGGTTGCACTTTCCCTTTGTATGAAGTACTAATTTATTTACTTGTGCTACAATGTAGATTTTTCTAAGCTGGGCTCTTTTCTTTTTCTTTTTGTTGTTGTTGTTGTTGTTTCTACATTACTAGTAATTTACACGTGCGATGCATGTTTTAATAATTTCAAGAAATAAAAATAAAAACACTGACGTAGAGAGGATTTGAACCGGAAACATTTTTTATATTAATTATATACGTGCGTTGCACATGTTGGTAGAATGACAAAATGACAAATGACACTAAGGTCTTCCCCCATTATAATATTAGAGATATAATCTGTAGAATATTAAAAGACCATATATGTGAGCTCATATAATAATAAAAATGTATTCTCCTAATGTGTTTGATAAATGTTTAGGAGGATGGCATTATCATAAGGACAAGTGATAGTTCACTAGCCAAACTACTTGCGAAGGCAGGCTACAAAGGCATATACTGCTACAAAGGCATATACTATGAGAAAAATTGGTATGGAAATTAAACTTTACTTAATTTACATACCACTTTGTGAGATTCCTCTACCCCAAAAAGAATGTTGAAATTTCGTTCGTGTCTTATGATGTTAATATATCATAATTACGACTGTAGACAATTTCCTTAACTACTTTATTGTGTTCATTTCTATTTTGTGATTAGATATGAAGATTGATACCCGCAATTCAGTGATATACATATGTAAGTACTATTTAAGGAAAATAAATATAGAAAAAACTATATGTTTCATATCCGAATTCGTATTCGTTATCCGGGAGATCGTATCTGAATCGCATCTGTATCCGAAATTTGTGGATGCGGACAGGGGCGTAGCTACATGGTCCCCAGGGGGTGCGGCTGCACCCCCTTGGTTTCGGCTGCTGAATTTACATGTACATGATCAGTAATATAGATAGAGTAATATAGGATATTTTATCAATTGGTTGTAGGTTAGTTGGTTAGGATACTTGGTTCTTACATAGGAGACCTAGGTTCAAGTCCTAGCATTTTTAACTTTTATTTGAAATTTTAATTCCTTTTTGTTCAAGTCCCGGCTGAAATAGGATTTGGTTTTTATTTTGATTTGAAATTTTAATTTCTTTTAAAAATGAAAAAAAAAATTTATTTGACAACAATGGGAGTTGAACTCATGACCTTCTAATTGAAGTCAAACACACTAATCCACCGTGCACAATGTAAAGTTCCATTTCATTTACATTTGGTGAATAATATCCTAGCAACCCCAAATGATTTGTCACCAGCTTTACATAGAAAAAACCTCAAAGTTGGCATTGTTATTACCCACTACAATCACGATAGTAGAAAGTATTTTCTGCTATGAAAATTATCAATACTTCATTACGCAACCGATTAGAAGATGAGATGATAATTGTTTGGTGGCATATATTGAAAGAGACATCTTAGATATCACTGACAATGAAGATATCAGTCAATATTTTCATAATATGAAGTTTTCAAGGATTTTATTGCCAAAGAAAATGACTATTTAGTATTTGATATGGCTAAAAATAGGATTAAATCGGGACCGTTCACATCGGACACGAATCTTAAAGCTCAGGGGTAAAACGGTAATTTCACATACAAATGGGTCCGAAACGGGCACTGGGTCTCCTTCTCACAGATCCAATAACCCACGAACGGATCCACCTCAACTGGGTACGGGTCCCAACCCGAAACACACCCAGTCCAGAAAAGATAGAATTAGGGTTTCTGATTAATCCTAATCAACGACTCTGATTCACATCTATCTTTTCACCGGGAATTAAGGGATTACATTCCTAATCTGTTTACTAGGAAAATATTCCTTATCAGATCACAGGAATCACATTCCTTATCTGATCCCAACGGCGACTATAAATACCCCACACCCATCTCCATTAAGAGGTAATCAATCTTTTTCTAGTTAAACGCTTTTTCTTAATCATTTCTGATTACTGACTTGAGCGTCGGAGGGTGCGTCGCCGGGATCAACCCCGGTGTATCGCACTTCCTTGCAGGTGAACGGCGGGAGTCAACGGTCAAGCTCCGGCGGAACAGGTTAGGTGTTTGCTATTCAGGTTTTTCACGAACTCACAAATTCTATCTGTTTGCCCCCACACCGAATTTAGCGGCAACAGATTGGCGCCGTCTGTGGGAACACCATACGAATAGCCTCCGCCTCTTCCTCGTCGACTAGCTCTTCTCCAGCCATGCCTCCCAGAAAAGTCAGATCTAGAGGGTCCAACCGTGGACCCAACCCCGCTGATCAGCAAGAGGCAGTCCCCGTCCAACCCGCTCCGCAGCAGGGACAACCCCCGCTTCAAGTGGAGGACCCTCTTCAACAAGATCAGCCTCTTCTTCAGAATCAACAACCCCCCAAGGGTCCTTCCGGTCCACAGAATGCCGGTGCGGGGGGCTCCCGCATGAAGCAACCTCTCCACCTAGACCGCATCTCCATACACAAAGCCTCTACGGATTCCATGGCCTCTCACAATCCCCAAAATCAGAAGAAGGAAGAGGACCTACACCACCGTCTGGACGAGAAGCGGGCCCGAGAGGGAGCCTCCCGCCAGCAACGTCCGAGTGAGCGGTCCCCTCACCACTGAGATCACAGAAGAAGACCACGCTCCCCCGCGGGTCGGCAGCAGCCTAGGAACGATGAGGCGCCAATCACCCGCGCCGAGACCCAACGAGTTTGGAGCACAACTCTCTCATAGAGTTCCTCCTCACACTCGTCTCACAAACAGCTCTTTCCCAGAGCCGGGCTCTTCCGCTCCGCTCACCTCCGAAGCGGACCTCCTCTCAACAAAGTTCGAAGCACAACTCCCTCCAAGAGTTACTCCTTAAACTCATCTCCCAAATGGCTCTCTTCCAGAGCCGAACTCTTTGCTCCGCCCACCTCCAAGGCGGACCTTTTCTCAACGAGTTCGGAACTCACAACTCTCACCAAGAGCTCCTCCTCACACTCGTCCCAAAAACAACTCTTTCCCAGAGCCGGGCTCTTCCGCTCCGCTCGCCTCCGAAGCAGACCTCTTCTCAGACAGTTCTGAGCTCACAACTCTCTCCTAGAGTTGCTCCCCAAACTCTTCTCCCAAATGGCTCTCTTCCAGAGCCGAACTCTTTGCTCCGCCCACCTCCAAGGCGGACCTCTCCTCAACGAGTTCGGAGCTCACAACTCTCACCAAGAGCTCCTCCTCACACTCGTCCCGAAAACAACTCTTTCCCAGAGCCGGGCTCTTCCGCTCCGCTCGCCTCCGAAGCGGACCTCTTCTCAGACAGTTCGGAGCTCACAACTCTCTCCTAGAGTTGCTCCTTAAACTCATCTCCCGAATGGCTTTCTCCCAGAGCCGAGCTCTTCGCTCCGCTCGCCTCCGAAGCGGACCTCTTCTCAGACAGTTCTGAGCTCACAACTCTCTCCTAGAGTTGCTCCTCAAACTCGCCTCCCAAATGGCTCTCTTCCAGAGCCGAGCTCTTCCCTCCGCTCACCGCCGAAGCGGACCTCTTCTCAACAAGTTCGGAGCGCACAACTCTCTCCTAGAGTTGCTCCTCAAACTCATCTCACAAATGGCTCTCTTCCAAGAGCCGAACTCTTCCCTCCGCTCGCCGCCGAAGCGGACCTCTTCTCAACAAGTCCGGAGCACACAACTCTCTCCTAGAGTTGCTCCTCAAACTCATCTCCTAAATGGCTCTCTCCCAGAGCCGAGCTCTTCGCTCCGCTCGCCTCCGAAGCGAACCTCTTCTCAGACTGTTCGGAGCCCACAACTCTCTCCTAGAGTTGCTCCTCAAACTCGCCTCCCGAACGGCTCTCTTCCAATCCGAGCTCTTCCCTCCGCTCGCCGCCGAAGCGGACATCTTCTCAACGAGTTCGGAGCGCACAACTCTCTCCTAGGGTTGCTCCTCAAACTCATCTCGCAAATGGCTCTCTTCCAGAGCTGAGCTCTTCCTTCTGCTCGCCTCCAAGGCGGACCTCTTCTGAACGAGTTCGGAGCTCACAACTCTCTTCTAGAGTTGCTCCTCAAACTTGTCTCACAAATGGCTCTCTTCCAGAGCCGAGCTCTTTGCTCCGCTCACCTCCAAGGCGGACCACTTCTCAACGAGTTCGGAGTCCAGCTTCTTCTACATGGCTGCTCCCACAACTTGCTAAGCACCACACGATGGTTCGGAGTCCAGCACTCGGCTCGACTCTTCTTCCTCGGCTCGCCCACAGACGAGCCGGAAGTAGATCGCCATTCGAAATTGCTCCTGCAGCCGTTGAATGGATCGGAGTCCAACACTTGGCTCGATTCTACTTCGCAAGTTCGCTCCTAAGCGGACTAGAAGTAGCTCGCCATTCGAAACTGCTCCTGCATCCCTTAAACTAACCACACGATGGTTCGGAGTCCAGCACTCGGCTCGACACTTCTTCCTCGGCTCGTCTACAGGCGAGCCGGAAGTAGATTGCCGTTCGAAATTGCTCCTGCAGCCGTTGAATGGATCGGAGTCCAACACTTGGCTCGATTCTACTTCGCAAGTTCGCTCCTAAGCGGACTAGAAGTAGCTCGCCATTCGAAACTGCTCTTGCATCCCTTGAACTAACCTCACAATGGTTCGGAGTCCAGCACTCAGCTCGACTCTTCTTCCTCGGCTCGTCCTCAGACGAGCCAGGAGTAGATCGCCGTTCGAAATTGCTCCTGCAGCCGTTGAATGGATCAGAGTCCAACACTTGGCTCGATTCTACTTCGCAAGTTCGCTCCTAAGCGGACTAGAAGTAGCTCGCCATTCGAAACTGCTCCTGCATCCCTCAAACTAACCTCACGATGGTCGGGGTCCTATGGCTCGACTTTACTTCACCGGCTCGTCCTTAAACGGGCCGGAGGAAGATGGCCATTCCGAACTGCCCCCACGACCATCCGAGCCGAGCTACCCATCTACCGAGAAGCAAAGTGGCGGAAAATGTGCCCCAAAATCCGTGCTCGGATCTGCCGAACAAGATGCATCTACCGAGCAGCTAAGCAGATGAAGAGCAAGAAGAAAAAGAGGCTAACGGGTCAGGGTCGGATCCAATACCCTCGGTCCGACCCATACCCTTCTTAGCTCCTTCATTCTTCTCCTTCTTCAGTCTTCCCGCCAAAAGTACCCAACACATCTGCTCTTCTTCACTGTGCGAAAGAACGAGGCAGGGGAGAGAACCCGAATGCCTCTCCTCCCCTTCCTCTTTCTTCTCAAAGTCAAGACTCTTCACTCCGCTCACTTCCAAAGCGGAGCTCTTCTCCACAGGTTCGGAGCACAACTTTCTCCTGGAGTTCCTCCTCAAACTTGTCTCTCAAATAGCTCTTCTCGACGAGATCGGAGCTAAAACTCTCTTAGAATTGCTCCTTGCGCTCACTTCAAAGAATGGGTCTTCCCAGCACCTCTTCTCCTAGGAGTGGAGCTCCTCTTCAATAATCTCCAAAACCAAACAGAATAGAGACAACTTCAGAGCCCCTCACCTCTCCCATATGCTGACCCATCCTCCCGAGCCGAGGAGCAGAGCTTCATCGACCCATCCCCTTCATCAACTCACTGAGCTTCTCCTCACGCTCGAGCCATCCGAACAGCCGAGCTACCGAACAGCTCAGCCGAACGGCCGAGCCACTGAGCACGGAGGGGCGGAATCTTCAAGGAACACTTTCTCCAAAACACCTCAGTGCCTCGGCCAACAGCACTGAGTCTCCGAGCCGAGGTACCGGGGTACCGACCCTCGTATATGGCAAAAAATCGTCCCGAGGCGATTTCGCCGTTAGATCATCTCAAAATTCGCACCCAATCGTGATGGACGGATTAGATCGCGCTACGTCACCACAAAACGACAAGATAACGTTTTCTCGAAACTCATGCCTCTTGTCTCGTGATTCGCGCCACGATCATGATCAACCGTCCAGATGGCTCTTCTACAAATCGAGCTCCCCACTCCGCTCGCCTCCAAAGCGAAGCTCTTCCCAACGAATTCGGAGCTAGAACTCTCTCCTAGAGTTGCTCCTCAAGCTCCTCTTCCTGATGGCTCTTCTACAAATCGAGCTCCCCACTCCGCTCGCATCCGAAGCGGAGCTCTTCTCAAACGAGTTCGGAGCTAGAACTCTCTCCTAGAGTTGCTCCTCAAGCTCCTCTTCCTGATGGCTCTTCTACAAATCGAGCTCCCCACTCCGCTCGCATCCGAAGCGGAGCTCTTCTCAAACGAGTTCGGAGCTAGAACTCTCTCCTAGAGTTGCTTCTCAAGCTCCTCTTCCTGATGGCTCTTCTCCAAATCAAGCTCCCCACTCCGCTCGTATCCGAAGCGGAGCTCTTCTCAAACGAGTTCGGAGCTAGAACTCTCTCCTAGAGTTGCTCCTCAAGCTCCTCTTCCAGATGGCTCTTCTACAAATCGAGCTCCCCACTCCGCTCGCATCCGAAGCGGAGCTCTTCTCAAACGAGTTTGGAGCTAGAACTCTCTCCTAGAGTTGCTCCTCAAGCTCCTCTTCCAGATGGCTCTTCTACAAATCGAGCTCCCCACTCCGCTCGCCTCCAAAGCGGAGCTCTTCTCAAACGAGTTCGGAGCTAAAACTCTCTCCTAGAGTTGCTCCTCAAACTCCTCGTCCAGATGGCTCTTCTACAAATCGAGCTCCCCACTCCGCTCGCCTCCAAAGCGGAGCTCTTCCCAACGAGTTCGGAGCTAAAAACTCTCCTAGAGTTGCTCCTCAAACTCCTCTTCCAGTCAGCTCTTCTACAAGTCGAGCTCCCCGCTCTGCTTGCCTCCAAAGCGGAGCTCTTCTCAAACGAGTTCAGAGCTAAAACTCTCTCCTAGAGTTGCTCCTCAAACTCCTCGTCCAGATGGCTCTTCTACAAATCGAGCTCCCCACTCCGCTCGCCTCCAAAGCGGAGCTCTTCCCAACGAATTCGGAGCTAAAACTCTCCTAGAGTTGCTCCTCAAACTCCTCTTCCAGATGGCTCTTCTACAAGTCAAGCTCTTCACTCCGCTCGCTTCCAAAGCGGAGCTCTTCTCCACAGGTTCGGAGCACAACTTTCTCCTGGAGCTCCTCCTCAAACTTGTCTCTCAAATAGCTCTTCTCGACGAGATCGGAGCTAAAACTCTCTTAGAATTGCTCCTTGCGCTCACTTCAAAGAATGGGTCTTCCCATGGCTCTTACGAGGATCTTCCTAGCACCTCTTCTCCACCCCTAGGAGTGGAGCTCCTCTTCAAAAATCTCCAAAAACCAAGCAGAGCATCACCTCTTCCATGTGCCGACTCATCCCCTTCATCAACTCACCGAGCTTCTCCTCACGCTCGAGCCGTCCGAACAGCCGAGCTACCGAACAGCTCAGCCGAACGGCCGAGCCACTGAGCACGAAGGGGCAGAATCTTCAAGGAACACTTCCTTCAAAACAGACAATTCAGCACCTCGGCCAAACAGCCCTGATGCGCCGAGCCGAGGTACCGGGGTACCGACCCTCGTATATGGCAAAAAATCGTCCCGAGGCGATCTCACCGTTAGATCATCTCCAAATTCGCACTCAAGCGTGATGGACGGATCAGATCGCGCCACATCACCACAAAACGACAAGATAACGTTTTCTCGAAACTCGTGCCTCTTGTCTCGTGATTCGCGCTACGATCGTGATCAACCGTCCAGATTGAGCCGTGCAGCTCGGATCTGCCAATCTACCCAACTGCGGAGCGGCGAAAAATGTGATTCAAAATCCGTGCTCGGATTTGCCGAACAAAGCAAGCAGATGAAGAGGAAGAAAGAAAAAGAGGCTAACGGTCGGGGTCGGATCCGATACCCATGGTCCGACCCATACCTTTCTTAGCTCCTTCATTCTTCTCCTTCTTCCCCAACACTTCTCCTCTTCTCCACTGTGCGGAAGAACAAGGCAGAGGAGAGAACCCAGTTGCCTCTCCTCCCCTTCCTCTTCTCCTCTTCACCTCTCCAAAAAGTACCCAGCACTTCTCCTCTTCTCCACCGAGCGGAAGAACAAGGCAGAGGAGAGAACCCAGTTGCCTCTCCTCCCCTTCCTCTTCTCCTCTTCACCTCTCCAAAAAAGTACCCAGCACTTCTCCTCTTCTCCACTGTGCGGAAGAACAAGGCAGAGGAGAGAACCCAAATGCCTCTCCTCCCCTTCCTCTTTTTTCTTAGAAGAGCTACCGATCCGAGGTGCCGATCCGATCCGAGGTGCCGGGGTACCGACCCTCGTATATGGAGAAAAATTCGGCCGACCCCATCTCACCATCGGATCGCATCAAAAAGCGTGCTAGAACATGATGAACGGTTCAGATCGCGCCACGTCTCCACAAAACGACAAGATAATGTTTTCTCGAAACTCGTGCCTCTTGTCTCGTGATTCGCGCCACGATCGTGATCAACCGTCCAGATTGAGCCACGTAGCTCGGATCTCAAATCCGAGCTACCGACCTACCGAACAGCAAAGTGGGAAAAAATTCTCCTCAAAATCTGTGCTCGGATCTGCCGAACCGGACTCATTTGCCGAACAACAAGGAAGAAGAAAGAGAGAGAGAGAGAGAGAGAGAGAGAGAGAGAGAGAGAGAGAGAAACGGTGTGGCACGGGGGCCGGGTCGACCCGTTAGGGGATCCGAACCCGACCCACTTCGTTCACATCTCCTTCTCCACACTCCTGGCGCCAAAACCAAACCAACTGAAGAGAAAACTCAAACTCCTCTTCCTCACACCACCGACCCCTCCCTCCGTAGAGGAGCTCGTTCATCTCCAACGTCCGCTATTGTGCCGAGCTCTCCCTCCTTCACACAACGAGCCCCTTCGTCGAAGCTTCGGCCGCTTCCGTGGCCGAGCTCCGAGCCAAGTGACGAGCCGAACCCAACGCCATCACCAAGTTCTGCCGACCTCGACTCCATTGCCGAGCTCCCGACCGCGAGCTCCAGTACTGACCTTCTTCTCCACCACTGCCGACGAGCCTCACCGAGCTCCCTCCTCCTTCGGCGAAGTTCTCAAATGCCCCGCCATGGCCGAAGCTCGACCATCGAGCCCACAGAGCAGAGCTCGACCACTACCGACCTCCCCATGCGCAGCTCTCTCCCCAAGCTCCGCCATGGCCGGTCTTCGAGCTCCTCGTCGAACCCAGTTCTCCACAGTACCAAGCTTCGCTTCTCCAAACTCCTCTCAACCTCCGAGCTCAGCCTTCTTCCTCGGCAAAGCTCCGCCGAAGCTTCGTCTCCCATCGTCAAGCTAACTTCCACTCGTCGACCACTTCGCCGAAGCTCTTGCCTTGCCGAACTCCATTCGTGCCGAGCTTCGCTGCCGAGCTCTCCCTCTCTCCGAGCTCCACATCGAACCGAAGCTCCAAACTCCCCTTCTTCACCAACTCCGGTCTCTTCGCCGAGCTTCTCCTCTAGATGAGCCCCGAACTCCGAGCAACGCCGACTTCGAGCTCCCACTCTCGCCGAGCTCCCTTCATCGCCGAGCCAAACCCATCACCTCTCCAAGCTCCACCGTCGAGCTCTCTTCTCTTCGTCGAGCTCCAAGCTCCTTCGTCGGAGCTGCCTTCCACGCCGAGACGAAAAAGAAGAGAGAAAAAGAAGTGGAGGCGAAGAAAGATGGAGGGGAAGAAGAGAAGAAGGACGCGAAGAAGAGAAGCAGGGAAGAAGAGAAGCAGAAAAGCAGAGAGAAAGAAAGAAAGAAGAAAAAAAAAAAAAAAAAAAAAAAAAAAGCCCACGTGGCATGCCACGTGGCATCATCTCAGTGATCCGAGGAGCCGATCCGAGGTGCCGAACCGAAGTGCTGAAGTACCGATGCTGTAAATTGAGAAAAAAAGTGACCGACCAACACGATCCGTCCGATCGTCTCAAAATTCGCGTCGCGACACGATCGACGCTCAGAAACGCGCCACGTGTCCCGATCGTGATCTGCCTCACGATGCGCGCAGATCTGATCATGATGGACGGCCAGAAACTCGCCACGTGTCCAGATCGCGATCTGCCTCACGATGCGTGCTCATCTGGTCATGATGGACGGCCAGAAATCTGCCACGTGTCCAGGTAATATTTAAATTATTTATTTATTTATTTAATTGTTTTTTTATTTAAAAAATCCGAAAAAATAATTAAAAAATCGAAAAAATTAATTAAAAATTCTAAAAATAATTATTAATTCAGAAAAAATTATTTTTAAATTCTGAAAAAATAATTATTAAATTAGAATAATTAATTAATATTTTTGATAATTAATTATTTAATTCGGAGAATGAATAAAAAATTCAAAAAAATGAGAAAAAATTCAGAAAAATCACCAAAAATCCAGAAAATTCTGAGAATATTTTTGGGCATTTTACAAGCCCATAATAACACTGTTACACCCGGAGCAAGATTCCAAACTCCCTTAAGAACACCGATAAAATCCCGTACGCCATTAAAACAGTAAAACTACTCCTCAAAGGCTGATCAAACTCAGTCTTCGGGAGTGGGGGGCTCGTGATATGGCTAAAAATAGGATTAAATCGGGACCGTTCACATCGGACACGAATCTTAAAGCTCAGGGGTAAAACGGTAATTTCACATACAAATGGGTCCGAAACGGGCACTGGGTCTCCTTCTCACAGATCCAATAACCCACGAACGGATCCACCTCAACTGGGTACGGGTCCCAACCCGAAACACACCCAGTCCAGAAAAGATAGAATTAGGGTTTCTGATTAATCCTAATCAACGACTCTGATTCACATCTATCTTTTCACCGGGAATTAAGGGATTACATTCCTAATCTGTTTACTAGGAAAATATTCCTTATCAGATCACAGGAATCACATTCCTTATCTGATCCCAACGGCGACTATAAATACCCCACACCCATCTCCATTAAGAGGTAATCAATCTTTTTCTAGTTAAACGCTCTTTCTTAATCATTTCTGATTACTGACTTGAGCGTCGGAGGGTGCGTCGCCGGGATCAACCCCGGTGTATCGCACTTCCTTGCAGGTGAACGGCGGGAGTCAACGGTCAAGCTCCGGCGGAACAGGTTAGGTGTTTGCTATTCAGGTTTTTCACGAACTCACAAATTCTATCTGTTTGCCCCCACACCGAATTTAGCGGCAACAGTATTGTAATAGTTTATGACATTTAGTATTAACATATGATGTTTTGAGGAATAAAAATATATTTATTATAATTTATTATTTTTTAATAGTAAGCGTCGCACTCCCTGGGTGAAACCCTGGCTACGCCACTGGATGCGGATATGTTTTTTTACCTGAGCCATATCCGTATTCGTATCTGTATCTGAATTTGTCTTGGAAATGTGGATACGAATGTTGGTATAAGCAATATCAGATCCGTATCCTATCTGAAAGCATTCGTAACTGTTAGGTATGGGGTTTTTATTTATTTATTTATTTTGAAAACATGAGGAAGACGCATGTTAATTTAAATAAGATTTGCGTATTTTTTTCTCTCTTTTTATTCTATTTTAAAATAGAGGAATGGGAGAGGCGGTAGACCCATTAGCTTAATATATAGTTATAAAATTATAATACCTTAATTTTGATTATTATAATAGTTTAAAAATTACCTAGACTGATGAGAATATCAAGATGAAGAGAGTACGTATTTCTTAATTACCCCAAATTTGTTGTGATTGTAAACAGTGATAGCCTAGTATTATGATTTAAAATATTAAAATTTTTTAATTAGAATATAATCTCCAAGATTCTCTGGTTGTAAGTCTTCTATGACTCACAATTTTACATCATTTGGTCCAGAAAAGTTATTTCGAGACTATTCCTGTTAGGGCACGTTTGGTACAAGAATTTTTTTTAGTTCTTAGAAATCATAAATTCTGGGATTTATGATTTCTCGGAATTATTAAACATGTTTGCTAAGTTTTAAACATCTGTGGAAATGCTAGTTGGAAACTTAATTTCCTATGTTTGGTTGAGCTACATATTTTCTGAGAATCTTAATCTTATTGATCAAAATACCCGTCTCATCCTCAAATAACAATAAACTATTTGATGAAATACCTGACTAAAAAAAATGATACAAATTTGGGCTACAAAATACAAAATCCAACGGTGCCCGACCGTTTCGATCCCATTTCCGTTGTTTGGAACCATGTATAATTTGTTCTAAAGAATGTAAAGCAACCTAATTGATCACCAATTACAATCCAAATAAATACCAGCTGGTGCTCATACCTGAGCAACAATGGAAAAATGTTGAAGACACTTGAAAATATTGTGTTTATAACTTGTCTCTTTGTAATGGTTTTTTTGAAAAAAGAATTATAATTTAATGTGGAGTAATTGAAGTTTTATGTGGAACTAGTTGTAACTGATTCTTTGCTATTTTTTACTTATTTCGTATTAGCAAAATTGAGGTACCCTTGGGATTTCAAGCTTGGCATTACTATTCTTGCTCGAGGGGAGAGCAGTGATTTGCTGAATGCGGATGGCGAAAAAAATGACTACAATTGGTGAGTTAACGTAAAGCAGATGAAACAATAAAGGCTTGTCGTTTGTTTTGACATTAAGTACTTGTGTTTTTCTATTGTTGTGAATAATTTGCATGATTAGATTGCTGGTACTCAGTTTTCGGTAAGTTATGGTTAAGACGTGGAGTTCTGATGAGTCATTGGTGAATGATAAAATTAATAACAAATTATACACAATATTGAAGACACTTTGAAGCCAGGATTAGGGTTTTTCTTATTTTAGGAGCAAAATTGTAATTTTAAAAAAATAACATTTTTCCAAACAGAGGAGAGTAATACCGCTCTCAGAAGTCAAGCGGTGGCCGTTTCTCTCGAGGGAAGCGTTAAGTTAGCTCGCAGGTGTGGGTTAAGTTATCCCGCAGAGGAGAGTAAACATAATAGGCCGGGGTGTGAGCAATATATAAGCGTTAATGGGCCTAAAGAGGGGTCCAAAACGCATTTTATTGTCTCGGGAACTAGTATATCTTCAGTGTCGGATATTCAGACACAATGTTAGACGGGTTACGAGCCCACTGAGGGGACCGCAATGACAAGCACCACTATTACTATGGAAGCACCAATATGTGGGTTCAACGAGGAGTCCACAATGAGAGAGCCTACTCCACTACCGGAAATTCAACATACAGATAGTGATGAGGACTTGGAAGGGCGGCTAAATCTAGACGAAGAATTCACATTCACAGATGACGAGTCAGAGGATCTAGAGCTCATCGCTAACACTCAAAGGGAGATCTCGCCTGAGATGGTCTTGTCTACACTTCCAGAATCAGCACCTGGAGATAGTACTGGACAGTTGCGCAGGGCGGTTGGGTTCAGAGTTCAGCAATCACCCAAGAGGGCTCATGTGGAGTCCTTGGATGACTATCTCGAGGTAGCAGCGGCAGCCAAAGCGGCTAAATTCGACAATGGAGATACGACAAGTTATTTAGCTACTATATTAAATTTCATGTCGGATTCTGAAGTTCTTTTCCTAGCTAAAACATGTGGGTTAGAGGTATGTGACACAGAGCGTATTGCCTTACTTCTCAATAAAATTAGGGGTTGGAAAACTGAAAGAGTTAACACTTGTTATGAGAACGTTCTAGGAGATACCGCTGGGTTGACCGACATCCCCGAGGATGAAGCCGGCCCCACACCCACACCAACGATCACCCTTGACACAATCCCCTAATGAATACACTATTCTGGAATGTCAGGGTTTTGGGGGATAGAGGGAAGAGAGGTATGGTTAGGGACGTTATTAGCAATTCCAAGGCGGAAGTGGTAGGGCTACAGGAGACCAAACTTCAACACGGGCTCAAACTCAATAGAATAGGGGGGCACAGTATCAAGGAATAAGTATTACGCCTATCAGCAGGAGCCTCAGGAGGGATTACTATTGGGTTCAACTCGGAGATTCTATCCTGTACTGAGGTATACAGTGGAACGTTCTCCCTGACTGCTCGACTGAAATGACGGTCCGATAATTGGATACAGACGGTGACTGTCGTTTACAGACCGAATGTGGCTACAGATCGAGATGCCTTTTGGCAAGAGCTGGTCGATATCCGACATCGTTGGTCTGGAGCTTGGATTATTGGGGGAGTTTCAACATCACCAGATTTGCTTTCAAGCAAAAGGAAAGAAGATCCAGCGACAGACACAGAGAGGAGTTCAACAGGGTGATTACGGAGCTAGAGTTGATCAATATCCCTATTAATGACAGACTATTCACATGGTCTAATATGCAAGCGATTCCAGTTATGGCCAAGTTGGATAGGATACTAGTATAAATGGAATGGGAAGCAGAATTCCCATTAGCTACTGCTAGATCGATTCCTAGACCCACGTCAGACCATACTCCGATCCTGCTCGATGTGGGGGTACGTGGAGCACAGAGGCCACGAAAATTCAGATTTGAAAAGGCCTGGCTGGAAATTCAGGAGTTCCATCACATGGTGATGGAAAATTGGGCGCTCCCAACTGTTGGCAGTGACGCTGCATCTCGGTGGTGTGAAAAAATCTGCAGACTGAGAAAGCGGCTGCGCAGATGGAATCGATCTAGGTTCTTGACCATCTGGAGTACAAAAGATTTCTTTTTGGAAGGAATAGATGAGCTAGAGATGGTGGAAGAGACGAGAGTCTTCTCACAAGAAGAAAGAAACAGACTATTGGAGCTTCGGGGAAATGTCGTCAATCTTTATAAGTTGGAAGAGATTAAATGGCAACAAAGGTCAAGGATTTCGTGGCTCAAAGAGGGAGACGCAAATACGGCCTACTTCCACAGAGTGGCTAGCGCGAGATGTAGATCCAATCTCATCCTATTAATACAGACGGAAACGGGAATATCGCAAGATGAAAATGTGATCTCCACAACTTTTCAAAATTACTACAGGGGCCTCTTTGGAAGAAAGAATGATTTCAGGATCCCTTTGAGGGAAGACTATTGGCAGGCATACCAGAATGATTCTGTGCAAACTCTCTCCAATTTGGAGGAACCTTTCTCGGAAATGGAAGTGAAAAAGGCCATCAACCAAATGGGAGCAGACAAGTTACCTGGGCCAGACGGCTTTCCAATGATGTTCTTCCAAGTATTCTGGGAAGAAATTAAAGGTGACATCATGGCACCGATGGAGGAATTTTTCCATAACAACCTTAGATTGGGCATGTTCAATTTTGCGGAAGTTGTCCTGATACCCAAACGGGAGGAGTCTAAGCGCGTAGGGGATTTCAGACCGATTAGCCTCATTAATTGCTCGAAGAAGATCATCACAAAGGTCCTAGCCATCCGCCTGGGGAGTATAATGGATAATATAATCAGTAAAACCCAGACGGATTTCATCAATGGCAGATGTATCTTGGATTGTGTGACCACTACTGAACAAGTTATCCACCACTGCCATACGAGGAATTCTAAGTCCTTCCTCCTAAAACTGGATTTTGAGAAAGCATATGACTCAGTCAACTAGGACTGTCTGCTGGAAGCTCTCAGAGGGAGAGAATTTGGGGACAAATGGGTAAGATGGATCAAACAATGTCTACAGACTAGTAAAGCAGCAATTTCGGTGAATGGGCGGCCAGGTCCGTCGTTTCCCTACAAGAAGGGACTCCGACAAGGGGATCCGTTATCCCCACTTCTATTCACTATTGTAGCAGATGTGCTGAGGGGAATGCTAGAAAATTGTCGGAGAAAATGTTGGATTACGCCCGTGGCAAGCAGCTCTTCCAATCAAGGGTGCACGATTCTCCAATATGCTAATGACACCCTACTGTTTGGGACAGCGACCAGATCAGAAACAGTCTGCTTTAAAGAGGCCCTCTACTGTTTTGAAGCCTGGTCAGGTCTGAGGATAAATTTCCACAAGAGTGCACTGATTCCCATTACCCTCTCTGATGAAGAAGCTCGGGAACATGCAACTATACTATACTAAACTGTATGACGAATGAGTTCCCAATCACATATTTAGGGCTCCCACTCAGGCCAGGGAGACTTTCTAAGTCGGACTGGCTGCCGATAATAGATAGGGTGGAGGACAGACTGTCTGGGTGGAAAGGAAAATCACTGTCACTAGGAGGTAGAGTGATACTCATTAACTCAGTATTATCTAATCTGCTCATTTAATACATATCTTTTTTTGAGCTTCCAAAGTGGGTTATCCAAAGAATTGACCAAATCCGAAAAAGATTTTTTTGGAAAGGGGCAGATTTGAATAGAGGAGGTTACCACCTGATCAAATGGAGAATTGTTTGCGTGAAGAAGAAGCATGGAGGACTAGGCATCATCGACCTTAGAGATATGAACCTTTCCCTTTTGGAGAAATGGTGGTGGAAGGTTTTTCACCACGATGGGGAAGGTTTGCAGGATTTCATTCAACCATACCTTCGGGAAAAAGGTACGAGAAGTCTAGGCTTTCGAGTGGGGGCTAAGGTCTCCCGATTCTGGAAAGGAATTACCAAAGCAAGCAGACCGTTCAACTCAGCAGTTACGTCGACTATCGGTAATGGACGGTCCACCAGATTTTGGTGGGATAAGTAGTGTGGTGCTCATACTCTGAAGGAAACTTTCCCAGAGCTGTTTGCAAAAACAAATCGACCCAATATCTCTGTGGTAGAGACTTGGAAGAGGGGAAATTGGAGGCCGTCGTTCCGAGGAGCTCTTACCCAAGGATTACTTCAGCAACTGCTCGAATTGCAAACACACATTGCACAGTTCGGGACGATGTGCACCCAAGGACCAGACCAGATGCAATGGGGATTAGAGACCAAGGGAGCTTTCACGGTCAGATCCCTGTATCAACGAATTCACTTCCGGGGATGCAGACCCAGCTGGGCACAGGTCTTATGGAAGATGAAAATACCACTGAAAGTTAGAGTCTTCCTCTGGCTGGTGCTCAATAATGCAATCCTCACGGGAGAAAACCTGGCCAAAAGACAATCCCAGATTACGACTGACTGTGGGTTCTGTAACATGCACACGGAGACTTTGAATCACCTTTTTATTAACTGCCCAAGGAGTAAGGCGACTATGGTAGAGGTTTTAAGAGCCCTAGGAACAAGTGACTATCCCAATGACTATGAGGATTTGTGGATCGGCCCCAAATTCGCAATGAGTCGCCACGAAATGAAGGATGCGTGGTACATTGCCATTGCAGCAACTACATGGGTGTTATGGCTAGACAGAAACAACTTTTATTTTCGTGCTTCATGTAGTAGTATTTCTGGTAACCTTACTCATATCATGCATCTTATTTCCTTTTGGGCTACAACTGCTGCCACAGGAGCGAGAGGGAGGATTGCCAGAGTCTTCCAGGTGGAGGATTTTGATGATGAGGAGCTAGAGTTTGGGCCGACACTGGACTGAGGGGCGGCGCCATCTATACTCATCAGAGTCTCAATAGCTACAATCTCTGCTAGTGTGTTTCGACCCACTGTAATTTTGGTTGTTTTTGATGTATGGAGGATTAGACCCACCCACTAGGGTTTTGTTGGGGGTTTATGTTTTATTTTCTGCACTGCTTTTTATTTCCTACTCTGTACTTTTGTAACTCTCCCGGTACACCAGGGTTGTTTTATTAAGTTCTTATTAATGAAACATGGTGGCTTTATTCCACCTTTTACCTAAAAAAAAAATATTTTTCCAAGCACTTGGGAATCTAAGAATCCCACCCTCCTATGAAAAAAAATTTGTAAGAATTGTGGCAAAAATATTTCTGGGAATGTTAGTTTCATAAAAATTTGAATTTAAAAGTTAGCATACCAAACATGAGAAACTAAATTTCCAAGTTAAGATTTTCAGGAAACAAAAAAAAAATCCTTATACCAAACGCCCCATTAGGGTCTGACTACAAAAATCATTTCTATATAGAGAAGTGTCCAATTTACTGATACTATAATTCAAACATAAATGAGAAAGTTTCATTAATTTTCTCTTTAGACCATTTTTTTTAGAAGTCCTAATCTAGAACATAAGAAAATTTTACTCATCATAAATTCTTACTGTCTGAATTGTAAATCGGTGGTAAATTTTTCTTTAGACTTGGGAAGAAACAAAGTCTTTGAAATTCTTTTCTTTCTTCGGATAAAGCATTAGACATGTGTATATGGTATAACTTAAAGATCTTCTGTAGTATCCACAAAATTATCTTCTAAGAGCATCCACAGTCGTGCATGCTAAAAAATGACAAAATGTATTAATAGAAATAGCATTTCGTTGTTTTTCCGTAGTGACGAAATGACAAAAAATAACAAAGTTGGAGAAAATTTGAACAGACGGAACATAATGTTTCTTCTGAAAAAAATAAAATAAAATAAAATAAAATAAAATAAAATATTTTTTTTGTCGTTTGACGCTTTTGCAAATGCGCAAAACTCTCGAACGAAGCATGATGTTTCGTCGGTGGGGTTTCTGTTTTTTCTTCTTTAATTTAGGTGTTATTTTAGGGTAAATCACATCGTCGAAATAAAAATTCCATAAAAAATCATATACAATACAGTCCAATCCATAGAATCCAAAAAAATCCAAAAATTTTGCAAAAAAAATCCCTCCATTCCCTTGGACATTTATGGTTTTTTAAAATTTTGAATTTAGGTGTTATTTTTAATGTCAATCCAACCGTCCCAATCAATAGTCTATATAAAATCATATACAAGTTAACCCATAGAATCCAAACAATGTCAAAATTTTTGCGAAAAAAAAACCTCCATTTCCTTGGACGAAACATGATGTTTCGTCCAGGGGATTTTTCTTTTCCGGGGTATTTTTTTAATTTAAAAAAGTTTAATTTTATCGAATGAAACATCATCTTTCGTCTGATGAATTAAAAATAATATAAAATATTTGAGAAAAAATATGATGTTTCGTCCGATAAATTAAAAATAGTATAAAATATTTGGGAGGAAACATCATGTTTCGTTCGTCCACTATAATATACATATTGTTATATGTTTTCTCAAATATAGCATTAGACTGTAGTAGGGGTGGGCATCGGTTGGTATCCAACCTAATATGGTTCATCCACCACCGATCCAATGAAGATCGGTTTTTAAATTTTTTTATATGCAACCGATCCGAACCTTTATTGGATCTGTTTTCATCTAAGCCGATTAAGCTCGGTTTGGATTGGTTCGGATTGGTCGGTTTGGGGAAAAAAACTGACATAGTCAGAAAAACAACAAGGTTCCTACATTTTATGCAAAGTCACTTTCTAATAAAAAAATGCGGTATATGCAAAAAAGCTTCACTTTTCCATCCACTCACTCATCTATAAAGCAATAAATGAAATGTTAATAATGAGGGTTCTGTTTCAAACGACTGGAAAGCAAAATTCTTGTAGATAACATGAGAAAGATGCAACAACATTGCTAGCAAGTCTTGAAAAAGTTACATGTGTATAAATGCAATAAATATTTTTTTTATTTTTTTTGAGAAAAAAGAATGGAGTATAACTATCCTGAAATGCAATAAATGTTGCTAAAACTAACTAGTATAAATGATTACAGTTGTAACAAAATCTGTTGTAGTTCATTTTTACGGACTTTGCATGTGAATAATGATATGTATTCCCATAAATGAACATTACTAACTCACTCACACACTCACCTTAGTCACCTATGTATATTTGTTGAAGAATTAATATCACTATTAATGGTCAAAAAGTGAATGGATGTATTGTCTTCTGGGAACTTTGAACTGAACTTAAAGTCAATTAAATGAGACTCTTGGTATGTTCAAGAAAACCTGATTTATATATTCAAAAATTTAAATGAGAACCACCGCAATGTGGCCTAGTGGTAAGAGCGATGGGACTTGGAGTGTGCTCCTCCAAGATCCTGGGTTCGAACCCTAAGGTTCCCAAAAGATGGGGATTAAATACCTCTGGGGTGGCCAGTGACCGCTATGCATAGATGGCTGGCGCAACAACCCGACCAAAGGTCGGGAGCCTTGTCACGAGGACTGGGATTAGTCTGACCCGTAGAGGAGGATGGAGACCCAGTATAATCAAAAAAAAAAATTTAAATGAGAACTATATTTATTATTTTTAATGGATTAATTTATAAAGAATGCTCGGTTCGGTTCTGTCAGTTAATTGAAAGTCCCATCCAACAACCGAACCGATCGAACTGGTTATTGAAGATAAAGAACCGAACCAACCCAATTCTCCAGTTGGATCGGTTAAAAACTGATCGGTTCGGATTGGATTGGTTCGGATTGATCAGTTCAGATATTAGTTGTCCACCCCTAGACTGTAGACTGTAGCGAAAAGAAAAAATATACATATATATATATATAGCACACGAGTATAGCGCTCAGAATGATATCTTTTGTATAATATCCATATATATAGCACATAACTGTTGATGCTCTAAGGTGAACTAGTGAAGATTGAACAACCTCCACTATCTTCTAGAAACTTAAGGAAATCTTGTTCTAGAAAAAAATAGAAAGGTCTTGCTTAGGAACTAATTATTGTGCCATCTAATTTGACTCTCCCCTCAATAAATAAATTAAAGATCCAAATTCCTTTTTTGAATGAACCTTAGGAGTAGAATTTTACAAATATATTCAAAAAACAAGAAAAAGAAAAAAAAAATAATTAACAAACAAGTATGAGAAACTTTCCACTCACAACATCTATTAGTTGGTTGGTGCTTCCTCATAGTATGAATAATATTTTTGACTAAGAGCATCTACTGTGGTTTGCTATATTTATCAACTTCTCATTTTTTGAAAAATGATGGTCTGCAGTCGTTTGCTATTTTGTCATATTTTAGCAAAATATCTACAGTGTGTTCTCATATTTGAGAAACGAATTGGTGATTCTCAAATTCTAGGGAACGAAACATGTTGTTCCGTTCCAATTTTTTATTTAAATGGCGAAGGACGAAACAAGTTATTTCGTTTCGAATTTATTATTATTATTATTATTATTATTATTATTATTATTATTATTATTATTATTATTATTTAGTATCGGACGGAACATGTTGTTCCATAAAAAAAACAAAAACAAAAACCCGAAATGTATCAGATAGGACATGTTGTCCCGTCCGACTAAAAAACCCACAAACGGGACAATATGTCCCGTTTGAGAAACCAAATGTCACTTTCAAGGAGTTTAACCATTAATTAACCCACTAATCTTAGTTTAGGAAGTATTTAATAAATATTTAGTATTATTTTAATCAATAATTAATTAACTAATTACTATTTAATAACTAAACACTATACTAATTTTACTACAAATTATAAAAATACCTTTGGGACGGAACAACATGTTCCGTCCAATAAAAAAAAAAAAATCTTTCTCAAAATTCGAGAAACGGACCACAGCAGCGAACGACTCTTTTGCTATTTCCGATTTCTCATTTTACCATATATTATAGCAAACGATTGTGGATGCTCTTATGACTTACTCAAACTATTTTAAATTGTGCAATTTAGGATAACACTAGTTAATTATCTTAAATAAACTACAAAGCATCACCAACAAAGAATTTAAGATAAGGACTCTCCAATTAATTCAGCCATATTCATATACTTTTCGTACTCATATTTTTTGTTATTTTATTTTTTCTATCAAACGATAGGATGATAGGATGATAGGATGACTGACTCTTTTTTATGTCTATCTTATGTTATATAGAACTCTAAAAAAATGAGAAAATTGGGAGAAACTTATGGATATCACTCCTACCGTAATTACTGAAATCTTCATTATCATCCTTACATAAGCAAATGGTTTAACTAAACCATAATGTTATACAATTGAGTATTACTAAAACTGCTGGGGGGTGTGGAAGTAGGGATGGGGTGGGTTTTTGGGAAGAGCCGTGAGATTTTGTGAGATTGAAAAAGTGAGATGGGGAAAAACTGTATTTGAGGAATTGTGGTTTTTATTTTGTTTTGATTTTTAATAAAATTGTGCATAGTGCACGTGTTCGTTAAATAAGAATCTCTACTTTTTCTCTTATTTCTCTATTTCAAAATAGAGAAAGAAGAGAAGAGGTAGACTCTCTCTCATATTAGTATAAGATGTATAGATAATAGATATAACTAGTATAACCTTGTACAATATATTGCACATAATTTTTTTAAAATGAGAAAATAATAAAATTATTTTTGAAATTTTTTTTCCAAACAATATTGCATGCTTTTTAATGTTTGAATAAGGGATATGATTGTGCAAATAAATTTGGATGGAGAAATAATAGGGAGTTGCCTCCTCCTATATTTGCTATTTTTTTTTGCTTAAAAAGAAAAAATTTAAAAAATACCTTGACCAAAATTGGTTTATCATAATATAAAATATAGATTAGTGGAATTAATTAAGTAATTAATATTTATTAATGCTCAACTATCTAGTTCAACAAGAAACCTACTTCTTGGGGACAAAGAATCCTAATGATTCTCAGATGGATTAGGAGAAGTTTTTGGTCAAAACTTATAAGCTTCTTGTAACGAAAGTGACAACTGATGTTATCATGAGATTTAATTACACTTATTTAAAGCCAAGCTTGTAATTTAGTTTGTGTGCAGAGGATGGCAACCTTAGAATAACAGGATTATTTGCAAACGGGCACAATTATTTAGTTTTCAATCCAAAATGAAATTATAAAAAATAAATAAATATCAAATTGATTAATTCGTTGGGATCTTAAAGTGATTTATATTAGGTTTAGGTTTGAGTTTGAATTTGAGTTTGACCTCAATGTGACACATGTTAATTTTTCTAGGTAAGGACTAAGAAGTAAATAGACATTAAATCTGCAAAAATATATCTAATTTTATTTCCCCCTAAATTTAAAAGAATCTCCCTTCACTATTACTCAGTTTTTATAAACATTCTTTAATTATATATATATACACTAGATTTGCCCGTGGGCACGTGCAATGATACATCTTATGAAAGTCTTGTAAACAGTAAAACAACAATTATGTAGCTCAAGTTTGAATAGTAAAACAATAATTAGTTGTAAATAACAGTCCATGTTTCCATTAGTATATGTTGAAAAATAATTATAAATAGGAGTGTAAAATCCAACTTCTTTGAACTTTGAGTATGGAAAATTATGAAATTTAACTTTTGATGAAATATTTGCTATTTTCAATGTAACATGAGTAATAAAAAAATGCATAAAAAATCTGAAAAATTTACAAACCTGAAATTTGAAAATATAAATTTTTGAGTAAATAGAAAGAGAATGAGAGATAGAGAGATAAATAAATAAATAAATAAATAAAGGAGTTGTTTTTGGGGGGATTTGAATTTGAGTTTTGGGGGAGCTTTTGGACTGGAAAATATGTTTTGTGAGATTAGATCTGGACCATTGATTTCAACCCTACTGAATGAGAGCCACTTGATAGCTTTCTTTGTGTTTTATTTTATATATATATATATATATATATATATATATATATATATATATATATATATGAAAAATGCTCCATTAAAAACACAAATGTCTGTAAAAATATGGAAAACCACCTAGGCCGTTGTTGGAAACAACTGCCTAGGTTATAATGGTCGTTGTTTCCAACAACGGCCTAGGTTGTTTTCACGGGTTTTCACAATATTTGCGTTTTCAACTGAGCATTTCCCTATATATATATATATATATATATATATATATATATATATATATATATATATATATATATATATATATATATAGAGGTTTCTTCCATTGTAAACATAAATATTTGTGCAAACCACTTAACCCGTCATTGGCAATGATGGGTTAAGGCAAAATATAAATTTTTGCCTTAAGCCTTAACTCGTCATTGCCAATAACGGGTTAAGTGGTGTGCACGCGTTTGCAGAACATTTGCATTTGCAATGAAAAAAATTCCATATATATATGAAATTTCTTCCATTGCAAATGCAAATATATATATGGAATTTCTTCCATTGCAAATGCAAATGTTGTGCAAACGCGTGCACACCACTTAACCCGTCATTGGCAATGGCGGGTTAAGGCTTAAGGCAAAATTTTTATTTTGCCTTAACCCGTCATTGCCAATGACGGGTTAAGTAGTTTGCACAAATATTTTCGTTTGCAATGGAATAGACCTCTATAAGCCTTAACCCGTCATTGCTAATGACGAGTTAAGTGGTGTGCACGCGTTTGCACAATATTTACATTTGCAATGGAAGAAATTCCATATATATATGAGATTTTTTCCATTGCAAACGCAAATATATGTATGAAATTTCTTCCATTGCACACGCAAATGTTGTGCAAACGCGTGCACACCACTTAACCCGGCATTGGCAATGATGGGTTAAGGCTTATGGCAAAAAAAATTATTTTGCCTGAACCCGTCATTGCCAATGACAGGTTAAGTGGTTTGCACAAATATTTGCGTTTGCAATGGAAGAAACCTCTCCCCCCCCCCCCTCTCTCTCTCTCTCTCTCTCTCTCTCTCTATATATATATATATATATATATATATATATATATATATATAAACCTTACTCAACTTCAAGTTACTCCACTTTTGTTGAACGATACTGTCTCTTTTTAACACTAGTAATCTGCATGTGCAATGCACGTCCTACTATTTTTTTTTATAAGTAAATACTAAGATATAATCTGACATCGAAACTGATATCTCACTTTACTTATCACATATTCCTTAGAAATTACCCATAGTGGCATCAACTTTTATTTTATATGAGTGGAAATTTTGTAAATAATTATGTCGTAAATAAATTTGAACTTTGAGAATATTATGGTAACTAATAGCAGTTAAGTAAATGAATGGTCAATAGAACTCTCACTTAAAAATAAATGGTTGAGATTAGATGGTTGGTTGAATGGTTGTCTACAAATGACAACCCCAGCTCACTCTCATTATAATACTAGTAATCTGCACGTGCAATGCACGTTCCAATTAATTTTTTATAATAAATAATAAGACTTAATTTGGCCTCAAACCTGAGACCTCTCTTTACTTATCACACACTCTTTACAAATTACCCCTAGTGGCACAAATTTTTATTTATATGAGTGACACTTTTGTAAATAATTATGTCTTAAATAAATTTGAACTTTGAGGGTATTATGATAACTAACAACAGTTGAGTAAATAAATGGTTAATATAACTCTCACTTAAAAATGAATTGTTGAGATTTGATGGTTGAATGAATGTCTACATTACAGGTTGTCTACAAATGACAACCCCAACTCTCCCATTATAATATTAGAGATTAGGGATATAGAATTTTTTACAATGTAGTCCCTTGATGAACATATATTTGTAATTTAGTCCCCAAATTATAGTATTTACAATTTAGTCTCTCAACTAGAATGACTTCATTATACTTTTTTGCAGTTTAGTCCATTAATTGATGGATATTTGCAAGTTATTCAAACAAATTGTAGAATTTGTAAATTAGTATCTCAACTATAATGACCTATTAAGGTGTTTTGCAATAAATTGATGGATATTTATAATTTAGTCCCCCAAATTATAACACTGGCAATTTAATTCTTACCTAAATTATAATGACTTAATCAATTTAGTGACTAAAATTTTCACCAAACAAAAGCATGTAATGTCTAAATCGATTGGAGGATATGTGTATTAGCAAAAATTTTATAAGGATGCTCAGAGGAACAATTTAGATTTTAAAAAAAGAAAAAAGAAGAAAAATACGAAGATAATGCTTTAGTTTGATTATTTTATGACCTATCTTCTAATTATTTTATTATTATTTTGGTACTTTTTTTAACAAAAAGGTGGAGTATGGTCACCATGTTTCATTAATAAGAAGTTAACAAAACAAACACAAAGCCAAATTTACAATATTCTACAGTACTGAAATAAAATATGAAACCTCCGACCATACATTGGAGGGTGTGACAATACAGAAAAATAATGAAACACAAAGTATAAAGCAACGTGACCGATGTCATCTACAAAAGGAGATCCTTTCAACATAGCCATGGAGAGTGGGCAGTCGATCTACAATGTGCCTCTCAATTCAGAGTTGGTCCTATCACAATCTCCTCATCGTAATACTGGTCCACCTTGAAGGCGCTGGCTATCCTTGCCCTCGGTCTTGTCACCGCATCTGTAGCCTAGAAAGAGATAAAATGCATACTATTAGTGAGGTTACCTGATATACCATTAGTAGTCCCACAAAAGTAAACGTTATTTCTATTTAACCATAAAACTCTGGTCATTGCAGTGATGAAAATATACCACGCCTCCCTCATCCTATGTTTCTCCCTCGCGAACCTGGGGCCTATCCACAGGCCATCGTATCCTATCGGGTAATCTCTCGTTCCCAGGGCCCTTAGCACTTCAATAAGAACTGCCTTGCTCCGATGCCATTCTAAGAAGAGGTGGGTTTTCGTTTCCAAGTGTGTGTTACAGAACCCGCAGCTAGTCACGATGTTCGACTGTCCTTTACCAAATTATCACGCGTCAAGATTGCATCATGGAGAACTAGCTAGAGAAAGGCCATTACTGTCAGTGGTGTTTTGGTTGTGCAGAGTAAGGTCGACCATTTCGGAACACACCTTCTAAAATGAATGTGATTATAGAGCTATCCTACCGTAAATGAACCATTATTTTCCAATCCCCAGGACTTCCGGTATAGGCCATGGAGCAACGCACGCCAGACCGTGTAATGTAGGTTCAGAGCTCCTCTAATCTATTCTAGAGCTTCTAACTCAGGCGAGTTCTAAATGCGGGATGCCAATAGCCTCTTTTCAAAGTCATGGAAACCGTGATATGCGGTTGAGATGCGTGTTTGTAGAGATCCGGGAACAAGGCTCTTAGTGTATGATCCCCGCACCATTTGTTCCACCAAAATTTGGTACTATGGATGTTTTCTATGAAAGAAGTGATGCAACTGTTAAATGACTCATAAGCCTTTGAAACTCCTTTTTAGAACCAGGATACTCTCAAGCCTAAACGGAAGCCCAATCACATATACCCATCCCTTGCAAATACCCCCGAACATTGTCTTGCCAGACCTCTTCATTTTAGTGGAACACTTTCCATAACCATTTATTGAGGAGAGCCAAATTCATGTCTCTCAAGTCAATGATACCCAAACCTCCATGCATTTTTTTCATACAGGACTTTTCTCATATGATAATATGATATCCTCCCTAATCGGTATTCACCTCTTTCCAGAGAAATCTCTTCCGGATTTGGTAGAAAACCTTGCAATAACAGTGGATCAATTACGAGCACCAAAATTTTCTTGTTAGTGCTACCATCTACAACAGATTAATTACAACAAACTCCTTAGTTGCGAATGTTTTTGACATCAGCAAGAGATTCTATTAATCTGTTGCAACTGCAAGAATTGCAAAGGAACAATTGTAACATAATATATTATATTACTAAAGTAGTTTTTTAATATTTAATATTAAACACACATTAAACACGTAAAACCATCCTTCTCCCTGATGTGTGTAATTTTTGTATAATTTTTAGTACTTTTTTTACACATTAAAGTTGCGAGTTCTTGTTTATTTCTTTAAAATTTATCTCCTTTCAACGTATTTTTATTTATTTGATTGGTTTTGAAGGAATGAGATGGATAAGTACAAAATGTGGACGTTTTGGTGAAATCAAGGAAGAAAATAAGGATAAATATTTCAAAAATTCAAATTGATTCTTGTGAAGATTTTTGGAAAATTTGAGAACTCAAATGTGCAATTTTACTAATTAGCCCATTGAAGAACCAACAGAAAATAATATGGTCACTTAGGGGTGGAATGAAATTGTGTAGTAAAAATAATAATAAAAAAAGAAACAATAAGGATTGGATTTGGTTTGGTTGATTAGTTTAAAATCAATAGATTAATCTTAATCTATGTTTAAAATCAATAGATTAATCTTAATCTATGTATTTGAACTAACTAATTAACTAATCCCAATTATTTAACTAACCTATTTAAAAACCTACACCCCTAACCCTATATAAAGAAAGTGGCATCCGACTGGGAACAGAAGAAAAAAAAAAGAAAAGAAAAGAAGCGAGGAGAGAGAGATAAGAAAGAGAAAGAAAGGAGATTGCGCTGGCTCTGTCTCGGAAAACGGGAAAGAAAGAAAGAGAAAGAGAGCTTCGGCTTCGATTTCGGCTCAAACAACAAACAGAGTTCTTCTTTCTTCCTTTTATTATGCAATCTAAAACATGTTTGTTAGTTGCAAATTTATCATGAACTAATTTTATTTTTCTAGGATTTCAATGTAGCCTAGTTTTGAAATACAATTCGAATTTCATATTTTATTTTTCTACTTTCCATGGTGGTGCGTTTAATTTTTGTTCTTAATGTGTGCAATTGTCTGACCAACTATGGTGTGATTTATTGAATCATGAGGGATGCCAAGAGGTAACTTGTGATTTAGAATTATAGAATTAAACACCAATCATTGAGCGCGAATTAGAGATAATTTACCGCGATTAATGTGACCGTAAAGAAATCCATAGAACTTAATAAATTTTTAATTAATTTAATTTGCATGGAGATATGAAGAATTATTAGTTGATGATATGTTTGGTGTTATTCGAGAGAAGACATTGAATAATTAATGGATTTAGGTGTACAACTTAGAAAAGTAGGGTTTTTAGTTATGGAATTATGAATTGTGTGGGATTAACTAGGTGAAATCAAAAGCCCTAGATTTAGTTTTGCTATTAATAAACCCTAAAATTTATATTTCGTTCTTTTTAATTAATTAGTTTTTCCTTTAGTTTAATTTAATTTAGTTGCTATTTTTATCAATTTCTCGAATCTCCAAATAGTAGTTAATCTACTAAATTTTGATACTCAATAAAATAATTAGTCCTTGTGGGTTCGACACTCTTTTCATTTAAACTATACAACTTGTTGCGATTTTGTGCCCTTGCAAATTACCTCATCAAGTTTTTGGGGCCGTTGCCAGGGAACTAACTATTCTTTTATTGATATTGATAATAGCTAGATTGTCACTAATTTGGATTTTTTTTTTATAAAGAAAAATATGTTTGATTAGTTTTTTTGTTATTTAATAGATATATTTCAGCACATAGAAGTGTATCACCATAGCGAATGGTGGTAATGGAGAAGAAAATAAGGCTTTGAGAGACTATGTTATGCCCTCGGTTAATGGACAACATCAAGCATAAGGAGGCCGACATTACAAGATAACAATTTTGAGACTAAACTGGCGATAACTCAAATGATTCAACAGACGGTTCAATTTGGGGGACTATCGCATGAGGATCCTAATGTTCATATTGCAAACTTTCTAGAAATTTGCGACACTTTCAAGCACAATGGAGTATCAGATGATGCAATCCGATTGAGGCTTTTTCTTTTTTCACCAAGTGATAAGGCGAAAACTTGGATAAGGCGAAAACTTGGCTAAATTTTCTACCACCGAGTGTTATTACTACTTAGGAGGGACTTGTGCAAAAATTTTTGGCTAAATATTTTCTGCCAACAAAGACATCAAAGTTAAGAAATGACCACCAAATTTACTCAATTGGAGAACGAATCTTTGTATCATGCGTGGGAGATATATAAAGATTTACTGAGAAAATGTTCAAATCTTGAACTACCGAAATGGCTGCAAGTCCAAATATTCTATAATGGTTTGGGAATCACAAATTGATCTATGGTATACAAAGTTTGTATACCAAAGATCAGCTCCGATCTTTGGTACACAAGCCCAGAATACAA
Organism: Hemerocallis citrina; assembly: GCA_017893485.1. NCBI lineage: Eukaryota > Viridiplantae > Streptophyta > Magnoliopsida > Asparagales > Asphodelaceae > Hemerocallis > Hemerocallis citrina. The sequence continues at coordinate 127,387 of JACEHZ010000354.1, forward strand.
AGTATAATAAAAGTAATAAAATAAACAAATAACATGAGATAACTATAATAGTCTAATAGTTCAGCTCCGATCTTCAGAAAGTTTGCTCATCAAGTCCTTGAGTCAAATCTCCTTTTGTATAGGCAAACTCATTGACTAGAGGTAGGAAAAATATTATCCGTTAGAGCAAGTTACGGACAGCAAGTAGCGGAAGAAAAGAAGCAAAGAAAATATGGTATATCAAGAAATAATAGGCTAGAACAAAATCAAAGATCATTGATAATAATAAGAGTTGATAATAGAATCGAAGTCTAGAATTTATGATGCAATAAACAGTGACTGTAATCAATGATGCAAGATCAATAACAATAATCATGATCAATACTGCAAGTCTCAATCCTAGGTTAATTAATATTTTATTATCTTATCTAATGCACGTAATACTGCGTCCCATACCACAGGTTCGGTGCATGCAAATAGTGATCATTTAGACTATGATGTTGAACTCACCCGATCGTGTACTCAACACTATAATCAATAGTTCACAACCAATATTCCCCAATCAATAATCCACCATTCACGACCATAATCAATCTAGAACAAGGGGCCCTACCAAGTACAGTCTCCGATTGTTCACTACCAAGTCGACCCTTATTTACCCCGGCTTGTTAATATTTTATTATACTTAAATGTGGACATGCAATGGGTAAAGAAGTTTTGAAATGTTGTCAAAGAGATGGCAATGCTATGCAATGCATGGTATAACTAATCTAATCCTTAGATGCAAAATCGAACATGGATATATAAGCAAAACACAAAGCACACATTCTGGACAACAAGACGTTGTTGTACAAAATCAAATTTTTCGTTGCTACAGGAAAGAAAATCAGGTTCAGTCGGAGATTCTGGAAAGTAGACTCTCTGCTGGTCCAGCGAATATTTACACGACATATAATAAATACAAAAACTAGGCCTATAAGTTCATTATTTACTGATTACATGTTCAGGTAGCATGTAAGAGTTGAAATTCTTGTATTTAAAAATAAATTGTAAAATCCTTTGAAAATCTCATAAAAATCATATTTCAATTCCTGACAAAGTTTAGTAACAAAAAAATTAATCTCATATTTTATTTCCTAAAATTAATCTACTGTTTTAATTAATTAAGCCGGGTAATGCATTTTCAAACTGCATCCTGGAATTCAGACGTCACTGTACGAAAGTTTGAATATCTTGCAATCTGTTGGTCGGATTGAAAAACCGTTAGATGGTCTGGATTTCAGACACACAGGGCTATAATTCTTATTTAATGAGTTCTAATTGATATTATCTGTAGATAGGTCAAAAATCGGGTTATTTATTGAATCAGTTTTCTAACAGCAACCTATAGTCAAGTTTTCACATTTATAATAGGTCTGAAAAATTATCAAATAATCTTACAAAAATAATAATATGACTTCCAGTCCTGTCTAGTAACAACATATAAATTTTCAAGTTCAACTTCTACTGTTAACAGTTATTTTAATAGAAGAATCACGTCGGTGAAACTGTAGACAAAAATCTATAAATTAAAAACATAGCGGTACTAAAAATATGATATCTTTCAGTTCGTAAATCGAAATCTAGTTCTGTAAAAAGTTCTTAAAAATATATTCGAAAATCTATAGATGATACAAAGTTATATTAAATTATGACAGAAACTAGGTCAAAAACTCAAATCAACAAAGAGCAAACAGTAGGCTAGCAAGTAGGTTATTATTAAAAGGCAACAAAATAAACACGCAAGCATATAATTTCAAAGCAATAATTAACAAAATCATAGTTAATCTTTAGGATGAAATTCTACTATTGATGAGACAAATTATTATCAATATAGCATGATCATCACATTTAAACGGAAAGCATTCAATCATCAATGTCTATATACATGTTTCTAATCTGAGTATTCATGTCGTGTATGCATGTGACTATGTATAATAGGCTAGGGTTTGAATCAAGGGAAAGGGCACGAAAAGAGGACTACTACTTAGTTTTGCTGATGAATCTGTAATAGTTTCTTTGAAGGGTTCAAACAGATAAAATATGATAATTGAAAGATGAGCTACTTGCGGAGATCAAAGAAAATTCTTGAACAAGAAAAAAAAAACAAGTTCAAGAGAAACTTTCCTTAAAGATGATGACTCTAAACACGAAAGAATAATAGGACAAGGATCCTGACGGCAACAATACACGTACAAATAACGGAGTAGTGGCAACACGTGCGACACACATACGATACACACACGTGCAATAGACAGCAATAGAAACACGTGCAAAGCACGTAAAAGCAAGCACCGTAAGAATCACGTGCAATCAACCACAAGAATAGCGGCAATAGCAGTAATGGCGATGGTGGCAGCGGGGACGTCGGCACTAGCTATCGACTAGGGGCGGTTGGAGTGTGGGTGATGGTGACGATAGGGTGGTGGTGCACTGGGGGCAGCTGGATTGTTGGTGTTTGAGGTGGCGAAGGTAGAGGATCTGGTCGACGATGATGGTGGTTGCAGCAGAGTGGTGATGCTGGTTGCGGTGGTGGTTGGAGGGTGACGAGGAGGATGCAGGGTGAAGATGAGGGCGGTTGCTGTGGTGGTCGGTGTTGATGGGCTTCGACAGACGACGGATGGGGGAAGAGTGATGGGGCAGTCGATGGTGGTTGTGGGGTCGAGGGGGCTGGCGACAAGGGATGAGGATGCAGACACGGGTGGAGGTTGTTGGACCAGCGGGGACTGGAACGGGAGGCTGGCGACTGTGCGGGGTTGGGTTTTGGAGAAAAAAATAGAGGAAGAAGATGAACTAGAGTGGCGGGAGAGATTAAGATGGGGATTAAGATTAAGGTGGGGTAATTGGGGTTAATTGATATTTATAGGAAATTATGATGTTGGGTTTGGGTTGCAAGTTAACGGGTTATAGGGTTGGGGTTTATGATCCGAAAAAGAAAATAGAATAATAATAATGATGATGATATGAAAATAATGGATTAAAATAAACCCAATACACAAAAGAATAAAATTAGCAGTGTACCAAAATTTCACGGTTCAAGCCAAAAGAATACAAATGATCAATATAGAACAAATGAGTCCAAGGGATAGCAGGAATTATTATTAAAATAAATTCGAATATAATAATTTAAGAAGAAGAATTACAAATAGAAATCTGAAAAATCAAAAATAGGGGTTACAATTCCTATCCACCTTACAAGAAGAATTTTTTCCTTGAAATTCATTCAAGTGGTACGTAGGGCAACCCCGAAAAATAAAAGCAACAAAACAAAACAACTACTCAAAGAGATGTGGGAACTTCTTCTGAATCTCCTCCTCAAGTTCCTAAGTCGACTCACCGGGTGAGTGAGGATTCCAAGTGACACGAACAAGCTTGATTGTAGCGCCCTGAATTTCCAATATGATATCTTAGAAATACGTGGTACAATTCCCAGCATCAACTTCAACTGCAATAGTAAACTTAGCCAAAAACACTGATTATTTTTATTTCAAACTTTCATTACAATAATCTTTACAAATCACAGCGGAATACAAAACACCTTGAATTACAAACTTCTCTTTTACAACACATCTTTTACAAAATTTTACAAAAGCCATAACATTATTCTATCTCAAGCATCCAAACCCCAAGCTCTAAGCAACAACTTGTAAAACATGAGGCTAGAGATAATCCCTAACCACCAAAACTACAGGGGTCAGCCATAACGGTGTGAGTGACATAAAAACACGCAACATAAATAAAACATTAAGCATGGAGTCATCAACAACATGTATAAACAGCAAGAAATAATGAAATGAGAAATAACAATAAGTAAGCATGAAAACATCAAGGAATATAAGATAGTAAATAGTAATACATGAAAACATCAAGTGAATCTAGACTAAGTGTCAAGTGTAGGAAAAACAGGAAAAACACAAGCATAAAACCAAGTTAAGAAAATACAATCGCTATATGCTGACTCTATAATTATACTTGTCGGATTCTATGCATTCCATGGTACATAGGTCCGGTGTAAGCCCTTAACGATCTCCACTTTATAGGGATAACCCTTCCTTATGCAACTAATCCTACTATTGTGATGGAAAACAAGATCCAGAATACTCCGCGAATAGGTACCACAGCCCTCGACGCGCAAGCATCATGTAAGATAGCTAAAAAACAACCGGAGATTCATCTCCCAAACCGTGTACCCCACGAATAGGCTTGCAAGGCCCTCGACATGCAGATACACCAGGTACATTCCGTGAATAGGTCTGCCGACCCTCGACACGCGAATGCTCCCTGCATGCTCCGTGAATAGGCCTGCAGACCCTCGACACGCGAACATACAAATGTCCTCTCGGGACAGAACAACAAACAGTCCTGGAACGCATCTGTTGGACTAACAAAATCATGAGCCTATACTTACGTTTCCCAAGTTCCATCATATCCCTACTAGTGCCTGTCCTTAAGTTGATTATTATTGAAACAAAAAAATCCCCATCTCTAGAGTTAGTGTATCTTGACGGACTTAAATACTCAACAACAACCAAACCAAGACCCCCCAGGTCTAACTCAACAAATCTCAACTGCCGGTTTACAGGACTCCCACTCAACTCCTAGAGATATCATCAAGACCAAAACTCACAAATCCATCGTCAAAACGATCATATGAAGAAATTTTTCCAATCGACAAAACTTAAATCTTTTATAAAATTCCAGAATCCAAACCCAACAGTAAAACATCTTGAAAACATATGTTCTGTAGAAAAGATAATATTTAGAATAGTAAGTTATAGATCCAAAAACATTTAAAGAATCAATCGTTTAAAGAACATCTGAAAACTCAAGAAAACATCAGTAATAGTCGACTGTAAAAAGTAATCGGTCGACTGTCCAGAGCGAAAATCCAACACTTCAAGAAATAAAATCTAAGTAGTATCAGTCGACTGTAAAAAGTCATCGATCGACTATCCAGAGTGAAAATCCAACATTTTAAAGAAAAATAATTCTAAGTATTGACGGTCGACTGTAAAACATCAGTCGACTGTCCAGAGCAAAAATCCAACACTTCGAGAAAATATCAAAACAGAGCACGGACAGTCGACTGGAGAAATGGGCCAGTCGACTGTTCCGCACGAGATTTCAAGAAAACGAGAAAACACAACAGCCAGGTAGCAACGGTCGACTGTCGAAACATACCAGTCGACTTTCACACCTACAGACTACAGTTTGGGTTGTGCATATTTCAACCAATACAAAGATTTAATTTACAAAAATGAAATCTATAAAAAGTATGTTTCTGATATGATCAAATACCGCTTATAGGATATACAAAGATCCATAAAAACCAATCAAAACCACTTGAATTGATAAAATAGCTTTTTGATGAATTTCTTCAAAATAAAATATGAATGTGTGCATATATAAAATTAGAGTTTTAGGAATCAATCATACATCAAAATAACTTTGTTTTATATTCCAAACCATATCAATACCAAAATAAATTGATATATAGTCAAATCCTTCGAAAACACATAAAACTTAATTTCTTCTAAAACAACAAAAATACGATATTCATGAAAAACGTTTGTGCATGCTTGTGCACCAAAAGAACTTCACAAATCCATAAATTAAAATAACAAAATATTCAGATTTAATCTCAGTATTTGAGAAATCCAAATTCAAGTAATATCTTTCACAAAATCACGAATCCCCAAATTTAGTCAAAATGTATCAAACCCAAATTTAGTCATCACAACTCAAATCCTCAAGACATGGTCTTTTAATCCATTACTCCTTCTCAAAATCTCTCAAACTCAATCTCAACTATTCTCAATAGTTGATTCATGAACAAAATAAATTTATCATTAACATGGCCAAGTTGCATTCATCCAACTCACCAATAGTCAAAAATCTCATCTTTAGTCAATTAATACATAACATTCACCATATCCAATTAAATCAGCAATAATCCAACAGAAATAGCCTACTCATAATTTATTTTGGGTTCTCCAACAATCTAAAATCATCCATATGCAATTCTACTCACAATAAAGGTTTTCCCAAAAGATCCAATTTTTTAACTTATCAACTCATCCAATCCACCATATGTATTCATATCAAAACCCTAGCATGCTTTCTGATAGATAAAACACCACATAAAACATACATAAAACAAAACAAAATAAAACATGTCACTCACCTTGTTGGAGAGATCAAACGAAGATAAATTAGAAAATGAGAAAAGCCTCTCCTTTGCAAGAAATCCAAGATCTCCTCTTTAAATCTCCAAAATAATAATAATAAAATCCTTTGTGTTGTGCAACAAAAGACGACTGCACTCCACCTTTTAAATAGGCTGGAAATCAAGAGAATTAGGGTTTTGAACACATTCGCAAAAATACTCCTTTTAAATATAACTTTACATAAATAGATCCATATACTTGGAAACTTGACAAAAACAATTTATTTGAGTTTTAAAAACAAAATAAACACTTTATTTCCAGCCGACACTGTTTGAAAAGTCCATAATAGTAATTTTGTACTTTTACCCCTAAAAATGATAATTTTGCAAAAAGATCATCTTTTATCAAAACTTGTAAAATAAACCAAATTCATCAAAACGAAAAGTAAAATTTTTAACCCTGAGTTGACTAGGCATTATACCCAGCCCTAAAATCCGAAAAAGCTGGAGTTTTCACCCCCATTTGGTAATTTTCCACAAAAGTCATTCTTTTTGTAATATTTGCAAATAGGTCCAATAATTATCATAAAAATCCAGAAAATTCACAAATAATATCTAATAATAAATAATGATTTTCCACAAAATAATTTTTGGCTTTGAACTTTCCAAGAAAATATTTGCACGTGTAAAAAGATAAATCTTCAAAAAAATATTTATTAAATCACCAAAAATCATTTTAATTCATTTATAAATCTTAAAAATAATATTCAAAAATAAGGGGTACTACATCGATAACCTTATTCTTCAGGACTTTCTCAAGTCTGTCCAAGATAGAGATTTGGTGGACTTCACATGATATGTTTGGTCTGATGGACAACTCTGAGTAGTCAAACACATGACTGTCATCCCTGATATACTTCCTGAGCTGAGAGACATGGAATACATCATGGACACCTGATAAAGTCGGTGGCAGTGCGAGCCTGTAGGCTACCTTGCCCACTCATTCCATAATATCGAATGGACCGATGAACCGGGGACTCAACTTGCCCCTCCTCCAAATCGGATAACACCTCTCTAGGGCGATACCTTGAGGAACACATGATTGCCTGCCACAAACTCTAATGGCCTTCGACGATAGTCAGCCCACTTCTTCTGCCTGTCCTGAGTGGCTTGCAAGTGCTTCCTAATCTAAGACACTGCATCAACAGTCCTTGTGATCACATCAGGCCCCAAAAGCTTCCTATCGCTGATATCATGCCAGCAGACTGGCGATTTACACTTCCGACCATAAAGCGCCTCATACGGAGCTGCCTTGAGACTCGCCTCGTAGCTGTTGTTGTATGAGAACTCAACCAAGTGTAGGTGATCCTCCCAAGAACCTCCAAACTGAAGAACACAAAACCTCAACATGTCCTCCAATGTCTGGATCGTTCTCTTGGACCGCCCATCTGTCTGTGGGTGGAATGCAGTGCTTTAGCTGAACTTAGTACCGAAGCTCCTTTGAAGACTCTCCCAAAACTGAAATCTGAATCTCGTATCTTTATCCGATATGATGTTGAAAGGAACTCCATGTAGTCTCACAAATTCCTGTGTGTACTTCTCTGTCAGGCTCTCGGTGGACTGACCCACTCGGAAAGGGATGAAACGAGCACTCTTCTTGAAATGGTCTACTCTTACCCAAATAACATTGTGACCTTTGGGACTCCTTGGCAGTGCCGTTACCAAATCTATAGTGATGTTCTCCCATTTCCATTCCGGCATTGTAAGAGGATGAAGAAGTCCAGCGGTCCTCTGATGCTCTGGCTTCACTGGCTGACAAATCAAACACTGAGAAATCTCGCTATGGCTCTCTTCATACCATGCCACCAAAAATGTTGCTTTAGATCCTGTACATCTTTGTGCCTCTAGAATGAATAGAATAGGGCGAGCGTTGAGCTTCTGTAAGGTGCTTCTGCCTGACTTCACCCCGATGTACACACAACCTAGCTCCAAAATGAAGCGACTCGTCAGAATTAATGACCAAGTCAGTTCTCAAGCCTGCTTCCACTTCACTCTGGAATTCCTGCAACTGTTGATCACAGGCCTGGGCCTCCTTGATCTGCCCTATCAGCGAAGACTGCAATTGCAACACCATACACTGCTGTGCTGAACCGGGAAGAACCATATCCAGTTCCAGCCTCATCATATCCTCCAACACTTCCTTCGACTACGTGAGGAACATAGCAGCAGGTCTCCTGCTCAAAGCATTGGGCACTAGGTTCACTTTACTAGGGTGATACTGCAAGTTGATGTCGTAGTCCGCCATCAATTCCAGCCATCACCTCTTGTCATGCCCCGCTTCCCAAAATACAGAAATACGAGTCCGTGATGAAGGTCCAGTGAATGATATTAACATCATCCATGAGCTGTACCAGTCTTAATTCAACAATATGAAAAATGAATAATCACAACCACGCAGAAAAATATAATCACATAAACAACAATTGAAATTAAGCATTCAATAGTTCAACATAATAACCAATAATTGAGAAAATAAATAACGGTTACGGGTCTACAAGTCCGAGATACAAAGTTCAATCAAATGGATAACAATGCGATAAAGAAAAATATAGAAGGAGATAATTTATTGTGAAGTAAGCTCCTGCTCCAAACCTAGAAGAACTGCTCACCAATGCCTCCTGGCAGATGTCCTTGTTCACCTGTAGCTGGATCAACTAGAGTGGAAAAGAAAATACCTTTAGAGCAAGTATGGAAAGCAAGTAGTGAAAAGCAAAGTGTAAGGGAACATGGTACATCAAAGAGTATGAAGCAAGATCAAAGTTCAAAAACAATAACAATGTCTATAAGCAATGGTCAAGTGCAAAAGTGTCAACTTAGGTTTATTATTATGTTGTGCTTCCTATCTAGTGCACGTACTACTGCATCCCATACCAAAGGTTCAGTGCACGCAAAACAGTGTATGTTTTAGACATAGTGGTGAGATCTACAGAGCGTGTACTCGGCATCGATAACAATAATTTATAATTGAAAATTAACATCAATAATTCACAATCGATACTCCTCCTTCCATGACAATACGATATAACGATAACGCCTTACCGAGTACATTTTCTGAGATTATCCACTACTAAGTCAACCCTTATCAATCCCGGCTTGTTTAACATTATATTATTTCATTCATGGTAATGCAATTGTATATATAAGAGTGTCAAAGCGATGGTAGAGGTGCAACAAAATGATACAATGCATGATACACAACAAATAATGTAAATTTGAAAAGAACAGACACAGCAGCACTAACACAACAGTAACTCATAAACCATAACTCGGAATTCGATTCCGCGAAAAGGGATAGTCAACTAGACATCCGAGGCTAAAATTTATGTTCAGCAAGTTTTTATTAATTCTGACTGTAACTAGGTCAAACATCCTAATCTTTACAGGTTAACTGTTCTGGCAGCAACTTACAGTCAAAATTTTATTGGTGGAAACTAGGTGTAAAATCAATATAAAAATCTACAAAAAATTTGGGAATGGATCCTAAACATGTCTACTAAGTTTCTGGAGAATTTCATGGCATTATACTACTGTTATCATGGTGTTTCAACTGAATGTTGTGTTTATGTTTCATTAATTTGCAATCGGGAAGGTACAGACTAGCAGTGACTAAAACTGTGATATCTCACAGCACACAGATCGGAATCTAGATCCGTCAATTGGTCTAGAAACTAGATTCATTAGGCTACAATTCTCTTTTATATTGTTTTGACTGATTCCTATTGTAACTGGGTCGAAACCTCAGTACAAAACAGAAAAGGCAGCAAGGCTTAACAAAATCATCATATATAATTGTCAAAATGAATAATCAACATACTCTTGTTATCAAGCAATGCATTAACATTAAGGTACAGCAAGTTGAAGTGAAATTTTACTGTATATAAAGCAAGATTATAATGTCACGATGCAATTCTTGAGATCTCAATCAACCAACATGTGTTCAAATCATGATATATTTCTCATAAGCAAATTCTAGTTAATTCGTTCATGTCGTGTGTGCATGTATGTTTGGGATGAATCAATGGATATTGGCACGAGTCAAGAATACTTTGGGTTAGCTCGTGTAAGCCCTAGATATCCCCAACAGAAAGTATACAAAGCAAAGTCAAGATAATCGAAGTGGAACTACTTGCGTAAGAGGTCAAAAGTCTTGAACTAGAAAATTAACCAAGTTCAAGTGAACTGCCTTTTGTAGACGATTCGAATATGCTAAAAGGAATAATGGGATCAGAATCCTGGGCGACGCTCCAAAAATACGTGCGAGACACGTGCAAAAATACCAAACAACACACAACAGCAACAGTACTACATCACACACACACCGGATCAAAAGCAAAACACCACACAGCAAATCCGGATCCAAGGGGGCAAAACACCAAATGCCAAAATGGACCAATGGAAACTTGTCTTCAACCTCTCGATAGAGAGAGAGAGAACGGCGGGACTCGGCGACTAGGGACGGCGATGGCGCGGCACTAGGCAGCGACGACGGCGGGGATGTCACTGCGGTCGGGAAGCAACGCAACGATGGCTGACGATGAGTTCTGTATCTCGCTCGAAAATAGGGGAGCGATGGTGATTCACGCTCGGGGCTTGGACGACGACAAGGACGAGCTTAGACGGCGACTGCGAATGCTAAGGGGAACTCCGGTGGTTGCGAAGGTGAGCGGAGAGCGAGGTCGAGGGGTTTGGCAATGTTTGATGGTTCGGCAATAGGGGAAAGAGCGAGGGGTCGATGAGGAGGTTGTGGCGACAATAATGGAGGTGGTGGTGGTCGGAGCTAGCGACGGGGATGGGCAAAGGCGATGTGTTTATTTGTTTGGGCGATTGAAGATGAAACAGGGAGAGAGAGTGGGAGAGTTGGGTTATTTAATAATAAAATAATAGGAGTGAATCGTGGGAAGTTAAGGGATACAGGGGATTGTGGGGGAGGAGATCTGGGTTAGTTGTTAGGGAGTATGTGGGTTTAGGTAGACTAAGATTTGGGTTCAGGATCCAATAAGGAGATGGGTTTGGGTAGACAATTGTATGAGCTTGCAAATGGATTGGGCTAATAAAAGATAACAATAATAATACTAGAAAAATAAATTGAAATAGAAGGCCTACAACAAGACCAAGACCCAAAATACAATAAAATAGAAAAGAGAACACCACCAAAAATACAGGAAAATCCGTACAATCGAAAACAGGGGTTACAAATTCTACCCACCTTATAAGAAGAATTTCGTCCTCAAAATTCACATCGGTGGATCGCAGGTACCCCGAGAAAAGAAAAACAAAACAAAACAACACACAACTACTCAAAGAGGTGAGGAAACTTCTTCTGGACTTACTCCTCCAATTCCTAAGTTGACTCACCGGGCAAGTGAGGACATGAGACACGAACAAGTTTGATAACTTTATTCTTTAGCACTTTCTCACGTCTGTCGAGAATAACAACTGGTTGAACTTCGCAAGATAAGTCTGGTCTCATGGACAACTCTGAGTAGTCAATCACATGACTATCATCCCTGACATACTTCTTGAGCTGGGAGACGTGGAATATGTCATGGACTCCAGACAAGGCTGGTGGTAGTGCAAATCTGTAGGCTACCTTGCCCACATGCTCCACGATATCAAAGGGACCAATGAATCGGGGACTCAGCTTACCCCCACCACCAAACCGGATGATGCCCTTCCATGGTGAAACCTTCAGAAATACATGATCACCAGCCTTAAACTCTAAAGGTCATCGACCACAGTCAGCCCATTTTCTCTGCCAGTCCTGAGCAGGTTGCAAGTGCTTCCTAATCTGAGCTACTGCATCAACTGTCTTTGTGATCAACTCTGGTCCCAAGAGTTTCCTCTTGCCAATGTCATTCCAACAGACTGGGAATCTACATTTGCGACCATAGAGTGCTTTGAATGGAGCTGCATCAAGACTTGCCTGATAACTGTTGTTGTACGAGAACTCCACCAGGTGTAGATGGTCCTCCCAAGAACCACCAAATTGCGGGACAGAGGATCGCAACATGTCCTCTAGTGTCTGAATCGTCCTTTCGGACTGTCCATCTATTTGGGGATGAAATGCTATGCTATAGTTTAGCTTGCTCCCCAGACTCTTCTGAAGGCTCTCCCAGAACTGGGACCTGAATCTCGTATCCCGGTTGGATACGATGCTGACGGGAACACCATGCAGTCTCACTACCTCTTGAATATACCGTTCCGCTAGACTCTCAGTGGACTGACCCACTCTAAATGAGATGAAGTGGGCACTCTTTGTCAATCGGTCAACTATCACCCAGATAACATTATGACCTTTGGGACTCCTGGGCAACGCTGTCACGAAATCCATAGTGATATTCTCCCATTTCCATTCCGGAATCGGAAGAGGTTGCAACAGCCCAGCGGTTCTCTGATGCTCCGCTTTCACTTGCTGACAGATCAGACACTGTGACACAAATCTTGCCACAGCCCTTTTCATGCCATGCCACCAAAAATGTTGCTTCAAATCCCTGTACATCTTAGTACCTTTTGGGTGAATAGAGTATAGGGACCGATGGGCTTCCTCATGTAACACCCCGAATTCCAAAACAAACTGAATTCGAAGTTCCACAGGATCTTTACACTTCTCTTCGTATAATTTTATAAGGAATTTAAAACTTTTATTACGTTAGAGTTACATATCAAATTACACTTAAACAGCAGAAGCAATTTACAATAATTATATGAATAAAATGTACAACACTTGAAACGTTCTTTAAGCAGCATGCATACTTTAATCTTGTCAATCACTTTATCCTGCATAGAAACTGTGGGCTCGTCAGTTCATTCAACTGACGCAAGGATATAATACATCAATTTCTCTTACTTAGAAAGCACACACTTGTCACAAACAAAACTACAGGAACTATCCTATAGATGTCGTGTTGTGCAGTGCACTTAGTCCTTAATGCAGTTGTTTATATTATATGACACTAATGCGCACTTTTTCGGATTCCATGCATCCTATACTACATAGGTCCGAGGGCAAGCCCCTAATCGTTCTTCATCTTATATGGTTCAATCCCTCGCCATGACTTAAACTACTACGGTAACTATGATAAGTATCCTAGATGTTCTATGAGTTACGAGCCTATATCCAGACAGTCTGGAGGGGAATCCCACGCACTGATATGACGCATTATGCAGACAGTCTGTGGACAATTCAGCCTCCGTTATGGAACGATGGTACCACCCGTAGTCACCAAACACCCCACAAGCGTCGCCACCGGGACGATAATCCAGAGTAGTGCTCACGCCATGTCATAACGCATCAAGTAGGCAGTCTGTGAATCACTCTCACACAGCCAATCCGATGGCCCTCATACTCGTGTTTTTCTCTTACTTTCGTCACATCTCCACTATGTACCTAGTCCTTAATTTTTATCTGAATCATGAATAAAATCATTCCCCTAGAGTTAGCACTTCCTCTATACCGGTCTTAACCATCAATCAACACAACGACCCAACTTGGTCTTTCATTTCAACATTTCATCTCAAAAAAATTTATTCAAATGCCGGAATGAAGTCTTAGCCACACTCTAGTCTATAATCTCATTTCATGTTCATTAGACTTGTTCATATATTTCACAATTCATCATGTTTCTTTTCCATCAATTTTCCATACATGACTTGCATAGTCTTAGACAATCTCATATCAAGTTTTACTTAATAATCACAAGTCAAAATCTCATTTGAATTACAAAGAGAATCATATCCAAGGATTTTACTAATCAAAATTTTAATCATAATAAATCAACACTATAGGAATACTTTCATGAATGATTCAAACTCAAAAATTGGTAATCAGCACGGTTCAGTCGGCTGTGGTAACTGGACAGTCGACTGTTTCGTGAAACTTTTAAAATTCAAGAATAGGCAGTCAGTTCAGTCGACTGTGGAAAAATGGCCAGTTGACTGTTCCGTGATACTTTTAAAATTCAAGAATAGGCAGTCAGTTCAGTCGATTGTGGAAAAATGGAATGTTCCGTGAAACTTCAGTTCACAGACGAAAGTCTACTGCTAAACAAAATTTGAAATTAGACACGTGACGGTCGACTGTCGACTCTATTTCGGTCGACTGTCAATTGTAACAGGTCACAGTTAAATGGAAAAATACATTTTGATTTCGACATAGAGAATTTCTTTTTAGAAGAATCATTAAACAACATATTTTCCCCTTTTATTCATAATGTATTCAAACTCTTATTTTTTCCCATTCTTTAACGAAATCAAGTTCTTAATTTAGTTCTATTTTACAAATTATTCATTTTTGCATGTTTCAAAAGACAACCTAGATAATAGATCAAATGGCTATATCATTACTAGCATACGGCCAAAGAACACACTGTTATTACAATCCAATCTGCTAATATTCCATGAAGCTAATTTTAATTTCCATAATTTGGTGATAAGCACAATTTCCACATATTGTATCTTTCATTTCATGCATAGACAAGTTTCTTCTTTTCGAACTATTATCAAGTCAATTAGGCAATTCATATTTCAATGATGCTAATTTAATTAACTAATCATACCAACCAATCTTAATCTAATACATCACAAAACACATAATTCATGGTAGCATCACAATTTACAATTTGTCTCATTTTAATCACATGGTTAACCTAATTGGGTTTCTCTTATCAATTTTATCAATACCAACCCTAGCATGATATCTAGTTATAAGTTCAAGAAAATTTCCCATCTTTAATGGAGAGAAAAGAACAAGAACTCCTAAAAGATCTCCTAGAATGAACAAGGGAAGCCTTCTCCTCCTAGATTGAGCCGCCAATTTGACTTCTCCTCCTAGCTTGATGGTACTTGAACTTTTTCTTCTTACTCCAATGGTAGGCCGGTCTAGCTACTCACAATACTCCTAATCTTTTACTCACAATTTTGTCTTTCTTTCTTTCTTTCTATTCAAGTGCAAAATATGAATGAGTGAGGGGGGTATTTATACTAATTTTGAGTGCAAATGGAAGGCTAGGATTAGTCCAACTAGTTAAGGATCTAAGGCCAAGATGAATTAGGGAGTTGTAGCAACTACCCATGATGGAGCAACCACCTCCCCACTTCACCCATCTCTCCCTCTCTCTTTGGTGAAATTCGGCCTACACTTGGGACCTTGGGTGCACATTGCACATGCTAGTGCAATGCACATGCAAACTAGTACCCCCCATTATAAGTTGTTCATGTAATATTATTAGTTGTCTACTAAATTAGTCTACATTCCAAGTTAGTTTATTTTAAAAAAAGAATTAACTTAAATGGGCTCACTAATGGGCTAAATGACCATGGGCTCTAGTAAATTAATTAATTAATTAATTTTAGTAGGCTAGAAAGAGCTAATTAGGCCTAGGATTTAATTAGGCTTTTAAAAATATGCTTTTTAGAAAAATAAAGAGAATAATTACTTGTTCATGCTATAAAGAAATAATTTTCTAGAAAAATGCATATGAATTTATACATGCAAAACACGTAAAATCACAAACTCTTTATAAATAAAATTCAGGATGTTACACCTCAAGTAGTCTTTGCATGACTTTACCTCTGGGAACACACAACCTGGAGCCAAAACGGAGCGACCCGTCTGAATGCATGACCAAATCGGACCTTAGACCTGCTTCCACTTCACTGCGAAATTCCTGCAATTGCTGATCATCTGCCTGAGCTGCCTTGATCTGCTCCACTAATGAAGACTGCAACTACAACATCATACACTGCGACGCTGCACTCGGAAGAATCACTTCCAATTCCAACCTCCTCATATCATCCAACATTTCCCTCTGGCAGCAGGTCTCCTACTCAGAGCATCGGGTACCAAATTTATCTTGCCCGGGTGATACTACAACTCGATGTCAAAGTCTGCCATCAGTTCCAACCATCTTCACTGTCTCATGTTTAACTCCTTCTGCATGAACACATATTTGAGACTCTTATGGTCTGTAAAGATTTCCACTCTATCCCCAAGCAGATAGTGCCTCCATAATTTCAGAGCAAAGATCACGGCTGCAAGTTCTAGATCGTGGGTAGGGTAGTTCTTTTCATGCGGCCTCAACTGACTGGATGCATAAGCCAAAACCTTACCTTTCTGCATCAGAACTGCGCCCAAACCTCTACCTGAAGCATCGCAGTGAATTAAAAATCCTCCAAAACTGTCTGGTATTGTCAGCACAGGTGCTGATATCAACTGGTTCTTCAATTCCATGAAGGCTTCCTCACAGGCACTATCCCAGACAAATTTTTGCTCCTTCTTCGTCAAGTTGGTCAAGGGTCCTGCAATCTTTGAGAAGTTTTGAACGAATTTCCTATAATATCCTGCCAATCCAAGGAAACTCTGTACTTTTGGGACTAACTTCGGCACTGGCCAATCCTTGACAGCAAAAATCTTCGATGGATCTACTGATACACCTTCACCAGAGATAATGTGGCCCAAGAAGGCAACACGGTTCAACAAAAATTTGCACTTGCTGAGCTTCTCGTACAACTGAGTCTGTAAGACAATTCTCAAGTGCTCGGCATGATCTTCCTTATTCCGCGAATACGCCAAGATGTCATCTATGAACACAAAGACAAACTGATCCAAGAACGACAAAAATACTCTGTTCATCAGGCTCATGAATACCGTCGGTGCATTGGTAACGCCGAAGAGCATCACCAAAAATTTGTAGTGCCCTTATCTCGTGCGGAATGCCATCTTCAGAATATCCTCAGTCCTTACCTTGACTTGATGATAGCCAGAGCGAAGGTCCAACTTCGAGAACACAGATGCACCAACCACCTGATCGAACAGATCGTCAAGTCTTGGCAGTGGGTACCTATTCTTCACCGTGACATTGTTCAGCTCCTGGTAGTCGATGCAGAGCTTGCGAATACCGTCCTTCTTGTTGACGAACAATACTGGAGCTCCCCAAGGTGAAACACTTGGTCTGATAAAGCCCTTATCCAACAACTCCTGGACTTGTACTTTTAGCTCGGCCAATTCAATTGGTGCCATGCGGTATGAGCTCTTCAAGATTGGTGTCGTACCCGGCTGTACCTCAATGCTGAACCCCATGACTCGATCTGGTGGAATTCCGGGCAACTCTTCAGGGAAGACATCAAGAAAATCCCACACGACTACGGGTGCAATTTCACCATCAGTGCACAATGACTCAAGTGCACCAGCCTTCGGGAATATCGGGCTCTCGACATGCCCAGACGGTGTCTCACCTGTATGAAATTCGAACTCTGGTTGCCTAAGATGCTTGAAAGTCACCTTATTCTTCCAAAGTCAATCACTGCATGGGTAACTCCCAGCCAATCCATTCCCAGAATAACGTCAAAGCCAGAGTTGTTAATCACAATCAGATCAGCTTCGAATTCCTTGCCACAAATCAGTAGAGGACTCTACTTGCACACCTTAGAACAAACAATGGTGCCTCCACCGGTGGTGATATCCTAGGCTATTGGCATGACATCGCTTGCCAATCGATGATGATCGACGAAGTGGGAAGACACATATGAACGGGTTGCACCAGAATCAAATAAAACATGGGCAGGGAGAGAATGCACAAGAATGACGCCTAACAAAAAGATCCAATGAATAAGAATGAAAGATGCATGAAGGGTGCACAAAAGATTAAGCAGAGGAGAGAAAGAAACATGCAGGAATTGAATATAAAATAACACAATTACAACAACATACCTGCAACAACTCCAGTAGCCGTTTCAGCTTCTGCTGCAATCAGGTTAAAGGCTTGACCACGGCCTCCCATCTGACCTCCTCTAGGGGCCATCCTTCGCTGATCGAAGGCCTGCCTCTATGGTGAAAGAGGTAGTCTTCTCTGAGCTCAGACTGGTGCTCCCAATTGAGCTGGACCTCCAACCGGTGCAACGGATCTGTTCCTGGGACAGTCGCGGACAATATGGTCGCAACTCCTGCACCCGAGGCACAGACGGTTGGCTAGGCAGCAGTCCTTGTGCAAGTGCCCAGCCCTATTGCAGAAGGTACAAGTCGAAGGAATGGGCAGATACGGTAGCGCTCTCACAGGTGAGGTCAGAACTGGCCTCCGAGTAGGCCCCACAGCTAATCGAGCGACAGTGGGGTACTGCACTGCCCGTTGAGTGGCATTGGTCCTCCTGTGAGCCTGCTCTTGAACCCTTGTAGTGTCAAGGACGTTGGCATAGGTGCGATGACGGTGGGCCACCAACTGGTTCTGAATATCTGCCCCAACAAGAATCTGCAAGCTTTGTCTTCCTCAATTGCAACCATGGCAGGCGCAAAGCGGCTGAGCCGAGCAAACTCTGCAGCATACTCGTCCACCAACCGATTCCCCTGATCCAAGATAATGTTTAATTAATATTGTCACATATGTAGTAGGCAACAGTAAATGACATTAAATAACATTATCGAACCTGAGTTAATGAAACGAATTGCTGCTCTATCTCGACCCTGGTGACACTGGGGAAGAATTTGACCATGAAGCTCCCAGTAAAGGTGGTCCATGCGATGGGTCTCTCCAACCTCTCAGTTTCTGCCTGCCACCAGATGTGGACAAGGTCGGTCAGCTGGATGCTCACCACATCCACACGGTCCACGTCAGAGACTCGCGCTTCATGCAGCAACTGCTCTGTGCGAATCAGCCACTGCTCGGCCTCCAGCGGCATCTCCGTATCTAAGAACTTATTCGGGTGCAATCTCATGAAATCAACTGTCGTACCAGGCCGGGGTGGCAGTTGTCCTGGAGAGGGTCTCGCAGCAACCCGGTTCACGGCCTCCAAACTGGCCCTCATCAATTCGTTGTGCTCTTGCTGCAGTGCCATCATCTGCTATAGTGCTTGAAGCATAGCTGAGTTCTCGGACAGATCAACCCTCTGTCGGGAAGTAGAAGAGCCCCCCCTAAGCAATTGCATTATCTGTGCAATAGTGGGCTCTTCCGACAGATCATCTCCAGCATGGGAAGATGAAACATCCTTTCTATCCATGGTCTGCAATATAGAAAAATATGATTAGTATCCAGATTGCATGAATAAGAATGAATGGAAGTGACAAAACAACTAGGAAATGAAGGAACTAAATATGAAGGAATCACAGAGAAATCAAATAAGAGGAGTATCCAGATATATGTTGGTTATTACATGTTCATGTGATTAGCGTGGTGTACATATTGTTGAGTTAAACATGGCTAGAACCAAACTTGACAAACACATTAGCCAAACCTGGCTTTGATACCACTAAAAATCCGTCACGCCCCACTTCCCAAAATACGAGAATACGAGTCCGTGATGAAGGCCCAGCGAATGATATTAATATCATCCATGAGCTATACCAGTCTTAACTCAACAATATGAAAAATGAATAATCACAGCCATGCAGATAAATATAATCACATAAACAACAACTGAAATTAAGCATTCAATAGTTCAACATAATAACCAATAATTGAGAAAATAAACAACGGTTACGCGTCTACAAGCCTGGGATACAAAGTTCAATCAAATGGATAACAATGCGATAAAGAAAAACATAGAAGGAGATAATTTATTGTGAAGCAAGCTCCTACTCCAAACCTAGAAGAACTGCTCACCAATGCCTCCTTGTAGATCTCCTTGTTCACCTGTAGCTGGATCAACTAGAGTGGAAAAGAAAATATCCTTAGAGCAAGTATGGACAGCAAGTAGTGAAAAGCAAAGAGTAAGGGAACATGGTACATCAAAGAGTATGAAGAAAGATCAAAGTCCAAAAACAATAATAATGTCCATAAGCAATGGTCAAGGTACAAGTGTCAACTTAGGTTTATTATTATGTTTTTTCCTATCTAGTGCACGTACTACTGCGTCCCATACCACAGGTTCGGTGTACGCAAAACAGTGTACGTTTTAGACATAGTGTGGGATCTACAGAACGTGTACTCGGCATCGATAACAATAATTTACAATTGACAATTAACATCAATAATTCACAATCGATACTCCTCCTTCCATGATAATACGATATAACGATAAGGCCTTACCGAGTACATTTTTTGAGATTATACACTATTAAGTCAACCCTTATTAACCCCGGATTGTTTAACATTATATTATTTCATTCATGGTAATGCAATTGTATATATAAGAGTATCAAAGCGATGATAGAGGTGCAACAAAATGATACAATGCATGATACACTACAAATAATGTAAATCTGAATAGAACAAACACAGTAGCACTAACACAGCAGTAACTCATAAACCACAACTCGGAATTTGATTCTGCGAAAAGGGAAAGTCAACTAGACATCCGGGGCTACAATTTATGTTCAGCAAGTTTTTATTAATTCTGACTGTAACTAGGTCAAACATCCTAATCTTTACAGGTTAACTGTTCTGGCAGCAACTTACAATCAAAATTTTATGGGTGGAAACTAGGTGTAAAATTAATATAAAAATCTACAAAAATTAGGAATGGATCCTAAAAATGTCTACTAAGTTTTTGGAGAGTTTCATGGCATTATACTACTGTTATCATGGTGTTTCAACTGAAGTTGTGTCGATGTTTCATTAATTTGCGATTTGGAAGGTACAGACCAGCAGTGACTAAAACCGCGATATCTCACAGCTCACAGATCAGAATCTAGATCCGTCAATTGGTCTGGAAACTAGATTCATTAGGCTATAATTCTCTTTTATATTTTTTTGACTGATTCCTATTGTAACTGGGTCGAAACCTCACTACAAAACAGAAAAGGCAGCAAGGCTTAACAAAATCATCATATATAATTGTCAAAATAGATAATCAACATGTTCTTGTTATCACGCAATGCATTAACATTAAGGTACATCAAGTTGAAGTGAAATTCTACTGTATATAAAGCAAGATTATAGTGTCACGATGCAATTCTTGAGATCTCAATCAATCAACATGTGTTCATATCATGGTATATTTCTTATATGCAAATTCTAGTTAATTCGTTCATGTCGTGTGTGCATGTATGTTTGGGTTTGAATCAATGGATATTGGAATGAGTCAAGGATACTTCGTGTTAGCTCATGTAAGCCCTAGATATCCCCAACAGAAAGTATACAAAGCAAAGTCAAGATAATCGAAGTGGAACTACTTGCGTAAGAGGTTAAAAGTCTTGAACTAGAAAATAAACCAAGTTCAAGTGGACTTGCCTTTTGTAGACAATTTGAATATGCAGAAAGGAATAAGGGATCAGAATTCCAGGCGACGCTCCAAAAATACGAGCGAGACACGTGCAAAAATACCAAACAGCACACAACAGCAACAGTACTCCAGCACACACACACCGGATCAAAAGCAAAATGCCACACAGTAAATCTGGATCCAAGGGGGAAAAACACCAAACGCCAAAATGGACCAATGGAAACCTGTCTTCAACCTCTCGACAGAGATGGAGAGAGAGAACGACGTGACTCGGTGACTGGGGACGGCGATGGCACAGCACTACGGCGGCGATGACGGCCGGGATGTCGTTGCGGTCGGGAAGCGACGCAATGATGGCTGACAGCGAGTTCTGTTTCCCGCTCAAAAATAGGGAGCGATGGCGATTCGCGCCCGGGGCTTGGACCACGGCGAGGACGAGCTTGGACGGCGACTGCGACTGCTAAGGGGAACTCCGGTGGTTGCAAAGGTGAGCGAAGGGCGAGGTCGAGGGGTTTGGCAATGGGGGAGAGAGCGAGGGGTTGACGAGGAGGTTATGGTGACGGCAATGGAGGTGGTGGTGGTCGGAGCTGGCGACGGGATGGGCAAAGGCGATGGGTTTATTTGTCTGGGCAGTTGAAGATGAAACGGGGAGAGAGAGTTGGAGAGTTGGGTTATTTAATAATAAAATAATAAGAGTGAATCGTGGGAAGTTAAGGGATATGGGGGATTGTGGGGGAGGATATCTAGTTAGTTGTTATGGAGTATGTGGGTTTGGGTAGACTAGGATTTGGGTTCAGGATCCAATAAGGAGATGGGTTTGGGTAGACAATAGTATGGGCTTGCAAATGAATTGGGCTATTAAAAGATAACAATAATAATACTAGAAAAGTAAATTAAAATAGAAGACCCACAACAAGACCAAGACTCAAAATACAATAAAATAGAAAAGAGAACACCACCAAAAAATACCAGAAAATCCGTACCATCGGAAACAGGGGTTACACCTCTGCCTCATATTCATTTCCCTCTGAGTGAACACATAATTGAGACTGTCTTGATCAGAGAATATCTCGACTATAACCCCAAGTAGATAATGCCTCCATAACTTCAAGCAAATACTACAGCTGCATGCTCTAGATCATGCGTGAGATAATTCTTCTCATGAGGCCTCAATTGCCTAGATGCATAAGCGACAACCCTTCCTCGCTGCATCAGCACTGCTCCCAAACCTCTGCCCGAAGCATCATAATGGATCACAAAGCCTCCTAAACTTTCTGGAATGGTCAGCACTGGAGCTGACGTCAAACGGTTCTTCAACTCCATGAAGGCTTCCTTACAGGCTCCATCCCAAACAAACTTCTGTTCCTTCCTCGTTAAATTGGTTAGGGGTCCTGCAATCTTCGAGAAGTTTTGAACAAACTTCGATAATACCCCGCCAATCCGAGGAAACTCCGCACTTCTGATGCTGACTTCGGCACTAGCCAATCCTTGACTACCGAAATCTTCGACTGGATCAACAGACACACCATTGCCGGAGATAATATGGCCACGGTTGAGCCAGATCTCACATTTATTGAGCTTCCCATAGAGCTTATTCTCTCTCAAAGTCTGCAAGACAATCTTCAAATGCTCAGCATGATCCTCTCTGCTCCAAGAGTACACCTAAATATCATCGATGAACACCACCACGAACTTGTCCAAGAACGGAGAGAACACCTGGTTCATCAAACTCATGAACACGGCTGGTGCATTAGTAACTCCAAATGGCATTACTAAGAACTCGTAATGTCCATATCTCATGCGGGACGCCATTTTCTGAATATCTTAAGTCTTCACCTTAACTTGATGATAGCCAGAACGGAGATCTAACTTTGAGAAAACTAAAGCACCTCCCAGCTGATCGAACAGATCATCGATCCTCGGCAGAGGGTACCGGTTCTTCACAGTGACATTGTTCAGCTCACGGTAGTCAATGCAGAGCCTGCGACTACCATCCTTCTCGTTGACGAACAACACCGGGGAACCTCTAGGTGAAAAACTTGGCCTGATAAAACCCTTATCCAACAACTCCTGAACTTGCACCTTCATTTCAGCCAACTCAACTAGTGCCATCCGGTACGAACTCTTCGAGATTAGTGTAGTTCCTGGTTGAACTTCGATACCGAATTCCACATCTCGGTCTGGTGGCAATCCAGGAAACTCTTCGGGAAAAAACATCGAGGAAATCCCGAACAACCACGGGTGCAACTGCACCATCAGTGCACAACGACTCAAGTATACGAGCCTCCTAGTTCATCGAGTTCTTGACATGCCTAGACAGTGTCTCACTCGCATAAAATACAAACTCCTGGTGACCTGGGAGCCTGAATATTAATTTCTTCGCATGGCAATCAATCACAGCATGGGTAACTCCCAGCTAATCTATCCCAAGGATAACATCAAAGCTAAAGTTGGGGATCACAATCAGATCAGCCTTCAACTCCATGCCCCTAATCAACAAAAGAGCTCTGCTTTCACACCTTAGAACAGATGATGATGCCTCCACCTATGGTAATATTCCAAGCAACAGGCAAGACGTCACAAGCCAGGCGATGCCGATCCACGAAGTAGGAAAAACAAAGGAGAGGGTAGCACTAGAATTAAAAAGAACATGGGAAGGAAGAGAGAAAACTAAGATGACACCTAAAAGATGATCAAGGAATAAGAATGAAAGTGAATGCAAGACAAAGGCAACAATAATTGAATAGAAATAAATAAATAGAGCTGAAATAGAAAGTGGAGGAATTGCCACGAGCCATAGTCTGCAAAACTATCAAGTTGGTGAGTACCCAGATATACGTTGGTTATTACATGTTCATGTGATCAACGTGGTGCACATATTATTGAGTTAACCTGGCTAGAGCCTTATCTGGGCTCTAATACCACTCAAAACCTGCCACACCCAGCTTCCCAAGATGCGAGAACACGAGTACGTAACAAAGGCCCAGTGAATGAAAAGAACATCATCCATAGCTATAACAGATTAACTCAACAACATACAAGAGAATACAACCACGCAAGAAAAAATAACCACATAAATAATGAATAAACTCTAAAATAATCATGAAATAAATTCACCAAATAATATCCAACATCTGGAAAAAAGTAAACTATAGGACACACTAGCCCGGAATACAAAGTATAATAAAAGTAATAAAATAAACAAATAACATGAGATAGCTATAATAGTCTATTAGTTCAGCTCCGATCTTCAGAAAGTTTTTTCACCAAGTCCTTGAATCAAATCTCCTTCTATACCTACAAACTCATTGGCTAGAGGTGGAAAAAATATTGTCCGTTAGAGAAAGTTACGAACAGAAAGTAACGAAAGCAAAGAAGTAAAGAAAATATGGTATATCAAAAAATAATAGGCTAGAACAAAATCAAAGATCAATGACAATAATAAGAGTTGATAATAGAATCAAAGTCTAGAATTTATGATCCAATAAATAGTGACTGTAATCAATGATGCAAGATCAATAATAATAATCATGATCAAGAATGCAAGTATCAATCCTAGGTTAATTAATATTTTATTATCCTATCTAATGCACGTAATAGTGCGTCCCATACCATGGTTCGGTACATGCAAACAATGATTGTTTAGACTATGACGGAGAACTCAATAGATCGTGTACTTAGCACAATAATCAATAATTAACAATAATATTCTCTAATCAATAATCCACCATTCACGAACATAATAATCTAGAACAAGGGGCCCTACCGAGTACAGTCTCCGATTATTCACTACCAAGTCGACCCTTATTTACCCAGCTTGTTAATATTTTATTATACTAAAATGTGGACATGCAATGGGTAAAGAAGTTTTGAAATGATGTCAAAGACATGGCAAGGCTATGCAATGCATGGTATAACTAATCTATTCCCTAGATGCAAAATCGAGCATGGATATATAAGCAAAACACAAAGCACACATTCTGGATAGAAATATGTTGTTGTACAAAATTTAAATTTCCCATTGCTACATAAAAGAAAATCAAGTTCCGTCAGAGATTATGGAAAGTAGACTCTCTGCTGGTTGTAGTGAATATTTACACGACATATAATTAATAAAGAAACTAGGCCTATAAGTTCATTCTTTACTGATTACATGTTCAGACAGCATGTAAAAGTCAAAATTCTTGTATATAAAAATAAATTGTAAAATCCTTTGAAAATCTCATAAAAATCATATTTCAATTCCTAACAATGTTTAGTAACAAAAAAATAATCTCATATTTAATTTCTTAAAATTAATCTACTATTTTAATTAATTAAGCAGGGTAATGCATTTTCAAACAGCATTTGGAATTCCAATGTCACTGTACGAAAATCTGAATATCTTGTAATCTGTTGGTCGGATTGAAAAACCGTCAGGTGGTCTGGATTTCAGACACACAGGGCTATAATTCTTATTTAATGAGTTCTAATTGATATTATCTGTAGATAGGTCAAAAATCGGGTTATTTATTGAATCAGTTTTCTAACAGCAACCTATAGTCAAGTTTTCACATTTATAATAGGTCTGAAAAATTATCAAATAATCTTACAAAAATAATAATATGACTTCCAGTCCTGTCTAGTAACAACATATAAATTTTCAAGTTCAACTTCTACTGTTAACAGTTATTTTAATAGAAGAATCACGTCGGTGAAACTGTAGACAAAAATCTATAAATTAAAAACATAGCGGTACTAAAAATATGATATCTTTCAGTTCGTAAATCGAAATCTAGTTCTGTAAAAAGTTCTTAAAAATATATTCGAAAATCTATAGATGATACAAAGTTATATTAAATTATGACAGAAACTAGGTCAAAAACTCAAATCAACAAAGAGCAAACAGTAGGCTAGCAAGTAGGTTATTATTAAAAGGCAACAAAATAAACACGCAAGCATATAATTTCAAAGCAATAATTAACAAAATCATAGTTAATCTTTAGGATGAAATTCTACTATTGATGAGACAAATTATTATCAATATAGCATGATCATCACATTTAAACGGAAAGCATTCAATCATCAATGTCTATATACATGTTTCTAATCTGAGTATTCATGTCGTGTATGCATGTGAGTATGTATAATAGGCTAGGGTTTGAATCAAGGGAAAGGGCTCGAAAAGAGGACTACTACCTGGTTTCGCCGATGAATCCGTAATAGTTTCTTTGAAGGGTTCAAACAGATAAAATATGATAATTGAAAGATGAGTTACTTGCGGAGATCAAAGAAAATTCTTGAACAAGAAAAAAAACAAGTTCAAGAGAAACTTTCCTTAAAGATGACAACTCTGAACACAAAAGAATAATAGGACAAGGATCCCGACGGCAATAATACACGTACAAATAACGGAGTAGTGGCAACACGTGTGACACACATACGATACACACACGTGCAATAGACAACAATAGAAACACGTGCAAAGCATGTAAAAGAAAGCACCATAAGAAGCACGTGCAATCAATCGCAAGAATAGCGGCAATAGCAGCAATGGCGATGGCGGCAGCGGGGATGTCGGCGCTGGCTATCGACTAGGGGCGGCCGGAGTGCGGGTGATGGCGACGACAGGGTGGTGGTGCACCGGGGTCAGCGGGATTGTTGGTGTTCGAGGTGGCGAAGGCAGGGGATCTGGTCGACGATGATGGTGGTTGCAGCGGAGTGTGAGGTTGGAGGGCAACGAGGAGGGATGTAGGGTGAAGACGAGGGTGGTTGCTATGGTGGTCGGTGTTGATGGGCTTTGGCAGATGACGGATGGGGGGCGGGTGATGGAGCAGTCGACGGTGGTTGTGGGGTCGAGGGGGCTAGCGACGATGGATGAGGATGCAGATGAGGGTGGAGGTGGTTGGAGTAGTGGGGACGGGAGCTGGAGGCTGGCGGCTGTGCAGGGATGGGTTTCGAAAAATAAAACAGAGGAAGAAGATGAAGTAGAGCGGCGGGAGAGATTAAGATGGGAATTAAGATTAAGGTGGGATAATTAGGGTTAATTGATATTTATAGGAAATTAGGATGTTGGGTTTGGGTTACGGGTTAACGGGTTATAGGGTATGGGTTTAGGATTCGAAAAAAGAAAATAGAATAATAATTATAATAAGGATATGAAAATAATGGATTAAAATAAACCCAGTACACAAAAGAAAAAAATTAGCAGTGTACCAAAATTTTAGTGTTTAAGCCAAAAGAATACAGATGATCAAAAGAGAACAAATGAGTCCAAGGAATAGCAGGAATTATTATTAAAATAAATCCGAATACAATAATATAAGAAGAAGAATTACAAATTAAAATCCGAAATATCTGAAATAGGGGTTACATTATTTATGATCATTGTACAAGAAATCACTTAAGTATTGATTGTCAAGTGGGAATTCCTATTGCTGAAACACATTCCTATCAAGCAAATTATGTGTCCAACTTCCAACATCAAAACAATCCGTATTTGAACAAGTATAATCCAAGATGGAGAAACCACTGCAGTTTTTTGGGAACAACAATCAAGGAGCAATTAGACCACCTCAAAATTTTTCACAGTAGGAAAAGAAGCCGACACTTAAAGAGATGTTCATGCAATACATGCAAAAGATAGTGCAATACATGCAGAAGACAGATTTAGCGATACAAAATAATACAGTTTCAATTCACAAACCTTGAGGCTCAGATTGGTCAGATATTCTTACAGGTAAAAGATCAGGAACCTTACCCAGTAACACAGTGACCAATTTCAATGAGCATGTCAAAGCAATAACACTGAGAAGTGGGAGAACAATTGAGCAACCACAAGCGCAAATTGCTGAACAAAATGTAGTTGAAAAACAAGATGAATTCCAGCTAATTTTGGAGGAACAAACACAGCTGGTCGCTAACAACCAAGTTGGGAATTCTAAGAAGATTAAAGGAGCTACAAACCCCATGGTTTCCAGGGAGTTTAATTCTGAAATTTATCCTAATTCACCTTATGATCCACCGATTCATTTTTCTGCAAATACTTTAAAAAAATAATCTTGAAAATCAATTCTCTGAAATTTCAAGTATTTTTAAGAAATTGCATATTAATATTCCTCTTATTAAAGCTTTAGAAACAAATGCCTAGATATGCTAAATTTTTTAAGGATATTTTATTAAACAAGTGGAAGTTGGAGGAGCATGAGATGGTGATGCTAACTGAAGAGAGTAGTGCAATTTTACAAAAAAAAAGTTGCCTCCTAAACTTAAAGTTTTAGGAAGTTATACAATTCATTGCACTATTGGAAATTTTTATTTTGATAAAGTTTTATGTGATTTAGGATTAAGTATTAATCTTATGCCTTTTTCAGTTTTTAGGAAACTTGGTCATGGAGAAGTAAAGCCTAATACAATTTCTTTACAATTGGCGGATAGATCTATCAATCACCTAAGATGTATAATTGAAGATGTTTTGGTGAAGGTAGACAAGATCATATTTTCAGCTAATTTTATAGTGCTTGATATGGAAGAAGATGAACAAATTCCGTTGATTTTGGGGCGATCTTTTCTAGCTACTAGGAGAGCTTTAATTGATGTCCACAAAGGAAAACTTATTTTAAGGGTTGTGGATGAGTAAGTTGTTAGGTTTCAATGGTAGTCTCAGATCAAAAACACAGCAGAAAAATTACAAAGAAATATTAAAATCTAGCCATGGATCCATATAAAAACCACAAATCGTGTTTAGGAGTTATACCTTGAAAATGGATCTGCTTTCTTCAATTAATGTCGATCACAACACTGCAATATTATTGTGCCTCTACCGTATCCACACGAACAGATCAAATCAAGCTTTTCCTCAAGCCGCGGTGCTAGCTGCAGGATGGAGATGTTACTCACGATCTCTCTCTTTCTCCCACAATTTATGTGGCGGCTAGGGTTTTCTCATATAACCTTTTTTTCCATAGATACGTATCATATATATAGTTGCAGAAAATCAACCCTAAGAGAGTACTGAGGCTGTTGGACTCACAATCTGACCTGGTTCAGGCCGTGTGTGGGCCTTTAAACTTTAGTCAGCCCATTCAATCTAATTAATTGTCCAACCAATGTTAGGAGTCTAAGTCTTACTTGGATCCCCAATTAAATTCATCTTTTGAATTTAAAAACCAATTTTGATCCATTCTAAATGTGTGACCCTGTAAGTTCTCGTTACGATGAATGTAATACTAAAATCATATTCAAGTATTACAAACAGTGAGCGGTATCTAGCAATACATCACTGCTACTCAAGTAGTGGGAATGTCAGTGATTAGACATAACCTATTCATGACCAATGTTACCATGTAGTTTAGTCCCTTTGTCCATATATCTTAATTGACCACAAGGTATAGAGCATGTCACCCTTGTATAGTTCAATCTTTGTTTTCTTGATGTCCGAGTAGACTTACTAAAACAAATGTGCTCAATATCTCATATTAACTCATTTGAGCATGGCCATACATTTTGCAGTCTCACTCAATCAAGGGACCCATAGATATCACTCATGTTATGTAAGAGGGACAAATACTATCTAAGTCACTCACATCCCTCCGCATGATTTGTAGTATATCCAATAGTCGATTTTATAATCACCTTATTACGGGCAACGTTTGACGACATTAAAATATATAACTTCTCATGTAGGAAACCGTACTGACTTCAAGTCAAAGAACTACATACACCATGGTCACTGTGAGAACCGCTTATGACACTCATATAACGATCCATGCAGCATTCTCATGGTGGGTCAGTCCAGTACATTATTACTCTAATATGCACCCATGTGAAGACTTGATATCTCATATCCATGACCCGTGAGATATGGTCATCAGTCTACGCACATACTAGTCTCTATGCATTATTGTTGTCCTAATTCATAATAATACTTGACTAGGGATATTTAAGAATAGTGTTCTGATTACATCTAATAGGATCTCACAATCAAGTCATGCACTTGATATCCCATGGTATTGAACCTACTATTCTAAGGACTTTATTATGTTCATTTAATCACAATAAAAAACACAATAAATGAAATGCCTCATATATGAAATAAATATCATGATACAATGTAAACTAGTAATGTCAACACATAACTTGCCTCTAGGGCATACACCAACACAAGTAACGTTTAATATCTTTAAATCCATGGAATTTTTTGCCGAAGTTCACTCGTGTTTTCAAGTTAGTAAAATTGATTTAGTTGTGGGCAAGACACATAGAGCTAGAGTTGAAAAATTACCGATAGAAGTGTGTCTAACAAATTTAGCAACTCTTGAATCTGAGAAAGAAAATATTTTGGAATATGTTCGATATTTGGAAGTTGTGCCATCTATTCATCTTTCTTCTCACGTGAAATTCAAAGAGGTAGGGATATGAAAGATGCCATCTTCAAGAAAGAAACGACTCAAACTCGAGCTTAAACCACTGGCATATAGTTTGCAGATGCACAGAAGAAACATAATCCACACTAAAAGGAAGTTGTTAGAAAAAATGTTCTTATGTTGTTGAATCTTGGCATCACATAATCATCTCAGCTACCATGTTCGACTAAATACTTAAAACTTAGCGCTTCATAGGAGGCAAATCATGTTTTATTTTTCCTTTGTTTATATTTATATTTTTTAATTTCATTTTATAGGATTGCATAAGTTTGGGGGTATCCGGGCAGAGCTGTTTCCTATACCTAGTTTCATGGCTGATTTTGGGTAGGATGGAGTTCGAATCGAAAAAGTGTTTCAAAAAGAGATCGAAGGAATTGTGTTAGCTTTCCAATGCAAAACGAATCAAGCAATTTGGACATATACAACTCCAGATATCACTGAAACAATGAATGTCACTCATCCATAATTTCAATATGAATCAGGTGAGTAATTTTGAACTTTTCTTTACCCATTGAGGACAATTTGATATTCAAGTTTGGGGAAAGGGGTATATGTATATATATATATATATATATATATATATATATATATATAGATATATTTGAAAAGAAATTTTAAGACTTAGTTTTACTATTAATAAACCCTAAATTTTAGATTTCGTTCTTTTTAATTAATTAGTTTTTCCTTTAGTTTAATTTAATTTACTTGCTATTTTTTTATCAATTTCTCGATTCTCTGGATAGTAGTTAATCTAGTAAACATTGGTACTCAATAAAATAATTTGTCCTTGTGGGTTCAACACTCTTTTCATTTAAACTATACTACTTGTTGCAATTTTATGCGCTTGCAAATTATCCCATCACTCCCCCTTAACCAAAAAAAAAATCTCTCTCTTTTTCTCACAAAATGAAATCTACCAAAACCCTAAATCCTCGAATACTCCCAATCTCAAGCTTGGTCAAAACCCTTCCCAATCGATCTTCAAAACGATCACTTCCTCCTCTCTCAAGTTCCCGACTACCCCACCTCATCTCAGGCGACGACGATGACTACCCCACCTCATCCACTGCTGCATCAACCCACTATTACCATGTCTATCGTGGCCTTTGCAACTTCTCTGCCGAACACGATGACTTATACTACTGCCG
The DNA here is from genome assembly GCA_017893485.1 of Hemerocallis citrina. Taxonomy (NCBI): domain Eukaryota; kingdom Viridiplantae; phylum Streptophyta; class Magnoliopsida; order Asparagales; family Asphodelaceae; genus Hemerocallis; species Hemerocallis citrina. Next base: position 159,333 of record JACEHZ010000354.1, read on the forward strand.
TTGTAGTTGGTCTCGGTACCAAACCCTCATCCAAACAACCGTCCCCGAAGAGTCTCTCCTTGGTGACGGTGGCATCTACGACTGCCATTACAGATCCTAATCCCAAAACCCTCAAAACCCTAACCCCAAAAATTCCAAACACCAAATCGAGTAAGAACTCAACGAGCTCCTCCGCCTTGGCAGTGGTGATGGGGTTGGTAGTGGGGTAGTTCACTTTGTGCAATTCAATAAGGAGCCGAGGGATTTCAAGAAGGGAGGGGTGTGTACGGATGTGAGGAAGTTGGGGGATAGGATACTGCTGAGGTACATGGAGGGCCTGCAGGTGATGGTGCAGCTGTACTGTGAGGCCATCTTATTTTTTGAGTTTTGCAGATGTCTAGGTTCGAATTTGAGTTATCAACCTAGAACTCTTATACCGTTCAAGACATTACTTGGTGGTTTTGAGGCCATCTTATTGTTTGGACAATTTCCATTTTTCAATAGTGTTTGGGTGAATGAATTTGTTATTCCAAAGTTAAGTCTGTAAATAAATTTTGAAATAACTGCAGCTATTGCTTTAGAATTCAGGTCTTGGTATTGTAAGCTGGATCTGAGCAAAATGTTGCAGTCAAAACCTTGCATACCTTATATCTTGATCAAAGAAGTTGACCGCTAAGTGCTAAGGGTATAGCCTAAACAATATCGAGAAACATAAAGGAAGCTTCAGTCTTATATCTTAGAAAAATATTTTATTTAAACAATCTATTATATACTGTAATTAATCATGTCATTAATAAAACTTGTAGGTTTATTATGGTTCCAAAATAAACATTAGTTCAGTTATAGTCTTGTAGACTTTCATTCAATTTAAAAACTGCCAACAATATGCTTGAATATGTTTACTCTGACATTAATTACTATCACAAATAATTAAATGATCGGTCTGACATATATCATGTTTATGGTTAATACTTTTCCATTAACATAAGTTCATTACTCAAATTTAATTCAATGTTTTTACTTTTTATTGAAACTTGTTTCATCTATTTTTGCAATTATAGTCATAAAAATGTTATTCTCTTTTGCTGTACTCCTCATTAATTCATATAAATGTGTAGTTTTGCTTAAGTTTTCTTGGCTAAGAATAATTCTAATATTAGTTCAAATTATGTTGGTACAGACTAAAGATTTTGTATCTATTTGTTAAGGTTAACAGAGAGATTGGAAAATATTATTGGATTATTATGGATTGATACAACCGAGTACAATGACTCCTATATATAGGAGAGAACCAAACACTAAACTGATACATATCCGATATGGGACTAAATATATATAATACAATATCTAACACCCCCTCTCAAACTCATGATGGGTCGAATAATGTGAGTTTGCCCACCAAGTAACGAAATCTCTAGACAGTATGAGACTTGGTAAAGAAGCTTGTTGTGAAGAAGTAACATAGTAAAGTGAAATGGTCCCTATTTCAAAGCGCTCACGCACATAGTGGCAATCTATTTCTATTTCTTTGTTCTCTCATGAAAAACTGGGTTGCTTAAAATGTGAAATGCACTTCGGTTATCACAATAAAGAGGAGTAGCACTTGTGAGAGTTACATCCATAACTGATAACTGCCAACGAACATGAACAATTTTTCTAGTAGTGGCTGCCATTGCTCTGTATTCAGCTTCAGTTGAAGAACATGCTACAACTGCATGTTTCTTGCTTCAGCACGAGATTAGTGAAACACCAAGAACCTATGGTAGACCGTCTGGTGGTAGGATAATCCACCCAATCTGAATTAGAGTACACACGGAGCTCTAGGATGGATGTGGAAGGCATGAATAATGAGTGAGTGATAGTGCCCCGAAGATATCTGAGGATCCGAAAAAGCGCACCGTAGTGAACTGATGTAGGAGCGGAAACAAACTAACAAACAATACTAACTGCATGAACAATATCGGGTTTGGTCATGCATAAGTGGACAGGCTGTCCAATAATCTGTCTGTATCTAGTGGGGTCAGCAAGGAGCTCACCATCTGTGGGATAAAGTTTCGCATGAAGCTCTAACGGAGTGTCGACCGATCGACTGTCAGATAGACAAGCAACAGAGATAATATATGATGTGTATTTCTATTGAAAAATAAGTATCCCCTGAGACCCATGGACAATCTCTAGGCCCAAAATGTAACGTAACCTGCCAACTGCCAAGATCTTTCATATGGAACTGCTGATGAAGGTACTTCTATGTAGAGACAATGCCTGCAGAATCATCCCCAGTGATAATCATATCATTAACATATAATAATAGAATGACCCTTCCCTATGGTGATGAACGCATAAACATAGAATAGTCCTGTGAACTCTAACAGAAACCAACCTGGCTGCTAACACTGCGAAAACACTCAAACCAGGCTCGAGGGGCTTGTTTCAGACCATATATAGCCCTACGTAAACGGTAAACATGACGAGGAGGAGTGGTAAGACCAGGAGGAGGATGCATGTAAACAACATCAGATAAGGTACCATGAAGAAAAGCATTCTTCACGTCTATCTGGTATAACGACCACTGACAAATGGCGGCAACGACAAGGAGAGTGCGAACTATAGTCATCTGTGCAACCGGGACAAAAGTCTCATCATAATCAATACCATGCTCCTGAGTAAATCCTCTAGCAACAAGACTAGCCTTGTGTCGCTCAATGGAGCCATCAGATCGATATTTGACCTTGAAAATCCATTTGCAGCTAACGGGTTAGACACCCACAGGTAGTGGAACAACATCCCAAGCGCCAGTCTGATTAAATGCACTGAACTTCTCTGTAATAGCTTTCCACTACTCAGGATATTGAATAGCTTTCTGGTAAGTTCTGAGCTCACGTGTAGAGTGTATGGCAGTGAGATATGCATGAAACTATGGTGAGTAGGAGGCTAGGGTGGCTAAACCAAACTGGTCAGAAGGACCAGTGGCATTAGGCATGTAACGAGCCGGTGGGATTCCCGAGGTAGAACGTGCAGACTGACGGACCGGTTGAGGATGAACAAGGTGGGGAGGTGAGATAGGTTGTGTATGTGCTTGCACCTGCATGGATGTAGGTAGTGAGGGGGCATGATGCTGTGGAGATGCAGGTGGTGTTTCCGTAGGAGAAAAAATAGGTGGAACGTCAATATGAGGTGGGAAAGGAGCAAAAGGAGTGGGATAAAATGAAATGCATGAAGGTCTAGCCGGGGAAGAAGGCCGAACAATAGAGGAGTCAAGAAAACTAGCATTCTCAGGAGAGGTCAAATAGTAAGGAGAGTCATCTACAAAGGGGACATGTCGAAAAATACGAATACGACCTACCACAGGATCAAAACAACGATATCCTTTATGTTCAGAACTGAGACCTAGGTGAACACACTTAGTTGATCGAGCGGTGAGTTTCGTGCACTCAGTGGAAGAGAAAAAGACATAACAGGAGCACCCAAAAGTACAGAGCATACTGTAGTCCGGCGGTGAGTGTCGATGAGCCTCATAAGGTGATGTGCTGCATAGGGCAGGCGAGAGAGTGATGTTAATGAGACTGACAGACGTCATGACAGCTTTAGCCCGGATGGAATGAGGAACAAAAGAGGAGACTAGAAGAGTGTGAGCTATCTCAAGGATGTGGCGATGCTTGCATTCAGCTACGCCATTCTGTACATGAGTATAGGAGCATGATTGCTCAAGGAGCATACCATGAGATTCAAGGATTGATCTCATAGCAGTGGAAGTGTACTCAAGAGCACCATCTGAGCGAAATATTTTGATATGCATACCAAACTGAGTGTGAACCATGCTCGTAAAGAACTGGTAAATGTCTGGTATCTCAGGGCATTGACACATAAGAAACACCCATGTGTAGCGAGTATAGTCATATATAAAACTAACATAATAGAGATAACCTTTCTGAGAAGGTGTAGGTGATGGTCCTCATATGTCAGAGTGAATAAGCTGAAAAGGATGGATGGTTTGAAAAGTGCTTTTGTGATTAAAGAAAGTGATATGTGTTTGGCCAAATGAAAACTCTGATAATCAAACAAATGGGTAAAAGAAAGGATACCAAGGGCACCACTACGAGCTAATGTATTAAGTCTAGACTCGCTAATATGATCTAAACGTTTGTGCCACAGATCAGCATCATAGTGCACAACACCAGCAAAATGAGGATGAGATTTATGTGTATGAAAAAAATCTAGGTGATATAGAAGACCCTGTTGACTAGCACACCTAAACTCCTGACCAGTGTGAGAACCAGTAATAGAATAACCGAAAGAATCAAATGTAACAACAAGGCCACTATCACACAGTGCACTAATGAAAATAAGGTTCATGGATTAATGAGGAGCATAAAGAACATAGGGCAACGTGAGAGAGGGAGAGCTGATAGACCCTGAGTGTGTAGTGAGAAGTTGTGAGCCATCAGTAGGGTGTAAGGATGGAGAGTGAGAGGGAAGTGTAGTGCTGGTGGTGAGCAGTGTATAATTACTAGTAAGATGATGTGAAGCACCAAAATCTAAAATCCAGAAAGAATTCATACCGGGAGTAACAAAGAATGCAAGAGCAAAGGGACCAACAGTGATAGACTGATCCAAGTGTGGGAGTTCTAGCTGAGCGAGGCGATACTGGAGATTAGCCCAATCAGCAGGAGTCAACAAGGTTGGAGTAACGGTCATGGGTGAGGATGTAATGGAAGAGGTGCTGCGAGGAGAAATGAGACTGATGTCATTATGGCAGGGATCGAAATGAGGGTGGAACTACTGCTAATGTCGGGATCGGGATATGGAGCTAGAAGGTGCTATCGGTTGCGGAAGGGGTGGGGTAGTGTTGAGGATGACGTTAGGAGGAGAAGGGAGGAGGCCAGAATCAGGATGATGACGACGCTGCACTTGTCTGAATCTAGATGGAGATGGGGATGTAGCGGAGAGTGAAAGGGAGATGTAGCAACGGGGAAGCCGGTGGAGAACGAAATACCGGTGAAAGAGGTTCCATTGGAGAAAAAAGAGTACCTGCAAAAAAAATTGTTTTTTTTTGTTTTTGAAGACCAGTGGCTACGACGACGACTGTGACAAAACAAACAGCAAGTAGAGATCGAGTTTGGGTAGTGGAGTTAGATATAGGGTATAGGGTAAGGGTTAGGTTTAGGGTAAGGAATAGGATAGACGGGTTTGGATTTTGATTGGGGTTTGGATTTCAGGTTTCAAATTATTATTATTATTATTTATTTATTTTTTTGAAAACAAAAAAAATCAGGTCGGGTTGTGTGGATATGGGTTTTGTGTTCAGATTCGGGAGAATAAAGATAAATTAGGGATTTCAGGTTCGGATATTAGGTTCAGTATTTGTTGGGTAGTGGGTATGGGATTCGGGTAGGTTAGGAGATGGTTTAAGATGTAGATTAGGTTGAATAGATGAGAATTAGGGTTTGTAGATTAGGGATTTCGGGTTGGCTAGGGTTTTCGTAGACGAAGGCGACTAGGGTTTCAACTGCGAGATGTAGGGTCGACGTCGGGAAGGTGTACTGGATTTGGGAAGGTGGCGGGTGGTTGTGGAAGCCGACAGTGTTGCGATTGAGGAAGTCGAAGGTGTGGGTGTGTTTGGGGAGCTGTTGCTATTGTTGTTGATGGAGTTTGAGAAGTCGCCGGTGATTGATTTGGGAAGTCGACAGTGATGGGTTTAGTTGGGGAAGTCGATGCTGCTGTTGCAGTTGGCGTGATTAGGAAGAAGCGGGTAGATTAGAAACTTTTGATTAAGTGGATTTAGGATTAGGGTTAGGGATTATATTTCTGCTCTAATACCATGTTAAGGTTAGCAGAGAGACTGGAAAATATTATTGGATTATTGCGGATTGATACAACTGAGTACAATGACTCCTATATATAGGAGAGAACCAAATACTAGACTAATACATATCCGAAGTGAGACTAAATATACATAATACAATATCCAACACTATTAATTGCATGGCACTCAAATTCATACCTAAGGCCTATCTTAGATGAACATTGTTGCTATATCAATATTGATGTCACGTTTTAGGTCACATCACCTGTTAGAAATTTTGGTGATGCTGAAAATTTTGCTAGATGGGGGTTCATTTTCCTTCTGGAAGGTAGGCTTGTTTCTAGAAACTCTTAATTCTGAAGGTAAGACTTGTGAAGGTTAAACTTTGAAGGTTAAACTACATGGCACTCTGAATGTAGGCTTGTTGCTAGAATTCTATACAATCAATGTTTTATCTTGAATCTCTGTAGCAGTAGATCTCATTCTACTTCAGTCCAATTATTGTCAAGCCTTACTATTGTGCAGGTGATCTCATTCTACTGGATATTATCTTATATCTTTTGAGTTCTGTTTATGTAATATTCATTAGACCTTGGCGATTATGGGGATGAGGAAGATCACACTATAAGCTTTTTTGATTGTTTTAGCTCAAAAAAAGTTTGAAGATCTCTCAACTATTATTTATGCTCAATCGGACTGAGAAAAATACAACAAGTTAGCATTCTTACATAATTGTCCTTTATTTATTTTTTTTGCTTTGTAGAACATGAAGATCAACTTGGATTGGCCCAAAATATTTGGAGAAACAATAGTACATAGTACTATTACAGAAGTTGCAGCAATGGTTAGTGACTCACAGATACAAGCAATACTCACAGTACTATTACATGGAAGCAATAAGCTTTTATGGAAGTTAACTCATAGACCCGACCATGACTCGAAGCATTACAATATTCCTTCGTAGGCAGTGGTTCCCCCCGGATCCATGTTCCCAATAGTAAGATGTCGTCTGCATATTGTAGGATTGAGCAACCGAGGTGGTTTCTTCCATAGGCCATTGGGGAAGATCCATCACGCCTTTTCACATTTTTCCATCATGCCGTTAAGTACATCAACCACTATTGTTAACAAGAGAGGGGATAGTGTATCTCCTTGTTGTAGCCCCCTTTTATAGGTAAGTGGTTGGCCGACAACCCCATTTACCAAAATAGTTGTCCTGCTGGTGGTCAGACAATGTCTGATCCACTTAATCTATCTATCTCCAAAACCTCTTTCTCGGAGTGCTTCTAAAAGGCAATCTCACTCAACTGAGTCGTGTGCTTTCTCGAAATAAAGTTTGAACAAGTAACTCTTGTCATTCGGGACATGACATTGATGGAAGGTCTCTTCTGTTGTGGCTACACAGTACATGATACATAGTCCCTTGATGAATCCGGATTGTCATTACTATTGGTGTTGCTATTACTATTGCTTTGCCTACATTCTTGTGAAGATCATTCTTGTCCATGCATTGCCCGTGATTTATGCTAGTCTTGAAAGATATTTGATAAATGGTATACAATTTTTAATTTAGTGGGAGAGAGTATTCTAATGTGTGTTAAATTTGAGGACTATATTGATTAAAACATTTTAATTAAGGGACTAATTTGCAAATGTTACAGTTTTAGGAACTAAATTACAAATACTCATCAATTAATGGACTAATTGCAAAAAATCCTAATTAAGTTATTCTAGTTGGGGAATTAAATTACAAATGCTATGATTCGGGGGACTAAATCACAAATATCCCTTAATTAATAGACTAAATTGCAAAAATGTCTTTATGTTAAAAAGGGGTATTTTCGTCCAAAAAAGTTGAGTAACTTGAGAAACTAAGTTGAGTGAGGTTTATAAAAAAAATAGGGGAGGTTTATAAAAATGAGTAATAGTTGAGAGACGTTTTTTTTAAAAAAAATTAGGCAATTATTTTTTGACATAATTGTTTCATTCTTCTTTTAACAAGACAGTAGCATCACCCACTCGCTGAGAATTAGAGGTACGATAGTGAAAGCAAGAATTAAGCTCTTCATCTCTAGCTCACTAGGGTTCCGAGACCCTAGTGAGCAGCAGGCTCGGCTCAGGGGTAAGCCCAGCAAACCACTGGGCTTAGGCAACCCCCTTTTTATGGGGCAACAATTTTTTAAAAAAAATTCAATATATATATACAAGCCACTGGCTTGGGCGACCCCCCTTTATATACAAGCCACTGAGCTTGGGAAACCCCCTTTCATGGAGCAACAAAATTTTAGTATATATATATATATATATATAATTTATTAAGGGCCTAAGTGTAAAGTTTGATTTTTTTTAACTCTCCTCATTCTCTTCCTCTTCCAGTTCCCGACGCTCTATCTCTTTCTTTCTCTTTCTCTTTCTCTTTCTCTTTCTCTCATCCCCGATCTGAAACCTAAATTCCTTTACCGCTCCTCCGCTCCTCCACCACCTCCGAGTATCCGACTGTAGCTCCTTCTCTACCGAGGCTCCGATGGGCAATAGCTCATCCTTTCCATCAAAACCTTAAACCTAACCCTAGCCCTTATTGAAATCCTATGTCCCTAATCTCCTTCGGTCCTTCCTCTCTAGTCTCCATCAAAAGGAATTTTATCTACTCTTCTTCTCTTCGTCTTCTCTTTTCAATTTAATGTGATTTACTGTGAATGTGGTATACTGTGAAACAATCAACTTCAACTTGAAAATATAGAATTAAATCTGGATTATTAATAACTTGAATATTTAATATTTTTGCCAATTCCATATGGAATTCTTCTAGGAAGAAAGTGTAACACCCCGAATTCCAAATAAGACCGAATTCGAGATTTCACAGGATCTTTACTTCACTTCGTACAATTTTACAAGAAAATTTAAACTTTTCTCAATAATACATCAGAGTTACATTACACTTTGTTACACAGCGGAATACAAAATAAATTACAATGAAACAATTACAACATCTTTAAACAACATCAGTATATCCACTTTACAGCTTCATGAACTTCCATTACTTGCATATAAGATTGTGGGTAAGTCAGTTGATTACAACCGACGAAATGTTATACACGGCTATCCTCTCTATGCCGGGAATAGTATAACGATCTCAATACTTTAACAAAATCAAAAATTTGAATGAACATAAAGTGTTGAATTGTGACTACGCTAAACATGTAAGTGTATGTCATGCCTTAATGCCTAATGCACACAAGTTTATACTAGGATGACACAAATGCACACTTGTTCGGATTCTATGCATCCCATACTACATAGGTCCGAGGGCAAGCATCTATCTACTCCATAATAAAGGGTTCGATCCCTCGTCATGAAACTACCCAGTAATAAGATAAGGTTTAGATCATTCCACGAATTTGAATCTCAGTCCCGGAGTCCACCGCTGACTGTTATCACAAATCCCACATTGTGCGAATCATCCCGCAAGTGCCCCTCTAGCTCCGGTATACGCATATACATTGGAGTACGGCAAAACAAAACTATCCGTCCGATTACTCAAGATCCCGGAATCCACCGCTGACTCGTCCTTATAATCCCGGATTTAAAAACCCGTCTCCAACAGAGCAACCTCAGTCCACCGACTGGGTCTATAGTCCCGGTGAATCGCCGCAACAAACCCACCGCCCGACTATATAGAGGCAACCCACTTACGTTTGCCCAGGTTTACTACATCTTCACTTATGTGCCTAATTATTAAGTCAAGACAGGAATAAATTTCAAAGCCTAGAATTAGTCTTACCCCCTACCGGTCTTAATCACAAATACCGAGATAGATCCACAATCATATCTCAAAATTATATCTCAATTCTTTTCATTTCAACATTGCCGGTAACGAGGTCTTACTAACTCCAAATCTCAATCTTTCATGTGCAAGAATTTATGGGTATTCATACCCTTCAATAATCAATGTCTTAAACTTATTATATTCATGTCTCTAACTTATCCATAATTTGTTCTATGTCTCATTTGGCATCATACATGAATCTCTTATCACATCAACAATAATGAATTCATCACTATAAATTTCATTAGCAATTTAAGCAATTCACATCAAATATTTCTTATACCAAGTAAGAGTGCAATCTTTTCAAAAGAAATTACTTCACACAACCATACTTTACTCTTTTTCAAAAATATAAATCTCACACTCTTCAATAATTAAATTTTAAGTCAACTCAACTTCTATCTTAATTTCTCTTTTTTAACTTCTCAAATATACTTGAAAAATTCTACAACTATTTTTTAATAACTTCTTTTTCATTTTATAATAATTCTAGAATTTTTCTTCAATTTTATTTCCCACAAATCCCTTCAAAAACCATAAAAAAACGAAAAGATCCAAAAAGGTGGCCTGCGGTTTCGAACCCAGGACCTTTGGTTGCTACAGTACAGCGCCTAAAGTCCCACCCGCCGACCACTAGACTAAGTAGTCTTTGGTGCTGAATAATCACACCGAAATCCTCAAGTATATATCGAACTCTGTAGTGCTCAGATTTAATTAAAAGAACCAAAAATGAATGTGACTATTAAGTTTCGAACTCAAGATCTCTTTCAACAATGCTCTGTATTTCACTGGCTAACTAGTATGTCCAAGTATATTTTCTGTTTAGGAATTGTACTAATGTACTTTTGTTTATACTATTATGAATTTGGTTTCTTTTAATAAAACTTGTTTACCCAATAATCCAATCCTTTAGGATATTGGAATAGACCTCACTTTTGGACTGAGATGAAAACTTAAAAATAATAATCAACAAATTCAAACTTGTTTTAGAATATGTCTTCATTCTCTAATAAATTTTCCTTTCTTTATAAAAATTTGCATTTCTCATCAAAACTCGAAAATGTAGAAATCATGTTTATTAAAAACTAGTTTATGTCCATCATCATACAAATTTTTAAAACAATTGTGCTAAAAAACCAAATGTATCTCTAAGTCAATCTTGGATATCTCAAGTGTTTCTTCATGAGAAAACTAGTATTTTTAACATATTTTGACATGTCATAATAATAAAATTTATCTTTCTCTTTCCTTTCTTTTAAGCATTATATTTCTAAGCATATGTCACAATAAAATATTCCTCTAACAATTTCTCATACACATTTGACAACCAAGAATTTGCAAACACTCTAACATGGTCCAATGATTATTTCTCTACTTTTTAATTTGCATGGTAACAATCAATTACTAAGTTTTCAACAAAATCATTGCATGTTATGCTAGCATTTTATCTACACATATCACATTCAATTTTTACTACTCATTAAACTATTAGTATGGTAACAACAAAATCATTTCATGATATGCTAGCATGGATTCTTATCTACAATATCTCATTCACTTATATTACTCTTTTAACTAATTTAGCATGCAAGTTCTACTTTAGAAAGCATGAGAACACCCACTAACATAATGTTGATTTATATACTAACATAGCATCTTTCATTACAACCAATGTATAGATTTGTTCTACTTCATCATATCAAAATATTATACTCATTTATTTTTACTAGCATACATAGTTCTAAAATTAGAAAGCATGAGAACACCCACCTTAATTGGAGAATAAAAACTACTAAAGAAAAGGACTCCTTCTAGCTCTTAGCTCCACAAACACTTTCTTGCTCCTAGCAAAGCTTCCTCTCCTAGCAATGGCTTCTCCTCCTAGCAACTCCTCCAAGCAAAAGAACTCTCACTCTTTTTCTTTTCTTTCTTCTTTCTTTCTTTCTTTTCTTTCTCTTACTCTTATTTGTTTTCTTTTGGTGTGTGGAATGAGAAGCAATGGGTGCTATTTATAGGTCTAGGTTAGGATCTCATTTGCAAAATTTCACAATCTAATAAATTATTCAAATTTAATCTCTATCTCTTCATTTTCTCAACTCATCCTTCAACCTCTCCAATTTTCCTAACTCCCCAAACTCCCAACCTCTCATCTCCTCACTCCTACAAGCCTTAACTCTCTCATCTTGCCCTAAAAATGGTCCAAATACATTTGTGTGTGCATGCACACATCACAAACAAATATGAACACATTTCTATAACTCTAAATGTGTACTATAGTTTGTAACTTGTTATGTATTAGTGCATGGTTAACTTAATTTGTGATTTTAATAGTGGACTTGCTACATTGGCTCATTTCTTAATTAATTTATTTAATTATCTAGTGGGCTCTCCTCCTAATGGGCTAGATTTTAATCTATAGGACCATGGATCAAAGGAAGGCTAATTAAAACTTATGCATGCTCAAGATTAATAAATGAGAACAACAAAATGAGGATAAAAATTTGCACGTGCATCATACGTGCAAAAAAATCAAAAATGCATTTTAATCAAAAATAGGGAAAAATGAATTTCCGTTTTATAAAACAAGTTCGAACACGTAAAATAAATAATCAATACACATAGAAATATCACACTTAGTGATGGAAAAATACGTAATTGATACGTGCATTGAAAACACATAAAAAGCATGTAAAATACAGAGATTGAAATGTTATATTTTTGTTGACTCGAAATAGTGTAAAAATCAATACGGAAAATCCATAAATAGTCGGTAATCAAAATGGATAGTGAAAACACGTTACAAAATACACGTGCATAACACACGAGGGCAAAATTGTCATTTTCACTTGCAAATACTGGTTATGTCTTTTAATATATTAGTACTTCACATCATCAATAAACTCTTATTTTGTAAATCTACCGTAGAAAACTCTTACAAATTTTTAAACATTAAAATATGCATGTAGTGCCCTACATTGATATTATTTAATTAGAGTCACTAGTAATTTTAAAAATAGTAATTATCTTGCTATTATTTTGACTAGTAATTTATTTGTTTTAGGAATATTGATTTGTTCGAATTGGGATATTAATTCTCTTAATACACCATTCATGTTTTAAGGATATTAATTATCTTACTACACTATTATTTATTTGTTCTAGGGATATTAATTATTTTACTATACCATTCAAGTTTTTCAAAATGACAAGAACCGAGTGAGGTTTAATTCTTATTGCGATATCCTATAGGTACTATTACAAAGGATGAAAATGACAAGAACCAAGTGAGGTTTCGGAAACAAAATTCCGGATCTCATAATAGGAGGGTCAAACAACGCAAAGATGTAATTGCACAATTACTAGTGGGCTCAATTTCTAAATAATTTAATGCAAAATCTCAAAAATCTCTACCTTCGAGAGTCAAGTTGGAGAAGCTATTAGCACTAGTGTTGAAGACATAGATGGAGTTCTTGATGAGTTTATACATAAAGATGTTGATGTAGATGAAGATGCTCATGGACAAGCTAGTGATGAAGATCATGAGGAGTATATTGTAACACCCCTGCCCTGAGCTCAGACAATTTATACAATTTAGAAGAAAAATTATTTATAGTATAGTACAACTGCCCACCACAGGCTGTAACACCCTAGAATTGATTTATGAGATTTTGTGATTTTTTTCGTGTTGTGCACGTATGATTTCATTTGTATAATTTATCGTATGAAATTTTTTTATATCGTAATTGTTCTCTTTATTTTTCTAAAATTATTTCTTTAAAAAGCCTAATTTAAATCTAGGCCTAATTGTCATTTTTAAGCCCACTATATTTATTAATTATTTAATTATTTTGAGCCCATGGTTAGTTTGGCCCATTAGTGAGCCTATTTACTTAAATTCTCTTTTGAAATTGTCTGACTTGTAGTGTAGACTCATTTCATGGACAATTAAATTTGTCACATGAACAAATTTATAAATGGGGACACTAGGTGGCACGTGCAAGCACTAGGGTGTGCATTGCACACTTTTCCCCATAGGCCGGATTTTAGATGGAGGAGTGGGAGTGATGGAAGTAGTGGAGAGGTGGTTGGTCATCATGGGTAGTTTTCATAACTCCCTAGTTCATCTAGACCATTGATCTCTAACCATTGGATCTAATCCTAGCCCTACATTCATCCTAAAATTTTGTATAAATACCCCTCCCTATACTCTTCATTCTCACACTTAGAATTTTTGAAAGAAAAGAATAGAAATAAAAGAAAAGAGAAGTAAATTTTAGTGAGGCAAGAGATTGTGTGCTATTGTGTTCTTCATCCAAGGAGGAGGCCGGCATTTTCAAGGATCAAGAAGAGGGAGGCTCGGGTTGCTTGCATCACTATAAGGAGAGGCACAACTTGGCGGTTGATCGAGGAGGAGAAGGCCTTGTTCATTCGTTGTAGGAGATTCTCTAGAAGTTCTTTGAATTTTTCTCTCCATATAAGGTAGGTGTTTCTCATGCTTCTATAGCTAGATACCATGCTAGGAATGTTTTGATAGAATTGTTAATGAAAACTGAAGTGAAATTGGCCTATGGTTGCTTATGTAGAGATGAATTGGTAATTTAGAAGATGTGTTGAAGTGATTGCAAGTTGATAAATTATGAGTTAAAATGCTAGAAGATATCATGTTTTGCCATGCTAGATATTAAAGAACCATGTTGTGGGAAGAAAATATATATATATGAGACAAAATTGAATGCTTCATGTGAAATTGATTTGGTTAATTTTGAGTGATCTCATCGTAGCAAGAAAGGAAATTTTTGATGTTCTAAGTTAATGTGATGGATTAATAAATGAAACAAAAAAGGAAATGAAAATTTTTTGTAAAAATTTATATTTCAAAATGCGTGCAACTATGATTTGTTCCCGATGTCGAAATTATGGACATAGAACATAAAATAAGATCAAAAATGCATGTTTTATTAGTAAATAATGATTATAAAAATACTGGCTTGCTGTAATCTTATACATTTTGAAATCTAGAGATTTTTTGATTCAAAAAGAGAAGAAAAAGAACTAAAAACATTTTTGGAATTTGAAAAACCTAGTAGCATCAGTCGACCGATTGTATTGAAACAGTCGACTGCTCTGAGTATTTGTTTTCGAGTTCAAATCTTTGCGGAACAGTTGACCAATTATATTGAAACAGTCGACCGTCCTGGTTATTTGTTTTCGAGTTCAAACCCTTGCGGATCAGTCAACTGACTACACTGTGACAGTCGACTACCCTGACCATTGATTTTCGAGTTGTAAATCCTCACAGAACAGTCGACTGTCCATGTCCTAACAGTCGACTGCCTTGAAGTTTCAACTAATATCTGGATTTTCGTGAAAGAACTTTCTATAACCTGTGGCCCAGTATGAATAAGGATTTGAGACTATTTTTGGCAAGCAAGAACTTATTATTTTTTATTAGTTCAAATTGTTCTTGAATAAAGAAAAATACATGCCTTGTTTAAAAGAGTTTTGAAATGAGTTTTGGCAATGAGAGTGTAAATTTTTGATAAAATGACAGTACGGTAATTTCATGGTGGTTGAATGAGCTATGAATGTGACAAGTTAGAAAAACGAATTCTTTTGTTTATCCATGAGTTTGTACATGAAAGTGAAATTGAATGTTATGATGAATTATGAAAGATTTTATAAGTATGAATATACAAATGCTATGAACATGAAAGGAAAATTATTGTTGATCATGAAAAAGACTTATTGACTGTGTGATACAGTTTGTTTTTGGATAGAGTGTGGATGCACCAGGTGTGAGTTCGGACTCAATTTGTAAGAGGGGAAGGGCTCGGTAGCGGACGGTGAGCTGTAGGCTCGCCTCGGCACTGGAGGAGCGGCTCGGATTGCCTCGCCTCGTGTACCTGCAGACGATCTAGAAATACCGGGGTTTATCCCGGTGGTAGACCCTCCGACGATCTAGTTAGTCTCTGTGAGAGAGTAGCAGTAACTAGGGTTTTGTGGGTGAAAGATTGATTACCTTTGAAGGTGAATGGGGGTCTGGTATTTATAGATAACCCAACCGGGTTTGGATCCGCCTGGGGGCCGGGTCTGGACCCGAAAGCCCATGGGCCTGACGTGGCAAGAGGCCCAGGTGGTTTAGGGCACACGTGGCAGTGCCCAGAGTGGTTTAGGACTGACATGGCAAGAGCCCCAAGTGGCTTTGGAGCTGACATGGCAGATCGTAGGGGCCCTGTGTCTCTGGGAGGATCAGAGGGCCTAGGTTGCGCCAGGTCATCCCCCTCCCTTGCCCGGCTGAGTGGACGGCCCGTGAGACCGCCGAGGATCGGAGACCGAGGGTCGAGGAGGGTCGTCGGAACGGGGGGGCTGGTTTCGTGGTGGTGAACTTTCGGTCCGGGGCCGAGCTGGATTGGCTTGGAGCGAGAGCCATCCTGGGCCCCAGCCCATTTTTATCCTACCTCACTGTGAAAACTCAATTTTGTGATTGTGAATTGAAATTGAGAACTAGAGTGTAGTCAAGGCTCATACCGGCATTAAAAATAGATATGTTGAAATGAAATTTGAGATGAAAAGACCGAGATTGGGTCATGTTGAATAGACGATTAAGACCAGTATAGTGGAAAGACTAACTCTAGAGAATTGATTTTGTTTATAATTCAAATAACTAAGGATTAGATGCATAGTGAAGAGGTGACAAAAATAAGAGAAAAACACAAGTATGAGGGCCTCGGAGCTACGGTGTGAGAGTATTCACAGGCTATCTTCACGATGCGTCGTGACATGACGTGGATATGTCTTCAGGAGTCCATACCGTAGGCGACACTTGTGGGGTGTTTGGTGACTACGGGTGGTGTCATGTCCCATGACGGAGACTGAATTGTCCATAGGTTCTTCACGATGCGTCATGACATGACGTGGGATGCCGCTCCAGGCTATTTGGATATGAGCTCGTAACTCATAGAACATCTAGGATACTTATCGTAGTTATAGTAGTAGTTTAAGTCATGACGAGGGATTGAACCCTGCAAGATGAAGAACGGTTAAGGGCTTGCCCTCAGACCTATGTAGTATGAGATGCATAGAATCTTAACAAGTGCGCATTAGTGTCATCTAATATAAATAACTGCATTAAGGACTAAGCGCACCGCACAACATGACATCTATAGGATAGTCCCTAGTAGTTCTGTTTGTGATTAAGTTTGTAGTTTGTTTAAGCATTTGAGAATCATTATACTTGTTTCAGCATAGAGAGGATATCCGTGTATAATATTTCGTCGGTTGTAAGCAACTGACGCACCCACAGTTTTAATGCAGGGTAAGGTGATTAACAAGACTAAAGAATGTATGCAGATTAAAAAAATGTTCCAAGCGTTGTACATTTCAATTCATGTATTTGTTGTAAAATTGCTTCTGTTGTAAATATGTAATGTAAGTATAAACTCTGATGTAACAAAAAGTTTGTATTTCCTTGTAAAATTGTACGAAAGAAGTGTAAAGATCCTGTGGAACTTCGAATTCAGTCTATTTTGGATTTCGGGGTGTTACAGAGGCTGCCTCTCAAAAGGTGGTTAACCGAATTGGTGACTTTTGATCATAGGCAATAGTATTTGTTGCCGCTAAAATCGGTGTGGAGGCAAATAGATAGATTTGTGCATTCTTGGGATGTTGAATAGTCAAACCTGAACAACTTTCACCGGAGTTTGATCGTGATCTCCCGCCGTTGACCTGCAAAAAGTGTGAAACACCGGGGTTGATCCTGGCGACGCACCCTCCGACGCTCTAGTCAGTAATCAGTAAGATTATGAAAGAGCTTTGATTGGCAAAAGATTGATTACCTAGTAACAGTGGGGGATGAGGGGTATTTATAGCCGCCTTAGGGACCAGTTTCGGGATAACATAAAATCCCTACATCCCAGTGAATGGATAGAAGCGATCAGGGCCGTTGATTAAGGTTAATCATAAACCCTAATTCTATCCAGCTGGACCGGGTTTCTTGCGAGTTAGAACCCGCACCCAGTTGAGGTGGGTCCGTTCGTGGGTTGTTGGGCCTTTGGAAAATAGACCCAGTATCCATTTCAGACCCATTTGTAGGTGAAATTACCATTTTACCCCTGATCTTTGAGATTCGTGCCTGATTTGGACGGTTCCGATTTAACCCCTTTTTTAGCCATATCACGAGCCCCCCACTCCCGAAGACTGAGTTTGATCAGCCTTTGAGGAGTAGTTTTACTATTTTAATGGCTAGCGGAGTTGTATCGGAGTCTAAACAAGGGGTGGCGAATCTTTGTGTGAGGTATTATGGTGGTTTTCTGAGTTAGTTGCGCACTCAAGGGTGTTCTTGAGCTTTCCTAAACTTTTGGTGATTTTTCTTAATTTTTATTTATTTTTCGGACCATTTATTTAATATTGCAAAGTGGTGATTTATTGTTCGGGGGCCTTAATTAATTATTCTGAGAAATAATTATTTACACGGGGGCTCAAAAATATTTTCCCGAATTAATAATTATTTTTTAGAATTTTTAAATAATTTTCCTAAATTTTTAATCGTTTTTTTTCTCGCAATTTTTAAATAAATAATACGATTTTAACAAATAAAAAATTAATTTTTAATACCATTTATGACGTGGCACGATCTGGGCTCTCCATTAGCCAATGGCGTGAATTTCTGAGGGATCGGACGGTCGGAGTGGCTCGGCAGCACTTTTCTCCACTTGCGGAGGTCGGTGTCCCGGTAGCTCGGCCATTACCCTCGGTAGCTCGGTAGCTCGGCATATCATGGGCTGCCGAGCTATGTGGATGGATCTGGAGCGTCCATCATGATGCAAATCCCAAGGATAGAGGTTCAGATCACGAGAAAATGCTATCTTGTTATTTTGTGGGCGTGGCGTGATCTGAGCCGCTCATCATCTTTTGGCGCTAATTTTGAAATGATCTGACGGTTGGGGTTGCTCGGCGGCATTTTTCTCCAAATGTGGAGGTCGGTGCCTTGGTAGCTCGGCCGTAGCTCCTCGACAGCTCGGCCACAGATCTCGGTGGCTCGGTGGTTCGGCCATAGCTTCTCGGTAGCTCGGCAGGGTGCCTCGATGGCTCAGCTCATTATGAGTCGTTGAGCCACGTGGCTAAATCTGGAGCATCCATCATGGCACGAATCACGAGGTTAGAGGTTCAGATCACGAGAAAACGCTATCTTGTTGTTTTGTGGGCGTGGCGTGATCTGAGCTGCTCATCATCTTTTGGCGCTAATTTTGCAATGATCTGACGGTTGGGGTTGCTCGGCGGCATTTTTCTCCAAATGTGGAGGTCGGTGCCTCGGTAGCTCGGCCGTAGCTCCTCGACAGCTCGGTAACTCGGCCAAAGATCTTGGTTGCTCAATGGTTCGGCCATAGCTTCTCAGTAGCTCGGTGGCTCGGTAGCTCGGCAGGGTGCCTCAGTGGCTCGGCTCATTATGAGTCATTGAGCCACGTAGCTGAATCTGGAGCATCCATCATGGCGCGAATCACGGGGTTAGAGGTTCAGATCACGAGAAAACGCTATCTTGTCATTTTGTGGGCATGGCGTGATCTAAGCCGCTCATCATCTTTCGACACAAATTTTGAGACAATCTGACGGTTGAAGTTGCTCGGCGGCATTTTTCTCCCAATGTGGAGGTCGGTGCCTCGGTAGCTCGGCCTAGTGCCTCGGTGGCTCAGCTCGTTAAGAGCCGTTGAGCCACGTGGCTGAATCTGGAGCGTTCATCATGGCACGAATCACGAGGTTAGAGGTTCAGATCACGAGAAAATGTTATCTTGTTGTTTTGTGGGCGTGTCTGAATCTGAGCCGCTCATCAATTTTTCGACGCGAATTTTGAGACAATCTGACGGTTGAAGTTGCTCGGTGGCATTTTTCTCCAAATGTGGAGGTCGGTACCCCGGTAGCTCGGCAGAATGCCTCGGCGGCTCGGCTAATATGAGTCGTTGAGCCACGTGGCTGAATCTGGAGCGTCCATCACGGCGCGAATCTCGAGGTTAGAGGTTCAGATCACGAGAAAACGTTATCTTGTCATTTTGTGGGCGTATCTGAATCTGTGCCGCTCATCAATTTTTGGCACGAATTTTGCGACAATCTGATGGTTGGAGTTGCTCAGCGGCATTTTTCTCCAAATGTGGAGATCGGTGCCTCGGTAGCTCAGCATAGTGCCTCGGTGGCTCGGCTCGTTAAGAGCCATTGAGCCACGTTACTGAATCTGGAGCGTTCATCATGGCGCGAATCACGAGGTTAGAGGTTCAGATCATGAGAAAATATTATCTTGTCATTTTGTTGGCGTGTCTGAATCTGAGCCGCTCATCAATTTTTGGCACGAATTTTGGGACAATCTGACGGTTGGAGTTGCTCGGCGGCATTTTTCTCCAAATGTGGAGGTCGGTGCCTCGGTAGCTCGGCAGAGTGCCTCGGTGGCTCGGCTCGTTAAGAGCCGTTGAGCCACGTGGCTGCATCTGGAGCGTTCATCATGGCACGAATCACGAGTGCCTCGGTGGCTCGGCGCCTCGTGAATTGCCGAGCTGTAAGGCTAAGTCTGAACCGTCACAGCCCGTCTCTGAACTGTCGCAGCCTTCTCTATTCTGTCGTTTTGCTTTCTTTAACGGGCCCTAAGCATTACAAATCCCAACATTTGCCTCTTTGGATATAAGTTTTCTCGCTTATTCTCTCATTCTTTCACTTTTCACTCTCAAAACTTACTTTCGCTCTCGAGTTGCTGTGCTAGCGGAGTTTTGAGCTCAAGGGCATTTGTGTTAGCTGTCGCGGAGGCCGGGCGATTTCCGGCGAAGCTCTTCCGACCATAACTGTCACATCAAGGTCAGTACACATACTCTTAATCTCATACATATACCTTACGAGATGTCACGAGTGTCCTCGGGTAGTGAGGCTTCTTCCTCGGGCGGTCGGAGCGGCAAGCGGTTAGTTCACGAGGAAGTTGTGAAAAAACGAAAAGGGAAGGAGATAGTAGGGTTGTCGGCGGCCGAGGAGAAGGGGAAGGAGGTGTCCCGGTCTTTGGTTGTTGAAACGGTGGTGGAGACAGTGAGACAAGCAGGTGAATTGGATCGGCTGCCGACCGTGATATCCGGCCATGGAGGGATAAGGCAGTATAGCGGCGAGCTGCTGACCAAGGCTGTCTACGGGCGGTCGGAGACTTACGTAGAGAATGAGCCGAGGGAGGTTACCGAAGTTGATGACATCCCCTCGGTTTTAACCGAGCGAGATCTGCTTCGGATTCGGAAGAGTTTTGTCATCCCTCCTGAGTATAAGTTGCTTCTCCCCGATCCCAGGGTGTGAGCATGCACGGCCTTTACGCCCGATACATGCGTCTTTGCTTACGACGCACTGAATGCCGGACTGCGCCTGTCCCTCCATCCTTTCATGACCAAGGTGCTCCGGTGGTACGGACTGAGCCCAATCCAGTTCATGCCGAACATGTGGCGGCACGTGCTCGAATTTCTGCTCCAATGCCAAATAGCAAAGGTAGAGCCGCAGCTCGCCGTCCTCCAGAGTTTGTATCGGATCAATAGGATGAGCAAGACTGAGCCCCGTTACTATCTGTCACCTCGGAAAGGCGTCAAGCTGATAGAGAACCCCGACTCGATAAAGTCGTGGAAGGGTAAGTTCTTCCTGATCAAGGGCCCTTCGGCGTGGGACTTCTCGACCCGGTGGAAGGAGGAGTGCCAAAGTATGCAAAGGCCGAGCCGGTACTGACCCCGGCCGAGGCAGAGGTGGTGGCGAAGCTGGTCGAACTTGTGATGTTGAGTTGGAGAGACATGACCGAGGAGGTGCTTCACAGGTCGGGCTTGAGTCCGATCGACCCGAGTACGCTCCGGACATCTCCCTGTTGGTTGTATTACTTTTTTTAATGCCTTGTGTTTTTTCTAACTTTGTTTTCTTTATTCAACAGAGGCTCCGAGCATGGACTTCAAGGCGATCATGGCCGAACGAAACAAGGCCACCGATGCCAAGAAGAGGAAGAGGACGAGCGCAGGTCCCTTGTCTGGCTGACCCACCAAGGTTCCTTCGGCCGTGGTCGGGACCGTTGACCTCACTTCTCCTCGGCAGTCGTCCCCATCTGTTGGTGTTTCTCAGCCGACCCCATTCGAGGACTTCTCTGTCTCGGTGGCTCTGGCTCTTGAGGCCCCGCCTCTAACCGATCAGGCCGAGGTCATACTGACCGAGGCCCACAAGAAGCTGTTCGTCCCCGATTGGCGGGTGATGGACCATGATGGCTTCTTAGGGGACTTGTTGATGAGCATGCAGGCTCTCCGCCATCTCCCGACCCCTAAGGACTGAGCCACACTGAAGGCGGGGACGACGGGCGATGACGCTTTAGAGGTGGCTCGGTCGCTTATGTCGGTAAGCTTTCTCAGTTGTTTTTGATATTCTCTTGAAAATTTTTCTAAGTCTTTAGCTCGGCTTTTGTTGTGTTCTAACTGCTTCTTCTTACAGGCCACATGCCACTTCAGCCACCTTCTCGAGCAGTATGTCGAGCAAGAGAAGGAGCTGAAGGCTGCTAGCGATAGAGACAGAGCGGAAAGGGCGAGGGCCGTGAAGCAATTCGAGGCGGAGCAGCACCGCTCAGATGCTTTGGCAGCCCAGGTCACCGACCTAGAGGCGGCCCTGGAGCAGGCGAGGGAGAAGCTCGCCTCGGAGGTTGCCAAAGCAGCCGAGGAAAGGGCCGAAGCGATGAGGGCCTTGGAGGCTGTGAAGCAGCAAAAAGACAAGGTCGTGGAGGCGGTGAGGGCAGAGATTGAGGCCGAGGCTAAGAAGCATATGATGGCCAACATGGAGAAGTCCTACGCCACCGTGCTCGAGCACGTCGAGGCCCGAATCCCCGGCTTCGACAGGTCGGGATACGGACTGTGGGGTCCGGTCGACGAGGAGGACCCCGAAGCCGAACAAGAGGCCGAAGGGGAAGGAGGGGAAGGGCGACAAGGTGACGATACTCTTGCCGACCCTGAGACCGTGGTGGTGGAGGGGGGGGGTGACGAGATTGTGGCCGACCCCCGAGCCGGAGCGGCAGAGGATAAGGAGCCGTCTACCGAGGTGCCCGTCACCGAGCTACCGCTCAAGGTGGCCCCTTGATCTTTTTGCTTTGTATTTTTTCTTCTTTATGTACTGCCTTGTAGCGGACCGGCCACCGCTTTTTTTTTGTTATAAATGAAATTTTTCTTTCTCTGACCAAGTGTGGGGTCTGTCTTTGATTTAAAATTTTTCTGAAAATAATTTCATCTTGAAATTTGACTAAGTGTTGAGAACCACTCCTTTTGACGTCTTGCTAAGTGTTAGTAACTTTTGCTTTGAAATTTTGTTAAGCGCTTCAAGAGTTCATCGTTGATATGTTTCCCATTCTTCAGATTGTCGATTCGAGCCCAGCAGCTGAGGCCTCTCGTCTCCAAGCTGACATAAGAGCGACGAAATTGGCCCTTTCTCAGAGTCGAGAGTGCTTTCTTAAGAGCGAGTTGGACTTGGAATGCCTCAAGCTAAAGCTGTCGAAGCGTCTCTCCGAGATGAAGCAACTAAAGAAGGCGTTGTCCGATGCTACAACGGAGAGAGGTGAATTGCTGGCTGAGATTCAACACTTGCAGATAGTAGAAGAAGAGCTTTTTGCGAAGGAAGAAGAATTAACGGCGGCGGTGGGCAAGTTGATGGCCGAGCGCGACGAGTTGACGGCGGAGGTCGATGGGTTGAAGAGGGTTACGGTCGACAAGAGTATCGAAGTTACTCATCTCCGTCGAATTATAGCTGACAGCTCTGGTGCCGCAGGCTCCGCTCAGCTTCCTCGCTTTAAAATATCCATGAAGGACGATTCTCTGAAGGATCGTATCGTCGAGCTCGAGGAGGAAGTTGCTCGACTCAAACCCCAACCTAAACAGATTAACGTTAGAAGTACGTCGTGTACGCGTGAAGAGAGCGAGAGGGGAATCTCGTTTTACGAGCTTGCGGCTCGCTCGCCTGCTGCTAGACAAAGCCCGGTGACGCTCAAAGTGGTGTGGCGGCTTCATCGAGCGGAGCATCCATTGGGGCCACCGTCAGGGGCAGTGCTGAAGAGGCATCTTAGTTTGTTGGTCTGGAGACGAGCTCCGAGGTTAGGCACCGCCATCCGGGTGTCTTTAAACTGTAATGTCCCTATCCCGAAGAAGCATTGAATGAGTTGTTGTAATTATGGCTTTTCGAGTTTGGTAATTCATCGTAGAGCAGAGTAGCTGGTCTTGTAACTTGAGTTTCTTTGAACTTTAAACTTTTATAGAAGTGAAAACTTGTTTTACTCCTTTGCATTTGTGTTGGCATGTTCAGTTAATCCTCTATGGTTATAAGAGTGTTTCTGAAGGACAGATCATTTCTAGCTCGCTTAAGAGCGAGGAGTAGAAGTGGGGTCTTGCCAAACTTTGAACCTCAAGGGATGTGGCTTTATCTGAGGTGTCCATCTGAAGATCTTACACAGATCTCGATGTAAAAAATGGTGTGGATCACGAGAAAATGCTATCTTGTCATTTTGTGGTCGTGGTCCAATCTGTGCCGCCTGATCGAGATCTAGCGCAGATTTTGGGGAGAAAGTTGTTTTTTCTCCAATACGCAGCTCGGATCGCTAGTCGCTCGGATTTGGATTCCAAGGGACGTGGCACGATCTGAACCATCCACCTGAAGATCTTGCACGGATCTCGATGTAAAAGACGGTGTGGATCACGAGAAAATGCTATCTTGTCGTTTTGTGGTCGTGGTCCAATCTGTACCGTCTGATCGAGATCTTGCATGAATTTTTGGGAGAAAGTTATTTTTCTCCAATACGCAGCTCGGAATGCAAGTCGCTCGGAAATGTATGCCTGAATATCTTCATCAGTTATCCAGCCAAGTGAAGCAATGGGGCATTCATTGAAGCACTCCTCCAAGTATTCTTCTCCCATGTCTAGTATAGTTGTAGAACTTTCGTTAGTTATCCAGCCCAATGGTCTGGATTCTGAACGCGTCGTTCGAGTAAATTTCAATGGTTGTGGGAGCAGTTTCGAATGGCGAACCACTTCTAGCTCGCTTAAAAGCGAGCTTGCGAAGCGAAATCGAGCCAAGTTTTGGACTCCGAACACGTCGTTCGAGTAAATTTCAACAGTTGTAGGAGCAGTTCCGAATGGCGAACCACTTCTAGCTCGCTTAAGAGCGAGCTTGCGAAGCGGAATCGATCCAAGTTTTGGACTCCGAACACGTCGTTCGAGTAAATTTCAATGGTTGTGGGATCAGTTCCGAATGGCAAACCACTTCTAGCTCGCTTAAGAGCGAGCTTGCGAAGTGAAATCGAACCAAGTTTTGAACTCCAAACACGTCGTTCGAGTAAAAGCAATTAAAGGTCTTAAACAGAGAGATAAAATAATCACAAGAGAATCATCAGGGAAAAGAAGTTCTTTATTGATAACTGCTAATTGGCTGCTTCTGAGTTACAAGCCGTTATTACAATGAGAAAATAAAGAAGCAAGTACAATAAAAAGACAGGAAGAGCTCGACACTTGAATGTACTCGGAGAGGCGTTCAAACACCCTTTTGGCACTTTAGTAAGTGGTCGGCATTCCAAGTTCTTGGTATCTCTCTGCCTTCAAGGTCTTCAAGATGATATGCTCCTGGCCAGACTACCTTAGAAACCTTGTACGGTCCTTCCCAATTCGGAGCTAGCTTACTCTTTTGGCTGGGGAATGAGATAGCTAGTTTTCTGAGGACTAAGTCCCCTTCCTTGAGATTGGTGGGACGGACTCTTTTGTTGTTGGTCTGCTCGATTCTCCTCCGATAATTTTGCTGGCGAATTGAAGCTCTTTTACGGATCTCATTAATAAGGTCCAAATTCTCCCGGAGCTCTCTGGCGTTCTACTCTTCATCATAGGAAATAAGGCGAGGGGATGGCAAGCCAACTTCCAAGGGGATTACGGCCTTGGACCCATAGGTGAGGATGAAGGGCGACTCTCCTGTGGGGGTCCGTTTCATAGTGCGGTAGTTCCACAGTACGTTAGGAAGTTGTTCCGCCCATAAGCCTTTGGCCAATTTATCTAGTCTCTTCTTGATGCCAGAGAGGATCTGCTTGTTGGCGTTCTCTACTTGACCATTGGACTGAGGATGGGAGACGGAGGAGAAGCATTGCTGAATGCCTAGGTCTTCACATAAAGATCGGACTGTTGCCCCTGTAAACTGTGTTCCATTATCTGTTATCAGGACCCGAGGTACGCCGAACCTACAAATTATATTTCTCCAAAAGAACTGCAGCACTTTGTTCTCAGTAATAGTGGCCAGAGGTTCGGCCTCGATCCACTTAGAAAAGTAGTCGATTGCCACGACTAGGAACTTGAGCTGGCCCAGAGCTGGTGGGAATGGACCTAGCAAGTCCATCCCCCACATTGCGAAGGGAATTAGACTCGAGAGAGATGTAAGTTGTGCTTGGGGTAATCGGCGGATGTTGGAGAACTGCTGATAAGGGCTGCATTGCCGGACATGTTGCTCGGCATCTCGAAGTAGAGTAGGCCAGAAGCACCCGTAGTTCAAAACTTTCCTAGCAAGGGACCTTGATCCCGAGTGGGCTATGCCTATGCCTTCGTGGAGCTCTTGCAGGGCATACGGGGCTTCTTCCGGAGAGAGGCATCTCAAGTAGGGTCTGCCATCTACTTGGGTATAGGAGTGTTTGTACAAGACTCCTTCAATAAGGGTGTACCTCTCTGCCTTCGTTCGGATTCGACGGGCTTCTTTAGGATCCTGGGAAAGGGTCCCATCCCTAAGGAACTCTATCAGAGGCTTCATCCAGTTGTCACAGAGTTGGACGGGCAGCGACTCCATCGAGTCGTGGGCTTCCTCTTCTATGCTAGGCCTTAGGAGTACTTCGATGAGGACGGTCTGCTCGAGACCCTGGAAGGAGGAGGAGGCCAATTTTGAGAGGGCATCTGCTTGAGAGTTTTCTTCTCTAGGGATCCGCTGGATTTGTGCCTTTTCGAATGAAGCCATGAGACTTTAAACCTTGGCTAGGTACTTAACCATTCCGTCGTCTCGCACCTCGTAGTCTCCTAAGACTTGATTAACCACCAGCTGTGAATCACTGAATATCCAGACGCGTTGCGCCCCTACCTTGCGGGCCATACCCAGGCCTACTATTAGGGCTTCATACTCAGCCTCATTGTTGGAAGCTTTAAAGTTGATGCGGAGGGAGTATTGGAGAACAAAGTCGTCTGGGCCTGCCAGAATGACTCCGGCTTTGCTTCCTTCGGCGCAAGAAGACCCGTATACTATCCACATGGGTGGCCCATTTGCGGCTTGACTCACTTCCGGGATGGTGCTTTCTACTGTAAATTCAGCTAAGGCTTGAGCCGTGATTGTAGTCCGAGGCTGATAGGATATGTCATGTTGACTAAGCTCGATCGACCACTTCATCAGATGCCTGGAGGTCTCGGACTTGTGTAGGACTTGCTTAAGCAGCTGGTCGGTAAGGATGACCACCGAGTGGGATTGAAAGTAAGGACGGAGCTTCCTGGCTGCCATTACTAAGGCGTATGCTATCTTTTCCAACCTCGGATAGCGGAGCTCGGCGTCTCTAAGGACCTTGCTCACATAATAGATAGGCTTCTGAGCCTTGTCTTCTTCCCTTACTAAGACAGCACTGAGGGTTTGCTCGGAGGCAGCGAGGTAGAGGTAGAGTGTTTCCCCGAGAATAGGCTTACTGAGGAGTGAGGGGTTGACCAGATAGGCTTTCAGTTGGTTGAACGATTCTTGCTGCTGTAGGCCCCACTCGAAGTCCTTAGCCCCCCTGAGGGCTTTGAAAAAAGGAAGACACTTCTCCCCTGACTTAGACAGGAAGCGTCCTATGGCCGTGAGGCGTCCTGTAAGCTTTTGAACTTCTTTCACACTTGTAGAAGGAGCCATATCCAGTATGGCTTTGATCTTCTCGGGGTTGGCTTCGATCCTCCTTTGACTAACCATGAAGCCCAGGAACTTACCAGACGATACCCCGAATGCACACTTGTTCGGGTTTAGTCTCATGTTATGCTTTTTCAACACGTCGAAGGCTTCTTGTAGGTCGGCGATATGGTCGGACCCATGGATACTTTTGACCAGCATATCATCAACGTACACTTCCATATTTCGGCCGATCTGATTCTGGAAAACCTTATTGACGAGGTGCTATTAGGTGGCACCGGCATTTTTTAGCCCGAAGGGCATCACTCTGTAGCAATAGAGGCCTTGATCTGTGACGAAGGACGTCTTCGGGATATCTGGGGAGAACATTCTGATTTGGTTTTATCCGGAGAAGGCATCCATGAAGCTCAATAGCTCATGGCCCGAAGTAGCGTCGATTAAGGTATCTATGCTGGGGAGAGGGAAAGGATCTTTAGGGCATGCCTTGTTCAAATCCGCGAAGTCAATACAAATCCTCTAACTACCATTGGCCTTCTTGACCATAACAACATTAGAGAGCCATTCAGAATATTTGACTTCTTGTATGAACCGGGCTTTGAGGAGCTTGTCCACTTCTTCCTTTATAGCTTACTGGCGTTCAGGGGCAAATTTGGGCCTCTTCTGTTGGACCGGTTTGGACCCCAGAGCAACACTTAGGTGGTGGACGAGGAGGTCCTCGGAAATCCCTGGCATGTCTGCAGCGGTCCAGGCAAAGAGTTCATGGTTCTTCTTGATGCAAAAGACTATGTCAGAACAGAGGGCAGAGGGGAGGGTCTTGCTGATGAAGAATTTGCGGTTCGGATCTTGCTCTGAGAAGAGCACTTCCTCCAACTCGTCTACCGGTTTTGACATTGGCTGGGTGTTCCCTTGTAGGATTTCGAGGGTCTCGAGAGAAAGAATGGGTTCTCCGGTCGAGGTCATGTAGCATTTGCGGGCCATCTCCTGACTTCCCCTTACTTCCCCTACACCTGCCTTGGTTGGGAATTTCATTTTGAGATGATAAGCCAACGGGATGGCTTTTAAAGCAGCTAGGCCAGGTTGGCCTAGGATCACATTGTAAGCAGTTGGAATGTCGACGACCATGAAATCCATTGGCTCCGTCCGGGTAGAAGGAGTTTTGCCAGTGTTTACGTCGAGGGTTATCACCCCTTCGTTAGTCACTGGCACTCCCGTGAACCCATAGAGCGTATAGCCGGCGGGCTTGAGCCTGTCCCGCGATAATTTGAGTCCTCAGAAGGCTGCTAGGAAGAGGATGTTGACAGAACTGCCATTGTCCACCAGAATCCTCTCCACTTTGAAATTAGCCATGTGGAGGTTAATCACTAGTGCATCACAATAGGGGGTTCGAACACCCTCCAGGTCTTCATCCAAGAAAGTAACCAGAACTCCAAGGCCTTTGGGAGGGGGTATGCTGTGCACCGAGTTGACCTCCCTGATAAAATCCTTTCGAGAAGAGTTGGAGGTTCCTCCCACTGGACCCCCATGGATGAGGTGCAGGATGCGCTCTTCTTCGAATTCGGGGCTCTCGTCGCGCCTCTCGGGCCACTTATTAGCCCCCCTGGGGGGAGGAGGAAGATCAATCCGATCCTTTCTTACGAACTTGGACAGCTGCCCTCTCTGAATGAGGGCCTCGATTTCATTCTTCAGAGCCCGACAGTCATTAGTGTCATGGCCGTGGTCTCGATGATATCGGCACCACTTCTCCTTATCCCTCTTTTTTCCGGGGGGTATTCATCTTGAGGGCTGGAGGCAGAACTCCTTCTTTCTCAACTTCCATGAGGATAGTTGAAACATTGGTGTTGAGAGGGGTAAACTTCTCAAATCTGGGAGGCGGGCGGCGCTGACCCCCATTGTCCTTCTGAAGCTTCTTAGCTCCTTCATCTTCGGTTGCCTTTCTCTTGGTTTCGGAGGAAGACCTCTCGAAAGTGGAGCGATGTTCAGCTTCCTCTGCTCGTATGTACTTCTCGCTTCTGAGAAGAAGATCGGAGAAGTCTCGCAGTGGCTTTTTGGCGAGGGAGGAACGGAGGCTTGAGTTGAGGACATTGGATTGGAAGGTGGCTGCAGCGACCGATTGGTCAAGGGAGGCAATGGACCTAGCTTCCGCGGTAAACCACTTGACATAATCTCTTAGTTTCTCACCCTTCTTCTGATTGAGGAAGAGTAGCGAAATACTAGTCTTCTCGGTTCGGCGGCTGCTCACGAAGTGGGTGACGAAGAGGGCCTCAAATTGTTCAAAAGAGAAGATGGAGGATGGGGCGAGGCGGGAATACCATTCCCGAGCCGGACCTTGGAGAGTAGTTGGGAAGGTCTTGCACAGTAGAGCATCGGAAGCTTGGTGGATCATCATGAGAGTTTTGAAACTCTCGATGTGATCCTTGGGGTCTGACTCCCCCGTATATGTCTCGAACTGTGGTGGCTTGAATTTTGCTGGAACGGGAGCATCCATGATGGTGCATGAGAACGGAGGTCTGCTTGGGCGGAAGGTACTCCCTCTTAGCTCCTCTTCCCTGTCAAGTTGGCCGAGGCGTCTCTCCATCTCGTGGAGATGATGGTAGACAGCATCATCCCTTCGACGGTACCCTGGCAAGTCTCTGGACTCATCTTCGTACGAAAGGGAGCGTGGAGTTTGGCGATGGTAGCTAGGAGAATAGTGAGGATTGGCGATGTGATGGTGGTGGCTCGGAGCTTGAGGAGGAGTTAGGGACCGATGGCGAGGACTCTGGACCGGAGAAGGAGTGGGGACCCTCTGAACATTATTATTGTTGTTTGGTCGGAGATTGAGGGCCTGCAAGATTGTAGCCTGGAACTCTTGGAATTTGGCTCGGGTGATAGGTCCATTCTCGTCTCTCTAGGGCTGCCGACCAGTGGGAGAGTGATGTCTTCTTCGACGGTATTCAGGGGACTCTCTCCGCCTCCTATGAAGAGGGGACCTCCTGTGGTCGCGGCGACGAGGAGATCGCTCATTTGGACGTTCTGAGCGGGTGGCTCCCTCACGAGCCCGCCTTTCATCCAAACGGCAGCGAAGGTCCTCTTCTTTCTACCGGTTGATGAGGATGTTGCGGAGGTCTTCGGAAGGCCGAAGGTTGTGAGATGTCATTGAGTCGGTTGAAAGGTTATGTATGGAGATGTGGTCACGGTGAAGGGGTTGTTTCTGAGGGTGAGGACGATAGGTCCCTATACCAGCATTCTAGGGCCCGGGTGGAGCCTGTTGGTGTTGAAGATTTTGAGGAGGCTGCAACTACTGCAGAGGCTGATCAGGCTGAGGAGGGAGTTGTCCCTGCTACTGGACATTTTGGAGGGGAGCCTCCTGTTGCGGTTGAGGAGGAGTGGGTCCACGGTTGGACCCTCTGGATCTCAGTTTCCTTGGAGGCATGGCTGGAAGTGATCTTAACCGATGGAAGAGGATAGATTCCTATTCGTCGTTCCCAAAGACGGCGCCAATCTGTTGCCGCTGAAATCGGTGTGGGGGCAAACAGATAGATTTGTGGATTCTTGGGATGTTGAATAGTCAAACCTGAACAACTTTCACCGGAGTTTGATCGTGATCTCCC
Organism: Hemerocallis citrina; assembly: GCA_017893485.1. Classification (NCBI taxonomy): domain Eukaryota; kingdom Viridiplantae; phylum Streptophyta; class Magnoliopsida; order Asparagales; family Asphodelaceae; genus Hemerocallis; species Hemerocallis citrina. Next base: position 190,426 of record JACEHZ010000354.1, read on the forward strand.
GCCGTTGACCTGCAAAAAGTGCAAAACACCGGGGTTGATCCTGGCAACGCACACTCCGACGCTCTAGTCAGTAATCAGTAAGATTATGAAAGAGCTTTGATTGGCAAAAGATTGATTACCTGGTAACAGTGGAGGATGGGGGTATTTATAGCCGCCTTAGGGACCAGTTTCAGGATAAGATCAAATCCCTACTTTCCAGTGAATGGATAGAAGCGATCAGGGCCGTTGATTAAGGTTAATCATAAACCCTAATTATATCCGGCTGGACCGGGTTTCTTGCGGGTTGAAACCCGCACCCAGTTGAGGTGGATCCGTTCGTGGGTTGTTGGACCTTTGGAAAACAGACCCAGTACCCATTTCAGACCCGTTTGTAGGTAAATTTACCATTTTATCCCTGATCTTTGAGATTCGTGCCTGATTTGGATGGTTCCGATTTAACCCCAGTATTTAAATTTAATTAATTTTTGTACAAATCCCAATATGGGACAAATTTCTATCTCTTTTTATCCTCTTCTGTGAGAAGACAGCAGGTGGACCCCTCTTCAATTTTCTGACATCATCAGCAAATTGCAAACAGCACAAAGTGTGCTGTGTTACCAACCATGGGACCCCCCCCCCCCCACTTCACTATTTCTTTTCATTAATTACACAAATGCCATCAATCCATTTTTACTTTATACAAACAGCCATCAAACACTATTATATATACTATATATACTATTATATGTTATTTAGAAATTACAAGGTGTTACACACACCCCCCTTCAGAATCAGCGTCCTCGCTGAGCACGGGGCATGTACAATCTAGTGCAGGATCTCCTTTTCTAGCCGATGTGGAGTGGCGTACCCTGATTCTGCTAGCTGCACAGTACCCTGATTCTGCTAGTTGTACAGTCTCCTACCTGAGCGACCTGTCCCAACCTCGCTCCCTCTCAGGCATACTTACTCGTACATCTGCTAGCTCCATCTCAGGCATACATCTCACCCACTCTTACCCACGATCGGTGTCGAAAGTCGGCTCCGATACCATTTGTAACACACCTGCCCTGAGCTCGGACAATTTATACAATTTACAAGACAAATTATTTATAGTATAGTACAACTGCCCACAACAGGCTGCCTCTCAAAAGGTGGTTAACCGAATTCGTGACTCTTGATCATAGGCAATAGTATTTATATTTAATTAATTTTTGTACAAATCCCGATATGGGATAAATTTCTATCTCATTTTCTCCTTTTCTGTGAGAAGATAGCAACTGGGCCCCTCTTCAATTTGCTGACGTCAATAGCAAATTGCAAACAGCAAAAAGTGTGCTGTGTTACCAACCGTGGGACCCCCCCCCCCCCACTTCACTATTTCTTTTTTATTAAATTACACAAATGCCATCAATCCATTTTTACTTTATACAAATAGCCATCAAACACTATTATATATACTATATATACTATTATATGTTATTTAGAAATTACGGGGTGTTACATATATGAATGAAGGTATTCATGTAGTAAATGAAGAATCTAGGGAGGAGCATAATGAAACCCATCAATGACTTTACGAAAGATGTTGATGTGAATTACGATCCAGGATTGTGGGAAAGTACCAATGATTCTAAGAGAGTAATGTTGGCTCACCGAGGCCCTATTAAGATTTTAAAGAAAAATGATGGGTTTCCGAGAGACAAAAAGAGTGGTAGGTGCTTTTCATCCAAACTTTACGCACGTAATTTTCCAAATGGAGAGAAAAACGAATGGAAGTGGCTTGTCTATTCAAATGAGCTGAATAAGGTGTTTTGTTTTTGTTGCAAGTTGTTCAAGCATAAACCAATGTCAAGTAACTTGACAAAAAATGGGATAGAATATTGGCATAACCTTCCTACAAAGCTTGGAGACCATGAAAGCAATACAGAGTATTTGGCAAATATTGTGAAGTGGGTTGGTTTGCAAAGGAGACTAAACCTAAAGGAAACAATTAATAAAAAATGTAAGCACAAATCGGCTAGGAGAAAATTCGTTAGAAGAATGTACTCGTTCGCATTATTGCGGTTGTGAAGACCCTTTCTCGAAATAATTTGCCATTTCGTGCAACGAATGAGAAGATTTATGAGAAGAAAAATGGACAATTTTTGTCAACTTATTGAGCTTCTTGCGGAATTTGATTCAGTTATGCAAGATCATCTTCGGTGTGTGGTAGATAAGGAAATGCAACATCACTATTTGAGTCATAAAATTCAAAATGAGTTGATAAGCTTATTGGCTAATGAGATCAAAGAGAAAATTCTCAAAAATATTTTAAAAGCAAAGTACTTCTCGGTTATCCTTGATTGTACTCCGGATTTAAGTCATGAAGAACAATTGTCAATTCTGATAAGGTGCGTGGATGTTGAGGATGCAAGTGGAGTTAAGGTGGAAGAGTTTTTTTTTGGCTTCTTAAAGGTTGATGATACATTGGGGCTTGGTCTTTTCAAACGGCTTGAAGATACTTTGGTTGAACTTAAACTCCACATTGATGATATAAGAGATCAAGGTTATGACAATGGGTCAAAAATGAAAGGTAAACATCCAGGAGTACAAAAGAGACTTCTTGACATAAATCCTAGAGCTTTTTATGTATCATGTTGATGTCATAGCTTAAACCATACATTATGTGATATGAAAAAGTCTTGTGTGAAAGCTAGAATTTTTTTTTTTGTATATGTGCAATAGATTTATACTTTATTTTTGGGATCCACACATCGGTGGGATATTCTTAGAATATATGTCACGGAATTGACACCAAAAGAATTATCTGTAACTCGTTGGGAAAGTCACATTGAAAGTGTTAAAGCAATAAAAAATCAAGCATCGGAATTGAGAGATGCCTTAATTCAAATCGCCAATAGTTCTAAAGAGGATTTTGTGATGGCGGAAGCTAAAGGTTTGTGCAAAAATATTTTAGAGGATTTTGAGTTCATGATTAGTATGTATTTGGTACAAAATCTTAGAAAAAGTTAATTGTGTTAGCAAAATACTTCAACAAGAAGAGATTAAATTAGATGATGCAATTACAAATCAAAAGGAACTCATTATTTTCTTTGAAAAGTTTAGAGAAGATGATTTTGAAGACTTGATGAAAGAAGCGAAAGAACTTACTAATGATGTTGGCATTGATCCGGTCTTTCTAATGAAAAAAATTGTTTGTAAAAAGAAGCAGTTTGATGAGGATATGGAAGCGAATGCCGAAGGAAGCAAATCATCGGAGTATAATCTTAGAGTTACATACTTTATCTACATCATAGATCAAGCTCTTACATCATTAAATGAACAGTTTAAATAATTTGAGGTTTATGAAAAAATCTTTGAATTTTTGTTTAATGCGAAGTTCATAAGTGTTAGTGAAGAGACATTGAGGGAGCATTGCACTAAATTACAAAGCTTCTTGCACATGACCAACAATGTGATATTTAAGGAAAAGAGTTATATCAAGATCTTAGAAAGTTGAAAAAAATATTGTCAAAGGAGATAAGGAAATCAATTGACATCCTTAACTTTATAAGATTTTATTGATATGAAGGTGGTTTCCAAAGTGTATGGTTTTCTTATCGAATTTTGTTGACTATACCGGTTATGGTTGCCTTGGCAGAGAGAAGTTTTTCTAAGTTAAGGTTGATAAAAACTTACCTTCGAATTACCATGTCACAAGAAAGATTGAATGGATTGGCTATGATCTCAATCGAGAATGAATTTTTTGAGAAGCTTAAGTATAATGACTTAATTTAAGAATTTGCTTCAAGAAATGTAAGAAGAAGCATATTTCTTTGAACCAAATTGTAATCCGAACGTAATTTTGATTTTGCAAATGTAATCATATTTTGTTTGACTTTATGGTGTAGTTCAAGATTAAAAAAAAAAATGTAATCATGCTTTTATCAAAGATAGGTCCTTACAACATACCTAACATATTTTACAATGGTCTATTTGTACACTTGTGGTCACTTGTGGTGACAAATCTAGGAGGACATCTTCACAGAAAAAGTGGGTATCTTTAATTAATAAGCATTAATTTTCATAAATCTTGTGCTTCAACTTAAACTTAATTCTCTAAATTGTAATTTGTGAGGGATCTGGGCCTCCACAAGTTGGTGTTCATGAATGATATTTTAACTGAGGGAACCAAAGTAGGTATTATGTTCGAGGTCTGGTATTTATTAATCAGTTAGTGTTTTTATTGATTAGGTTTACCATTATAAGCTTCTTCTTTTTCACTAACAAGTTCCTTCTATTGACAGAACTACTTGATGGGTATATAAAAGTTTCTGGAATATACTGTCATTGCTGCAACAGTGTGCTAAGTAGATTTAGTTATTAGGTTCCATGTGTAACACCCCGAATTCCAAAATAGACTGAATTCAAGTTCCACAGGATCTTTTCACTTCACTTCGTAAAATTTCACAAGGAAATAAAACTTTACTTTAAATCAGAGTTACATTTACATTTACACTTTAAAAATGCGGAAGCAATGTTACAACTATTGCATAAATGAAATACAACAACACTTGAATAATCTTTAGTGATCAATTCCTCCTTAGTCTTTTTCATGTATTTATCCTGCATAGAAAACTGTGGGCACGTCAGTTCATTCAACTGACAAAATATTATACACGGTCATCTTCTCTATGCCTAAACAGTATAACAATTCTCAATACTTAACAAACCACAAACTTGTTCACAAATAAAGCTAAGGGGACTATCCTATTGATGTCGTGTTGTGAATGTGCACTTAGTCCTTAATGCAATTATTTATGTTATATGACACTAATGCATACTTGTTCAGAGTCTATGCAGCTCATACTACATAGGCCCGAGGGCAAGTCCTTAACCATTCTTCATCTTGTAGGGTTCAATCCCCCGCCATGATTTAATCTACTTCTGTAACTACGTTAAGTATACTAGATGTTCTATGAACTACGAACTCATGTCTAGGTGCCCTAGAGAGAATCTCAACGCACTGACACATAACTCATCATGCAGGCATCCTGTGGTAATTCACCTCCTACCAAAGACATGACACCACCCGCAGTTGCCAAACATCCCACGAGCGTCGCCACCGGGACGGTACTCTAGAGCAGTATTCACATCCTACTCATGACGCATCATGGGACATCCTGTGAATACTCTCACGCCGCCAATCCAACGGTTCTCATACTCAATGTTTTTCTCTTACTTTCATCACATCTTCACTATGTAACTAGTCCTTAATTTAATTGAATTATGAACAAAATTAATCTCTTAGGGTTAGCACTCCCACTATACCGGTCTTATTCATTCATTTCTCATGACCCAAATCTTGGTCTTTTCATTTCAAATATTATTTCAACTTTTCTTTCATTTTGCCGGTATGAGGCTTAGCTACATCCTAGTTCTTAATTTCAACTCATAATTACAACATGGAGTTTTCAAACTCAAAAAGTTCTCTTTTACAATTAACATAATTCCCTTTTCTATGAATCAAATCTCATACAAATAATTCAATTGCAATTCATGTATCTCATATGCAAAATTTATCTCTAAAAGTTTATTCAATTCTCATACTATTGTTCATTTCGTCTATTCAATTCCAAAGTTCATAAGTCGTATTTTCATACATAAACCAACTCAATTTAACTATCATAGTCCATAGAAAGCACAATTTAGATTTCCTTTCATTGAAATCTCTTCTTTATCCATTTGTGTAATTTCTCATCAAAATAATCACTTTTAGAAATTCTCCAAATATAGATTTCAATAGTTTTCAACACAATTTTACTTCTAACTCAATTTTATTTTAGTCAAATAGTACCCAATTAATTTTCATAAGTTCCACATGATTTTAGAGTAATTAATACGATTGTTTTCCCGATTTTTAGAAGCTAAGAATCCATTTTAAAACTCAAAAAAAATCAAAAGAAGTATACAGGCCGAGACCCTGAATCGAACCCGCGACCTGAAGGAAACCAATCGCAACCGCAAGCCAACTAGGCTAGAGTGCTCATGCGATAATTGAAGGGGATTAAGTGAGTAAGTGTTTTACTTTCGGATTTGGATTTTATTGAAAAAAAATCAAACTTAAAAGTCCAAGCCTCGGACTCGAACCCGCAACCTAAGAGACCACCCACGGTTACTGTGACACCCAAAGCGATCGCAAGCCAACTGGTCTAAGGAGCCAGATGGTCTCAAATTGAGTTGAATTATTTATAACCCAACTCTATGTTCATCTCTAATTTCCCAATTTTCAAAACGATTTTTGTTTCTTTTTCTTCTCTTTTTGAACTCAAATTTTCCAGATCTTAATATATATACAAATACAGTAAATCAGTGTTTTTAAAATCATTATTTACTAATAAAACATGCATTTCTGTTATGTTATGACCCAAATTGCTCTTAGGGCCCATTGGGCTTAGTATCTTCATATATGTAATAATTAGAATCAAATGAATACTAATCAACATTTTTGCCCTAATCTCTCTCTCCTACAGCCGGCTCTCCCTCTTCCTCTCTTCTCTTCCATCTTCTCAAAACCCTAACAATCCACAACCCATTCAAATCCTAACAAATTGGTATCAGAGCCAACACCAAAACTCCTAGTCCCGATCCCTACTCCTAATCACTTCTGCCACCCTCAGTCCAGATCCTCTCAGTCCTCTTCAGTCCAGATCCTGCCGACCGATCAGATCAGTCCCAGATCAGTCCCTCACCAACCAACCGATCAGATCAGTCCCAGATCTCCGACCGATCAGATCAGTAGAGGTCTTCTCAGTCCAGTTTTTTGTCGGGTTTCTTGGTCTTCGTCGTCGGGAGCACCGGAGGAGAAAGATATCAAGAAGGAAGGTTTGATTTTGTGATTTGAGTAATTAATTTTTGGGGAAAATTTTGGTGTTTTGTTGAATTGGGTTCAAGAAATTTGAATGGATACGTCGGCGAAATATGATATTGAGAAGTATGATGGGAAGACGAGTTTTGCATTATGGCAAGTGCGTATGGCAGCGATTTTGTCGAGCCAAGGCGTTAAGGATGCCATTTTTGGTCGAGAAAAATTGATTGATGCGGTGGCGGATAAGAAATGAAGAGAGATGGATGATAAAGCGCTCTCTATTATCCAATTGTGTTTGAGCGATTCGACATTGCAAGAGGTCCTATCGGAGAAGACCGCTAAGGCTTTGTGGGAGAAGTTGGAGAACATCTACATGAAGAAGTCCCTCACCAATCGACTGCGGTTGAAGTTGCACCTCTACACTCTTCGCATGGTTGAAGGTACATCAATTTCCGATCATATTACGGAGTTTGCATCTATTTTGAATGACTTAAGTAAGAATGATGTTAAGGTGGAGGATGAGGACCAAGCCCTTTTGTTATTATGCTCATTACCCGCATCATACAAGGCTTTTAGAGAAATGTTGATTTATAGTAGAGATAAAATTTCTCTGGAAGATGTTAAAAGCAATTTGCAAGCCAAGTTGCACATTGATAGTGAAATGACCAATAATGAGACGGGGAGCCAAGGTGTTGGTTTAGTTGTTGATCGAGGTAGGTTATGAGACCGAAACTCGAAAGATACAAGGACCCGTTCGAAGTCTAGGCACAAGAATTTGACGTGCAACTATTGTAAGAAGAAGGGACACATTAAGGCTGATTGTTTCAAGCTCAAAAATAAACAAAAGGCGGATAGTAAAGGTTCTTCTTCGGAGGAGGCCAATGTGGCCAAATGTGACGCGGTTGATACTCTTTGTGTGATAGATACTCGTGTTGATGATATACATTGTTGGGTGATGGATACGGGTGCTTCGCAACACATGACTCCGAATAGAGATTGGTTTGAGACTTATGAGCCTACGGATGGTAAGGTTATCATGGGGAACAACAATATGTGTAAGGTTGCTGGAATTGGTTCGGTGACAATTAAGTTCCATGATGGAAAGGTCCGAAGGTTGACGGGTGTGAGGCATATACCCAATTTGTCTAAGAATTTGATTTCTTTGGGGTCTCTTGAAGAAAAGGGGTGTAAGTTCCAAAGTGAAGGTGGAGTCCTTAGAGTCTCTAAAGGGGCTCTCACAATCATGAAGGCGAAGAGAATTGGAACTCTTTATTTCTTACAAGGTTCCACGGTCACGGACTCGGCCGCCATTGCACGTTCGGGTACTATATCGGATGAGGATACTACTAGGCTCTGGCATATGAGATTGGGGCATATGAGCGAGCGAGGAATGACCATTTTGAGCAAGAGAGGCTTGTTGTGTGGTCAATGCACGGGCAACTTGGAGTTTTGTGAGCATTGTGTATTTGGCAAGCATAAGAGGTTGAGCTTCTCCACGGCCATTCATTCGACCAAGGGAACACTGGACTACATCCATTCGGATCTTTGGGGACCTTCTCGTGAGCCTTCTAAAGGTAATGGTTCTCGTTACATGCTTACTTTCATTGATGATTTCTCAAGGAAGGTTTGGGTTTATTTCTTGAAAGAGAAAAGTGATGTGTTTCGCACCTTCAAAGAATGGAAGTCACTTTTGGAGAATCAAACGGGAAGGAAAGTTAAGAGGTTGAGAACCGATAACGGTTTGGAGTTTTGTAACCGTGAGTTTGATAATTTTTGCAAGGCTGAAGGGATTGTTCAGCACAAGACGGTGGTCAACACTCCACAACAAAATGATGTTGCAGAAAGGATGAATAGGACACTACTTGAAAGGTCTAGAAGTATGCTTTCAAATGCAGGTTTGGGTAAGGAGTTTTGGGCGGAAGCCATTAACACATCTTGCTATTTGGTAAATCGATCTCCTACCACTTCAAATGAGTTGAAGACACCCGAAGAAGTGTGGTCGGGTAAGATGGCCGATTATTCGAATTTGAGGGTGTTTGGTTGTCCCGCTTATGCACATGTGAATGAAGGAAAGTTGGAGCCTAGATCGAAGAAGTGTATTTTTGTTGGGTATCCCGCAAATGTGAAGGGATATAAGTTGTGGTGTCCCGAATCATCTAAGTTCCTTATTTCAAGAGATGTTATTTTCAATGAGTCGGCCATGTTGAAGGCAAATGATGTTGCACCCGAGCCGACTATTAAGGAGAATGAGACGATTGAGAATAAGGTGGAGTTTGAGGTGCCGGTCCAAGAAGGTTATGATTTGATCTCACATGATGATATCAATTTGGAGGAAGCCCAAGAAGAGGCACAACCATATGCATTAGCAAGGGACCGAGTTAGAAGAGAAACAAGACCACCTACGAGGTATGGATACTCCGACTTTGCTTATTGTTTGGCAATTGCAGAGGATGTGGAGTATTGTGAGCCATCTTCCTACAAGGAAGCCATTTCTTCTAAAGATGCGGCCAATTAGGTTGCCGCTATGAATGAAGAGTTACAATCTTTGCAACAAAATGAGACTTGGTCTCTTGTGAAGCCTCCGAGTGGTAAGAGGATTGTGGGTTGCAAGTGGGTGTTTAAGAGAAAGATTGATGGCTCAAATCCCACAGATTTTCGATACAAGGCAAGGCTAGTGGCTAAAGGGTACAGTCAAGTCCAAGGTGTGGACTTCAATGATGTGTTCTCTCCTGTAGTTAAGCACACCTTCATTCGAGTTTTGCTCTCTTTGGTGGCAATGAAGGATTTGGAATTGGAGCAAATGGATGTGAAAACTGCCTTCTTGCATGGTGATTTGGATGAGCAAATTTACATGAGCCAACCGGAGGGTTTTGAGGTTGCGGGAAAGGAGGACCGTGTGTGTCTTTTGAAGAAGTCCCTTTATAGCCTTAAGCAATCACCGCAGCAATGGTATAAGAAGTTTGACTCATTCATGGTGAGTATTAATTTCCATCGTTCCAATTATGATAGTTGTGTTTATTTCAAGAAGTTGGATGGTGGGAATTTCATTTACTTGTTGCTCTATGTGGATGACATGTTGATTGCAACCTCAAACTTGAAAGAAGTTAGGAGGTTGAAAGAGCAACTAAGTTCGGCATTTGAGATGAAAGATTTGGGGGCCGCCAAAAGGATTCTCGGGATGGAGATCACAGGGATAGGTCCAGAAGAAAGTTGTTTCTTTCACAAAGGAGTTTTGCCGAGAAAGTGCTACACCGTTTTGGCATGGAGAAAGCAAAAGTTGTTTCAACACCTCTTGCAGCACATTTCAAGATTTCGGCTGCTTTAAGCCTAAAATCCGATGATGAGAAGAAATATATGAAAAAGGTTCCATATTCGAGTGCAGTTGGGAGTCTCATGTACTTGATGGTGTGCACTCGATCCGACATTGCTCAAGCCGTTAGTGTGGTAAGTAGATATCTCTCTTGTCCGGGGAAAGGGCATTGGAAAGCGGTGAAGTGGATCTTCCGCTATTTGAGAGGTACTATTGATGCTTGTTTGGAGTTTGGTAATGGCAAGAAACTGACGGGTTTTATGAATGCGGATTTTGCGGGTGATTTGGACAAGAGGCGTTTCTTGACGGGTTATGTTTTTACCCTTGGAGATTGTGCAATTAGTTGGAAGTCTACACTTCAAGCCACCGTTGCATTCTCAAGTACTGAGGCCGAATATATGGCAATTACTGAGGCTATTAAGGAGGCTATTTGGCTCAAGTAATTTGTTGGTGAGATTTCTTCACTCGAGGGTCCTATTACGGTGTTTTATGACAACCAAAGCGCGATTCATTTGACCAAGGACCGCATGTACCATGAGAAGAAGAAGCACATTAACATTCGATACCATTTTGTTCGAGATGTGATCTCGGAAGGCAAGGTTGCCGTGAAGAAGATTGGTACCGAATCGAATCCGGCCGATATGCTCACAAAGCCTCTTCCAATTGCAAAGTTCAAGCTTTGTTCAAGTTTGATGTCGGTTTGTTTCTAGCTAGTTTGAGCTAGTTTTGTTTCTAGCATGTTGCTAGTTTGTTTAGGTTATATTTGCTTTATATTTTAGTTTGTTTTAGATGCAATTTGGTTCAAGGTGGAGATTGTTATGTTATGACCCAAATTGTTCTTAGGGCCCATTGGGCTTAGTATCTTCATATATGTAATAATTAGAATCAAATAAATACTAATCAACATTTTTGCCCTAATCTCTCTCTCCTACAGCCTGCTCTCCCTCTTCCTCTCTTCTCTTCCATCTTCTCAAAACCCTAACAATCCACAACCCATTCAAATCCTAACAATTTCTAACCTCATTTTATATTCTGATGTCCATAATTTCGACATTTAGAACAACCACATTTGCACACATTTTGAAATATAAATTTCTACAAAAATACTTCATTCCCTCATTCTTTCATTTATTTGTCAATCACATTAATTTAGAACACAAAAAAATTTCCTTTCTTTGCTACAATGAATTCATTCACAATTAACCAAATCAATTTCACATGAAGCATTCAATTTTGTCTCATATGTATAGATTTTCTTCACACAACATGATTTTAATTATCTAGCATGGCAAACATGATAGCTTCTACCATTTGAATTCACAAATAATCAACTAGCAATCATTTTAACAAACAACTTCTAAATTACCATCTCATCTCCAATTTAGCAAACATGAGTCCAATTTCAACTAGTTATTCTTTAATAATTTCATCAAAACATTTCTAGCATGGTATCTAGATTTAGAAGCATGAAAAACACCCACCTATTGGAGAAAATGAATTGAAAGTTCCTAGAATTCAAGAAAGTAGCCTTCTCCTCCTAGAATGTATTGCAAATTGCCTTCTCCTCCTTGCTCCTTGGTGTTTGCCGAAGCCTCCTTGCTCCCTTGGATGATTGGCCGGCCACCTCTAGGTTGGAACACACACAATTTTACACACTCTAATATTTTGCTCTCTTATCTTTTTCTCTCTTAATCTTTTCTCTTAGAAATTTGTTTAGTGCACTAATGAGAAGAAAAGCTAAGGTTATTTATACACTTTTAGGATGAGAGTAGATGGCTAGGATTTAATCAAGGAGTTAGAGATTAAGGACTAAGATGAGTTGGGAAGTTGTTGTAACTTCCATGAACTCAATAACTACCCCTCACCTCTAACCCACTCTCCCTCTCTCTCTTGGCCACAACCCGGCCTCCACATAGGTGTGCAAAGCACACCCTAGTTTGTGCACGTGCCCCCTAGTACCCCCCTATTATTAAGTTGTACTTACTAATTAATCAATTGTCTACTAATTGTGTCTACATGATTTACATATATCTTAAGCTAATAGGCCTACCCCATCCCTCCTTTCTCTATTTTGAAATAGAGAAAGGAGAGCAAAAGTAGGAACTGACACGTGCAGCCCACACCAATTGCTAAAACAGAATTAATTAAAAAAATACCAAAAAAAATCTTTCCTCTTCTACATCTCCCCAAAACCCACAACTCCTAACTCTCCCTACCCAAAACCCACAAGAGAAATTAATAAATATCTTAAGGAGAGACTACAAGAGAAATCGATCACAGACCGAGGGTTCCTTTATATGGAAATGGAAATGATATTTGTTAGGTTTTCCCCTTTTTTTTTTAAATAAATATTAATGTTCCATGAATCATGATCCATCCACGTTCTCTCCACGTAGTTCTCTCCACGCAATTGGGTGTGTACCTATACTTGATACCTATAATATAATTATAGGTGGAAAGGATTGGCACAAGAAATTGGTGTTAAATTCAAATTTGATTTTGTTAAATTTATTTATTTATCACTCACATCTAATTATTATATTATTATACTTTATACTTATATCTTAAGCTAATAGGCCTACCCCTTTTTTCTTTCTCCATTTTGAAATAGAGAAAGGAAAGCAAAAGTAGGGATTCGCACTTCCTAAATACGTGCGCATCACATTTATTAACACGTGCAGTACGCACATTTTCATTAAAAAAATATAAAAGCCCCAAACCTATAAATATGGAACTTAATTACTAGAACTGTGCTTTGCTCATTAAGTGTTCGATGAAATGTCTATGTAGTACACAATGTGTTTGTGAAAAAATGGTTTTGAAAAATTTTGCTCAACTAAATCAATTGTATCTCTGTATGGTGTATGTACTAATTTTTGAAACTTTAATTTACTACCTCATTTTCTTTTCAATTTTTAATTTGTGTTTTTGAAATTCTGAAATTTAAATTTGGGGAAGAGTACGGGTTGAAGATTGTAATGACTATAGTATCGAATCCAAGAATGAGATTTGGTATGAAGGTAGATGGTGGAGAGTAGGGTGAGGCGAAAAGAGAGGTGGAGGAGGATATTGGAGAAGCGGACGTCGTTGCAGTCGAAGACAGTGGAGACACGAGAGATGAAGGATAAGGCATATGAATAGGGTGTGAATTTGGAAGGGGGAGGGGACGGAGGGGAGGATTGAGATGAGACGGGCTAAGGCCAGACTGTTTTCGGTCATGATGTATACAAAGGCCGGAACTATGAGCATATTTTTTATGATAAATTTCACTAAACTATACACTTGAAGAATTAACTTCTCTCAATTCTCTCACACTTTTTTAAAGTTTCATATAATTTTATCAGTTCATTAAAATTATTTTAGTCTGTGCAATTTGCACAGGGTAACGCTAGTATTGAATTAAAGGTTGGGGTCCATTAGAACTCTTTTATGTCAAAAATCAAATAAAGTAATTTTGTGGAGAGTGCGTGCCACTACTGCTCACCAGGGCCGGTCTGGGAATTCGGGTTCTCCTAGCCAAACTTATGTTTTGTTGCCCCTTAGTAATTTTATTATAATAATAACAACAAAAAGTAAAAGTAAAAAACAAATAAAATAAATTTACGCAAAGCCATGGAAAGCATCAAATGTACACTAAGCCATGGAAAACAATTTATGCAAAAATATTTCATGATTTAAAATAAAAATCAATCTAGGAAATGAAAATTTTGTAAGCTCCAACAAAGCTATAGAACATTTAGCAAACTAAGATTTACCTATGTGAAAAGACCTTGGGCAGAAATCACAAAGAATAAGGTATCCACCATCCACCGCACAGATGCTACAAAGATTATCATTTTCACTAACTGGCAATTTTTGATATTTTGACATGGAAACAGATAGCTCATGAAGTGACACACCATTTCAAGTGTAAATATTATTATATCTGAAAAGAAAATGAAAAGAAGAACTAAGTAAGATTGTCGAAATGGAGAGAGTAACCAAGGCATTCAAGTTTCCAATACTCACGGCTTCCGCCTTGAAGCAACCACCATCATGAGCATCAAATAGAGAAGGACTGACCTGCACATTACAGTTGGAAATGATAGTACTTAGAAGCATAATTTGAAGCAATCATGGTGTAATACCCTGAAAATTTTTTATATGAGAATTGTTGATTTTACGTGTTGTTCACGTACAAATTTTTTAAATATGTTCTCTTATAAAATTGTCTCTCATAACATGAACAAATATTTCCTTTCTTTCTCTTTATTTCTAAAAGCCTATTTTTTAAAAAAAAGCCCAAGCCTATTTTCTAATTTAAGCCCACCCTAATTAATTAAATAATTTATTTTGACCCATGAGTCTAAAGCCCACTATTTTTGAAGCCCACAAACTAAATAATCTTTTAATTGTCATAACTTGAGAATAAAAGCTAGGGTTATTTATACACTTTTAGGATGAGAGTAGATGGCTAGGATTTAATCAAGGAGTTAGAGTTTAAGGACCAAGATGAGTTGGGAAGTTGTAGTAACTTCCATGAACTCAATAACTACCCCTTACCTCTAACCCACTCTCTCTCTCTCTCTTGGCCACAACCCGGCCTCCACAAAGGAGTGCAAAGCACACCCTAGTGTGTGCACGTGCCCCCTAGTACCCCCCCCCCCCCCCCTATTATTAAGTTGTACATTACTAATTAATCAATTGTCTACTAATTGTGTCTACATGAAAAGTTATGACAATTAAAAGATTAATTAGTTTGTGGGCTTCAAAAATAGTGGGCTTTAGACTCATGGGTCAAAATAAATTATTTAATTAATTAAGGTGGGCTTAAATTAGAAAACAGACTTGGGCTTTTTTTAAAAAATAGGCTTTTAGAAATAAAGAGAAAGAAAGGAAATATTTGTTCATGTTATGAGAGACAATTTTATAAGAGAACATATATAAAAAATTTGTACGTGCACAACACGTAAAATCAACAATTCTCATATAAAAAAATTTCAGGGTATTACACCATGATTGCTTCAAATTATGCTTCTAAGTACTATCATTTCCAACTGTAATGTGCTGGTCAGTCCTTCTCTATTTGATGCTCATGATGGTGGTTGCTTCAAGGCGGAAGCCGTGAGTATTGGAAACTTGAATGCCTTGGTTACTCTCTCCATTTCGACAATCTTACTCAGTTCTTCTTTTCATTTTCTTTTCAGATATAATAATATTTACACTTGAAATGGTGTGTCACTTCATGAGCTATCTGTTTCCATGTCAAAATATCAAAAATTGCCAGTTAGTGAAAATGATAATCTTTGTAGCATCTGTGCGGTGGATGGTGGATACCTTATTCTTTGTGATTTCTGCTCAAGGTCTTTTCACATAGGTAAATCTTAGTTTGCTAAATGTTCTATAGCTTTGTTGGAGCTTACAAAATTTTCATTTCCTAGATTGATTTTTATTTTAAATCATGAAATATTTTTGCATAAATTGTTTTCCATGGCTTAGTGTACATTTGGTGTTTTCCATGGCTTTGCATAAATTTATTTTATTTGTTTTTACTTTTACTTTTTGTTGTTATTATTATAATAAAATTACTAAGGGGCAACAAAACATGAGTTTGGCTAGGAGAACCCGGATTCCCAGACCGGCCCTGGTTAGCAGTAGTGGCACGACTCTCCACAAAATTACTTTATTTGATTTTTGACATAAAAGAGTTCTAATGGACCCCAACCTTTAATTCAATACTAGCGTTACCCTGTGCAAATTGCACAGACTAAAATAATTTTAATGAACTCATCAAATTATATGAAACTTTAAAAAAGTGTGCGAGAATTGAGAGAAATTAATTCTTCAAGTGTATAGTTTAGTGAAATTTATCATAAAAAATATGCTCATAGTTCCGACCTTTGTATACATCATGACCGGAAACAGTCTGGCCTTAGCCCGTCTCATCTCAACCCTCCCCTCCGTCCCCTCCCCTTTCCAAATTCACACCCTATTCATATGCCTTATCCTTCATCCTCGTGTCTCCACTGTCTTCGACTGCAACGACGTCCGCTTCTCCAATATCCTCCTCCACCTCTCTTTTCGCCTCACCCTACTCTCCACCATCTACCTCCATACCAAATCTCATTCTTGGATTCGATACTATAGTCATTACAATCTTCAACCCGTACTCTTCCCCAAATTTAAATTTCAGGATTTCAAAAACACAAATTAAAAATTGAAAAGAAAATGAGGTAGTAAATTAAAGTTTCAAAAATTAGTACATACACCATACAGAGATACAATTGATTTAGTTGAGCAAAATTTTTCAAAACCATTTTTTCACAAACACATTGTGTACTACATAGATATTTCATCGAACACTTAATGAGAAAAGCACAGTTCTAGTAATTAAGTTCCATATTTATAGGTTTGGGGCTTTTATATTTTTTTAATGAAAATGTGCGTACTGCACGTGTTAATAAATGTGATGCGCACGTATTTAGGAAGTGTGAATCCCTACTTTTGCTCTCCTTTCTCTATTTCAAAATGGAGAAAGGAAAGAGGGGTAGGCCTATTAGCTTAAGATATAAGTATAAAGTATAATAATATAATTATTAGATGTGAGTGATAAATAAATAATTTTAACAAAATCAAATTTGAATTTAACACCAATTTCTTATGCCAATCCTTTCCACCTATAATTATATTATAGGTATCAAGTATAGGTACACACCCAATTGCGTGGAGAGAACATGGATGGATCATGATTCATGGAACATTAATATTTATTAAAAAAAAAATCGGGAAACCCAACAAATATCATTTCCATTTCCATATAAAGGAACCCTCGATCTCGATCAATTTCTCTTGTAGTCTCTCCTTAAGATACTTATTAATTTCTCTTGTGGGTTTTGGGTAGGGAGAGTTAGGAGTTGTAGGTTTTGGGGAGATGTAGAAGAGGAAAGGTTTTTTTTGGTATTTTTTTAAATTAATTCTGTTTTAGCAATTGGTGTGTGTTGCACGTGTCAGTTCCTACTTTTGCTCTCCTTTCTCTATTTCAAAATAGAAAAAGGAGAGATGGGGTAGGCCTATTAGCTTAAGATATATATATATAAATTGGTAAATGTTAGTTACAAGCCATATAAGGAAACAAATTAGGTACCTTGAAAGACATGATACAAAAACAATCATGATCTAGACATCAGAAATGTTTTAAAATATGGTTTTTAGTACATATACCCCTAACAAATATGCTAATATCACATACATCCCTAATAAATGTATATTTTATATTTACCCCTATAGTAGATATTTTTAATTTAACCCTTACGGGATAAAAATCAAATTAAAAGATTAGGTTAGAAAATCAAGTAAGAAATAATGAAGAATTTTAGCGAGAATTAAGGGCCATAAATGAAAAGACTTTCGATCTATCACTAGAACTACAAGATTTATGTTAACTTCGGAGAATAAATGCGAGGAAGAAATATAAAATTACAATTATACACTACAAGTTTGTTATTTTCTTAAAAACCATAGAGGAATTTTGGGAAAGAGTTAATGAGTTTCGGTTGAGTTTACAACCGATTTGGTATACAAGCAGAACAAAGAAAGAAGTTAGAATGGTACAGAGGATGACATTTGAGTTATTTTCAGTCAAATTCAATATTAAAAAAATGAATATTCCACACTCATTATATGTTTGTTAACTAGAGGGATAACTAATAAGTGGAACACACATTGTTAGGGTAAGTATGAAAATACATATTTGTGAGGGGTTTATGTGATATTCACATATTTATCAGGGACATATACGTTAAAAACCTTTAAAATATGGGTAATGCTACACCTACTACCAAATCTACTACTTTTCTCTTTACTACCTTAAGTGGCACATTATTAATGGAGGTTATTGTAGAGTAGGTGGTAGGAACATTCAATAGTAATGTGCCACCTAAGGTAGTAAAGAAAAATGTAGTAGATTTGGTAGTAGGTGTAGGATTACCCTTAAAATATAGCTAAACTGTATGAAGTCTTCAAAACAATGCCAGACTGAGTGTGAAACAATATGAACCACAAAAAAACCCGAAGAACTTATTAATGAAATAGACTATACTTCACATTTTTTTAAAATATATATATATATATATATATATATATATATATATATATATACATACATACTTACTGAAATTGATTGTAGAAGCTGCATGACACACCAAAAGAAATGTGGAACTACAAATTAAAAAGTACTATCAAAGTTGTAAAACAATCAACAATATTCAGAAGGGTTTATAACATGTATACCCTAACAAATATGATAATATCATATATATCCCTCACAAATGTGTATTTTCGTATATACCCCTAAAAATATAGATTTTATTTCATATTTACCCCTACGTTAGATTCACTATGTTAACCATGACTTAACTCTTACTAGACGAATAAAAATCAAATTAAAAGATCAAATTAGACAATGAAATGTGAAAAGATTTAAGAGTTTTAAGGAAAATGAATAAGGAAACTTATAATCTATTATTAAAAAACAAGATTGATAGCAAATTTGGAGAAGTAACGTGATGAATAATATGTAGTTCTGGAAAATGCACTATTAGTTTGTACATTTTCTGAAAAAAATGAAGAAATTTTGAGAAGAGTTAATGAGTCGATTGGTTTAATAATTGTCAGGAATTACAAGGAGGAAGAAGATAAAATTTGAATGATAGAGAAGACAATATTTCAGTCATTTTTCATCAAATCCATTAAAAAAAATTTAGAATTCTCCACCGTTTTGAGTTTTTTTAACTAGAGGGGTGATTAAGATATGTGGCAAATATTGTTAGGGACAAATATGAAAATACATATTTATGAAGGGCATACATGATATTAAATTTTTTTTAATAAAAGGATAGAGTCAAACGACTCCAGCCTGTATAATTAAATATATAAATAAAAAAAGTAATGTACAGCCGACCAAACAGATTACAAGAGGTAACACCGAAGAAAATACAAGAAAAAGAAAGGAAAACTACTGCTAAGACAATAGCAGATAAGAGATCTGCCAAAGACAGCATCGCATGAAACAAAACTAAGAACAACCGCCACTCCTAACAACAGCAGCGAGAACGAAATAAACTATTACAAAAAAATTGGGTCGAGGAAGCAGCGCAGCAACGAACTAAAGCATGGAAATCACAGAAAAACACAGAGAGTCAAACTACCACAGCAACCTCAAAACTCGAAACCATGCGATGCCTGAAGCCATCAAGGGGGGCACATAGACGCAGCCTAACTCTCCAAAGGCACAAAACCAAACAACATCAATGATGTACAAAATAGAAACAAGCATAGAAGAGCCGTCACACACCAACAAAGAGCAACATAAGCAAATATCCAATAGATAAGGCAATGAGATAGATGGAGCACCATAGCAGATAAGGGAAAATGTAAGAGAAAAGAACGCATATAGAGCACGAAAACAAATAAGTGAAACAATAAGCTGATAACATCGAAATAGAAAGGCTTAATAGCGAGAGAAGATAAGCGGAAATCAAAAACAGCACCCAACCATCGAAGAAGGCAAAACCTGCACATAAACAAAAAGAGGAAAGAAGCAGCAGCAGCAGCTGATGGCGAATAAAGGTCGTCAAGATTGACAACTGCAGTGTAGATCAGAAATTAGAACAAAGTAAGAGAAAATATAGTAAAGGAATAAAGGTAAGAGTAAAAAATTAAGGCACATGAGCAAGAGGGCTAAGAATATGCGAAGCAGAAGCATTTTGTAGCTGAGATAAACATAATTTCACAACTTTCGGATGAGGGAGAGCAATAGTCCAGAAATTAGTGTAGAAAAGGCGATCCTCAATCAAGCAATTAATGGAGCGACAAGTATTAGTGAAAATTTTGTTGTTTGTTTCTTTCCATGTAATCCAAATCAAAGCCATTATCGAAATTTCCCAAGAGGTAAGAAAAGAACGCTTAACGCAATGAGATCTCCACTTACCCTACCAAGAAGACATAGAGCCTAGCCTACCATGAGTGAGCCAATCTCTCTTGCAAATAGACCATAATGGAAGAATGAAAGGACAATTAATAAATAAATGTCTAGCATTCTGGTGATGGATGTGACATAAAACAATTTCTGGCCTAAAGCTAGATTTTTTTTTGTTAAGATTTTCAACCGTAAGCAGTTTATTATGAATAGTTAACCATGTAAGGATGCGGACCTTCAAAGGAGCAAAACTTTTCCAGACAATATAAGCAAAAGGAGACGAAACACCTCCCAAATTAAGAAAATCATAACAGGACATAACAGAAGAAATACCCGACTTAGTCCTACGCCACAAGATATCATCTTTCGGATGCCAGATATATGATCTAAGTAAATTCGGCAAACTGAAAAATTGAGGATAAAGGACCACAGGGAGCGACCTACGGAAGGTGATGTTCCAATTCCACACGTCGTTAAGGAGCACGTAGTACTCGGCCACCGAAGTTAAGCGGTTGGTAGCTAGATGGAAAAGATCAGGAAAGTTAGAGGCCATACTGATGTTGCCAATCCAAATGTCAGTCCAAAATTTGAAAGAGACACTGGGGCCACAAATCTTAACAACCCGCATTTGAAGGGCTCAATGATTTTCCAAACACCTTTCCAAAAGGGAGAAGCAAAAGGAGGGAGGGAGGGGTGGAAGTCCTAGACTTTATGACGTCTGTAATAATTATTGGAAATGAGGTGGTACCAAGATAAATCTTCTTGTTTGAGAATCTTCCATAACCATTTCCCCAGAAGGGCTAGATTCTGATGGTGGAGATTAATAATGCCCATGCCACCCTTACTCTTTGATTTGCAAAAAATTTTCCAATTACAAAGATGTTTACCCACCTTGAGATTGGATGAACCGGACCAAAAGAAATTACGCTGAATTTGGTCAATCCTTTTGGTGACCCACAAAGGCACATAAAAGAAATACATCATGTATGGGGGGATGAAAGTACGTATAGAATTAATAAGAATAAGACTACTGCCTCTAGATAGATTGTGACCCGACCAAGCGTTGAGCTTAGATTCAACCTTGTCAATCACAGGAGACCAATCATTTTTCTGATGATCGCCCCATCTTAATGGGATGCCAAGATAAGAGATAGGGAGATTAGTCGCAGTGCAATTAAAAAAATTGGCAATCTCAATTTGGCGACTTACAGAAACAACCAACCAAACCACCGAAGTTTTGTTGAAATTGATAGATTAGCCAGATGCCTGTTCAAAGATATACAAAAGGAGCTTGAGATTCCGAAGGGTAGGGCCATTAGGTTTAGCAAAAATAACAATGCCATCTGCATATTGGAGATTAAGAACACCCTAGAATTCACTAAAACCACCAAGCCCTTCGATAATGTTAGCATCCCAAGCTTTAAGAAGGAGTTTGTTGAAAACGTCAACAACCAGAGAAAACATGAGAGGAGAGATAGGATCTCCCTGCCTAAGACCACGTTTGCATAAGAATTTCCTACCTTCTAGCCCGTTAATTAAAACAGATGAAGTACCAGCAAAGAGTCTAGATTTGATCCAAGAAATCCATCTGAGACCGAAGCCTCGGTGAAAGAGAATATCAAAGAGGAAATCTCAATTGACCTTATCATAAGCTTTTTCGAAGTCTAATTTCAAAAGGATTCCATCAGAATTAGAATGATGGCAGCTGGAGATTATTTCTTATGCATAAGAAACGCTATCAAGAATGAATCTATCTATGATAAACCCGAATTGAGCTCGTTCGATTAAAGGAGAAATAACATAATTGAGTCAATTGGCGAGCACCTTCATCGCAATTTTAAAGAGAGGGTTAAGGAGACAAATAGGTCTGAATGCGAAGACCTTATTAGCTCCCAACATTTTGGGAATGAGCACAATATCTGCGTAATTAATCCTATCAAATGAGAAATTACCATGAAACAGGTCCGGGTACATTACAAAAAGATCATCTTTAAGAAAATCCCAAATTTTTGGAATAAAAATGATGGAAAACCGTCAGGACCAGGAGCGGAGTCACTGTGCATGGAGAAGACCGCAGATTTAATTTCATCTAAGGAGAATGGAGCTTCGGTACTAAAAAAGTCATGTATTTCAGTACCATAAAGAGAATGTCAGTCCGAATGGATGGGACAAGGAGAGGAGGACCCCATTAGGGATCTAAAGAAAGAAAGGAAAGCCTTATGGAATTCTTCATTCGAACGTAATTCGGAACCCTCTTCCATAATGGAAGAGATTCGATTGCATCTTTGGCAAAGGGAGGTAAAATTATGAATGAAAGAAGTGTTACAGTCCCCAGCTTTAAGTCATTTAAGCTTGGCCTGTTGAGCCCATTTGATGTGATCCAGGTGTAAGATAGAGTGGTATTCTTTTTTACACTCACTTCTAATTTGTCTATCGTAGTCAGAAATTGGGAATGATTCTTCTAACTGATCAATGTGATGAATAGCGGAGAGAATTTTTTTTGCATAGTCCGCGTGTTGCGGAATCTCTCTTTATGCCAGATTTAACAACCTTGCTTAACCGCATGGAGTTTGAGGAGAATCCTACCCAGACCATGAGAACCAACCACCGAAGAAAGGCAGTTAATAATGAGATTGACAAAGATTTAATCTTTTAACCAAAATTTCTCAAAATGGAATTTGAACAGTTTGGAGAAATTGAAATTGGAATATAATCGAGTAAGCACGTGATCGGAACATGGGTTTGGGAAGGCTTGAACAAAAGAGTTATGGAAGAAAGAAATCCAATCATTGGAGACCAAAAAAGGGTCCAATTTTAGCCAAGGAACGAAGCAAGCACAAGTTAGACCAAGTAAAGGTTCTACCATTGATAGGTAGGTCAACAAGTTGAAGGGTGCGAATACAATCATTGAAATACTGAGTCTTGTTGTCTAGACAAGTTCTAGAGTCTTTTACAGGAAAATCTAGTAACATTGAAGTCGCAACAGGAAATCCAGAAACCATGAATACAGCCATTAAAGGAAAGGAATTCATCCCAGAATTCTTGGCGTAAATCAGGCGTCGACGATTCATAGACCATAACGATCGTCAGATTACAATTATATTCAAATCAATGAAGGGAGACAACCAGAAAGAATTTGAGCCGTTGGACAGAAATCATGATAAAAATAAAGGCTTTAAGAGTATGCATCCTCAAGAATGAGAAGCATGAAGGGGAATCCATTGAATGATAAAATTGCCACCCAGAGAGCGAGTAATAGAAGAGGAAATAGAGTCATGTTTGGACTCTTGGATAGAGAAAATATCGCAGCTAATAGTTTAAAGGAGATTGAAGATAGCTTCTCTTTTATGGGAGATATCAAGCCCATGAATATTCCAGGAGACGTTAATCATAATCAAAGTAGTCAACACCAGCTCTGGAAAATTCAAGCTTCCGAATGGATTGAAGGCAATCGGAATGAGAGGGGTCTACAGCGAAACCCATGCGTGTAGCAAGGTCTATCAATTCAAGATTAGAAAGAGAACAAAATTGTATTGATCACGATCTAGAACCTCCGAGACTGGAGGGATCTCAAGATTTTGAATCTGAGCAGCTAACGAGGGCATACATGATATTAATGTATTTGTTAGGGACGTACATGTTAAAAACTCTATTCATAAACAAATATGAGACTAAAAAATTAGTTACATCTCAGTTTTTCATACTTTGGATTGTTTCTTTTAATATATTTTTATTAATAGAACATGATAACCATTTTCATTAATAACTAAAAAAGAAAAATAAAAATAAAAAGAAAAACTATCGTTTTTTTCCTTTTCTCTCTTGGTTGTTGCCGCTAATATTTAACTAGTAATTTACACATGTGATGCACGTATATATATATATATATATATATATATATATATATATATATATATATATATATATAAGCCCTATATGGGCTTTCTTCTGTTGCAAACAGGTTGCGAACTGAGATCTAGGATCCAACGGCCCAGATCTTTTTTTTGAAAATTTTTGCCTTAACCCGTCAATGCAAACGATGGGTTAAGGCAAAAAAAATTAATTTTTTTTGCCTCAACCCGTCGTTTCCAAGAACGAGTTAAGGCAAAATTGTTTTTTTCTTCTGTATAGTCCATCTTCTTCTCTCGATCTCTCCCCACTCTCTCTCTTGTTTCTTCCCGAACCCAAACCGAACTTGGCCGAAATCGAGAGCTTCTCACTCCGGCGACTCCTCTCTCACTTCCCTCCTCTATCATTCCGGCGATTCTCTCCCTCTCTCTCTCTCTTCCGTCCGTTGCTCCCCAACCCAGAAAATCCTAACCCTAATCCAAACACAAACCTCTTCTCCTCCTCCGTCCGCTCCTCCTCCTCCGTCCGTTCCTCCTCCTCCTCTTCCATTCCCACACAATCTCTTTCTCCCAATCTCTACTCCAAACATCGAAATCCAACTCTCTCATCCCAACTTCGAAAGCAAATCGAAACCCTAGTTCGGCCAAAACACCTACATTGGGGAAATTCGCAGTTATTTTGTAAGGTAATGACTAATTCTTTACCTTAGTAGTTGTATTTGTGTTGATTTTTCATATTTTTTGGTCTTTTTCCAATTACTTGAATACATTAAAATTGCCCAAAATTTTTGTAAATGTAGAACTTTGTAAGTAGTATTTTGATGAATTTACACAATGCAATTGTAGTCGTAGTTGTTGTTAATCGCTCGACAATATTGTAGATTGATTCATATTTATAATCATTCGATATATATTAAACAACTTAAACGGTCCCAAAAATTATCGGAAACCTTGTGGGTGGGTCAGAATCACGACAAACAAGCTAACGGTACCTATTGGAGTGAGTTCGTCTCGCGTTTGGAAGATACGTCCGCGTATCGCTTTTGATAAAGTAAAACTAAAATAAAGCGGTACATGGCCGTATCTCGCAAACCATGGATCAAAACTCACTTCTACAAGTTGTGTTGCCTTGTGTTACGTGTATTCGAACATGTTGTAAGGTGTTAAAATTTTTCGAAGCCGTTTGTGCGGTTTTCTCAAGTTCCTCGAACAAGAACTAAGTAAGTTAGAAATATTTAAGTGCGGTTACACCTGAAAACCCTACAAACGAACTCCAAAAAATACAAACCACCCCGACTTGCACAAGTGATTTTTGACTCACGGTTCGAGAGATACGGCTGTGTATCACTTTTGGTTTAAAAAAACCCAAATAAAGCGGTACATGGTCGTATCTCGTAAACCGTAACTCGAAACTCACTTCTACAAGTTTTGGTGGCTTGTGTTCTAATTTTCTAAGTTTTATAAATTCTGGATGTCGTTTGTGAGGTTTTCTCACATTCATCGAACAAGAACTAAATTACTTAGAAATTTTTTAGTGTAGTTAGACTAGAAAACCCTATAAACAACCTCCAAAAAATATGAAATTTTGCGAGTAGGTTGGTCTCACGTAACACAAGTCACCCCAACTTGTAGAAGTGAGTTTCAAATCACGGTTCGAGAGATACGGCCGTGTATCGTTTTTGGTTAAAAAAAATCCAAGTAAAGCGGTACACAGCCGTATCTCGCAATCCGTGACACGAAACTCACTTCTACAATTTGGGGTGGCTTGTGTTATGTGAATTCGACCAAGTTGCAAAGTTTTATAAATTTGGGATGCTGTTTGTGCGGTTTTCTCACGTTCTTCGAACATGAACTAAATGACTTAGAAATTTTTTAGTGCGATTAGACTAGAAAACCTACAAACGACCTCCAAAAAATACGAAACTTTGCGAGTAGGTTGGTATCACGTAGCAAAGGCCAACCCAACTTGTAAAAGTGAGTTTTAACTCACGGTTTAGGAGATACGGCTGTATACCGCTTTTGGTTAAAAAAATCGAAATAAAGCGGTACACGGCCGTATCTCGCAAACCGTGACTCGAAACTCACTTCTACAAGTTGGGGTGGCTTGTGTTACGTGAATTCGACTATGTTGCAAAGCTTTATCAATTTTGGATGTCGTTTGTGCGGTTTTCTCACATTCCTCGAACAAGAACTAAATTACTTAGAAATTTTTTAGTGCAGTTGGACTAGAATACCCTGCAAACGACCTCTAAAAAATACGAAACTTTGCGAGTAGGTTGGTCTCACGTAACACAAGCCACCCCAAAATGTAGAAGTGATTTTTGACTCACGGTTCGAGAGATACGGTCGTGTATTGCTTTTGGATTAAAAAACCAAAATAAAGCGGTACACAGCCGTATCTCGCAAACCGTGACTCGAAACTCACTTCTACAAGTTGGAGTGGATTGTGTTACGTGAATTTGACCAAGTTGCAAAGTTTTATAAATTTTGGATGCCGTTTGTACAGTTTTCTCACGTTCCTCAAATAAGAACTAAAATACTTCATAATTTTTTAGTGCGGTCAGACTGAAAAACCCTGCAAATGACCTCCAAAAAATACGAAACTTTCTGAGTAGGTTGGTCTCACGTAACACAAGCCACCCCTACTTGTAGAAGTGAGTTTCGACTCACAGTTCGAGAGATAAGGTTGTATCGCTTTTGGTTTAAAAAAACCAAAATAAAGCGGTACACGGCCGTATCTCGCAAACCATGACTCGAAACTCACTTCTACAAGTTTGGGTGGCTTGTGTTACGTGAATTGGACCAAGTTACAAAGTTTTATAAATTTTGTATGTCGTTTTGTGGTTTTCTCATGTTCCTCGAACAAAAACTAAATTACTTAGAAATTTTTTAGTGCGGTTAGACTAGAAAACCCAGCAAATGACCTCCAAAAAATACGAAACTTTGCGAGTAGGTTGGTCTCACGTAAAAAAAGTCACCTCAACTTGTAGAAGTGGGTTTCAACTCACGCTTCGAGAGATACGGCCGTGTATCGCTTTTGGTTAAAAAAAAACCGAATAAAGTTGTACACGGTCGTATCTCACAAAACGTGACTCGAAACTCACTTCTACAAGTTGGGATGGTTTGTGTTAGGTGAGCCCGACCCACTTGCAAAGTATTGCTATTTTTCGATGTTATTTGTGCGTTTTATCCACATTTTTGCTTTTTTTATTGATGATAGAGGAATTAATGTAACCCGTATCAACTAACCTTAAATTTTTGGTTGATAGATAAATGGCTAGAACGAGGCGACCGAGAACCTCTTCTAGTAGCGCTAGTGGTGCACCATTTACAGAGGTAAGATTGATTATTATTATTGGTTTTAAATACGAATATGTTATATTGTATCAATAATAAAAACATTTGTATTTGTTCGTGTAGGTTGGTGGTCGTCAATCTACATCTGTCGAGGCCGGTCCGTTGTCTTCGGTTGCCGTTACACCTTCTGGACCGTTGGACTCAAGCTTACTTTCGTTGCAATCCATACACCGATCCGAAGCCGTGTGGAATGGGCCCGTAAAGAAGTGTAACTTCCGGAAGCACGCGGTTCTTCCCATGGACCCCCGTATCGCTCCGTACTTTGTTGAAGCCAATTTCTACGGAGCTCGATTTATGAGGGATGTGAAGCTTGATCGACCTCTACTTACAAATCTTGTCGAGCGATGGAGGCCGGAGACCCACACATTCCACCTAACGGTGGGTGAGATGACCATCACTCTCCAAGATGTAGCACTCATTACTGGGCTTCCAATAAATGGGGTCGCCATGACAGGAAACATGGCTTTGACCGAGTTGTAGTTGTTCTTGATTTGCTCGGTATCGACCTGGAGGTGTCGTTGGACAAAAAAAAGAGGACATTGAAAATGAAATCCTCAAAGATATTCCCGAAGATCATGATCCAGATCTAGTAGATCAAGCCATAGAGGGTGCTAAAGATAAAGTCGAAGCTGATTTTTGGGATGAAATCTTCGACGGTAAATCACTTCGAATTAATTGGTTGAAATTTCAATTCGATGATTATTTGACGAGTGATTCGAATGAGGAAGCCCTATAGTACTATGCTCATGCCTACATTCAGTAAGATCGGGGGTGTGATCTTCCCCAACTCATCTGGTGCGAGCGTGCCGCTCATGTATTTATCGTTGTTAGAATATTTCGGTATGGTCGCCGTTACAGTTGGGGGAGTGCGGTCTTAGCGTTACTGTATAGGAATTTGTGTGCCGTACAAATGGATGGCCCGATGGTTCTGTTGCAAATATGGAGTTGGGAACACATCCACATCGGATGTCCCCGTATTATTGAACCAACACCAGATTGGTTGGACGAACCACCAATTTCAGATATGTTACCACCTTTAGGGGTATATTGGGCAGGGCGGCACACGTGGGTCGATAACCCACGCTAATCTCTTACGTATTATAGAGTTGAGTTAGATAACTTGCGGGACAAGTTCATCAATTAGGTATCGTACTCGACCGATAAGCTGGAAAGAGTTCCACCGATATGTTTGGCTGGTGCACTTTGATTGATGGCTGCCCCACTTGTGAACTTTTCTATTGTTGAGTTCCAGTATCCGGATAGAGTGATGCGGCAATTTGGATATCAGCAGAAGATTTCTAAAGTCCGCTATTATGACAAAAAATTACACGAGGTGAAAGGAACGGGTCGAGTGCCCAACTTCGATTGGATAGATTTTCACTGGGTCCATGTGGCCAACTGGAATACCTTGCGCTAGCAGATGACACCGAATATGATGTTCGTCGCTATACCGTACGATGGCTCGTTTCAATAGGTTTACATGACGTGGTACAGGCGCATTACAAGATTGTATGTTTCTCCACAAGACGTTGTACCAGTTGGTGTCCAGATTCTGATTCCCCCAACCAAGGAAGAACCACCACCGGCATATTCCTCTTCCAAGCTGATGTATCAACCAAAGGCGTCGACGTATCGGAACTTGGTTAGTCTAACTTCATGCAATTTTCATATATTTCGTATGCATGTATTGTTATTTGAGGACGGGATGATAATATAGATAATGTTTATTAAATTCTAAATTTCAACCTAATGTAGATTGAAAACATATAGGAAACAGTTCAAATAGCTTCTCGCACCCTGAAGAGTAAGGTACCCGATAGCGTTAAGGAAATAATGCGGGAGATTCTAAAACCATGCGCCGTAGTCTTGAAGGGTAGGTGAAGGTCCCAAACTTGATGCATATTTAAAAGCCAACGTGGCAGGTTCTCGGCGAAAGAGCGTGACAAGGCCGGGAATTCACATCGCCGAGCCACAATAACTCCAACAACAGGAACCACTGGAAGTAGATGTGGAGGAGCAGTGGTTGGATGAACCTCAATCCCCCGAGACTCAAGGTAGACACCGAAATCCCCAACGGAAGAGGAACCCGCCTGATCAATTCACACTAAGTGGATGCAACCCGCGTGGTTGGAAAAAGTAGTATCTAACAATAGCTTTATTATTAGTAGTTTAGTATTTTGTTGATGATTTTATTCCTTAAATAACTAATACAAAGTTTTTTTCTATGTTGATAAATGTTGTAGATAAATACCGGGCATGCAAGGAAGTCAACCATGAAGATAAATGTATTGATCCAGCTAGGCTACTTTAGATTGATAGTTGAAATGAATATATTGTAATGAATATGTTGTAATTGCTATTTGAGATAATTCCACAGATGTAGATGAATGAATTGTTCTGATATTTGCAAAGTTTCGTGTTGTCAAATTGATGTGAAAATTGTTAAGATTTTTGCTGTTAAATTGTTGTGATATTATCCGTGATTTTATATATATTGCTGTGAATGAATTGTTGTGATCTTAGTTTTGAATCTGTGAATGAATTGGTGTGATATGTAATTGATGTGAATTGTTGTGAATGAAATGTAGATGAAATGTAATTGATGTGAATGAACTGAAACAGGCGAGCTTAACCCTGGCAAAATAATTTAACTTAACCCGTTATTCATAATAGCGGGTTAAGTTGAAATAATTTCACAGCCACTCATTTTATGAAGTTGAATTTTCATCCACATACAGCAATTAGAACTGGAAAAATATTCCTACCTAACACGTTATTGGCAATGACGGGTTAGGATCACTTAACCCGTCATCTCCAATAACGGGTAAAGTAGGAAGACACTGGGAGAACTTCATATTGTAAAGAATCCACAAAGAGAAATACACTGTCAAAATCTCCCTACTTAACCTGTTACTGACGATGACGGGTTAAGATCATCGCCAAAAACGGGTTAAGTAGTAAGATATTGGCAGAACTTCATCTTCGAAAGATCAATTTTTCTACCACAAAGAGAAATACACTGTCAAAATCTTCCTACTTAATCCGTTATTGACAATGAAGGGTTAAGTGCATCACCAATAACGGATTAAGTTGGAAGATATTGGCAGAATATCTTTTCAAAAGATCAAATTTTCTACCACAAAGAGAAATTAATTATTATAAAATCAATTGTATGGAGTTTGAAATTAATATTAGAGTTGTGAGGATATTATATAGAAATTAAAAACTAGTATTCCAAGTCGAGCCCTATCTGTAACCCTACACTAACCCTTGCCATAACCCTCTAACCCTAGACCTAACCCTATCTAGATAATTTATTATATATTTTTTTATGAAGATAATTTATTTTCAAAAATTCAAGTGTTTTTTTTTTTAAAAATATTCTCACTTAACCCATTAATAACGATATTATGCCACCTAATGCGTTCATTAAAAAAAGAAACATTAAACTTTTTAATTCTTGAAAAAAAATTAAAAAAAGAATTTAAAACAAAATAATAATATATTTGAAAAATATAAACAATAAAGTTCATATAAAAAAAAGTAGAACCTATCTGTAATCCCTACACTAACCCTTGCCGTAACCCTCATAACCCTCTAACCCAAGCCCTAACACTCTAACACTCTCTTAAACTGAATTCATTGTTTATGAAGAATGATCTGTAAATTTTATATACAAATATTATTTGTAGTTTCCAAATTGTTTTGCACCCAAAACAAAGGTTCCAATATAAATTATAAAATTCATTTATAAATTTGAACCCCAAAAAAAATTATAAGAATTGGGGGAAAATTATATAAAAATAAAGTTATAATTTTAAAAAGAAAACATTATAAATTAAAAGAATCAATTTTAGAAGTCTAAACATTGAAGCTGATAGAGCGCCAAGTCCAGCACTATCTCTAACCCTACTCTAACCCTCTAACCCTAGCCCTAACCCTCTAACACTATAACTCTTAAACCGAATTCAATATTTATGAAGAATGATGTTAAATCTTTATTTTTTACTTTAAAATATTATATGAAATTTTTTAATTTGTTTGGATAGTTGATTATATATTTTTTATGAAGAGATTTTATTTTCCAAAAGAAGAAGATTTTTTTTAAAAAAAAAATTAAAAGTATTATGAAATTGTTTTAAATCTTGTAAAAATATTTTAAAAATACATTATTAAACAAAATAATATAATTGACAAATGTAAACATTAAAGTTCATAAAAAAAAAGTAGAAGATCTATCTCTAGCCCTACTCTAACCCATGGCATTACCCTCATAACCCTCTAACCCAAGTCATAACCCTCTAATACTCTAACCCTTAAACCGAATTCGATGTTTATGAAGAATGATGTGAAATCTTTATTTTTTATACTAAAATATTATATGGAGTTTCCAATTTGTTTGCATAAAAAAAGTTCCAATATAAATTAAAAATTCATTTTCAAATTTGAACAAAAAAAATATACGAATTGGGGGGAAATTATATAAAAAATAAAATTATAGTTTTAAAAAGAAAACATCATAAATTAAAAGACTCAATTTTAGAATTGTAAACATTGAAGCTGATAGAGCGCCAAGTCTAGCACTATCTCTAACCCTAGCTCTAACCCTCCGACACTATAACTCTTAAACCGAATTCAATGTTCATGAAGAATGATGTTAAATCTTTATTTTTTTTACTTTAAAATATTATATGGAGTTTTCAATTTGATTGGATAGTTGATTATATAATTTTTTTATGAAGAGATTTCATTTTCCAAAAAATGAAGAAGATTTTTGTAAAAAACATTAAAAATATTTTGAAAAGATATTAAATCTTGTAAAAAAATTAAAAAAATACATTATCAATCAAAATAATATATTTGAAAAATGTAAACATTAAAGTTCATAAAAAAAAGTAGAAGATCTATCTCTAACCGTACTCTAACCCATGCCATTACCCTCATAACCCTCTAATCCTAGCACGAACCCTCTAACACTCTTACTTTTAAACTGAATTCTATGTTTATGAAGAATGATATTAAATATATATTTTTTTAAATGGAGTTCTGAATTCGTTGGCTAAAAAAAATAAAATGGTGCAATACAAATTATGAAATCAATCCTAAATAGAAAATTTTAAAAATATTTAAAATGGGGGGAAAATATATATATACCAAAATTTATATTTTAAAAAAATTACATTTTAAAACAAAATACAATAATTTTAAGCATTGAAGTTGATAAAAAAAACTAGACCTCCAAACCCAGCACTATCTGTAACCCTTCCAATAACCCTCTAACCCTAGCCCTAGCCGTCTAACACTCTAAACTCTTAAACCGAAATCAATGTTTACGAAGAATGATATTGAATATGTAATGCCCCGATTTCCATACACTGGGAAACCATGACATAAGCCAAAATCTTTTCCTTCAATTAGCCACAATACACAGAAAAACAGGAAAATTTAAAACTTTTTATTCAACACAAATGTATTATAAGTCCGAATGTTATAAAACTGCAGTACATTACATCAGTGTTACAATAATGTCATACAAGCCCAAGTGTTACAAACTTTCAATAAAAATTACATCAGAGTACAATGAATAATATATAACACTTGATACTTTCACTTAGATGCTCCTCAACATAAATAAATTACAATAGATATTACAATGGTGACCAACATATATTACAATTGAAATCGACACTTTGCTTCTCTTGCCTTGAGTCCTTCTGAATCCTGTACCTGCAATTTTGCAATCCATTACCTGTTGAAATGGGGACGTCAGTACATATACTGACGCTTTAAGGCTGATAACTAGCAGCGATTCTCAACTTTAAACAAACAGATTGATGAAAAGAGAAATGTGTATATATAATTGATGTGTCAGTGTATGCTATGACTTAGACTCTAATGCAAGATTAACTAATGCAGTGATGCTTTTATTCTAATGCAAGCGAGTCTCCGGAACAATATGCGTCCCATACGACATACGCCCATAACAAGCCATTTCTTCATATATAGGGATTTGAACCCGCGCTATGAATTCTACTCTTGTACTCAATCTGTTTCTGAAGATACAATGTGACTGATAAGGTTGCTCTGAAACGGTCTAATCCCGTCATTCGCAGTCATATAGTGGTGTCTCCGTTTGCCACTATTGGCCGGCGTACCGGACCTCACTCAAAAATCTGACGAACCATTGGAGTTAACTACAACACAGGTTAGCTCGAAGCATCCCCTGTGGGCCCCTAGCAGATAGACCTTAGTCTATGGCTTGTTTGCCTTTCTTGATATAGAGCATGACAAAGTTCCGGGGGTCCATCCCCTAGCTCCGACAGGAATTGTTCCCACCCTTATCATGGCAATTCAGAAATTAACAGATGAGATACGGATCCCGTGCTCCCAACCCGTGAGAAGGCGCAAACCGTATCCCTTTGACAGGAAGGGTACAACAAATAACACCACCTAGTGTTGACCTATAGAGTAGGTCGGATCATAAGGTATCACCCTTAATACCAACTCTTTCCCTTCGGCGAAAAATGATAATAAATAAGGGTTAAGTAGTAATAGCCATAAGTTACAACCCTAACGATGTCAATAACTCTAAACAATCCGAGGGATGACAACAGTACTAACACAACATGCTAGGTCTTAAGTTAGACTTCGCAAGATAACTCTACTAGGTGCTCTACCTAGACTTACCAAAATCCCTAAGGATTCTATTCATAGCCTATCGATCCAATATCCTAGCAATACGAACGTATTCGCATGCTACTACCCTGAATTTGGATTTCTTCTATGCTCCGGTCCGCGATCAACCTACACCGGTTAAGATCTGACGGTATACAAGAAGTGACTCGTCCACAGTCCCTTAGGAGTAAAATAAATACACGTCTTGATGGTCAATAGCTCATAGGAGAATGATATCACCCTAAACGAGCAAAACAAACTGCGTACTAGCTAATAAGCTATATACGAGTAAACAAAACACATACGAGCTAAATGAGCTGCGTATGAAACCAATAACTACGTACGAGCCAGGTGAGCTGCGTACAAGACAACCACATATCTACAAGCCAATTAAGCTACATACGAGATAGATGAATCACATAGAAGCAACATAAATTCTTCTAACAACCTAGAAGCAAAGTAACATGCTCACTAGTAAAACTTGATCTTTTATAATTAGAAGCAACAGAAGAATCTTCTAACAGCCTAATATAAGCATACTACTAATGAGTACACAAAAGCGACGTGAAAAGCCTTCAACAACCTAGAAGCAAACAGTGATGCACTTATCAGAATTCGACAAAATTAGACTTTTTAAAAAGGTGAGAATATCTACTACAACTCTCTAGTTGAACACTTTTTTAGATTCGGTAAGGAACTCAAAATTCGGTCCATTAAACACCATTTCAAACAATAACAGTACAGCCAAAAGCTGAAACTTTCCAAGCTCATAACTTTACTATACTTGTCGAAATTTAACGAAATAGGACATTTTGAAAAGGTGAGAACATCTACTACAACTTCCTAGTTGATCACTTTTTCAAATTCTATAAGGAACTCAAAATTTGGTCCTTTGAACACAATACAAAGCAACAAAAGATAGCTCGAAGTTACAGCAAAGCTGAAACTTCTAAAGCTTGTAACTTTTGCTCTACTTATCGGAATCTAAAAAAACTAGACATTTTGAAAAGGTGAGAACGTCTACTACAACTTTCTAGTTGACCACTTTCTCAGATTCCGTAAGGAACTCAAAATCCGGTCACTTGAATACACGCAAAAATTAACCAACAGTAGATTTCTTAACAGAAAAGCTGAAACTTTGAAAGCTTGTAAATTTTTCTCTACTTGTCGGAATCTAACGAAACTAGACATTTTGAAAAGATGAGAACATTTTATACAACTTTCTAGTTGGCAACTTTCTCAGATTCTGTAAGGATCTCAAACTCCGGTCACTTGAACACATGCAAAAGTTAACCAAACTGTAGATTTTCAATAGATAAGCTAAAATTCTAAAGCTTGTAACTTTTGCTCTACTTATCGGAATCTAACGAAATAGGACATTTTGAAAAGGTGAGAATCTCTACTACAACTCTCTAGTTGAACACTTTTTCAAATTCAGTAAGGAATTCAAAATCCGGCCCGTTGAACACACGCAAAAATTAAACAACAGCAGATTTCTTACAGAAAAGCTGAAACTTTGAAAGCTTGTAACTTTTGCTTTACTTGTCAGAATCTAACGAAACTAGATATTTTGAAAAGCTGAGAACATCTACTACAACTTTCTAGTTGACCACTTTCTCAGATTCCGTAAGGATCTCAAAATCCAGTCACTTGAACACACGCAAAAATAACCAACAAGAGATTTCTTAACAGAAAAGCTGAAACTTTGAAAGCTTGTAACTTTTGCTCTACTTGTCAGAATCGAACGAAACTAGACAGTTTGAAAAGGTGAGAACATCTACTACAACTTTCTAGTTGACCACTTCTCAGATTCCGTAAGGATCGCAAAATTCGGTCACTTGAACACACGCAAAAGTTAACCAAACTGCAGATTTTCAACAGAGAAGCTGAAACTTCTAAAACTTGTAACTTTTGCTCTACTTATTGGAATCTAACGAAATGGAAAATTTTGAAAAGGTGAGAATCTCTACTACAACTCTCTAGTTGAACATTTTTGTAGATTCAATAAGGAATTCAAAATCTGGTCCGTTGAACACACTCAAAAATTAACCAACAGCAGATTTCTTAACAGAAAAGCTGAAACTTTGAAAGCTTGTAACTTTTGCTCTACGTGTAGGAATCTAACGAAACTCGACATTTTGAAAATGTGAGAACATCTACTATAACTTTTTAGTTGACCACTTTCTCAGATTTCGTAAGGATCTCAAAATCCGATCAATTGAACACATGTCGATGTTAACCCCAAACAGCAGTTTGTTGTTTTTGCTTTGAAACTCGCTGTTTTGGGGGAAACGTCTATTTAACCTAGTAAATTAACCCAGAAAATTTTATAAAAATTAGAGTATGGTAACAACACATAGGAGAGCCTCTAAAATTATTTTGGGCTCAAGATTCCACCTTTAGCATAGGTAATTAATTCTAACCCTAAAACTACAAAGATTGAATCTTTATGCTTTATTTTTGTGTTCTACCACTTCAA
Organism: Hemerocallis citrina; assembly: GCA_017893485.1. NCBI lineage: Eukaryota > Viridiplantae > Streptophyta > Magnoliopsida > Asparagales > Asphodelaceae > Hemerocallis > Hemerocallis citrina. Next base: position 226,876 of record JACEHZ010000354.1, read on the forward strand.
TCTTGTATGCCTTTTATTCTAGTCCATAAACACTCATATTCACATGGAATTAGTCCAATCTCTTATAACAACATACAACAACAACAAAACAAACAAAACAGTAGCAAGAAGTTGAGAACCCCCACCCAAAAGTGTAGGAAGAACTAGCTAGCTTCTTCTCCTCCTTGCTCCTTGTTCTTGATCCTCTTCAAGAACAACCTCCAAATGAACCCATGAAATCCTAACCCATGAATTTGATTCTCTTTCTTTTCTTTTCTTCTCAATTTTTCTAAGTATAAAACAACTAGAAGAAGAAGTAGAAATTTGAAGAGAGGATGAGATGAAAATGAGATGGAGAAAACCAAAAAAAATGAAAAGGGCTTCTAGCCCTAGGGTTGGACGGTCAAGGGGTTTAAATAGGAGGAGGGGGTGAGTTTTTGTGGTTGAGAAGAGAACAAGTGTTCTCATTCTTTGTGGCTCAAATCAATTGGAATCAATTTGCAAATAAATATTGCAATCAATGTCCTACTCATTTCTAACCCTCCATTTGATCATGATTAATAAAAAATAAGAGAAATTTTCCTAAAATCACATACTGCATGATTCCGTACAAACGTACGAAATTGATACGGTACATGTACGTACCTATATCTGTCTATACAAATAATTTTTATTAGTTAAAACGAATAATCTCTACCAAAAATATTTTAATTCAGAAATAATAATAAAAATATTTTATTATCGGCTCGGAAGATTTCAGTACCAATTTGATACAATACAGATGTATATAAACTGGTATATATATAGATATTGTTTATTAACAAAACCAGGTAATATCCATCAAAATATTTCCATTCTAAAAATAAAAATAAAATAATAATAATAAAATAATAATTTTTTATAGCAGACCCGGATATCAGACATTTTCTCAAAAACGCATTTTACAGGATTTTGTACAAGTGCACAAAACCGATACAATGCATATATATACTTACTAGTATATATATACAAATAACTTTTTATTAGTAAAACCAAGAAATTTCCATAAAAATATTTTAATTTTAAAAATAATAACAATACAAATATAATATCCAACCGGGATATTACAGAATATTTATTTTTAATTAATAAACATTATATGGAGTTCTCGATTTGATTGGAAAGTTTATCATATAATTTTTTTTCGAGAGTTTTTATTTTTAAATATTCAAGTTATTTGTTAAAAAATATTCCAACATAACCCGTTCTTGACATCACCAATAACGGGTTAAGTAGGAAGATGTGGCAGAACTTCATCTACGAACGAACAAGTTTTCATCCACATAGATAAGTACACTGGGGAAACATTCAAACTTAACCTGTTATTGGCAATGACGGGTTAAGTGAGCTTAACCCGAGCTTAACCTGTCATCACCAATAACGGGTTAAGTTGGAAGATATTGGCAGATCTTCAACTCGTCAACATGAATTTTGTGCAAGTTTTCTTCCCCAAAGACAAACACACTGTCAAAAAATTCCAACTTAACCCGTTATTGTAAATGATGGGTTAAGTTAGCTTAACCCGTCATTGTCAATAACGTATTAAGTTTGAAGATATTGGCAGACTTAAACTGTTGAAGATGAATTTTATGCAAATACACTGTCAAAATATTCCAACGTAACCCATTATTGTAAATAACGGGTTAAGTGTACTTAACCCGTCATCGCCAATAACGGGTTAAGTTTGAAGATATTGGCAGAACTTCATCTTCCAAAGATCAAATTTGTACAAATTTTCAGTCAACTTAACCCGTTATAACCGTTAACGGGTTATGTGGGAAAAAACAAAAAAAAAATATAAACACCCACAGCATATATATACCATCTCAAACAGTTGAAATTTTTCACAAATTTCACAAATTTCACATATCAAGATTTTATATCATTCACACATACACAAAGTTCACAAATTTCATCATATTTATACATTCTCAAATCAATTACAACAACAACATTCACATGTCAATCACATTACCATTATTATCGATCATTCACTTTTTTCGGCAAATTTGATACACTAATTGCAAATTACATACACCAAAAATATACTTATAAATTCAAATACATTTACTTGAGCATATATACAATCAAAAGTTTGAAACTTTTTGATGATTGACGCCTTCCATCGACACGATCATGTTTCATTCCAAACCTACAAAAAAAATGTAGAAATGAATAATTGTCTTCTCATCAATTGAAATTAGTAATAAAGGAATTCAAGTTTAATATGACATACATAGTACGAAATTTACCTTAGCAAGAATCTTCACCTTCATCGTCATCACTCACTTCACCGGTTGGATCTTTTTCATATGTTACCGATCCACTAAATAAATGAGAAGACCGAGTTGGTGAACAACAACAAGTTAAGATTGATTGAGTCAAATTAATATACACTTAGTCTCGGATATATTACCTAGCCATATTTTTTGGGCAATTTCATGAATCGTGACATACGACACGAAGGCATGTCCTGCAAAGTCTTAGTCTTTTCATTTTTTGTGATTCTCTTATGGACTTCAACCTCTTCCCTCTAGCCCTTTTCTTTGTAGTGCATTGTACAGGGTCCCTCGCCGGTGGATGTGCATGTCCACCACTCTCCGGTTTTGCGCTATCTTCGCGGTGTGTGCTAATCCCGGGTTGAATTTGAGAAACGCCTTCAATGCCCTTAAGCATGTAGTAGAGCATGTACTTGTACGTTCCCTTGGAAGAACAACCCAGATTGACCAACTATCTTGAGTACTGACTCAATTCACAATATCAAAAGGCAAAATTGTCACCCATACTATTGGAAACAGGTCTACTGCTTCCTTTCAACTGATCTCGGGTCCATCGTCTACAAATATATTGCTCCGATAGTACGGTGTGACCGGTGAACCGAAGAATTGCGAAAGATGTTTGCATGGAATGCCTACGAATTCATACATGGAATAAGAACATTTAGCCATTTGACGGTGTTTGCAAAAAGAAATCGCCCTTTCCAGTTCTGAATTTCCACAAATCATTACAGAATAAACTGAACTATCCGGTGTATCCATACTTGCAATGAAATTCAAATTAACTAATAAGCTTTTTTGCACTTCTTGTTAGAATTTGTAGAAAATCTTCAATGTGTATGTTCCCGCCATTTGTGACTCCATCACCCATTCGGTCTTTACTTTAGTCTCTCCTCACGATTACAATGAGTTTCTTTAAGTTTCTCGTGTCTTTATTTTACTAAGACTCGATCAAAGATGACGACAAATTCATGTAATGAGTACTTCTTATGGGTATGTTGCTTCACGAATGAATGCAGAGATTTGCTCCGTTGGGTGCTCAATATGCCGCCCCAAAATGAATCTCTTGCATAGACGGGAGCCCAATTCTCACGAATGTTAAATTTATCGTTCAACCATTTGTTATTCTCATGTTTGCATTGCGCAATCAATATTTTCCACTTCTCTTCAAAATCAGTTTTATATTCCGTCGTATAGAGATACACTTTAAAACATGCCTAAACTCATCGATATTATTTGACATACACACCTCATGTGGTAACTTATCCAAAATATGCCAAATGCAATATCTATGCTCAGCGTTAATGAAAACTTTCTTCAATGCAGTACCTATTCCACGATCCCCATCTGTCACGATGCCCAACGAATCGTGAGGCATTACTCCTCGCCACTTTTCAAAAAACCACTCAAATGAGGATGCCTTCTCATTTAGAATGAACCCACAACCTAAGAATATTGATTTCCAATGATGGTTGACTCCAACAAATTGTACGAATAACATCCTATATCGGTTCGTATTGTAGGTGGCATCAAAGCAAACCACATCCCCAAATACTTCATAATTCTTCCTAGCGATACTATCCACCCAAATACAATGGGACATTCGCCCTTCGATATCTACTTGGTAATCATAAAAAAATAAAGGATCGGTTTCCTTTTTCGATTCAAAGAACTCAATTAGCATTTGCCCGTCATGTCCTTTCATATTTTCTATCGAGTCCCTCCTTAGATTGCTAACATCGGTTCCAGTAAATCCAATTTTCTCATTACCTCCACTTGCACCTTCGAAGAACAGCATTTGTTTGCATATAAGGACATTAGCTTCGGTAAGTTGATCAATAACTTTTTTATCTGATTTTGACAATACACGATTTCGAGGCAGCAAGTGACGTCTACCGGGTGAGGTAAATTTGTGATTATTTGGTTCATTAAATGAATAAATAATCCATGTATTACTTTGTTCGATTAGTTTTACATGAATGAAAGCTTTGCAACCCATTTTAGAAGTAGTTCCCCGTTTAGCTTCATTAGGATTACTCGGTGACTCCCCGGCTTTATTACATACATATAATTTGTCTACTACATCGGTTCTTTTGTATTTATTTCCACCCTTACGCATAGCAAAATCTGCACTTCTACAGTATGGAGCATAAAATTTCTCCTCTTCATCTAAAATATAAAACATCATACCTATCTTCGGTTTTAGGTGCTCGCCCACTTGCGGCCGAAATTCATCCAATTCTTGTGCACGAATAAATTTTCCTCCGTCAACGGAACTTCCTTCAACACTGTCCATATCCTAAAAAAATAAAAAATTCAACAATTATAAATGCGAACCGTTACAGTATGTGAAAAAAAAAATTCTAAGTAATTTAGTTCTCATTCGAGGAACGTGAGAAAACCACACAAACGGCATCAAGAATTTATAAAACTCTGCAACTTGGTTCAATTCACGTAACACAAGCCATCCCAATTTGTAGAAGTGAGTTTCGAGTCACGGTTTGCGAGATACGGCCATGTACGCTTTATTTGGGTTTTTTAACCAAAAGCGATACACGACCGAATCTCTTGAGCCGTGAGTCAAAAATCACTTTTACAAGTTGCGATGGCTTGTGTTACGTGAGTCCAACATACTCGCAAAGTTTCGTACTTTTTGGAGGTCGTTTGTAGTATTTTCTAGTCTCACTGCACTAAAAAATTTCTAAGTAATTTAGTTCTTTTTCGAGGAGCGTGAGTAAACTGCATAATGGGCATCTAATATTTAAAAAACTTTACAACTTGGTCGAATTCACGTAACACAAGCCACCCCAACTTTTAGAAGTGAGTTTCGAGTCACGGTTTGCGAGATACGGCCGTGTACAACTGTATTTGGGGTTTTTTTAAGTAAAAGGTATACACGGACGTATCTCTCGAACAGTGAGTCGAAACTCACATCTACAATTTGGGGTGGCTTGTGTTACGTGAGACCAACCTACTGACAAAGTTTCGTATTTTTTGGAGGTCGTTTGTAGGGTGTAGGGTTTTCTAGTCTAACCGCCCAAAAAAAATCATAAGTAATTTAGTTCTTTTTCGAGGAATGTGAGAAAATCGCGCAAATGGCATCCAGATTTTTTTAAACTTTACAACTTGGTCCAATTCACATAACACAAGCCACCCCAACTTGTAGAAGTGAGTTTTGAGTCACGGTTTGCGAGATACGGCCGAGTACCGCTGAATTTGGGTTTTTTTTAAACCAAAAGCGATACATGGCAGTATCTCTCGAACCGTGAGTCGAAAATCACTTCGACAAGTTTTGGTGGCTTGTGTTATGTGAGTCCAACCTACTCGCAAAGTTTCGTATTTTTTGGAGGCTGTTTGTAGGGTTTTATAGTCTAACCGCACTAAAAAATTCTAAGTAATTTAGTTCTTATTCGAGGAACGTGAGAAAACCACAAAAACGACATCCAGAATTTATAAAACTTTGCAACTTGGTCCAATTCTCGTAACACAAGCCATCCCAACTTGTAGAAGTTAGTTTCGAGTCACGGTTTGCGAGATATGCCCGTGTACCGCTTTAGTTGGGTTTTTTTAATCAAAAGCGATACACGGCCGTATCTCTTGAACCGTGAATCAAAAATCACTTCTACAAGTTGCGGTAGCTTGTGTTACGTGAGACCAACCTACTAGAAAATTATCGTAATTTTTGGAGGCCGTTTGTAGAATTTTCTAGTCTAACCGCACTAAAATATTTCTTAGTTTATTTGTTTTTCAACGAGAAACGTAAGAAAACCGCACAAACGGCCTCGAAACATTCCAGCACCTTACAACATGGTCGAATACACGTAACACAAGGCAACAAAACTTATAGCAATGAGTTTCGACCCACAGTTTGCGAGATACGGCTGTGTACAGCATTATTTTAGTTTTACTTGATCAAAAGCGATACACGGACATATCTTCCAAACTGCGAGACGAAACTCACTCCAACAGGTATTGTTAGCTTGTGTGTCGTGATTTCGAGCCACCCACAAGGTTTCGGATTTTTTTGGAACCATTTATGCCGTTTAACAAATATCGAACGATTATAAATATGACTCAATCTACAATATCATCGAGCAATCAACAACAACTACGACTACAATTGCTTTTGGTAAAAATTCATCAAAATACTACTTACAAAGTTCTACATCTATAAATTTTTGGGGCAAATTTAATCTATTCAAGTAAGCACAAAGACACCGAAAAATTATGAAAATCAGCACAATGACAACTACGAAGCAAATAAATTAGTCATTACCTTACAAAATAGCTGTCAATTTCTATAATGGAGGTGTTGTCGCGAACTAGAGTGTTTCGATTTGCGCTGGAAGTTTGGAGGTGAGATTGGATTTCGAAGTTTGGAGGAGAGATTGGGTCACAGATTTGAGTGGGAATGGAGGAGGAGTAGCGGCAAGCGGCAGTAGAGGAGAAGAAGTTTGGGTTTGGATTAGGGTTAGGGTTTTCTGGGTTGGGGAGCAACGGACTAAAGAAAGGGAGAGAAAAGCCAGAATGAGAAAGGAGGAAAGTGATTTAGGAGTCGCCGGAGTGACAAGCTCTCGATTTTGGCCGAGTTGGGTTTGGGTTCGGGAAGAAACGAGAGAGAGTGTGGGGAGAGATCGAAAGAAGAAGATGGAGTATACAGAAGAAGAAAAAAAATAACTTTTGCCTTAACCCATTCTTGGAAACGACAGGTTAAGGCAAAATTTAAAATAAAAAAAAATCTGAGCGCCCAAATCTCAGTTCGCAACGGGTCTCCACACACAGACCCGTTTGCAATCGAAGAAAGCCATATATATATATATATAAATAATCTCTAATATTATAATGGGAGATTAAGGTTGTCATTTGTAAACAACCTGTAATTTGTAAACATTCAACTATCTAATCTCAACCATTAATTTTTAAGTGGGAGTTATTGTAATATATATATATATATATATATATATATATATATATATATATATATATATATATATATATAATCTCTAATATTATAATGGGAGATTGAGGTTGTCATTTGTAGACAACCTGTAATTTGTAAACATTCAACTATCTAATCTCAACCATTAATTTTTAAGTGGGAGTTATTGTAACACCCCGAATTCCAAATAAATCTGAATTCGAAGTTTCATAGGATCTTTGTATATGTATATATATATATATATATATAATGGGAGATTGAGGTTGTCATTTGTAGACAACCTGTAATTTGTAAACATTCAACTATCTAATCTCAACCATTAATTTTTAAGTGGGAGTTATTGTAACACCCCGAATTCCAAATAAATCTGAATTCGAAGTTCCATAGGATCTTTGTATATATATATAATAATTTTTAAGTGGGAGTTATTGTAACACCCCGAATTCCAAATAAATCTGAATTCGAAGTTCCATAGGATCTTTGTATATATATATATATATATATATATATATATATATATATATATATATATATATATATATATATATATATAATCTCTAATCTTTAATATTATAAGAGCTGAGGTTGTCATTTGTAGACAACCTGTAATTTGTAGACATTCAACTATCTAATCTCAACCATTCATTTTTAAGTGGGAGTTATTGTAACACCCTGAATTCCAAATAAACCTGAATTCGAAGTTCTACAAGATCTTTGCACTTCACTTCGTATAATTTTACAACAACAAAGTCTTTTTACATCATAACACAGCAGAAAATAAAATACAACAATGATAAATGTACAACTGTAACAACTTTAGCATTTAAGTCATCATCAGCAACAAATTCATCTGTATATCTTCTTGTAAATTCCAAGTCCTGCATAGAAACTGTGAGCACGTCAGTTGCTTACAACCAACGAAATGTTATACACGGCCATCCTTGCTATGCCGAAAGTATAATGATTCTTTAATACTTTAATAAACACAAACTTGTTCTCAAACAAAACTAAAGAGGGACCATCATGTTGATGTCGTGGGTGCTGTGCACTTAATCCTTAATACAGTTATTTATATTTAATGATACTAATGCACACTTGTTCGAACTTATGCATCTCATTCTCCATAAATCCGAGGGCAAGCCCTTAACCGTTTTTGATCTTGTAGGGTTGGATCCCTCGCTATGAGTTAAACTACTACGGTAACTACGGCAAGTATCCTAGATGTTCTATGAGTTATGAGCCCATGCCCAGACAGCCTGGAGGGGAATCCCACGTCATGACATGACGTATCATGCAGACAACCCATAGACAATTCGCCTCCGTCATGGAACGATGGTATTACGTAGTCACCAAACACCCCACAAGCATCACCACGATCTCGATAATTCCGGAGATAGATTCATGTCATGACATGACGCATCATGTAGACAGCCTGTGAAAATTCTCACACCGTGAATCCGAGGCCCTCATACTTGTGTTTTTCTCTTACTTTCATCACATCTCCACTATGGTGTAGTCCTTAAGTTTTTAATTTGTTTTAGAAGAAAATCATCACAACCTAGAGCTAGCTTACCCTATCGGACTTAAACCAATACAAGAGACAGTCAGCCCAACCTAGCTACTTCTCAAGAGATGCTCAACCCACACTGGTTAGCTCTCAAATTCATTAATAAATACTGTCGGTCACTAGGATCTCGCCTAACATTTAGATTCCAACAACTATCTCTTTCTAGAGATTAATAATATGTTACATTCAATCTCAAAATAATATTTCAATTTCTTTATTCATAAACTTTTTCTCAAGAAAACATTTCTTCATAATCTCATAACATGAAATAATTCAATTCAACTTCTTTTATCAATTTAATCACTCATAACATTGTGTGAAAATCAAATAATCTTAATCAAATGTTAATAATCATAAAATCTAATCGAGATGAAATCTAATTGCATTCCAATTTTTCATCTCTCTTTAATTAAACAAGAGCCACATTTTAAGAATTATCAAGTTCTTCATTCCATAGATTTATTATAAAAACACTTCTAATTCTCACAAATATATGTCAAAAACATTGTAGAAATATTTTTTATAAAGTCTAAATAATTTTAGAAGAATAATAGAATTTTTCCCAATTTTTATTTCTCTTAAAACACTTGAATACTCAAAAAAATCTAAAAGAAAAATAAAAGAGCAGTGGTCGGATTCAAACATAAAGCCAAACCCCCCCGACCCATGAACAGTACCAGATCCAAAGCGCACCCAAAGACCAATAAGTCCAGAGTGACTAATTAATATGATATGGACTCGAATTATAGTTATGTATATACTTTCAGTGATTTGATTAAATCGAAAATTCAATAAAACAGAGCCACTTCATGACTCGAATCTGAGACCAAAGCCTCCTCTCATGAACAGTAACAGACCCAAAGTGCACTCGAAGACCAATAAGTCCAGAGTGACTTACTAATATGATATAGGGTTAAATTCTTTAAGTATCCAGTCTCGGCCTAATTCATTTATTTAAAACATAACAATCAGCCGAACTTCAATTCATCACGCCAATTTTATTTACTCTTACCACACACTTCAAAACTACAGTAACAAATATTTTCTGATTGTTCATGTATCAACGCAAATTCCGCAATTTAAAGATATGTAATAAAATTAAGAACATCCCAATGCCATACACGTTCACTAAATTGTAAAGTATTATTCCACTACACATTCGTAGAATTCTTTTTTTTTAGTGGCAATTAACATGATGAGAATTTTCCCCAAAATTTCAATATCAATTCTAATCAAGCGAAATTTTAGTTTCTTTTTCACAATTTTCCTAACAATCTTCTTATACAAAAATTAGAATTTTTCATGGCATTCTATCTACTATTTTGCACAATTTGAATTTCTAATTTCACTTACAACCTACTTCATAAAATTTTCATCTAACATGCATTTTTCCATCAATCACAAATTTTTAGCTTTTTCATACAACGTGCAACACATCAAATTTTTAGAGAGTAAATTAAGCAATCTATATTTACCATACCAATCAAGATTTAATAATTAAATTATATATCATCTAGCATGCAACCTCTTCCTAAAATTAGAAAGGATTTAAGAAACACCCGCCCAAAATTGAAGAATTTAACAAGCAATAATTTCCCTTCGAAGAGCTCCAAAATCCCAAGAGCAAGCAAAGGTCCACCGAAGACCTCCAGCCATCAAAAACCCGAGAGCTCTCTCTGCCTCCTTCTCTTTTTCACATACATATATGTATATATCTACATATGTGTATATATATACATGTTATATGTATATGTATAAGAGAATATATAATAAGTTATATATATATGTATGCATGGGAGAAGGTGGAGAAGCAAAAATGATTTTGCTTGGGGGGGGGGGGGGGGGGGGGGGGGGGGGGGTTCGGAATGACAGAGGAAAGAAGGAGGGGGTTTCGGATCTTGACAGAGAGAGAAAGGAAAAGATGAGAGTAAAGGTAGGGGTGTGGTGATTATAAAGGAGATTATGTGATGGTTATATTAACTACCCCCACTAATACAACCCACTAATCCACTCTCTAATTCAAAACTTTTCTTTTCCCTCCATCCCCAAAACAGCCGGCCACCTTCTTCATGTAAAACACGTGCATGTGCATTGCACTTGCACACACTTCACTCATATACATATATATGTTTAATTTAAAATAAGGTTATCATAGATTGTAAATGTTTAAATAAAATTATTTTAATTTAATTATAAATTAGGTTTTTTATGCACAAATAAAATAAACACACATACTTCAAAATTTTATTTTGAAAACGAATACGCCTAAATACGTGTACCGCAAACACGTGTGTCGCACGTACCATATCAAAATACAAGATCGACTTTATAAACGAAAAAATATTCAAAGATAATCGAAATGCAACATAAGAAAAAATATATTTATTATACACATTCAGTAATGTAATTAATATGTATATTGAAAACACGTGCACCATACGTATAAAGAATATTTTAATCAAAAATAGGAGAAAATTGAATTTCTGTTTATAAAACGAATTCGAATACATAAAATAAATAATTGTAATACATAAAAAATATTACACATAGCAGTGGAAAATACGTAATCGATACGTGCATCGATAACACGTATAAAACACGTAAAAATACATAGAAATTTAATATTTGAGTTGACTCAAATAGGATAAAAAGAATTTTAAGAAGACGGGGATGCATAAATAGTCGAAAAACAAAATACGGATTGGAATACTTCACGGATATTATCCGTAATGGTACAAAATACACGTGCGTAACACACGATGGGCAAAATTATCATTTTCAATTTTGCGGTGTGTTACAGTTATATTAACCATTCATTACTAAACTGTTGTTAGTTACCATAGTACCCTCATATTTCAAATTTATTTATAACATAATTATTTACAAAAGTGTCACTTATATAAAATAAAAGTTTAGCCACTAAGGCTAATTTGTAAAGAGTATGTGATAAGTAAAGGGAGGTCTCAGGTTCGATGCCAGATTACATCTTATTAGTTACTATATAAAAAAATTTAATTGGAATGTGCATCGCACGTGCAGATTACTAGTATATATAAAGTAAAAACTCTCGCTGTAGTCTGGCCTCGAACCGAAGACCTCCTTCATATTAATTCTGTACGAACGATACACGTAAGTTGGTATGATTACAAACGACAAGAACAACTCTCCCATTATAATATTAGAGCTTAGAGACTTACACGTGCGATACACATCTTAATAAATATATATTTTTAAAAGTAAAAACTCTGACGTAAGTTGGCCTCGAATCCTGATCAGCCAGCTAGCTCTTTTTTACAGAGACAATTTATGGCAGGTATTAACTATTTAACTATAACTGTACGGTGATTGATGTAGACAAATGGAGATAGTAATTACAACACTGGAAGATCATATACAAAGCCAAACAAGCTGAGGCAGTCCTGTTTACTTGAAACAAGTTAATTGTGACTGAAAATCTGAAATACTTCTGATGAGTATCACTTCCACGAACTTCAGCTTAACTGTCTAAGCCATGAAGTAGTGAAAGATATTTCTTAGTATTAGAGCAGCCAAGGGACATTTCATCGTTGTCCAAATAACCAAACAAAGAGCGTTGGGTTAGGGCTGATCCTACTCATATTATTCTGAGTAGTTTGTGAATTTCCTTAATGTTACCTTACCAGTTAAGGTTATCCAGTGATGGGGTTTAGTTTGTACTGTTTTTGCATCAATTTGAACTGCCCTCAGATTTCCTTTCTTCTTCCAGTTACTTTTTTATTTTCCTTTGGTTACTATATTGTATATGTATATCTGGTACTTGTTTTGAGAAACTAAGTGCAAACTTTATATGATCATGTGCTGCTTCTGCATGTCTGACTATTTATTTCTTATAATTTCAGTATCTTTGAAATAATAGTGAAGCATGGTGCCACCCCCTTCCTGGTAGGACTCCTCATATTTGAGAATGATGGTCTTAGAGAACGAGCTACTGCTGCAATCTGAGAATGATGGTCTTAGAGAGCAAGCTACTAGCAAATTGATCACTTTTGGATAGTTTTTTTTTTCATGTTATGTTTTTCATACTAGGCCTTTGTCGAAGACTGTCAGCTTATGTGTAATTACCTTAAAATGTGACTGCATAACATTTTCAATGAATTATAAAGCTTAATTAAAATTTGGTTCGCCTTTTATTATTTTGAGCAAGTAAGTTTTTTATGAAATATATATGCTGAACATTATTATTGATATCAAATTGGGATATATTTGCATGTCTGATTGTTTATAGTAATTTTTTTGGCTCGTAAATATTTATAATTTCTGATTTCGAATCCAAAAAACAAAAAAACCAAAAATCAAGCCCGGCGTTTCCAAAACGCCGGGGTAGAATAAATTTTAAAAATTAAAAAAATTAAAAAAAGCGCCGGGGTAAGCTACTTGACCGTCGGGATACTTATCAATCAAGGACGGCGTTTGCAAATGCCGGGGTTTCTCCGGATATATCTCGGCGGCAGAAAGGACGGCATTTGCGGCGGTGTTTTTCCTTCCGCCTGATTGGTTAACCCCGGCGTTTATAAACGTCGAGCAAACTGGAAAAAAACGCCAGGAATGGTGTTCTCGTTTGTAGTGTTATGTAGGCTTGATACACGTAAGTTGTGTTGTGTACAAAGGATAACTCCAACTCTCCCATTATAATATTAGATATTGGAGATTAGAGATGTCCGAACTGGTTTTTTATGGACATTCTAAATTTATGTATTTCACGTGAAATTCAAATATGGACTTCAGGATAGAAGCAGGAGAATATATTCACTGAACTTATGGATGATAAATGGGTTAGGGATTTCCCTAGCGGCTTTGAACCCAACCCTGGAAAAAGTACTAACCGACCCTGGCCCTATGAAAAAATTGGTAGGGTTGGGCCATTTAACACAACCCTGTTTCGACATATGACTGGGCTATATGGCTTTGTATAAGTCCGTCCGACCCAACCCGGTCATACGACCCTGTCATAGGCAAATCCCTACAGTCTAACCTTCTAATCTTACCATATATTAATTCAAATCTATATACCCATCAAATGCCCAACTTCATACACCCAAATTAAAAAACCTAACTACATCTCTTTCTTTATGGTTTCAATTAGGCACTTAAGCTTGTTGAAGCGACTTGGCAGTTTCTTCTTCTCCCTTCTTTTGTTATTAGTTGGTTTAGGGTTTTGGCTTCTATTGAATTAATATTATAATGTGTGTAAACTGATGTATGCTTAAAAGTCTCATTTCATTTGGGTTAGTACCATCGTCATGGCTTAATTGGCTTCACGTGTTAAGATTCTTTTATTGTTATTGGCTTTTATATATATATATATACTAGATTTGCCCGTGGGCACGTGCCTACGGCACGTCGTCAGAACGATACTGCATATGAAAAGTTTTGTAAACTGTAAATCAACAATTATGTAGTTCAAGTTTGAATAGTATGACAATAATTAGTTCTAAATAAAAGTCCATGTTTCCATAAATATAAATATATATATATATATGAAAAAAGAGACAATTTATTTTTCTCTCTCTCTCTAAATATATATTTATAGAGAGAGAGAGAGAGAAATAATTATATAAATAAAGCACTTGTTTTAGGGGGTTGAATTTGAGTTTTTTTTTTTTTTTTTTTTTTTGGGGGGGGGGGGGGGGGGGGGGGGGGGGGGGGGGGGGGGGGGGGGAATGGGTTTTGTAAGGTTAGATCTGGGCTTTTGATTTTGGAGGGATTGAATAAGAGCCACTTGATAACTTTCTTTGTGTTTTATTTTATGCTAGATTTGCCCGTGGCCACGTGCCTACGACACGTCTTCAGAACGATACAAAATATGAAAAGCCTTATAAACAATAAATCAACAATTATGTTGCTAAAGTTTGAATAGTATGATAATAATTAGTTGTAAATAAAAGTCCATGTTTTCATTAGTATATGGTGAAAAATAATAATAAATTGAGGTATAAAAGTCCATGTTTTCATATATATATATATATATATATATATATATATATATATATATATATATATAGAGAGAGAGAGAGAGAGAGAGAGAGAGAGAGAGAGGGGGGGGGGGGGGGGGGGGAATAATTAAATAAATAAATGAGTTGTTTTTGGGAGGGGGATTTGAATTTGATTTTTGGGGGGAAAATATGTTTTGTAAGATTAGATCTGGGTCTTTAATTTTGGGTGGGATTGAAGGAGAGCCACTTGATAGCCTTCTTCGTGTTTTATTATATAGATATATATATATGTAGTAGATTTTCCCATGGACATGTGCCTACAGCATGTCTTCAGAACGATACAGCATATGAAAGGTCATGTAAACAGTAAATCAACAATTATGTAGCTCAAATTTGAATAGTATGACAATAATTAGTTGTATATAAAAATTCATGTTTCCATATATATATATATATATATATATATATATATAGAGAGAGAGAGAGAGAGAGAGAGAGAGAGAGAGAGAGAGAGAGAGAGAGAGAGAGAGAGAGAATAATATATATATATATATAGAGAGAGAGACGGAGAGAGAGACAGAGGGATAGAGAGAGAGGGAGAGAGAGAATAATTAAATAAATAAAGGAGTTGTTGTGGTTGGGGGGGGGGGGGGGGGGGGGGGGGGGAGGATTTGTATTTAAGTTTTGGGGAAAAATATGTGTTTTGTGAGGTTAGATCTGGGTCTTTAATTTTGGGCGGATTGAAGGAGAGCCACTTGATAGCTTTCTTTGTGTTTTATTATATTGATTAGATGTGTGGTCAATATCTGCTTTGCACAGATTAGATATTGACCACACATCTAATCTATATAATAAAACACAAAGAAAGATATCAAGTGGCTCTCCTTCAATCCCCCCAAAATCAAAGGCTCAGATCTAACCTTACAAAACACTTCCCCCTTCCCCCCTTCCCCCCCCCCCAAAAAAAAAAAAAAGGTTTCCTCCCAAAACTCAAATTCAAATCCTCCTCAAAACAACTCCTTTATTTATTTAATTATCTCTCTCTCTCTCTCTCTCTCTCTCTCTCTCTCTCTCTCTGTATATATATATATATATATATATATATATATATATATATATATATATATATATATAGTCCCCTTCGGTTGTACACTACTTTTGGTGAGCACTCCGTGAGCACTCATGAAATAAAGACCCTATGAAAAATCCGAACTGCTCATATTGTTCTATATGCCTAAGATAGCCTAACAATAAAAAATCAAGTAATTTGAAGTTCATTTGCCCATCTATCATGCTGTTAGAATTTTCAGCCATACAATTTTGTGATAATGTAAATCATGAAAAAATGAATTTCAAATTAATTAATTTTTTATTGTTAGGCTATCTTAGGTATATAGAACAATATGAGCGGTTCATATTTGTCATAGATGCTCTATTTCGTGAGTGCTCACCAAAGTAGTGTGCAACCGAAGATTTCTCTCTCTCTCTCTCTCTCTCTCTCTCTCTCTCTCTCTCTCTCTCTCTCTCTCTCTATATATATATATATATATATATATATATATATACTTATGGAAAGACGTACTTTTATACCCAAATTTATAGTTATTTTTCAACATATACTAATGAAAACATGGACTTTTATTTACAACTAATTATTGTCATACTATTTAAACTTGAGCTATATAATTGTTGATTTACTGTTTACAAGGTTTTTCATATGTTGTATCGTTCTGAAGACGTGACGTAGGTACGTGCCCATGGAAAAATCTAGTTAGCCATACAAATTTCTAAAACTAATTTTGCATTTAAAATCCCTTATCTCCTGCCCTATTTATTTTCTCCCTTATAACCATGGGCCACTCTCTTTCTCCCTTCTATTTCCAATCTCCAATCGCCCGCCACCGTCGCTGCCCACCTCGTCCGCTTTCTTGCTCTTCTCCTCTTTTTTTACTTACATCTCTTATCCTAATCAATCTACAATTGAAACCTACCCATAATCAAATTCATCTTCTTTCATATTTATTATAAACTGTAATTATAAATAACATGGAGAAGATGAATTTGTTTGTTAATAGGCTTTATGAAGAGGATGTGTATCCTCGATCAGAGTTCAAACAAGAAGAAGTGAAAGAGAAGGTTTGCACTGAATCTTTTACTCTTGTTTTGCTTCCGACTCAACCCATTTCCCCAGTTATAGAATATAAATCAATTGAGACAGTATTTTCTTTTTGGGAAATACTGAATTTGCTAAAGATTTATGTGAAAGTTTTTTTTATGGCATTGTGTTATTTAGATATCAGATAAGATAAGTCAATGATCTTAACTTGTTTGAGGCAGTTCACCCAAAAAAGGAAAATGAATGAAAATCAGTGGTTGGGTTAGGTCCTGTTAAATACAAAGGCAGAATATATATTAGTAATTTTTAAGTGAAGTTAGACAGTATACATATAGTTTGTATGTTAAAAAGAATGTATATGGTGTTACTATGGGAAAAATCTATTATTTTCTTCAATCAGTAGGAACAGTTCATTTTTCATAATCCAAGTTGTCATGGAATATCGAAGAGATTTAGGATTAGTAGGACTAAAGTAGAGTTTATGTATTGTAAGTTTAGTAAAGCTTGAAAAGTATGGCGATAGTGTAGTTTGCATTGAAGATCAAGAATTACCTACGAGCAACCACGTCCATATTGATGATCGGTTAGTCATCGGGATAGGGAAATCAATGAGTATGTTAAAATAGTGAAATTCATATTGTGCAGTCAGAAGATATATTTGATATCGAAGGACATCTTTTGCAGGACAGAGCCAGCCATATTTTATGAACCAAAGTAGGAGATTTTAAAAAACATCCAAAAAATATGTGTAGCTAAAATGAACCGGAATGAAGATGCAAGGTTGATGAGTGATTAAAGTACAAATTAAGAAATGAATACATTCGGAAGGAAGTAATGGTTGCCTCTATCGAAGATAACATGCGGCAGATTTGATTGAGGTGGGGTTTGGAGTCCTCATAATGAAGATTGATTACCGCCCAATTGGAAAATTGATAGGATGGTGAGCAAAAAGATTAGGAGAAGACCGAAACAAACTTGGGTGGAAGCTCTTAATAGGAATTTTGAAAACTGTTAATTTGATGATGGTGGTGGCCCTCAATACAGTTGAGTGGGAAGGATTCACATAGTTGAACCCAAACTTTGGAGTAAATGCTTTGTTGCTGCATATTGGTATCACTTTCAACACCCTTGCACTCTTGTCCTCTTTCCTCTTTCTGGCATGCATTGGCTTTCATTTCCATTGCATTCAAATTGTCCTCTTTGCTTTGCTTATTGGTATTACTTTCTACACCTTATGTGAATTTCTTGTGTGCTATTTTAAAGTATATGTTATTCATGATACATCTTCTAATTTCTTACTCATGCATGTTATCATTTTCAGTCTTCAAAGGCTGCACCATGCATCTTGTATTTTCTTACCCGTGCATGCTTATATATTATTATCAAATTTTCAATACTACAGTTGTTTTTCTTTTTCAATCTTAATTTTATTTTTTTGCTACTGTTAACTTCGAATTTGATTTTAGACACTATATTTATGTAGTTGTTTTTCTCTTTTCTTTGCTACTCATGTCTTTCTCTTGACAACTTTGCTGTATGTTGGGATTCAAGATAGCGACATATCTTGGGAATTTGTTTTCCTGTTAACATCTGTTGCATAAAATTTTCTTTTCCTACTAATGCATATAGGCCTAGCTTATTTTCTTTTTCCACCCACAAGATGTGATTTACTTTGTTTGATTTTTGATAGAAGAATTAGGGAGATAATTGCAAGGCAAAAGTGAAGTCTTGAGCTAGAATTATAGCATAGATCTATTGAATTCAATTCTATCATACAGAAGCACCAAAACATTAAGTGGGTGCAAATTTAATAGTTTACATCTATTACGTAATATAAAAGGAGTTCTTTTTATATTTATTTTGTACATTTTCTATCTGGCAATATACAGATCTTCTTTGGTTAAACGGATGCCTGTTCTTGATGAGGCAGCTTATATTGTAAAGAGAGCTGGTCCAGCCACAGAGAAGTATCTGCTAATAGAATTACCAAATCTGCCTCTTCTGAAACAACATTCAACCTTCCAAATTGTGCATCTAAGCCACCAACAGCTCCTCTGGTTGATTTGCTTGACTTCAATTCTGATGATGCTCTACTTCTGATTTTCTTCATGATCTGTTGGGCGTCGATTTGACGAGTCCATCATTAGGTTTCTTTTTCTAATTTCATTTCCTCCTCCGAGATAATTCAAAAATCTCGATTTTTAGGTGCTATGAATTTCCTTTAGCTGTGCTTGTGTTGTTTTGATTATCTTACATGTTATTTGAGAAAATATGATTGCTAATCTAATATTTAGGCACAATATGTTTAAATGTTCTTAAGAAATCTTGGTATCAGGATTATCCAAAAGAAAAGGTTTCCCAACCAACCAATACATAATTTAGAGTGGGGATCAGAACTATAATACGAATGACTTTTCCAACCTCAGTTTTTGTTGAGCCTATTATTCTTGTAAAAGAGCAACAAATTTAACTAAATACAGCTTAAGACATTGTAATTATTTTTTTCCACCAAAATTTTCTTTTCTCCCCTCAAAATTTTAAATAGTGTACAGTGATTTTAAGAACACTACTGACTACTGTACAATCTGGAAACATGATTACTTAATACAACATGTCTTATGTTTAGCTGGAAGTGGCAACATTACTTAAAGAGTAACATTACTAAAACTGTGAAATTATAATCTTATTTTCAATATTTAATATGTTGTGCATTCACATTTCTGAATGTGGAGTATGTATGTGACAGAGATATGCTTGGATGGATTCGTGGAATTATATGGAGGTGGAGGGACAAGTTTTCAGGTTCCATTGGTCCTCTTGTTCATGCTCTCGGTTTTAGTTTGGTCTATTGTTGAACTATGTTTAGATGATAATTACTTGTTGTGAGCCTGTTTGACCTCTTATACAGTTATACTATATTATTTACCAAGTGTGCATGTGAGTTTGCTGTGTCAATAAGGTCTGCTCGCATCTGCTTGACATTTTTTGGAGAGCAATTGGTATAATTGTATTCCGTCTACTTATATTCTCCTGGGAGAGTATGATTTTTGTTGCTTTTGCCCTTCTATTTCTGCACTGGTTGTGAATTGGTTATCTTTATATAAGTTTTAATTGCAAGTACTATATTTTCTTCGCCAACCTATCACCCAATAAAGAATACTGACAGGCTTAATGGCATTTCTTAAGGTGTTGCTCCGCCTGGGGGATCAGATATTCTAATGGATCTGATATGGCTAAAAATGGGGTTAAATCGGGACCGTCCAGATTGGGAACGAATCTTGAAGCTCAGTGGTAAAACGGTAATTTCACATATAGGCGGGTCGGAAGCGGGCACTGGATCTCCCATACACAGATCCAATAACCCGCAAAACGGATCCACTCCAGCTGGGTACGGGTCCCGACCCAAGACAAACCCAGACCAGATAGAGGAAATCAGGGTCACTGATTTGACTAAATCAACGGGCCCGATTTACAGTTATCCTCTCACCGGGAATCAGGGGTCAGTTTCCTAAACTAATTGTGAGGATTTTACTCGTAACGGTTTCACAGGAAATCAGGTCCCTAATCAGACTCCCAGGGCGACTATAAATACCTCCTACCTACCACTGTGACCAGGTAATCACTCTTTTTCCAACTTAAGCTCTTTCTTAATCATCATTGGTTACTGACAAGAGCGTCGGAGGGTGCGTCGCCGGAATCAACCCCGGTGTATCGCACTTCCTTGCAGGTGAGCGACAGGGATCAGCAGGCTTGGATCCGCTATTCAGGTTTTTTCCACGAACTCACAAATCTCATCTGTTTACCCCCACACCAGATTCAGCGGTAACAGATTGGCACCGTCTGTGGGAAACCATACGAATAGCAACCCATTCCTTCCCGTCGACTAGCTCTTCTCCAGCCATGCCTTCCAGAAAGGTCAGGTCAAGGGGGTCCAACCGTGGGCCCAACCCCGCCGATCAGCAAGAGGAAGTCCCTGTGCATCCTGCTCCGCAGCCCGAACAACTTCCTCCCCCGGTCCAAGACCACTTCCAACAGGGCCAGCCTCCTCTCTTCAATCAACAACCCCCCAATGGTCCTGCTGGCCCGAACCAGCGGAGGCAGAAGCAACCTCTCCACCCAGACCATGTCTCGGTCCACAATGCCTCCTCGGATTCAATGGCTTCCCATAACCCCCGAGCCTCCGACCTCTGCAACACCGTTCTGAATTGCCGAAAGGATGAGGACCTTCGCAACTGCCTAGATGAGAAGCGGGCCCTAGAGGGAGCCTCCCGCCAACATCAAGGTGAGCGGTCTCGTCATCGCCGAGATGGCAGGAGGTCTCCAGACCGAAGAGGACGGGGGGAATCTCCCGAGCGTCGTAGGAGGAGGCCACGTTCCCCTGCTGATCGACATCATCCGAGGAACGATGAGGCACCTATCACTCGTGCCGAGTTCCTAAAATTCCAGGCAACTGTGTTGCAGGCCCTCAACCTTCGCCCCAACAACAATAATGCCCAGAGGGTTCCAACACCCCCATGGGTTCCAAGTCCCCGCCACCGATCCATAAGTCCTCCCCCGGCTCCTAGTCACCAGCAACAGCATCATAGTCCTCGCCGATCCCAGGACTATCGACACCGTAGCCCCCGCTCTCCTTCCTATGAAGACGAGTCAAGATGAAGTTCCCCACCCTGGCGGGAGTGGGAGAAGTCAGGGGCAGCCAAGAGACGGCTCGGAAGTGCTATATGACTTCCACTGGAGGTCTGGTGCTCTCCCTCGAGACTTTAGAGATCCCCGAGCTGAACGTCCGACCCACGTCCGAGCCGGCGGACGAATTGGAAGAAGTGCTCTTCTCGGATGGGGACCCGAGTAGAAATTTCCTCATCAGCAAGTCCCTGCCGACTGCCCTATGTTCCGACTTGGTGCAGTGCATCCGGGAGAACCGCGACCTATTTGCTTGGTCCGCCGCGGACATGCCCGGGATCTCCGAGGAACTTCTAGTGCACTGCCTCAGCGTCGAACCGGGGTGCAGACCGGTTCAGCAGAAGAGGCGTAAATTCACTCCCGAGCAACAACAGGCCATCAAGGAGGAGGTGGACAAGCTCCTAAAAGCTCGGTTCATACAGGAGGTAAACTACCTCGAGTGGCTCTCCAATGTCGTCATGGTTAAGAAGTCCAATGGTTCCTGGAGGATATGCATCGACTTCACAGACTTGAATAAGGCGTGTCCGAAGGATCCGTTCCCTCTCCTGAATATCGACACCCTCATCGATGCCACCTCGGGCCATGAGCTCCTTAGCTTCATGGACGCCTTCTCCGGCTATAACCAGATCCGAATGTTCCCCCCGGACATTCCGAAAACCTCCTTCATTACCGACCAGGGCCTCTACTGTTATAGAGTTATGCCGTTCGGATTGAAGAATGCTGGAGCCACCTACCAGCGCCTCGTCAATAAAGTCTTCCAAAGTCAGATAGGCCGCAACATGGAGGTATACGTCGACGACATGCTCGTGAAGAGCGTCCGAGGTACCGACCACGTGGCCGACCTACAGGAGGCGTTCGGTGTATTGAGAAGGCACAACATGAGGCTTAATCCGAACAAGTGTGCGTTCGGGGTCTCATCAGGAAAGTTCCTCGGCTTTATGGTCAGCCAACGAGGGATCGAAGCAAATCCTGAAAAAATCAAGGCCATACTGGACATGGCGCCGCCCCGGAACGTCAAGGAAGTGCAGAGACTTATGCATCGCCTCGCCGCTATTGGGCGATTCCTTTCGAAGTCTGGGGAAAAGTGCCTCCCCTTCTTCAAGGCTCTCAGGGGAGCCAAGGGTTTCGAGTGGGGCGAACTGCAACAGGAGTCGTTCAAACAGCTGAAAGCCTACTTAGTCAATCCTCCCCTGCTCAGCAAGCCCGTTCCAGGGGAAACCCTCTTCATCTACTTAGTTGCTTCCGAGAAGACCCTAAGTGCCGTCTTGGTGAGGGAAGAGGACCGGGCTCAGAGGCCCATTTACTATGTGAGCAAGGTGCTTCGGGACGCCGAGCTCCGCTACCCGAAAGTAGAAAAGATGGCCTACGCCCTGGTTATGGTGGTAAGGAAGCTCCGCCCATACTTTCAATCTCACTCGGTTGTGGTCCTCACCGACCAACCGCTGAAACAGGTCCTTCACAAGCCGGAGACCTTAGGCCGACATATGAAATGGTCTATCGAGCTGAGTCGACACGACATCTCCTACCAGCCTCGGACTGCGATCAAAGCTCAAGCCCTCGCGGACTTCATCGTCGAGACCACCATTCCCGAGGTCAGCCATGTCCCGAACGGACCCCCAATCTGGACCGTTTTTGTGGATGGTTCCTCTTGCAACGAGGGAAGCGGCGCCGGTATCATCCTGACAGGTCCAGATGACTTCGTCCTCCAGTATGCCCCTCCGCATGAATTTCAAGGCCTCAAACAACGAAGTAGAGTATGAGGCACTAATCGCTGGCCTCGGACTTGCCCGAAGTGCTGGGGCACAGCGCCTCCGAATCCATAGTGACTCTCAGCTGGTTGTGAACCAAGTTTTGGGCAATTACGAGGCACGGGATGAACGGATGGCGAAGTACCTCGCCAAAGTCCGAACCCTCATGGCCCGGTTCGAAGAGGCTCTCATCCAACGAGTCCCTCGAGAAGAGAATTCACTGGCCGACGCCCTCTCCAAGTTGGCCTCATCCTCCCTCCAAGGTCTCGAGCAGACCATTTTGATCGAGGTCCTCTCAAAGCCGAAAATAGAAGACGAGACCCTCGGCTCAGTAGAGTCATTGCCGGTCCTACTGCAAGGTAATTGGATGAAGCCGTTAGTGGAATTCTTAAGCGACGGACTCCTCCCCGAGGACCCCAAGGAAGCACGCCGAGTAAGAACCAGGGCCGAGCGGTACGTCCTAATCGAGGGGGTCTTATACAAGCGCTCCTTCTCGCAGATTGACGGCCGACCGTACCTGAGGTGCCTTTCCCCGGAACAGGCCAACTACGCCTTACAGGAGCTCCACGAAGGCATTGGCGGGGCGCATTCAGGGTCTAGGTCTTTGGCTCGGAAAGCTCTGAATTACGAATACTTCTGGCCGACTCTCCTCCAAGACGCCGAGCGACACGTTCGGCAATGTGGCTCTTGTCAGAGACATTCCCACATTCGTCGCCTCCCCCAGGCCAACCTCGCCTCCCTATCAAGTCATATCCCCTTTGCAATGTGGGGAATGGATTTACTAGGGCCATTCCCTCCAGCTCCGGGCCAGTTCAAGTTCTTGGTCGTAGCCATCGACTACTTCTCGAAGTGGATTGAGGCCAAGCCCCTTGCCACTATCACCGAGAACAAGGTGCTTCAATTCTTCTGGAAGAGCGTCATCTGCCGATTTGGCGTCCCCCGTGTCCTCATAACGGATAACGGGACTCAGTTTACTGGGGCCGCATTCCGAGCTCTGTGTGAGGACCTTGCCATCCAGCAGCGCTTCTCTTCCGTCTCCCACCCACAGTCGAATGGCCAAGCAGAGAACGCTAACCGGCAGATCCTCTCTGGTATCAAAAAGAGACTGGACAAGTGTTCTAAAGGCTTATGGGTCGACCAACTCTCCAACGTACTGTGGAACTACCGCACCAACAAACGGACCCCCATAGGAGAGTCCCCGTTCAACCTCACCTATGGGTCCGAGGCAGTGATACCTCTCGAAGTTGGAATACCTTCTCCTCGCCTCGCAGCCTACAATGAGGAACAAAATGCCAGAGACCTCCGGGCGAACTTAGACCTGGTGGACGAGCTGAGGGAAAGAGCATCAATACGCCAGCAGAACTACCGGAGGAGGGTCGAGTTGGCGTACAACAAGAAGGTCTGACCCACCGATCTCAAGGAGGGGGACTTAGTCCTCAGAAAGCTAGCCGTCTCCTTCCCCAATCAGAGGAGCAAACTAGCTCTGAATTGGGAAGGACCCTACAAGATCAAAAGGGTAGTTCGGCCCGGAGCTTATCGTCTGGAAGACCTAGAGGGCAAAGAGATTCCGAGGACCTGGAATGCCGACAACCTTCTAAAATACCAAGAAAGCGCTCTGGTGCCTCTCTGAGTATCACAAGGTGTCGAACCATTCCTCTCCTAACTTGTAATTCATTTCTTAAGTTGTCATATGTAAAAATGGCTCGCCGTCAGTTATCAATAAAGAATGTTTTTTCATATTTATAAAATTGCTTGCATCTCTCCACCTTTATTCTTTATTCAATCAATGGTTCGGAGTCCAATACCCGGCTCGACTCTACTTCGCAAGCTTGCTCCTAAGCGAGCCAGATGTAGTTCGCCGCTCGGAATTGCTCCCACAACCGTTGAACTTTAACGATGGTTTCGGAGTCCAACACTTGGCTCGATTCTACTCCGCAAGCTCGCTCCTCAGCGGGCTAGGAGTGGGTCGCCATTCGGAATTGCTCCCACAACCGTTGAACCCTAACGATGGTTCCGGAGTCCAACACTTGGCTTGATTCTACTCCGCAAGCTCGCTCCCTAGTGGGCTAGGAGTGGGTCGCCATTCGGAATTGCTCCCACAACCGTTGAACTTTAACGATGGTTCCGGAGTCCAACACTTGCCTCGATTCTACTCCGCAAGCTCGCTCCCCAGCGGGCTAGGAGTGGGTCGCCATTCGGAATTGCTCCCACGACTGTCGAACTCTCACGAGGATCGGTGAGCCCACCATTGGGTAAGGCTCGACTCACCTCGCAACTTCGCGATAAGAGGAGACAGAAGCGCTACTCAGCACCTCTAGCCGAACGCTCTTGTCGCCGAACCGCGAACGAGCGAGAGGTAAGCTCGAAGCGCACCACGTCGCTCGAACGGCCGAACTCTAAGACCTCCGGTCGCCTAACCGAGCAAGTGCCCATCCAAGCGTCAAAACGGAGAAAAATCACTTCCCCCCAACATTCGTGTAAGATCTCGATCAGACGGCCCAGATCTTGCCAGTGCCGCTAAACGACAAGATAACGTTTTCTTCGGAAATGAGCCGTCTCGAGATTTGTGCCATCATCCAACGGCCCAGATCGCGCTATGGCGCCGGACAGCGAACAAGAGAGGGGCCGGCTCGGCGACCCTGGCACGACGAACACAGTCACAAACACAACAACTACACGAGGCAACGAAGGACGTGCTAGTTCAAGAAAGAAATGTTATTAATAATCGGGACACAGTACAAAGCGACTCTTCCATACAACAAGGTCACAATGCCCAAAAGAACAAAGGTTACAATGCCGAACCACTACACTTGGTTTTTAAAAGAGAAAAAATCATCAACGTCCCGTTCGGTCGTCAGTTTGGCAACCTCGGCCGACAGTTCCCCTTCCTCTGTCCGAAGCTCCGCCTCTACAGACTGCAGGTGACGGATTTCAGAGAGCAGATCGTCCTTTTCGGCTATTATTTTCGACAAATTGTGCCGACCACACTGGATCCGAAGGGCGTTGCTGAAGGCGGTCGGCGAATCTTCGTCCTCTCCTGTAGGGGTCATCTCGGCGATCCTGCTCTCCATACGCCGGATCTCGACGTCTCGCTGGCCTAGGATGAGCTGAAGGTGGCCCCGCTCGCTTTCGGCTCGGCGCAATCCCAGCTCGACTTCATTGAGTCGCTCTCGGCACGTCGCTGAGCACATCCTCGTCTCCCCCGAGCCAGCCTCGGTTCGAGCGTGATCATCCGAGCGATTGGGGTCGGCGTCTTGAGCTACCACCATGAGCTGAAAAGAGGAAGAGACGAACAACAAAATTTCAAACATTGCCGAAGTCCAACACTTCAAGAATTTTCAAAACAAACTTTCAGACTTTTATTCAAATATAGTAACTCTACATACAACAAGACCGGCACTACAACAAGAATTTTACAATATAAGACAACTTGTTTAGTGCCTCTTCGGAAGGGGTACGCTTCGGTTCAAGGAAATGCGGGGTGGCGACGCCTAACCTCCGAGCTCGATTCCAAACCAGCGAAGCGAGATCCCCCTTCGCCACTAACTCCAACTGTGGCACCGACCAAGGCACCGCTAGACGAGACGGCTACACTACTCTGAGAGTCAGTAGGACTCCGCCTAGCCGCAGGCAAACGAGTCGCAAGTTCGTAGAAGGTAATCCCTCTCTCGCTCTCTTCGCGAGTACACGACGTACTACGAACGTTGGCCCTCTCTTGCAGAGGCTTAAGCGACGCGACCTCTTCCTCCAACTCGATAATCCTATCTCTCAGACATCATCCTTCGCCGACATCTTCAAACGAGGAGGTCTTGACGAGCCCGAGACATTGGCGCTATCGGTCGTGAGTCGTCGATAATGGGTGACCTCGATCCCCCTGTCTATCGTAATCCTCCTAAGCTTGTCGACCTCGGCCAACACCTTTTGGCACTCGGATGACACCTTCTCCAACTCGGAAGCCAGCTTCTCTTCCTCCGCCGAGTGTTATTTCTCCGCTAACTCCAAGTGACGGATCTCGGCCAAGAGCTCGTTATTCGTTTGCTCAACGACGGAAAGCTCCTTACAAAGTCGCTCGGTCTCAACTTCGGAACAAGGAGCTTGGGGTTGCTTCCACAGTTGCTTCAACTCGCGACAATACCCCCTCGCAGCTACCTTTATCTCCTCCAGCTTCAAGAACATATAAAACCGCCTCTCTTAGCTAAGGGAAAGCTCTCGCTTCGTTTTGGTCAGCTCCTTACGAAGGTATGAAACCTCCGTGATCGGACCAAACTTCACCTGAAAAGCAGAGATAAATCCGAGGCCCAACACTTGGAGAATTTTACGCCTAATCAAACACAAAATCTGGAGACTAACACTTGGAGAATTTTTGGCCAAACAAAAAGCACTTTCATTCAAAACTCAAAAAAGCGTTACAAGAGCAGTGGCCAGTCCGTAGTTAGGCTTACAAAAAAAAAAAAAAAAAAAAAACTAAAAGACGCAACCAAGTCAGGGGTCGACCTTTTTGTCGCTCGGGTCTATCGACCCCTCGGCCTTGTCCTCGCCCACGACCTCGTCCTCGTCCTCGCCGTCGCTCTCCTCCTTGGAGTCGTCCTCCACCTCATCCTCGGCCTCCATCTCGACCGTGCCTTCGACACCGTCGGCATGTCCCTCGGGGCTGAGCATTGCCGGGGGAAGCTCCTCCTCCCCCTCCACGGGGTCATAGAAGTGGTAGGAAGATGTGTCGAACCCCGGGTTCCGAGCGGCGATATGAAGCAGGGCTCGGCCATACGCGTCATCCATGTTCTTAAACATCTGTGCTCGGCCTTGTCCTGGACAGCCTTCTTCGCCTTCGCCACCTTCGACCGGTGCTTGGCCATGATCTTCTCGGTCTTCTTCCGAGCATTCTCCGCCTCCGACCGAACCCTGGCCAGCTTCTCCTTCAGCTCGGCATTCTCCTTCTCCGAGGCCTCGAGCTTGGCTACCACGTCCTTCGACCGCTGAACGGTGTCGGCCAGCTGCGCCTCCAACCCTGCCACTTCGGCTCCGCATTTTACCAAGAGGAGTAGCTCAGCATCGAGCAGCTTCACTACTTTTGTGCACTCCGACCTCTCCCAGTCGTACTGCGCCGTCAGCTCTTGTTCTTTGCTCGCGAACTCTTCGAGCAAGAAGTTGAAGTGGCAGAGGGTCTGAAAAGAGAACAAACCGTTAAGGTCCGGACCTAGAGACTTAGAAAATTTTAGAAAAAATGCTTCAAGAAGAAAGCGTTCGGACCACTTACTGACATCGTGTTCCGGGCAATCTGCATGGTGGCATCCCCGACCTCCTTGGACTTAAGGGCTGCTCGGTCCTTTGGGGTCGGCAGGTGCTTCACCGCCTGCATGCAAATGTTGTCGTCGCCCAAAAAACCGTCGACCTTCATCACTTGCCAATCCGGGACGAAGATCTGCTTGTGCCCCTCGGTCAGAATCTTCTCCGCGTCGGTAGTAAGGGGCGGAACTTGGAGGGATAACACCTTGTTCACATCGAACGCGCCGCCCGACGAGCCGGGAGCATCTGCCTTCGCCGTTGGAGTCGGCGCATCCGAGACAGGAGGATCGGAGGCCGCGACCTTCTCCTGCTCGGGACCGGCGTCCGGAGCAACGACCACCTGCAGGTCGGTGGTCTTCGGGACCGAGGGTATCTTCGGCGCTCGGCCGCCCTGAGGCCCTGTCGAGGGTCTCTTCTTTCTCGTCTCCTGCTCCCTAGCCTTGGCCTTCGCCATCAACGCCCTATAGTCCATCTTAGAAGACTCTGTACAAACCGAATGAAAAAACTTAGAAAAATTTTCAAGAACTTCAAGCAAAAAGTAAAAATACCAGAAGCGTACTGGGGGTCGATCGGACTGAGACCCCCTCGGAACAAAGCCTCCTCGGTAATGTCTTTCCAACTTAGCGTCGGCAGGCCGAGGAGTTTCTTGAGGACTTCCGCCTCCTCGTTACTCAGCACCGGCTCCTTCTTCGCTCGCTTGGGCAGGCCCTCCCTCGACCAAGCTATCGGAATTGCCCAGGGTGCGGGAGCTCGGACAATGAAATACTTCTCCTTCCAATGCTTGATCGAGTCCGGGTTCTCGATCAACTTCACGCCTATCCGCGGCGAGAGATAGAACCTCTGCTCATTCCTGTTCGGCTGGTAAGGGCGGTAGAGGCTCCGAAGGAGAAACATGCTTGGCTTGGCACCGATCTCTTGACACTGAAGGACAAACGCCAAGACGTGCCTCCAAGTGTTCGGCATCAACTGGGCAGGGCACAAACCGTACCAATTAACAACCTCGACGATGAAAGGATGAAGCAAAAAACGGAGCCCGGCAGCCAAGGAGTCGAGGGGAAAGACGCACGCGTCAGCCGAGGACGACGTGCAGGCTCGGAATCCCGGTCCGGGGAGAAGTAGTCCGTACTCGGCAGGGATCTGGAATCCGGTTCGGATCCGATGCAGATCAGCCTCCGTGAGAAACGAAATGGTGTGGTCCACCTCGGACAACTCTCTCGGCTCGTTCTCCTCCACCGACTTGGCAGTGCCCTGGGTAACCTTCTCCAGCATCTCTTCGGAGTAGCTCCGAACACCCCCCACGCTCGACAGAACGATAGGCTGCCGACCGAACTCCCCTGCCGACTTCGGCTGCTTAATGATCGTGACCACTCCTTTACCCTTTTGGGACTTCGCCACAACCTCCTGAAGTGGCTCGGCGACTTCACCACTCTTGCTCGGCCGAACAACGGTCTGCTCGGTCGGCTCTACCACCTCCTTTCCTCTACCCGCTCGGCCGACGACTTGGTCCGAGGCGGGGGTCTCATCCGAAGAAGTAATCTTAACCATTTTTCCTAAAGAGAAAGGAGAGAGACTGACCTTGAAGTGACTGTTACGGTCGGAAAAGTTTGCCAGAGCAAAGAAACGCTTACCGCGACAGCTAGCAGCACCACCCAGGAGCTAAAAACTTCGACGGTGAAAAGTAAAAACTTGAGAGAGAAAGTGAAAGAGAATAATGAGATCTGGGGAGGGGGAGTGAAGATTTATAGTAAAAGGAAAAGTCTCTTGGGCTTCCTAACGTAAAGGCGCGACTTTTGGGCCGCTCTTGAAACGTCACGAAAGCCCAAAACGACTTTGTCTTTTCACCAAGTGAAGTAGCCTGGCACAACGGGATCAAAATCCGAGCGACGTGCGATCTGATCCCAACATCAAAGGGCCCGGTCGGAAAACCGAGCAAGTGCCCATCCGAGCGTCGAAATGGAGAAAACTCACATTCTCCTCAACATTCGTGTAAGATCTCAATCAGACGGCCCAGATCTTGCCAGCGTCGCTAAACGACAAGATAATATTTTCTTGGGAATGAGCCCGTCTCGAGATTCGCGCCACCATCCAACGGGTCAGATCGCACCGCATCTCCCGGATGAAGCACTTCGGACCCGGACACTCCGCATCGGTCTGAAGAAGCAGGAGAAAATTTGGATTTAAAGTTTTAAGGCACCGCCCTCGGCGAGCACCCCGGGCCCCAGGTCCCGGTCGGTTCCCCTCTCACCCGTGAGCAACTCGAAGCCTATGGCCTCGGAGCCAAAACCACGAATCGTTCAAGGGTTGGAGAAAAACCACCGTCGCGAGGGGCCCGATCAGAAAGCGGATCGGCACACCTCCCATCTCTAGCTCCTTCGGGCTGACAACCATCAGAAGCCGTCAGCCTGGAAGGAAGACAGAGATCGGAGGAGACCCATCCTTCCGAAGCAACTTGTCCCCCGGATCCGGCCTTCGGTCGTCACCTCTTCTGCCCTGATCTCCTCTGACCCTGACACCCACGCCGGGGCTGTCAGAGTCAGGAGAAGATCATGGCGGAAGAATGACCACCCATTCTTCTGAAGCACCTCGTCCCCCAGGTCCGGACTCCAGTCGTCATCACTTCTGCCCTGATCTCCCCTGACCCTGACATCCGCATTGGGGCCGTCAGAATCAGGAGAAGATCACGGCGGAAGGGTGACCACCCATCTGACGTTCAAAAAAGAAAGGGGGAACAGGCATCCGCCTTGACTCCGGTCGTCACCTCTCCTGCCCTAATCTCCCTTGACCCTGACATCCGCATCGGGGCCGTCAGAGTCAGGAGGAGACCATGGCCGAAGAGCAACCACCCAAGGCAGACACCTCCGATGGCTAAAAATCAACATTGTTGTGACTGAAACTACAAGGGGAGTGGGCTATTTATAACCTCCCAAGGACCAGCCATTATGACCCTCGGGAGGCCAAATGGCGGAAGCCCAGCGGTCACGCCTAGGAAACTGAAGCGTTACGCATTAATTAGAGGATGCCATCTTAATTACCCCGGGAAGTTGGAACGCCGCACAGATCCTGGAGCGCCATTAATGCTCCCTGAGAGCAGCCTGTAGCTCAGCTCGGCCTTCTCACGAAGGCCTAACGGCTCGCCATCACCCATGCCGACCCTTTAACCCTCGGACTCCCGGTTGGCTAATCGAGCGTAGTACGATCCGACCCCAACATCAAAAGGCTCGGTCGGCTAACCGAGCAAGTGCCAATCCTAGCTGAAAAATAGAGAAAAAAGTAGCCGAGCACCCATGACCGTTGGATCTTCCAGAAATCCATGCTTCTGATGATGAACGGCCCAGATCGTACCACGTGCGCTAGATGACAAGATAGCATTTTCTTGGGAACTGAGCCCGCCTCGAGATTCGCACCACCATCCTTCGGCTCAGATCGCGCCACGTCGCTCGGACAGCCGAACCCTTACTCCCCCGGTCGGCTAACCGAGCAAGTGCCAATCCGAGCTAAAAAATGAAGAAAAAAGTAGCCGAGCACCCACGACCGTTGGATCTTCCAGAAATCCGTGCTTCTGATGATGAACGGTCTAGATCGTGCCACGTGCGCTAGACGACAAGATAGCATTTCCTTGGGAACTGAGCCCGTCTCGAGATTCGTGCCACCATCCAACGGCTCAGATCGCGCCACGTCGCTCAGACAGCCGAACCCTTGTACCCCCGGTCGGCTAACCAAGCAAGTGCCCGTCCGAGCTCCAAATGTGAGAAAATGACTGCCGAGCAACTACGACCGCCAGATCTTTCGGATATTCGTGCTCGCGCGAGATCAAGGGCTCTGATCAAGCCACGCCATAAATGGGTATTAAAAACCGGTTTTTATTTATTTAATCGTTTTTATTTATTTAAAAATTGCGAAAAATTGCTAAAAATTCGGGAAATTAACTAAAAAATTCTAGGAAATAATTATAAATTCGGGAGAATATTTTTGAACCCCTGAACGAACAATTATTGCCTAGGATGTACTGTTAAGGCTCCCGAACAATTGGTTAACACATCGCAAAATTAAATAAATAATCCAAAAAAATAGATAAAAACCGTCGAATATTCAACAAAGCTTCAGGAACAGCTTACAGTTTCAAAAATCACCTCACTACCCCCTTTGGGATTCAAAACCCTCCATTCGGACTCCGATATAACTCCACTAGCCACTGAAACAGTTAAACTACTCCTCAAAGGCTGATCACACTCAGTCTTTAGGAGAGGGGGGCTCGTGATATGGCTAAAAATGGGGTTAAATCGGGACCGTCCAGATTGGGAACGAATCTTGAAACTCAGCGGTAAAATGGTAATTTCACATATAGGCGGGTTCGAAGCGGGCACTGGATCTCCCATTCACAGATCCAATAACCCGCAAAACGGACCCACTCCAGCTGGGTACGGGTCCCGACCCAAGACAAACTCAGACCAGATAGAGGAAATCAGGGTCACTGATTTGACTAAATCAACGAGCCCGATTTACAGTTATCCTCTCACCGGGAATCAGGGGTCAGTTTCCTAAACTAATTGTGAGGATTTTACTCGTAACGGTTTCACAGGAAATCAGGTCCCTAATCAGACTCCCAGGGCGACTATAAATACCTCCTACCTACCACTGTGACCAGGTAATCACTCTTTTTCCAACTTAAGCTCTTTCTTAATCATCATTGGTTACTGACAAGAGCGTCGGAGGATGCATCTCCGGAATCAATCCCAGTGTATCGCACTTCCTTGCAGGTGAGCGACAGGGATCAGCAGGCTTGGATCCGCTATTCAGGTTTTTTCCACGAACTCACAAATCTCATCTGTTTACCCCCACACCAGATTCAAAGGTAACATGATCTTCTATCAATTGGAACTTCACCTGTACATAATAATGCATCTTTACCAATAACTACAAATGGTAACCAGGGTGGTATTGCATCAGTTGTTCCCTTCGATAGATTGTCTTCTTCAACTTCTTCCTTGGCTTATCAACTATCAAATCCAGATCCTATAAAAGGGACTAGGATTTGCTTAATGATAGCTTGATCCATATCATACGCTTAATACTATGAAAAGAGGAAACAGTAATTTTCAAAAAATTGCTTTCAAATTTGCTACAGATGAAGACATTACCATTTTAGAGTATATAAGGAGATCAAAGATGTGATGGTAGAGATTTGTAGGGATGTAAAATTTCCAAGGAATTGGTCTATAATCATATTGTAATTTTGGTCTAGGTATCTTCATTGAATTCATACATGATAAACTGTAAAAAACTTGCATTCTCCTTATGAGGAATCTCGATTTGGTTTTGAGAATCGAGGATGACCAATATTATTTTTGGTTAATGAATTGCAATTAACAAATTGAGTCTTTTTACATGACATTCTTAATGATAATATGTGATATCTACAATATGTAATTTTGATGATGCATTTTATTTTACACGAGAAAATTACTTAATTCTATATGCAGGAAAAAAAAATGTTGAAGAATTTATTAGAAGGACCAAGAAATGCATTGGAGTTGAGTATACTTTTTTCATCAAATCACAAGTTGTCACGTATTATAAGTCTAACTACAAGAACATTGACTGATGAGTATACTTTTTAATCAAGAGCTAATTACTTAATTCTATATGCAGAAAAAATGCTCAAGAATTTAATAGAAATACCAAGAAATGGATTGGAGATTAGTATACTTTGTTTTTTTATCAACAAGATGTCATGTATAGAAGAATAACTACAAGAACATTGACTGGATGCAAAATTTAAAATGATGAACAAGAAGTTACGAGCAGTTTTAAGTTCAAGAAAGTTAAAAATACGATGATTTGAGTTTGGGATTACTAATTTGTTTTTTTTTAATATCTTTTATGTTTTAGATGAGACAATTTACATGTTATATTGTATTTACTCAATACTAAATATAATATTTAGAGTATTTAATATTAAAATTTGTAGTATTTTGTGTACATAATTAATATATAGTGATCATACTATATATTCATTTGAGTTCTTAATATTATTTATTCTATGACTGATTTTCTCAACAGCATAAAATATTGTTAAAATATTCAACTGACATGTCCACCAAGCCACGTGCACTTGGTGCACGGTAAATTATATATATATATATATATATATATATATATATATATATATATATATATATATATATATATATATATATATATATATGGGTAAATTTCAGATAACTCTACTGAGTTTTATCAATTTGGCAAAAAACCCTACCCAGTTGTTTTTTGGCATTTAACCCTACCGAACCTTGTTTTAGCATGAAATGCCCAAAATAACCCTACTTAAATATGTTGACCTACCTCCTCTTCCTCTCTTCACTGTCAGCCAAAAAACCATCCCCTCCCTCTCCAAATCTCGCGGTGATTTTTTGGGTCGACCTCAAACCCAAAAAATCTTCAAAAACCCCCCTTCTATCCCTCCTCTCGCTCCCTTCAATCTACCGAAATCTGGTCGCCGAAACCCCTAATTTCTAGTGCCGTCGAAAGAATTTCTAGGGTTTAGATCGTGCAGAGATTCAACGAGATCCATGTACTGATCTGTCTACCACCAATTTCTCGATATGTTTGTTTTTCGGCTTTCTGAATTAGTAGATGCACACGATTTGTTTGATGAAATGCCACTTAATTTTTTCTTTAATTTTTAAAATTTTCTATTTGTGAAATTATAGTATGATTGATATCTATTGTATAGTTAATAGCCTGATAGTATCTAGAAGATGAAATTTACAGAAGAATCAAAAGTTTTTGATAATTTTTTACATATATGCAAAGGACCTGAACAAAAACAACTCGTGAGGAACTGTCGTTGAAGAGTTTACACTCTTCTTCATCTTTTGATTCCACCAAACATACAATGAAAATTGTTGACAGATAACTTCTCACTTTTATTGTAATGTTATTATACTGTTGACAGATAACTTGCTACTGTTGACAGATAACTTTATGGTAATGGTCATTTGGCAGAAGAATGTTGTAATTGATGATTAACTACTTCTTGTTGCAGTAATTTCTCGTGTTCATTACCTGTATCACTGTATGATTTGTTTACTTTTTTGGTAGGTGGTTCTGATCTCTGCTACACTTTCTAATGAAATATTGGAGATGACTAGCAAATTCATGACTGATCGTGTGAGGATATTTATGAAGCGTGATGAATTGACACTAGAGGTAAATTAATGGCTGACTTTTACTTTCATGTTATTTGTTTGCATATTTTATGTGCAACTCATATCCTGGTCTGTTTCTATCCATGTTATATACAGGGTATTAAACAGTTCTTTGTTGCTGTTGCGATAGAAGAGTGGAAGTTTGATACATTGTGTGATCTCTATGACACCCTAACTATCACTCAAGTAGTCATTTTTTGTAATAAAAAAAAAGATAGCCAGTTCTCTTTCCAATATATTTATGTTTAGATAACATAATAAATTTTCAAAGCATGTATAACAACTGTCGTAACAAGTGTTATGCTATTTAATATTGAAGTGTTTGCCGCTTCGTATTTTTCTTTATAATTGATGTCCTATATCTAGTTGGAATAATGGTTGTCTGGTAGGAAGTCTCACTTTGTTTAGTAGAGCAAAGATTCATTACATAAAATCACAAAATCACTCTATCAGGCAAGCTGTTGTTTAGTATGCCAATTTGTTGAATGATCCTCGAACACAACCTGCTTACTTTCTACATTTCTTTTATTGGGATTGGGGCGTCAACCAATGCCCATTGTCGCAGCGAAATTAAATAGAGCAATGAGGAAGTCGAAGTATATGAGACTAATTAATTGAGCAAGTAAGTAGATCCACCAATTTAACACAAACACAACGATGACTTATCTCGATTAGCTTTTGCTTAATTTGGAGAGAAATATAGGGAGATCTGATATTCAACTAGAAGAGATTATAAGGAGTTACTGATTCACTCAATACATGGAATTAAACTCACTCACCAAGAACTATCTCTCTCTCGTGCATTTCTTTGCAATGGAGAAAATAATCTATGAAGTACTCTCTCATATTGGAGGAGTTTACAATATATATAGAAGAATAGAGAGAAACCTAGGTCTAATCTTGATTCTCAGTTGTCTGATAAAACCTGGAAAAGAAGTAACCGAATAGGAGTGGTACGATCTAACTTGGAATTAAAGATTGGGCTGAAACGACCTAACAAATTGAAGCCCAAAAATGAACACAGCGTCGTAGGTGGTCGACCGTCCAACAAGACCGGTCGAACGTCCAACTCTCGGCTAAACCCAGTGCAACTACGGTCGGGGGGTGCGGTCGACCGCAACATTGGTCAGTTGATCGCAACATAGCCTGCAACTTGCTGCTGCTGTTTTCTTCTACTCTCTTCGATGCTTCGACCTTCGTGCTTCATCTTACCTTCTTCTAATCTGAACAATGAGTATTCAAGACACAATCCTAACAAACTCTATCTTGGATTGCATACGAGTGCTATCACATGATGTGTTATTCATCTCCAAACTCTAATGAATTCTACTTGCAAAAAGACTTAGAATAATAACTTTTTCTTCTAGTTGAACTGATCTCTACCCAATCTCACCAATTTTAGTATACCCCTTCAAGGGTGTACCTCCGTAGGCGTACTCACGAAGTTGCTAACCTCCGCACGAACTCCACCTATCCTTAGGCCTTCTCCACCTCTCAACGATATTCGAACGTCGTGGTCTCGTCTCGATCAATCTAGTTGCGGCAAACTAGCTGAGCTTGCAGAATAACGGGAAAAGAAGCAATACTTGTGCAAGTATTTTGGATTCCCCAAAGCTTGTAGAGATTGTTTTGGCCTGGCCAAACCACTCTCATACCTCTAATTACCTTACGACGGCCTTGAAAAATAGACAGAACTCCACCTCGAGCTGTATACCTACAACCCCGTGCATCAAGAGTTCCCAAGGAAATTAAATTTTGTTTCAGCAGAGGAATATGCAAAACATCCCTTAAAGCGAACATATTTAGTCCTGGTATCTTCAACTCAACTGTCCCCTCACCTACTACTTCACAAATCTCCTCAGTTTCCGTTGTCACACAACACCCCGTAGTAGACTTATAACTAGAAAACAACTCCTTCTCGGAGCAAATATGAGAAAAATTCTGTGAGTCAAGAAACCAACTAGAATCCACTTCGAATGAATTTGAAACAAGAAGACATGAATCACCTGAATCAAAGGTACTAACCACATTAGCGGCTGAATTCACATTCTTTGCGCTCTCCTGATTCTGTAATTTTCAACAGTCTTTCTTGATATGCCTTAGCCTCTTGCAATATCGGCAACGGATCGAATCCTTTTGCAAAGCACTTTGTCTTCCCCCTGAAGGACCATCCACTGCTAAACAACTTATGGGAAAAGACGGTGATTTTTTAGTCTCCTTCCTAAGTTGATTTTCCTTCAATGCTTTGATTACACGATCTACCGAAATACTCTCCCTGGCAGATCTACCGTGTAGCATGGTAGTGATGAAAGGCTAGTACGAATCTGACAATGAATGTTTTAGGTTGAAAGCTTTATCTTCCTCTCACACATCTGCGTTGATCGCCTTAAGTTCAGATAATACCTTATTGAACACTGTAATGTGGTCATGGAGATCGGTACCTTTCTTCATAGATAAACAAATAACTTCCTCTTCCAATGCATCCGATCTAATAATGACGAACCAGAGTAGTCAGCTATGATTTTTTTCCACAAACTTACCGCATCAGTTTCTTCAAGAAACCTGCACTTGATCTCGTCCACCAAGGATAGTCGAATCAAACTTATGTCTTTTTCACGAATATCTTCCCAACCGTCATCCTTCATATCAGTTGGCTTTTCTTTCTTCTTAACGGCTAACTGCAAACGTTCTTGAATAAGAATATCATACATGTCAGTTTTTCAAAGATTGAAATTGATCTTTTCATCGAACTGCTTGATCTTCAAAATAATGTGGCATGTCATCTTAACCAAGAGAATTGGCAACCTGAAGCTCTGATACCAGTTGTTGGGATTAGGGCGTCAACCAATACCTATTGTCGCAGCAGAACTAAATAGAGCAATGAGGAAGTCGAAGTAGATGAGACTAATCAATTGAGTAAGTAAGTAGATCCACCAATCTAACACAAACACAACGATGACTTATCCCGGTTAGCTTTTGCTTAATCCGGAGAAAAATATAGGGAGATCTGATATTCAACTAGAAGAGATTATAAGGAGTTACTGATTCACTAAATACAAGGAATTAAACTCACTCACCAAGAACTATCTCTCTCTCGAGTCTCTCTTTGCAATGGAGAAAATAATCTATGAAGTACTCTCTCATATTGGAGGATTTTACAATATATATAGAAGAATAGAGAGAAACCTAGGTCTAATCTTGATTCTCAGTCGTTCGATAAAACCTAGAAAAGAAGTAACCAAATAGGAGTCGTACGATCTAACTTGGAGTTGAAGAATGGGCTGAAACGACCTAACAAATCGAAGCCCAAAAACGAACACAGCGTCGCAGGCGGTCGACCGTCCAATAAGACCGGTCGACCGTCCACCTTTCGGCCAAACCCAGTGCAACTGTGGTCGGGGGGTGTAGTCGGGGGGTGCGGTCGACCGCAACATAGCATGCACCTTGTTGCTGCTGTTTTCTTCTACTCTCTTCGACGCTTCGACCTCCGTGCTTCATCTTACCTTCTTCTAATCTGAACAACGAGTATGCAAGACTCAATCCTAACATCTTTCTGTGCATGTTTTTATCCTATGAGTGGATCTGCCTTGGTAATATATTATGCTTTCAAGAGGT
Source organism: Hemerocallis citrina (assembly GCA_017893485.1). Lineage (NCBI taxonomy): Eukaryota > Viridiplantae > Streptophyta > Magnoliopsida > Asparagales > Asphodelaceae > Hemerocallis > Hemerocallis citrina. The sequence goes on from JACEHZ010000354.1 coordinate 266,301, forward strand.
GATTAAGTAGGGAGACGCATAACAACAAAATTAAAGTTGCTATCATAATGGATGAGATAAGGATACAGTGAACACAAACAGAGGTCAATGTGGAACATATGATCATCTTATCTTATATGTTGGTCAAATTAAGTAACAATTGAAATCTTCATATCAAAGTAGTTTAAGTTAGGGTGTTTTGGTGCATAATTAGTGTTGTATTTAATGTTGTATTTAATGTAAATGAGAGAGGAAATAGAAATCTTCTCTTTATTTTGTATAGGAAGAGGTTAAATTGTAGAGGATGCTCAAAATCGAATATTTTGTTTGGATCGGTTTTGTTCCGTTCATACCAGATCAACTCAATAGATTATACGTTGTTGGATAAATCAACCCATAAATGTAAGCTTGATAAGCTACACAATATATTTTTAGATTCGGACCTGGTACGAAGAATGAAAGCAAACACTCTAAGTACATGCCAATCAAAATACTGGAACAAAAGTAATCAATTTTCATGTATTTCCATATTCCAATCTAATTCCTTTTTTTTCTTTTGGCTTTTTGAACTCATAACACTCCCTTGTCCTTGAAGAGTTTACACTCTTCTTCATCTTTTGATTACACCCGAAATACGATGAAAATTGTTGACAGGAAATTTCTCACTTTTATGGTAATATTATTATACTGTTGACAGAGAACTTCCATCGGGCTTAAAATAATTTAATCAACTGAAGAAAGTGTTCCACTAGGAATATTCAAAAACATGATCAGGAGGGGATACTATACATGCATGGTATGGAAACTTGGTATTAGCAAACGTATTCACCAATGATTTAATAGCAACGACGAACATATCAAAAGAATTGGTTTCAAAACCCTTATTTAATCTTTTTTGAGTTGACGTCATTTCATAGAATTGAAGTCGAAATGACTTAAAGAATTATTACTATAAAAGGTAACCTATGAATATATGATAGGAAACTACATAGTAACACCTTAAGAAAAAAGAAAGATAACAGGCTGCAGGATTTATTAATGCACATGAAGCGTGAATGCTCCTAAAAAATGGGAAAATGAATAACCTCACATTATACTGGTCTATATATGTACAAGTAAATTGACCATAGAAGTTCAGAAAGCTTTAATCCCCCTGTGTTTACTCAAATATGTGCACGAGTGTTTGTTAGCATTTAGCAATGATCATATCACTTGACTATTTAACAAAACTTCTATGGATCACCAATATAGGAGTGATCATATCAAACTATATATATGTTGGAACATCTGAAACTTAATGTCAGAAAACTTATAAGGAATTTGCAGAGGTATATGCAAATCAACTGCACAATCTTCTTTTCATCATTTACCTTACTATGGTGTCTCTCGTTATTGCATTTTTCTAGTGAATTTGCTAGACAATGCAACCATTACTCGAAAATTCATTTGCATTCTCAAAATCCAACACGACAAATTACAATTTAAAATTAATAAACAAACAAACATGGTTTTGATGTTAGTGGTGATGATGATATACATTATAAGAAGGTAACCTCATGGTTGCCAGTAGATTTGTGGTTCTAATGGTTTTGATGTGGAATATTAACTTTGTTTTTGGTGTGTGCAGGTTGGAAGATTTCATCAACGGGTGGTGCAAAAATTGAAGAAGATGATAATTTTGATGAGTATCTTGAGGGAATGTTTCCATGAGCAGTATGACTAATTTATTTTACCAATAGCAAAGAAAAAAGTTTAGTGTTGTATATGTTAGTAACAATACATCTAACTACTTTAATTTCAGTTGTAGAATGTATTGTACTTTTGTACCTTTCTCTTGTAATTGGAGAGGAATGAATATAGTGTTGGCTCATATTACAAATGTCATTTGGTTGAAACTTTGTGTTGTACAAGATAACCATATCTGGATTGGTGGTGATGCTTTTTCACACTATAACTATCCAGATAATTGTTGTTCAGATCTGCCTTATGTTTATGTAGTTAGCAAAACGAGGACGATCAAGGTCTCTGTTTTATGTATTTGGGGACATACTATATTGTTATTAGTTCAATTTTACAATTCTTTATGATATCTTCTGTATCTATACTTGTTTTTAGTCATTAACTATTCCTAATGTGCGCTTGTGTTGTATGACTACATTTTTCAGCTTTAGTTTCTGCATACAGGAAATTCTGACTAACTTTTAATGGAAGTGTTTTATCTTTTTTTTAAAAAGTTTATACTAGTAACAATGCTAATAGTTAATTACAATTTTCGGAGTGAGTGAGAGAGTGGAATTTGGGATTCTTGTGAGCATTATGAGCTTTGTTTATGTTATTTCCAGGCATTTTGAGTTATGTTTATGTTGTTTGTGAGCATTATGAGCTTCCAGGTATCTTGAGTTCTTTTTATGTTCATTATGAGCTATGTTTATATTGTTCCCATGCATATTGAACTCTGTCTATATTGTTTATGTTGTTTGTGAGCATTATGAGCTCTGTTTATGTTGTTCACAGGTATCTTGAGCTATGTTTATGTTGTTTATGAGCATTATGACATCTATTTATATTGTTTCTAGGCATCTTGAGCTATGTTTAATATGTTTATGAGCATTATGAGCTCTGTTTATAAAGTCATTTCATAATTTTGAAGGATTATGAACGATTTTTTGTTCAATTTTTGTAGGAATTGAAGAATTTTAAGAAATTTTTTAAAAAAAAAATATAAAGGATTTTTTTTTAAAAAAACAACTGATGAAATTTCCTTAAATTTCTCTCCTAATCTCCCAATTTTCTTAAAAAACACCCAAACAATAGCGTAAGGGTATTTACAAATACTGCACAAAGGTATTTTCGTCATTGAAAAATTGACACGTCATCACTTTTTCTAGATAACAGCCTAAAATTAACTGACTAGGGCTTACTGCCTCACAAAGCAAACTTACGTTGGGTTATATGCACACACACAAAAAAAACTGGGTATGGTTTTCTGCAAAGAGATAAAACTTAGTAGAGTTATCTGAAATTTACCCCTATTTATCAGTGAGGATTGAAGGAGTTATTTTTATTAAATTCCTATTTATCAGTGAGGATTGAAGGAGTTATTTTTATTATTAAAAAAAAATCGTACTTTTTGAAATGCTACCAATGTTTGCTTTGTAATTGAACTTCGAATATTAAAAGATAGGGTTGGCTCGAAAGCCTGAAGACCAGGGATCCGATGGGCATGGTAGAAATTTAGATTTGTAAAACTAGGGCTAAGGCCGGACAAGAAGTGAGGCCCTAATTAGAATCCATAATAGACCTGGTCCAACCCGGCCCAATATCATCTCTCAGTGAACTGCATGAACTTTCTGAAAAAACAAAACGAAAGAGAAAGTGATTGGGTGGGCTTGGGCTGTACCGGGCTAAAAATAACCCAAATATTGCAAGGATAGTGATCGAGTCTGTTGAGTACCTGAGGTACTGACCACCTGAGGTACTGACCGTATCTGGAAGGAAAGATTTTGTGGGAAATCGGAAGCGCCTAAAAGACACATGACAGAATTATTCAATTGATGGGACAACACAAATGCAATGGAATATTTATGATGAGGTTTACAACATAACCAATGAGAGTAAATTATCATACACTTGAAACTGAAAGGCTTCTTCTCTTTGAAAATGAAGCAGCCATTCTGTCAATTCAAGGCTTCTAAGATGCATGGAAAGATACCAGAACCAGCCCTTCGTTTTGATCCTCTTTCTGCACTGCCGTCATCTTTCTTCAAGATCATGGTTGCTGATTTTGGAAAAGCCATGGTATGAAATGATTCTCTTTACTCTGGAAACTTCTTTATCTTTAAATTTATTGCATGTTCTTTTTGGGGGGTTTCGCATGCATGTTCATTTTGATGTGAAATCTGAGATTATGCAAAGTTCATGTCTATTCTCTGCCTTAGTTTGTTGTGCTTCTATGCAGTTTTGTTGCATATTCCACCACTATGTATGGTAAACATTTAGAGAGGAACAAGCCATGTTGATTTGCTGCAGTGTACATTGGTTTGAGTTACTTTTGTTTTATTTTATTTATATATATGTTATAAATTCTGTGTTCAAGTTGATTTGACATGGATTTGTTTGTAGGGTTTTTCCCTTCTTTTTTTTTTGGGTGGGGGGTGGGGGGTGCTAGTAATAATTTCATAAAAGTACCTTGTAAAATATGAGTCAACCTAAGGAAATGGATGCATTAGATAAAGGGAAGTGCTTAAATAAACTCTGAGTCGAATGTTTGGTTTTTTATTTAAATAAAAAGATGAATGGCAACTATATATCCTGTTTTGTTATAGAGTTAACAAAACAAAACCCTACAGAAACAGGTTGAGGTCAAGTGATCAAACAACCTGAGGGGAATATTGGCAAATCATTATTGAGATAACCACCATGTCAGTGACTGTTTATCAGGTAAATGCACAGGCCTCTGTTGTTCTGTCAAACTCTACTGAGATTAGATATTGGATTACTCCTTCAGTTTGTGACATTATTATCTTATTTTGTGCATCTAGGCTTTAGTCAAGTGTATATTGTGCTATCAACAACTAAGCCGTCGCGATTATCTGCTTGTTATCTTGTGGAGTTTGTCATCGCAAACCTGCCTTATTTGAGAAGGAAATGACACTGCACGATGAAAAGAAATTCAGGATTTAAGAAGTCCATTATACATTAAATTCCATAATTAATAGTTTTTCTTTCTTTCTTTATTTCCCCCCTCTCTACTATATTTTCTCAAATCATAAATTCATGTTTGATGAATTCTGAAGAGTGAATCTGATATACTCAAATGCAAGCTATACTTTTTCCTCTTTGCCTTTTTTGGGAAAAAATATTTTCCTCTATGTTTTGTTATATTGTGAGATTTCGATCTTAGTCTAATTTAAGATGCTTCACCCTAATTGTCAATACTTCTTGATGCAATTTATAGTTGGTCGCATGCCAAAGGCTTTGAGCATTTTTTTATCTAAATCTGGTTGAACTTCCTACATTAATTTCAACCTTCTCTCCTGCTATGTATGTTTTTAACAAGTTTTTTTAGGGAAATTTTGGCACATGTTTTTCTTTCTTTTCTTTTTTTTAAGTTTGATTCTGAATATTTGATCAGTTGTTAGTTTCAAAACTTGCTTATACTTCACAATTATGTTAAAGATTAGTTATCAAATTTCACTATTTCAGTCAAATAATTCTTACTATTCTGTATGAACTTTATCAGACATGTTCAAGTTGTGGTCTCTTGTTGCATGTAGCAAGCAAGGAGTATTATGTTTAGTTCATGATACTAAATAATGCATAGCATCTAAAGCCGAAAGATACGAGGTTCATGCTTCGCTGATTATTCAGAATTTTCTTGTTTGCAATTTTTTTGCCAGGCTTATTCTTCATGTCACTAAGAATTTGTTCCCCTAATTTTTTATTTAACGCTCCAAATGATATTTGCAGTTCATACCGCCCAAGTTTGCACAAAATTTACAAGGTCTGGTTGATGGAGACGTATGTCTTGAAGATGCCATGGGGAAGCGTTGGGAGGTAAAAGTAAGAAGAATGGATGGTTCGCTGGCCTTTGAGCAAGGATGGCATGAGTTTGTATCGGATCACTTTATATCATCAGGAGAAATTGTGATATTTAGGCACATTGGTATCTCTGTCTTTTCTGTCCATATTTTCGGTACAAGCGGCTCTGAGAGAGTTCATTTTGAAAAGAAAGAAAATAACAAGGAGACAAGGAAACAGAATGCGGAGGAAATTTCACCGGATCTTCTGCGTCTAAGTGAAGCTCAGAAAAATGGCGAAACTTCACAAAGAAAGCATAAGAAGAAAGATAGTGAATCAGAAAATAGTGACAACCACAAAAGGAAAAGGAGTAAGAAGGAAATTACACCAGATATTCTGCATCTAAGTAAAGCTCAGCGGAACAGTGATTTTTCACAAGGAAAACATTACACTGTTGGTCAGAAGCCCGAGAAGGAAGACAGTGAATCATATGGTTCTAGGATGTTCCATGCCTCTTCGCCGAAAGTGCGCAACCTTGAAGCACGATTCGACAATTGTGATTCAGATAATATAAGGATTAAAGAAGATGGAAGAAATTCTCCAATCATCTGGATTAAAAAAGCAAGCAGAAATTCTCCAGTCATCTTGACTGATGACGATGGTACCGACACAGAGATCAGAAATAGAGATGATTCTTGTCTTCAGAAAACATCAGTAAGGGAGTGCGGTATAAAGAAACAGAACACAAAGGATCTTACACCAGATATTCTGCACCTAATCAAAGCTCAGAGAATTAGCGAATCTTCACGACGGAAGCAGAACAATCTCAACCAAAATCCAGAGAAGAAAGATAGTGAATCAGAAAATATTACTGACCACAGTAGGAATTGGGGTAAGAAGGAAATTACACCAGATATTCTGCGTCTAATTGAAGCTCAGAAGAAGAGTGATTTTTCACAAGGAAAACTAAATACTATCAGTCAAAACACTGTGAAGAATGATTGTGAATCTTATGGTTGTCAAAAGTTCCATGCCTCTTCGTCGAAAGCAGGCCACCTTGAAGCACCATGCAGCAATTCTGATTCAGATAATGTAAGAACAGAAGCAGCAGGCAGAAATTCTCCAATTGTCTTGACTGATGATGATGATTCAGACACAGAGATCAGAGCTAAAGATGATTCTTCACTTCATAAAACATCAGTAAGGGAGACCAGGAAAAAGAAACAGGGTATGAAGGAAACTACACCAGATATTCCGCGCCTAAAGAAAGCTCAGAGAAATAGCAGATCTTCACAAAGAAAGCGGATCTACACCAGATATTCTGCGCCTAACACTGTTAATCAAACTCCAGAGGATGAATCGGAAACTAGTGGCAACCCAAAAAGGAAACGGAGTAAGAAGGTGATTACACCAGATATTCTGCGTCTAAGTAAAGCTCAAAGGAATAGTGATTTTTCACAAGGAAAACATAGCACCGTTAGTCAAAACCCCGAGAAGAAAGACAGTGAATCTAATCATTACAGAAGACTCCATGCTTCTTCATCGAATGTTAGCCACCTTGAAGCACCACAAAACATTTCTGATTCAGATGATAAAAGGATTGAAGCAGGCAGAACCTCACCAAAAGAGCTTCAGAAACCAACAGTAAGAGAAAATGGTAAGAAGATCAGAAATGGGAAAGTAAGTAAAAGACCAACCAGTTATAAAGAAGTGACTGCTGCCATGATGAAATCTTTATTGAAACCTAAGGATTTAGAAGGCAGGCAGGAAGCAGTTAAACTTATTCTATCTTCTTCAGAGTGTCCTGAAGCATCTCAGAGCAAAATGCAATCTCTCAATTCAAAGAGGACAGCTATGAATGAAGAAAAAGAAGCCGAGGTAGAGAAAACATTGGCAATGGAACATGACGAAGATAACAAGGGAGATCTTGCTGCATGTATTAGCCAAACTGCTATCAATTCCGTGCATTTTGAAGCTTCACAAAGTAAAAACAATTTTGAAGATGTGAACAGAACAACAAAGCATGACAAATGTGAGATTAAGACTGAGATTAAGGCCAGCTCGCCGATCATTCCTCATTCTGGTTCAAATGAAGTTAAGGATCCTATGAGAAAGTGGATCCACAACGCGATGAATTGGATCCACACAGGAGGCAGATTAGAGCCTGAAAAAGATAAACCTGAAGTACCCTCAAAGTCTCTGATATCAAATTGTGACAGAGATGAGCAGAGGAATCCTACACTATCCTACGAGGGGACTGCTCACTATGGTCAGTATGGAGGGAATTTGGGTCAGTATTTACCTTTTTTTCCCCTTTTTTTTCTTCTTTTTTTAATGAACTTGCAATCTCTCTGATCATTTAGTTTACGGTACTTCTATTTTCTGAGCTTTGCAGGAAATTGCTTAACACCTTTAGCTACGATGGAGGATAGAACTGCTAAAGAATTTCCGTCGAACATGGAAAATAGCCATCCCGAATCTGGTAACTAATGAAATTTGTTTTCATTGTCTTTAATAATTTTAATTTTATTAATTAGTTTTTGAATTCAAGAAAATTCTGTACTATTTTGAAAACTCGGAGTGAATAATTTTGTGTCAGATAATGTCGTATGCCACATTAATCACAATTTCAAGGGTGAAATCGGAGTGAGCAAAGATGCTTCTAGCGTGCACAGTGCCTCTAAAAGTAACTGCAGAGTTTTGGATGATATAGTAGGAATTAATGGGGTTCCGAATGTATCGGAGGGTTTCGCCCGCAGATTTCTTGTTACAGAAAAGGGGATATGCCACATTGATTATGGCATTTTCAAGGGTGAAATTGGAATGAGCAATGAAGATTCTAATGTTTTTGCTGCCTCAATAGGTAACTGCAAAATTTTGGTTGATGATAAACTAGGAATTCAGAAGATAGTTTCATCCCTACTTGAAGATATACCTGAAGTACCCTCAAATTCTTTGATATTAGACCGTGCTAGAGATGAGCAAAGGAACCCCACACTAGCCTACGAGGGGACCAGTAACTGCGGTCAGTCTGAAGGGGATTTAGGTCAGAAGTTGCTGCTTTTTTTTTGTCTGAAACTTGTGGTCTCTCTTGTCAGATGAGTTTTTAGTACTTCTATTTTCTGAACTTTGCAGGTAATCTCGTCACACCTTTAGCTACGATAGAGGATAGAACTGTTAAAGAATTTCTGTCAAACATGGAAAATGGTCCATCCCAATCTGGTAATTAAAATGGAGATTGTTTTCATTATCTTAGTGTGTTCAGTTATATGATTGGTTTTTGAATTCAAGAAAATTTTATACCATTTTAATACTTGATTACAACATTTTTTACGTGGTAGTATAGTACCCAATGAAGTCCCTGAAGTGGATGCTAAAAAGGACACTCCCTGCTCAAAAGCAGAAGATCAGCTAGCTGATAGAAAAGAAATGACAGATCAGAGTGATGTTCTATTACCAAATCTCAGCCAATTCACGACTACTGTATCCGTTATTTCTCAGTCATGGCTCGTGAGCACTCTTCAACATGTTACAACTTAGCATATAACTTGTATTTTTTTTTAGTAAGTTTAGTTATTTGAAATCGTGGGAGAGCATAGGAGTAATTAATATATACCAACTGCATCAGCACAATCAGCGGCTCAAAAACTATTGAATTTTTCAACTTTCATATTTTCAGAAAGGAATGATTACTGATTTAAACGCACATCAATTTTTCCAGATTTTTCATTCATAATTGTCGTTTTTAGTGATTTGGTTCTTAATAATCCAGTTATGACTTGCATGTAACACTGATAGTGCTATACTACTCAAATCTCATCGTCTCTGAACCAGTGGTTGACAATTCAGCAATTCCAAAGAGATAGTATTATTAGAGATTATGAGAGATAATAAAAAGAGAAATTAGTTTAGGGTTAATATCCCTACTGCTTGAGATATTATACCCTGCTTATTATGAATTGGAATATCACAAGGGCACTACCTTTAAACCAATATATATGGAATTAAACTGGGTTTAGTGTACTGGGCTTCATGCCTAGTCAAACCGGTCCAACAATTAACAGATAACATGTGCAAAGCACGTGTTGCCCCATAGAATATTATACACAATAATATTCTATTATATTGAGAATATATCTATATATCCAACAATCTTCTCCTATATTCTCAATATATTAGGCAATGCCCTATTATATTATTGGATCACAAAGAATTATAGTTCATAGACTAAATCAATTATAACTCGAATAGTTCAAATGAGACTAAACGAAAATAATCAAATAGTTCAAACACCATATTAAAACAGAATAGTTTACAATGACTAAACCAACTGAAAAAATCTGCCAGTCCTAAAAACAACTAAAGCAAATAAACTTCAAGCACAAAATAAGAGTTTGACTCAATGAACACAAGAGTCTTAAACTAAGAAAGTTTTACCACGTAAGTGACTAATTTATTTTCGAGAGAAATAACCTAAAACTCTATCCTTGCAAACTGCTTTATATTTACTCCTCCATTTTGAGCAAGTCATTTTTTCTTAAAATCTATGTTGACAGATTCAACTCTTCCATCTTTGCTAGCTTATTGAAAACCGGAATATCAAGAGACACATCTCTAAGAATTCTAACGAATTTCATAAAGTATCTAGTGTTGAAATATAGCAATTGTATATTCTGTTTCCTAATATATAGGAAACAGATTCCCCAAATCTCTCATCTCCCCAATCTTCTCTCAATCTCTTTTCTTCTTCTCCAAGAATGTAATTCTATATATAGATGTATACAGCAAAGGAAAAATAACAAGAAGAATAAGAATTATTTTTCCTAAAATTATTTTCTTCATGGTATCAGAGCCTAACAAGATCTAGGCTAGTTGAAGAAGAAGAGAAGGACGCGATCAGATGCCTCCATCCCGATCCGACACCGAACAAACCCCGATCACCGAACCGCCTCATCGACCCGATCCTCGTCGACCCCGATCCTCGCTGCTATCGAGCTCGCCAGCCGTTTTCTCGCCCAATCCCTTTACTGTTAAACTTCCCCGATCTCTCTCCCTCCGGCGGCCACGCCCCGGTCGTCGACTTCAGCTAGTGGAGCGCCGCCTCCGCCCAGCGCCACCGGACCACCCCTCGATCCCCGACATTAGCCACAGAACCAAAAAGAAACCCAAATCCACAAAACCCATTACCGGTTCATCTTCCCCGTTCACCATCCCGACGCTCCTCACCTCCGACCACCCCCGTCGACTCCTCAGCACCGTCCTCTTCCGCCGCCACCCAGACACCCAAAACCCCCGCTCTATTCTCGATCGACAGCAGCCAGAACCCATTGAAATCCCAAATCCCGATAAGCTCTTTCCTCCCTGTTCGATCGCCGGCGACGCCTCCTAGCGCCGCCCTGCCCCTCACGCCTCGTCGTCGCGCCGCCCCTTGGTCGCCAGCACGCCTCTCTTGGCCGGCCATCGACTTGCTGTTGCTGTCTCTTTGCTTGGGTTTCTTTGCACGCAGTTTGTGCACGTGTTAATTGTGTGTTTGCTGATCTGAAAAGGAGGGATCTTGATCTTGTGTTTGACATTTGGATCTCGGTGTTTGGTGTTTTGATCTGCTGTGGAGTTACTGGGATTGTTGCTGTTTTGCTGGTTGTTGAAAACTTGGAGCTGTTCTTGACCAAGTTGTGTTGTTTGCTATTGGTTGCTGAATATCAGATCCATTATTTTTCTCCTTTGTGCCGCTACCATGGGACAAACTGATAGAGCTGAGAAGAGTATTGGACTCGCCTCTACATTAGTCACAGCTGCAGGTAATGATGGTAAGGTATTTAATATTTCTGCTTCTGTTATGAATAGTGCATGGAAAATTGATTCGGGTGCTACCGACCATATGACTTGATTCTAGACAAGTTCAAAAGTTTCAACCATTCATTAAATCGACTGTGTCCACTGCCAATGGTGATCCTGCCACTGTTACTGGCGAGGGTACCATACATCTCACAAACAACCTAACCTTAGATACTGTCCTAATTGTGCCATTCTTGAATTTCAACCTATTATCTGTTGCTCAAATAACTATTGCCTTACATTGTATTGTAGTCTTTTGGCCTTCCCATTGCGTGTTTAAGGATATTCGAACTCGCAAGACGATTGGTTATGGGGTTAGGCACGAGAAGTTCTATTACCTGGATTTAGAATCTGAATGTTCGAGCAAGTTGACTCAAGCTCTAAGTGTGGAAGGATCCGAAGATGAGAAGAAGAAATCAGATATTTGGCTATGGCATCGACGTCTAGGGCATGCTTCTTTTGGTTATTTGAAGAAATTATTTCCAAGTTTATTTTTGAAGTTGGATATATCTGCCTTTCGGTGTGATGTGTGTGAACTCACAAAAGGTCATCGTGCCTCTTTTCCTCCAAGTCCAAGTAAAAGCTCCCTACCTTTTATGATTATTCATTTTGATGTTTCGGGTCCATCCAAAACCACTACATTTGGAGGAGCCAAATGATTTGTGACCTTTATTGATGACTGTACCCGTATGACCTAGATTTGTTTGATGAAGTCGAAAAGTGAAGTTAGTGGTTTGTTTCAGAAATTTCACAAGCATGTTATGATTCAGTATAAATCACAGATTCAAGTTCTTAGGAGTGATAATGGCAGAGAATACCTGAGTTCAAATCTGCAACAATATTTGGTGGAACACAGAATTGTTCATCAGACTACATGATCGTATACACCTCAACAGAATGGGGTTGCAGAAAGGAAAAATAGACACTTGCTTGAAGTGGTCCGTGCTTCTCTCATCCATGGGAATATGCCACTCATTTATTGGGAAGAAGCCTCTGCTGCATACTTAATCAACCGAGTTCCCTCTAATATCCTAAATTTCCTCACACCATTTCAAGCATTAACTGAAGCTGTGAATGCACCAAAAGTCGTCAACTTGCCTCCTTGTGTGTTTGGGTGTTTTGCATTTGTTCATCTTCATCAACATGAACGCAATAAGTTAACTCCTCGAGCTGTTCGCTGTGTTTTCGTGGGATATGCACAGAATAAGAAAGGGTGTCGGTGCTATCACCCACCAACTCAAAAGATGTTTGTGACTATGGATGTGGTGTTCCATGAAGATGAGATGTATTTTTCCTCTGAGGTTGAACTTCAGGGGGAGTACCGAAGTGAAGTTCAAACTCTTGCCTATGATGAAGTGGTTACTATTCAAACTGAACAATCAGATATAAGGGGAGAAAATCAGGATGTAAGTAATGACGATCACTCGAATGAAGACTTGTTGGCTGAGCAAGAAAATTTCCACGAAGATCTGCAGTCAGTGCCGAACCTCCATGAAGATGAGTCATCTCCACCACCAGCACCATCTGAACCATCTCCACCACCAGTACCATCAGATCTATCTCTACTTCCAGCAGAACTCCAAAACCAATCGTCATCGCTGTCCGAAGCTCCAAGAAGAGAACTTCCAAACAGCACTACTAGAGGTATCCCAAAATCCACTTACGAGCCTAATCCCACTAGTAAAGCCAAATATCCCATGAGTCATTATGTGTCCACTCACCGATTGTCTGAATCAAATAAGTCATTTGTGAATCAATTATCTGCTGTATCTATTCCTAACAGTGTGCAGGAAGCCTTAGCCGATCCAAGGTGAAAAGTAGCTATGGATGAGGATATGAAGTCCTTGAAGAAGAATGAGACTTGGGAGATAGTCAAGCTGCCAGCAGGGGAGAAGCCAGTAGGATGCAGATGGATTTATACAGTGAAATATAAATCGGATGGTTTGATAGAGCGGTACAAGGCAAGGCTGGTTGCCAAAGGGTACACTCAAACTTATGGCATTGATTATGATGAAACATTTGCACCTGTGGCAAAGTTCAACACTATTCGAATTCTACTGTCACTTGCTACAAATCTTGACTGGCTGTTGGAGCAATTTGATGTGAAGAATGCATTTTTGCATGGGGAATTGACAGAAGAAGTCTATATGGATCTTCCACCAGGGTCGAACAGACCAGTCCAACACAGCAACAAAGTATGTCGTTTGAAGATAGGCAGGATCTACAATCGATAGGCGCTCCACTTCAGGATATTTCACCTTTGTTGGAAGAAATTTAGTTACATGGAGGAGTAAGAAGCAAAATGTTGTTGCACGCTCTAGTGCAGAGGCTGAGTATCGCGGAGTAGCTTTAAGTATAACAGAAGCTTTATGGCTAAAACTCCTGTTGCAGGACTTAGGCTATGGTCCAAAGGAACCTATGAAGGTGTATTGCGACAGTCAAGTGGCGTGTGATATTGCAGCTAATCCAGTTCATCATGATAGGACGAAACATGTAGAGGTGGACAGATTCTTCATCAAAGAAAAATTAGATGAGAAAGTTATTGAGATATCCAAAGTGAAGTCAGAAGATCAACTCGCAGATATCCTAACCAAGGCTGTTTCGACTCGGCTATTCTTGAAATTTGTTGACAAGTTGGACATGTTCGATATCTATGCACCAACTTGAGGGGGAGTGTTGAAATATAGCAATTGTATATTCTGTTTCCTAATATATAGGAAACAGATTCCCCAAATCTCTCATCTCCTCAATCTTCTCTCAACCTCTTTTCTTCTTCTCCAAGAATGTAATTCTATATATAGATGTATACAGCAAAGGAAAATAATAACAAGAAGAATAAGAATTATTTTCCCCAAAATTATTTTCTTCATCTAGTTCCACAAGAACTTAGTACAATTCAAAGATATCTTAGCAAAATGTGACGCAAGCATCAGAATCAAGTTTTTTTAACAAAATAAAGAACACGAAATATTATAGTTTTCACACAATAACTATATTATATTACATATTGGAATGATAGAATAGTCAAATCAATTATGGTTTAAATTTCGAATCATCAAAATTGGAATGAAACATGAATCCATAAAAGAGATATATCATCAAAATTGGAATGACATAACGACAATTCTAAATATCGGAAACATATCAACAAGTTTTCACGCTTTCTTTTGGAATAATGAGATGTATCTAAGTAAATTATGAGAATATATAGCATCATCAAAATTGGAATGAAATTATCTATTAACAAAATTTACATGAAACTTTTTAAATTATCTAAAGCATGCCAACTACCTAAAATTGATGCTTAAATTTGAACTTCTCTGTGGCTCGAATTGGATTATAAATTTCAAAACAACTAAGATGTAAAAGTTTTTGACTCAATAGTTTTCAACTTCATTTTCCCCACAGTTTTTTATAATTAGATCAGTTTCAAGTCTCTTAGTAAGAGCATTAGCTATACTTTGTCTCAGTTGTACTTTATCTATGAGAAAGTTCAATTAGGCTTCTTTCAGCCTTAATGTATTTCTCTTACCATTATAGAGTGAGTTATGAGCTATAATGCATTGTAGCTTGATAGTTGCCGGACAAAATTAGAGAGTTATTTTAAACTTCTCAGTGGATGACTAGCAATAAGTCATTCAATCAACTCAGTCTCTTTTCCTACAAAGGATAACACAGTGGTCTGATTTCATGGATGATAGCGCAATATTTATTTGCTTTTTGATCTCCACAATATTTCTGTTTCTCCTAGTATAAATACATATTCACTACTTGTCGATTTTTAACTAAATTATGAGATCATATATTCAATCCTGAAGGATGACTAGAGTAGCTCAAAGCATATTCTTGCAAGTATCTCATTAGCCTCTTAAGGGCACTCTAATTGTATTAATAGGATTATTAGTGAATCTGCAGATCATTCCTACCTCAAATGTTATGTCTAATCTAGTGCAGATCTTTGTATACATATCTTTGTATACATGAGACTTTCAGTAAGTTTAGAATGATCTAACTGTTTCATAGTTGCACCATATCATTAGGTGTCAACATTTTATCATAATCATAAGGTATTTAAAAACACACTTTTAATCACTATATCCCCTTTTGGAATGAGTTTGACTAAGGGTTATCCCTTGTCAACCGAAACTCACCCTTATACCTAATATTGTGTTCACAACACCTAGTTGTTTTATGTTGAATTCGTTGGATAGCACAGTTTTAACTCCATTTATAATAGAGATATCACTTCCAACAACAAGCATGTCAACAATAAACAAGTAAACAATATCCATTATATTTGACACGTCTCAAGGTTAAATGCATTGATCTGAATTATTTGATTCAAATACTAGGCTCTTTAGGAAATTTATCAAACTATTTATCCGTCAGCTTTAATACATGTTTAAAAACATACAATAATTTTACTAAATTCTAAATCTTGTTCACTAAACATATTAATGCAAAACTCTTAGTACAAATCTATTTAGTACAAAACTTTTTAATATAAAACATCTAGTATTAAATCTTTTAGTACAAAATTGTTTAAACATCTTTTATGAATAACAAAATTTTCAATATATGTAAGGACAAGAAGAATACTTATCATAGCAATATCACAGAGAATATATGTAAGGACAAGAAGAATACTTATCATAGCAATATCACAGAGATGTGAGTAGACATCAAACAAATCTACCCTATTTATCTCAGTCAATCTCTAGCTACTAAAAGTGCATTAAAATTGTTACTGAACAATCAAAATTAAGTTTATTCTACAAACCCCAACTTACTATAGTTTTAGCCCATTTTGGCAAATCTACTAATTCATTGTTGTATAACAACAAAATCGTTTATTATCTTCTAAAGACTCTTTTTGGCTCATTTGCCACTGAAGGTTTAAGTGTCAGGAAAATTGATTCTTGATTTTAACTGTGAATCATTTATCGTGTCTGTAGGACAAGGTAATTTCATAAATTTATCTTTGATGAACACATCCTCAAAGAACCCTACAAGTTTAGATTCTAATCACAATTTAGATAGATCTAAAATTGTCCATAGTACATGCAAATATTTGTTATAAGTTCTACTTTAGGCCTTTCAGGATTATGTACTCTAACAAATGTATTACAACACAATTTTTTATTTTAACAAAATTATTTGTGTTTTTATATCATAATCTACAAGGTGTAACATCTTAGGAATACAATTAACAATACAGCATTACCCATAGTTTCACAAAGTCAAACAACGGTGAATACTATAGACTTTAACATTTTATTAAGGGTTTGATTCTAACTTTATCAATACCGTTTGACAATGGTAAAAGAAGTGCACTAGAGATTATGCCAAATACAAACTTCTCTAAAATTATTTAAACATATTCACCACCGTATCAAAACTAAAACCTTTTGATCTTTAGCATTAAACTAGATTTTAATTCATTAAAATAATGAGTGCTTCATCCTCCATATATATGACAAATATTCAATAATCATCTACAAGGGTGACTAAATTCTTTTGACTAATCATTATCTTATCAAGTCACAAAGCTACTGAGATTACAAATATCAGAATGTATAGAGTCAAGAAATTGTGTATTCCTAGATATCACACTAAATGATTTTCTAGTGATCATAATCTAATCAAAAATTTCACATTTATCATAATTTAATGAGATGTTATTTAGCAGAGTTATGAGTTTTAACATGAGCAAACAATTTAATATACAGTTCACATGTTCTAGCCTTTTATGCCGAGTTTAAGAACTACACAAATTAAAACTGCCATTATCAATTGTTTCGTTTGTTAAACTTAACTTACACATGTCATTGACTATATTTGCACATTATAAAATAATAATAATATGAATTAATATAAAATTACTCTTATCATATTTCACAAAACTGTTTGCTTTCTCTCGTGGTTTTAACAATGTCCATATGCTCAAACACATTGAGCGAAGAGTTCTTTCCTTTATTCGTTCTTCATCACCTTCATAATGCTAAACGAGATAATGCCTAATTTTTTTATAATTCAACTTTGAACACATAGTACATTGAACGAGAATAAACAAAACCGTAACTAATTGAGTCATATCCTGCATTACCAGATGCTCTCACCTAAATTACAGACATTTGTTATAGATTTTATACATTGATTTTTATTTGAGAAGCAAATATACTATCTCACACAAACTACAAATGATGGGTTATTCAGTATGTCTATACACATATTTTGACAAGTCCCAGTTCAACAACCTTAAACATGATAGTTTTTAAAATGAGACTAATTATGATCTAAAATTTCAATCATGTGATCAAATGCACGAAACGTTAACACGTTCATCACATGAAATTACTGAAAAAGATTAGAGTGAATCATACCGACACTTCAAGTTAGAAGTGTTTTCCAACTCGATGGAGAAGCCTGTGTAGTGCAGACTTATTCTACCATGACACAAATACATCGTCTCCAATATACACAATTTGTAAGTGACTTTGAAGTTCATATGTTCGTCAAATTGTTAAAAATTAGCCAAATAAACGAATTATTAGCATTATTTAATTTTAACAACAATTTAATTTGAGATACAAATTTATAGTCAAAACCTATAATTTTACCTATCAAAATAAATATTTGATCTTCATCACATAGCCAAAACAGTTATCCAAACTTGTATCTAATTAAACAACGGTTAACACTTAACAACAACAAATAACTAAAATATATATGCAGGTAAAGAACTTATCTTTAAATTAGATCTGATCCAGTCCAATCATACTTGGATCTAGTCCAAACAACATCCTCACTGCCCGCATCATCTCCAAAATTTTATCCACATCTCGTATTGTGCTTTCTTATTCAAATTGTTAAATTCTGAAATATTGAATGTCTCTACTTTCAGAATCTTGTATGCTCGATTCAATTTTTCCATCTTAAGGAATAAAAAGTAAATTTCAAAAATCTCATGAGTTTATTTTAAATAATTATTACTATCGTAATTTTAGTAAAAAGAAGAGTTTTTATGTAAAACTGCATAATAAACAATAAACAGAATTTAATTAATTAGGAGTACAAATCTTAAAGTTTAGAGTGGACTGAATCTTGTTGTAAATCAAGGCTCTAATGGAGGGTTAGATCTGAATCGGAAGCGCAGTAGCTTAAATCCTATCCTCGGCCAAACACAAAATAGCAGCACCTAAACCCAGTCAAAAAGCACTAGATCTGAATCAAGTGCTAGCACTGCAATGGATCAGATCATGGGCTTAAACACGGAACAACACCAAACCCCAATCAAAAATCGGATCTAAAGTCAAAACAGTGACTTGAAAGTTGGCAGTGGATGATCCCTCCTTGGGCCCGACCACCAAACACCATGATCCATCCAATAATAAAATTGGATCTCATCTAATCCCAAACCCGATCACACTCACTGATCGGGAAGAGGAGTGTTGCAGCAGGTGCAGGTGGCTTGCGGCGATGCCGGTGTCAGCAGCGGCGACGGTGCCCAGCAACGGTGGCTGCAGATTCCGACAAACAAGCACTTGGACGCTACAACGATTAGACGATCTCTCTCTTATTAATCTCAAAATTAATTTACTAATATCTCAAGATTATTAGAGATTATGAGAGATAATAATAAGAGAAATCAAGTTAGGGTTAATATCCCTACTGCATGAGATGTTATACCCTGCTTATCATTAATTAGAATATCACAAGGGCACTACCTCTAGATCAGTATATATGGGATTAAACTGAGTTTAGGGTACTGAGCTTCATGCCTAGTCAACCTTGTCCTATAATTAAAAAATAACACGTGCAAAGCATGTGTTGCTCCATAGAAAATTATACACAATAATATTTTATTATATTGAGAATATACCTATATACTCAATAAGTACAGTTTTTATGAGAAATTTACAAAACCAATATGAAAGTCTTAATCATGGTTTCATAACTCGGTATCGGGTATCGACTGCCATTTATTGGTGTTATCCGACATGGCATGAGTATTGGTCGCCGATATACAAATTTTCAGTCTGACTTGGCTAATGCATCTTTGTATTGGCTGAGATTTGATACCATGGTCTTATGCCGGTGATTGTAGTCTGGTGAATTATAGATTTTATCTATAACACTTAAGCAACATGCATAAAACATTGATGTCTCTACTCTTAAGTCCAGATCCTAATCATGTTACTAAAAGTGCTTTTAATATAAAATCCTAAATCATGTTTCTATAGATCCTTTGCTAAATCAAAGAAGAAGAATATAAAAGCGGAAGCACTAACCTGAAGCCATTGATGGAGATTGCACAGAGGATTTTGGATCTTTCTATATGATACGTAATTCTTTGAGAGAAATTCTCTCTTTTCTTTTCTGTTAATGGGATGACAGACAAAATAGAATGATATGTATATATAGGGGACCACAACCCTAATAGATAGTTAATGATTTCCAGTTTTGCCAATCACAAATTCAAAAATTCACTTTCCTGTTTCTACACATAATATATCACACTTTATTATTATATGATTTTAACCCATCACTTAACCTTGGTTAGATCACTTTAATTCGGGTTAAACTTTAGAATAGCTATTATACATTTAGTCACATATGTGAGCTCACGTAAATTATTTACCAACAATCTTCTACTTGGGCCACATATGTTACACCTTATAAATGTACATACTTCATGAGCTCAAAACTTTGCTATCATAATCAAAAGCACAGCCAAACAATCTCGTCCATTAATTATGTAAATATAGGATCAAAGTAATTTTCATTAGATTTATCGTAACTAAATTTCTCAGTGATCACATATATCAACATAATCAAACGACATAGATCAAGTGTGAATGTGTAGAATGGAAACTTCATGCAATGTGATCTATATAATGCCTATTTTCAACTGGTCCTCTTAAACTTAAGTGAGGTCAGAATCAAACATGACAAAAGAGTGAGAAAACTGAACACTTTATTTCTAATCAGAAAATAACCAAAT
Organism: Hemerocallis citrina; assembly: GCA_017893485.1. Classification (NCBI taxonomy): domain Eukaryota; kingdom Viridiplantae; phylum Streptophyta; class Magnoliopsida; order Asparagales; family Asphodelaceae; genus Hemerocallis; species Hemerocallis citrina. The sequence continues at coordinate 286,639 of JACEHZ010000354.1, forward strand.
ACATAAATGTCTCGGACAAACATAAAGCAAATAAAATACAAACTCCCACTAAATCATGATATCCTTAAACAATACAACACCCATTTGAGCAGTGTGCTCATGAAAGACCTATATAATGCCTATTTTCAACTGGTCCTCTTAAACTTAAGTGAGGTCAGAATCAAACATGACAAAAGAGTGAGAAAACTGAACACTTTATTTCTAATCAAAAAATAACCAAATACATAAATGTCTTGGACAAACATACAGCAAATAAAATACAAACTCTCACTAAATCATGATATCCTCAAACAATACAACACCCATTTGAGCAGTGTGCTCATGAAAGACCTTGGGTGGTAATCCCTTTGTAAGCGGATCCGCTATCATGGAGTTTGTCCCAATGTGCTCTATGGATATCTTCCACTTTGTACTCTCTTTCACAACTAGGAACTTTATGTCAATATGCTTCGACTTTGATGAGCGCCTGTTATTGTTGGAATACATCACTGCTGACTTATTGTCCAAAAAAACTTGAGTGGTCTTTCTACATTCTCCAAAATGCGCAGCCCAGTGATAAAGTTCTGCAGCCATATTCTAGGATTCGGTGCCTCATAGCATGCTTCATACTCTGCTGCCATAGTGGAAGAAGCTACAAGTGTCTGTTTGACACTTTTTCAGGATATAGCACCTCCAGCTAACAGGTAAATATAGCCTGATGTAGATTTTCTGCTATCTTGGTACCCAGTGAAATCAGAATCAGAATACCCTACGGTCTCCAAATGATCTGATTTCCTATTTGTGAGCATGTAATCTTTTGTTCTCTGAAGATCTCATAACCCTCTTGACTGCTATCCAATGGTCCATACTAGGTTTGCTTAAATACCTGCCTAACTTTTCAGCAATGTACGCAATATCCGGACGCATAAATACTTAAGTATACATTAGACTCCTAATAGCTAATGCATAGGGGATCTTTTGCATTTCCTGAATTTCAAGGTTACTTTTAGGGTACTGACTTAGACAAAAGTTGTCTCATTTAGCAACAGGGGTATCTCCTAGTCCAAAATCTTGCATGCCAAACCTTTTGAGTACTTTATCGATATATTCCTTTTGTGATAACCCAAGAATACCTCGAAAACGATCTCGGTGTATCTGAATTCCTAATACAAAAGAGGCATCCCCAAGATCTTTCATCGCAAAACACTTAGACAGAAAGCTCTTGGTTTCGTGCAATAAGTCTATATCGTTAGTGGCAAGCAATATGTCTTTGACATCCAGAACTAGGAATATATACTTACTCCCACTGAACTTGTGATACACACAATCAACAACATTCATCTCAAAATCGAATGAGATAATTACTTGTTGAAACTTGTGGTACCATTGACGAGAAGCCTGCTTGAGTCCATAGATGGATTTCGTCAATTTGCAAACCAAATTCTGTGTTAGGATTGTGTCTTGAATACTCGTTGTTCAGATTAGAAGAAGGTAAGATGAAGTACGGAGGTCGAAGCGTCGAAGAGAGTAGAAGAAAACAGCAGCAGCAAGGTGCATGCTATGTAGCGGTCGACTGTCCTATGTTGCGGTCGACCGCACCCCCCGACTGCTCGTAGTATAAGGATTGTCCGAGAGAGGTACAGTCGATCGGTCTTGTTGGACGGTCGACCGCCCGCGGCGCTTTGTTCGTTTTTTGGGTTTCGTTTTGTTAGGTCGTTTCAGCTCAATCTTCAACTCAAAGTTAGATCGTACGGCTTCTATTCAGTTACTTCTTTTTCAGGTTATATTGGACGATTGAGAATCAAGATTAGACCTAGGTTTCTCTCTATTCTTCTATATATATTGTAAACTCCTCCAATATAAGAGAGTAGTACTTCATAGATTATATTCTCCATTGCAAAGAGAGGCTCGAGAGATAGTTCTTGGTGAGTGAGTTTAATTCCTTGTATTGAGTGAATCAATAACTCCTTGTAATTTATTCTAGTTGAATATCAGATCTCCCTATATTTTCCTTCGGATTAAGCAAAAGCTAATCGGGATAAGTCATCGGTGTGTTTATGTTAGTTTGGTAGATCTACTTGCTTGCTCAATTTATTCGTCTCATCTACTTCGACTTCCTCATTGCTCTATTTAGTTTCGCCGCGACAACGGGCGTTGGTTGACGCTCTAATTCCAACACTTTGGGTCTCCCGACACAGTTTTCTAGTTGCACCATATAAATTGTCTCGTCAATATCGTCATTGAGAAACGTCGTCTTGACATCCATCTGATGTAGCTCAAGGTCAAGATGATCACCAAGTGTCATAATTGTCCTGAAGGAGTCTTTCGATGAAACTGAAGAGAGAGTCTTTGTAAAATCGATGCCTTCATTCTGAGTATAGCCTTCAGCTACAAAACGTGCCTTATACCTCTCAACATTACCATTTTCATCCCTCTTAGTCTTAAATATCCATTTACAACCAATTGGTTTTGTACCTTCTAGTAATGGGACAAGTTCCCAAACGTTGTTGTCTCGCATGGACTTATACTCCTCATTCATGGCCCACATCCACTTTTGAGAATTATAACTTTTCATGGTCTGATGAAATGTGATTGGATCATCTTCCATCATTCCATTGTCATCCTCATGTTCTTGGAGAAATACAATATAATCATCGGAATAGCATTCCTCCTTTCTCTCATGGATTTTCTTAATTGCACTGGTTCTTGAGGTTGTTGAGTTTGTTCTTCTGAAACAGTTACCTCATTTTGAATAGGGGGTTGTTCAACATTGTCTTGTTGAGCTTCTGGATTCACTTCTTGATCAATGTTAGGTGTGGGAACCCAAATATCGTCAAAAGTAATAGTAGGAATTGGGTTTGGAATTGAATCCAATTCCTCCTCAAAAGCAATGTCTCTAACCTTATTTCTCCCCCCAAACTCAACATCCTCAAAAAATGTTGCAGTTCCTGTCTCAAAAATATTCCTAAGTGGGGGATCATAAAACTTATAGCCCGTAGATCGCTCAGAATAACCAATAAAGTAGCTGCTCACTGTTTTGGAATCCAATTTTTTTTCATGTGGCCTGTAAGGCCTTGCCTCAGCTGGACATCCCCAAATGTGAAAGTGCTTTAGACTAGGCTTTCGACCTGTCCAAAGCTCATAAGGTATTTTTGCAGCTGCTTTAGTTGGTACTCTATTGAAAATGTAAGTTGTTGTCTTCAATGCTTCTCCTCAGAGGGACTCGGGTAAGGTGGAATGAGCAATCATACTCCTTACCATATCATTAAAAGTCCTATTTCATCTTTCAGTAACACCATTCATGCTGTGATCCTGGCATGGTGTACTGTGGAACAATACCGCATTCCTCTAGGAATTTAGCAAACGGTCTTGGACGTTGTTCATCTGAGCCATCATATCTACCGTAGTACTCACCACCATGATCAGATCTGACGTTTTTAATCCTTTTGTTGAGTTAATTCTCAACTTCAGCTTTATAAGCTTTGAATATGTCCAGAGACTGTGATTTCTCATGAATGAGATATAGGTATCCATAATGTTAGTAATCGTCTATGAACGATATAAAATATTGTAGACCATTCCATAATGTTAGTAATCGTCTATGAACAATATAAAATATTATAGACCATTCCAAGATGCCGTAGGGAATGACCCACAAATATCTGTATGAATCAATTCTAAGATGCCTGAAGATCTTTTGGCACCTAATCTCTTAGTTTTGGTATGTTTTTCCTTGATGCAATCTTCCCAGACATCAAAGTCTGTGAAGTCAAGGGACTTTAAAATGTCATCAGACACAAGACGCTGAACTCTACCTTTTGAGATATGACCTAAGCGCTTATGCCATAATGTGGCCGAATTTTCCTTATTTAATTTATGTTCAGTACCACGTGATTCTACATGCAAGATTTTATTATAGGATGCAATTGTTTTGAGCAAATAAAGGTTGTCATAACCAGTTCCAACAATATTCGAATTTAAAGACAAACTAAACTAATTGTTTTCAAATGAACAACCATATTCAAATTTGTCCAACAAAGAAACAAAAATCAAATTTCGTCTAAAAGACGGTATAACATAAGTGTCTTTCAAATCCAAATAAAAACAAGTCCCGAACAACAACCTAAAGGGCCCAATTGCTTCCACTTCTACAGATTTTCCATCGCCTACAAAGATGTGTCTTTCACCATCATTTGACTTTCGGCAACTCAGGCAACCCTGCATAGAAACACTTATGTGAGTAGTAGCACCAGAATCTATCCACCAAGTGCTTTTAGGTATTGAAGATAAATTAACCTCAGAAAAGACCAAAGTAAGAAATATACATTTCTTTGCTCGCCATGTGTGATATTTGGTACATTCCTTCTTCACATGTCTAGGCTTGCTACAAAAGATTCAACTCTCTGTATCCATCTGTTGTTTCTGTTGAGCTGGACCCTTAGCATTTTCATTCTCAGATTTCCTTTTTTTGCCCTTATCCTTAGAAGTTTTGGCCAAGTGAACACTTTCAGTCTTATCTTGCTTTAACCTTTCTTCCTCTTGCACACAGTGAGAAATGAGCTCATTTAGAGTCCATTTTTCTTTTTGACAATTGTAACTGATCTTGAATTAGTTGAACTGTGCAGGAAGCGATACCAAATCCATAAGCACAAGCAATTCCTCAAAAAGCAAGTTTAAGTACCTTAAGTCTTGAAACAATATGGTACATCTCCATAATATACTTCTTTACATTTTCTCGTCCCTTATACTTCATAGCCATCAAAGAAGTCAGAAGTGTAGTCATTTCAACCTTATCGTTTTTGGCAAAACGTTTCTCAATTTGTTCGAGGAAATCCTTGGCCTTTGTAATCTCATCGGATTCTGTGCCCCTAAAGGCTTCTAGAATATTGTGTTTCATAATCATTAGACTCATGTGATTTGAACGATCCCACCTCTCAGAATCTCTTTTAGCATTAGGAGTACTTTCCACAGTGAGGTGGAGGTTGTTCTTCCCTTAATGCTTGGTCCAATTCTATACAGCCAAGAGTTATAAGTAAAGTTTCTTTCCAATCCTTGAAATTGGTCCCATTAAGCATGTGAATAGAGTTGATATTAGCAGTTAATGTGGCAGCAGAAGATAAACTAGCTGAATATAGAACAAAACAAATAAAATAAGCTCACATAAGAATCTATATAAAACAATAAATTCAAACAATGGTTAATCCCATCTCAAAATACCAGGCACAATATTAATCTCAAGTCTTTGGACATTAACATTAACTGTAAGCGGTACTCTTGTTGTAGCAATCAAATATTGACAATAAATCCTATCAAATAATAAGTCATTCTTTGGATTGACATATTGTTCACATGGAATACCTTATAATTGTCACACATTTATCACCACAATTGTGTATGAAATTCGGCAAAATGAATTACAACCACACAGTCATCTTGATATTTTAAATAGATTAATCTACACAAAAGATGTCACTTTGGTAACATTCTGTTTCAATTAATCTATTCAAAATATTAGACATTCATAATAAAAACCAAAACCAAAATTTCAATTTAATTGTTTACAAAAAAAAAAAATCGGATTACTGTTTTGATAATCATAATTAATCAGTATGTTGATAATCCTACTTTTGTTATACCTTAACAGAAGATTAGGATTATCAAAATATGTTGATAATCCTTAACAGAAAATCTTATCAAAATCCAGAATATTAAAATATTGTTAACATTGGATGAATTTACAATATGAGTTGTTAACATTAATTATGAATTGACAGTATGAGTTATTAACATTAACAATCCAGAAGATCCAACTCATCCAGATTATTAAAATATCGAAAAGATCCAATTAAAACTGATGCAATATTGGAGAGAAAGTTAATGATTCAATATAATACATAAGCCTTTGATTCACCTTGATAACAACCAAGATACATCATATAGATTAATTTACAGTCCCCTCCGAAGTGGTTATAACTTTTCTGAAGATGAACACTTCATGGCATCGCTGAATGTGTGATCTAAAGCCATTATAGCCTAGGTTAAGGATAAGTGCACCTTCACTGTTTCTAATTGTAATGTAATTATATTTATATGATTCAACCCAGAAAATGCGACAGAGGGAAATAAAATTTAATGGCTCCAAAAGATGAACATATCAATTAGCCTTTACAAATCCAAATTCAATTAATTTATTTTTGAATCTGAATTTTAGAAGACAAACACCATTGATATGGCTAAAAATGGGGTTAAATCGGAACCGTCCAGATGGGACACGAATCTTGAAGCTCAGGGGTAAAACGGTAATTTCACATATAGATGGGTACGAAGCAGGCACTGGATCTCCCCTTCACAGATCCAATAACCCGCGAAACGGATCCACTCCAGCTGGGTACGGGCCCCAACCCAAGACAAACCCAGACCAGCAAGAGGAAATCAGGGTCTCTGATTTGACTAAATCAACGGGCCTGATTTACGGTTATCCTCTCACCGGGAATCAAGGATCAGTTTCCTAAACCAATTATGAGGATTTTACTCCTAACGGTATCACAGGAAATCAGGTCCCTAATCAAATTCCCATGGCGACTATAAATACCTCCGACCTACCACTGTTACAAGGTAATCACTCTTTTTCCTATTAAAGCTCTTTCTTAATCACTGGTTACTGACAAGAGCGTCGGAGGGTGCATCGCCGGGATCAACCCCGGTGTATCGCACTTCCTTGCAGGTGAACGGCGGGAGTCAGCAGCCCAATTCCAACGAACAGGCTTGGATTCGCTATTCAGGTTTTTCCACGAACCCACAAATTCTATCTGTTTACCCCCACACCAGATTCAGTGGTAACAGATTGGCGCCGTCTGTAGGAAGCCATACGAATAGCCCCCGCCTCTTTCTCGTTGACTAGCTCTTCTCCAACCATGCCTCCCAGAAAGGTCAGGTCTAGGGGGTCCAACCGTGGACCCAACCCCGCCGATCAGCAAGAGGAAGTCCCCGTGCATCCTGCTCCGCAGCCCGAGCAACTTCTTCCCCCGGTCCAAGACCATTTCCAACAGGGCCAGCACCCTCTTCTGAATCAACAACCCCCTAATGGTCCCACTGGTCAGAACCAGTGGAAGCAGAAGCAATCTCTCCACCCAGACCATGTCTCAGGGCACAATGCCTCCTCGGATTTTATGGCCTCCCATAATCCCCGAGCTTCCAACCTCCGCAACACCGTTCTAAATCGGCAGAAGGATGAGGACCTTCGCTGCCGCCTAGATGAGAAGCGGGCCCGAGAAGGAGTCTCCCGCCAACATCAAGGTGAGCGATCTCCTCATTGCCGAGAAGGCAGGAGGTCTCGGGACCGAAGAGGACGGAGGGAATCTCCCGAGCGTCTGAGAAGGAGGCCACATTCCCCTGCTGATCGACATTATCCGAGGAACGATGAGGCACCCATCACTCGTGCCGAGTTCCAACAGCAATGGTGTTGCAGGCCCTCAACCTTCGTCCCAACAACAATAATGCCCAAAGGGTTCTAACACCCTCAAGGGACCCAAGTCCTCGCCACTGATCCATTCCTCCTCCCCCGGCTCCTAGTCATCAGCAACACCATCATAGTCCTCGCCGATCCCAGGACTATCGTCGCCGCAGTCCTCGCTCCCCTTCCTTTGAAGACGAGTCCAGGGGATCGTTTGACTACCACCGGAGGGACGATGCCCTCTACCGCCGTCTCCACGAGATGGAGAGGCGCCTCGGTCGAATGGACAAGGAGGAGGAGTCGAGAGGAAGGACCGTCCGCCCTAGCAGACCCCCCTTCTCTCAGACTATCATGGAGGCTCCCATCCCGAGGGGTTTCAAGCCTCCGCAGTTTGAAACGTACTCGGGGGAGTCGGACCCTGTTGACAATGTCGAGAGCTTCAAGACCTTGATGCTAATCCACCAAGCTTCCGACGCCATGCTTTGCAAAACTTTCCCCGCCACTCTCAAGGGTTCGGCGCGGGAATGGTACTCCCGGCTCGCTCCCTCTTCCATCTTCTCTTTTGAGCAGTTCGAAACGCTCTTCATAACCCACTTTGTGAGCAGCAGACAAACGGAGAAGACCAGCGTCTCTCTACTCCACCTCCGATAGGAGAGGGGAGAAAAGTTGAGGGACTATGTGAGGAGGTTTACTGCGGAGGTCAGGTCCATCGCCTCCCTCGACCAGTCAGTGGCGACCGTCGCATTCCAATCCAACGTCCTCAACTCTAACCTTCGGTCGTCCCTCGCCAAAAAGCCCCCGCACAACTTTGCCGACCTTCTCCTTAGATGCGAGAAATATATTCGGGCGGAGGAAGCCGAGTGCTTCCCGGGTTTCGGAGGATCCGCTTCCAGGTCGAAGAGAAAGACAACGGAAGAGAAAGGGGCCAAGAAGCTACAGAAGAACAATAGCGGTCAGCGTCGTCCTCCTCTCAGGTTCGAGAAATTTACTCCTCTCACTACCAACGTCTCCACCATCCTGATGGAAGTCGAGAAGGAGGGGGTTATACCTCCCGCTCCGAGGATGAACACCCCAGCCAAGAAGAGGAACAAGGAGAAGTGGTGCCGTTACCACCGGGATCACGGCCACGACACCAACGACTGCAGGGCGCTGAAGAACGAGATAGAGGCCCTCATCCAGAGGGGGCAGTTGGCCAAGTTTGTAAGAACAAATGATCGGGGAGATCGCACCACTCCACCGCCTCGGGGGGCTAACAAGCGCTCCGAGCGACGCGATGAAACCCCCGAGTTCGAGGAGGAACGTGTTCTGCACCTCATCCACGGAGGTCCCATGGGGGGCTCTTCCAACTCCTCTCGGAAGGCCTTCGTCCGAGAGGTCAATTCAGTTCACGGCGCCCCTCCCCTCAAAGGCCTCGGCGTCCCAGTAACTTTCTCTGATGAAGACCTCGAGGGGGTCCGAACTCCCCACTGCGATGCACTTGTTATCGATCCGCATGGCGAATTTCAAAGTGTAGAGGATCCTGGTAGACAACGGGAGCTCCGTGAACATCCTCTTTCTCTCGGCCTTCCGAGGGCTGCAACTATCCCGGGATCGGCTCAAACCGGCCGGTTGCACGCTCCACGGGTTCACGGGGGTACCAGTAACTGTCGAAGGAGTTATCACCCTGGATGTAACTGCTGGGAAGACCCCTACCACCCGCACAGAGCCGATGGACTTTATGGTCGTCGATGTCCCGGCTGCATACAATGTCATCTTGGCCCGACCTGGCCTAGCTGCCCTGGAAGCCGTTCCTTCGGTGTACCACCTCAAGATGAAGTTCCCCACCCGAGCGGGAGTGGGAGAAGTCAAGGGCAGCCAAGAGACGGCTCGGAAGTGCTACATGACTTCCACTGGGGGCCCGGTGCTCTCCCTCGAGACTTTAGAGATCCCTGAGCCGAACGTCCGACCAACGTTCGAGTCGGCGGACGAATTGGAAGAAGTGCTCTTCTCGGACGAGGACCCGAGCCAAAAGTTCCTCATCAGCAAGTCCCTACCGACTGCCCTATGTTCCGACTTGGTGCAGTGCATCCGGAAGAACCGCGACCTATTTGCTTGGTCCGCCGCGGATATGCCCGGGATTTCCGAGGAGCTTCTAGTACACCGCCTCAGCGTCGAACCAGGGTGCAGACCAGTTCAGCAGAAGAGGCGTAAATTCGCTCCCGAGCGACAACAAGCCATCAAGGAGGAGGTGGACAAGCTCCTAAAAGCTCGGTTCATACAGGAGGTGAACTACCCCGAGTGGCTCTCCAACGTCGTCATGGTTAAGAAGTCCAATGGTTCTTGGAGGATATGCATCGACTTCACAGACTTGAACAAGGCATGTCCGAAGGATCCGTTCCCTCTCCTGAATATCGACACCCTCATCGATGCCACCTCAGGCCATGAGATCCTCAGCTTCATGGACGCCTTCTCCGGCTACAACCAGATAAGAATGTTCCCTCCAGACATCCCGAAGACTTCCTTCATTACCGACCAGGGCCTCTACTGTTATAGAGTTATGCCGTTCGGATTGAAGAACGCTGGAGCCACCTACCAGCGCCTCGTCAATAAAGTCTTCCAAAGCCAGATAGGCCGCAACATGGAAGTATACGTCGACGACATGCTTGTGAAGAGCATCAGAGGGCATACTGAGAAGGCACAACATGAGGCTTAATCCGAACAGGTGTGCGTTCGGGGTCTCGTCAGGAAAGTTCCTCGAGTTCATGGTCAGCCAGCGAGGGATCGAAGCAAATCCTGAAAAAATTAAGGCCATACTGGACATGGCCCCACCGCGGAACGTCAAGGAAGTGCAGAGGCTCACGGGTCGCCTCGCCGCTATTGGGCGATTCCTTTCGAAGTGTGGGGAAAAATGCCTCCCCTTCTTCAAGGCTCTCAGGGCGGCCAAAGGCTTCGAATGGGGCGAACTGGAACAGGAGTCGTTCGACCAACTGAAGGCCTACTTGGTCAACCCTCCCCTGCTCAGCAAGCCTGTTCCAGGAGAAACCCTCTTCATCTACTTAGCTGCTTCCGAGCAGACCCTAAGTGCTGTTTTGGTGAGGGAAGAAGACCGGGCTCAAAGGCCCATCTACTATGTGAGCAAGGTGCTTCGAGACGCCGAGCTCCGCTACCCGAAGATAGAAAAGATGGCCTACGCCCTGATTATGGCGGCAAGGAAGCTCCGCCCATACTTTCAGTCCCACTCGGTTGTGGTCCTCACCAACCAACCGCTGAAACAAGTACTCCACAAGCCGGTAACCTCAGGCCGGCTTATGAAATGGTCCATCGAGCTGAGCCAACATGACATCTCCTACCAGCCTCGAACCGCAATAAAGGCTCAGGCCTTAGCGGAATTCATCGTCGAGAGCACCATCCCCGAGGTCAGCCAAGCAGAGAACGGACCACCCATCTGGACGGTTTTTGTGGACGGTTCCTCTTGCAACGAGGGGAGCGGCACCGGTATCATCCTGACAGGTCCAGATGACTTCGTCCTCCAGTATGCCCTCCGCATGAATTTCAAGGCCTCAAACAACGAAGCAGAGTATGAGGCACTAATCGCCGGCTTCGGACTGGCCCGAAGTGCCAGGGCGCAACGCCTCCGAATCTATAGTGACTCTCAGCTGGTTGTGAATCAAGTCTTGGGCGATTACGAGGCACGAGACGAACGGATGGCGAAGTACCTTGCCAAAGTCTGAACCCTCATGGCCCGGTTCGAAGAGGCACTCATCCAACGAGTCCCTCGAGAAGAGAATTCACAGGCCGACGCCCTCTCCAAGTTGGCCTCATCCTCCTTCCAAGGTCTCGAGCAGATCGTCTTGATCGAGGTCCTCTTGAAACCGAGTATAGAAGACGAGACCCTCGACTCAGTGGAATCATTGCCGGTCATACTGCAAGATAATTGGATGAAACCGTTAGTGGAATTCCTAAGGGACGGACTCCGTCCCGAGGACCCCAAGGAAGCACGCCGAGTAAGAACCAGGGCCGAGCAGTACATCCTGATCGAGGGGATCTTGTACAAGTGCTCCTTCTCGCAGATAGACGGCCGACCATACCTGAGATGCCTTTCTCCGGAACAAGCCGACTATGCCTTACAGGAGCTCCACGAAGGCATCGACGGAGCACATTCAGGGTCTAGGTCCTTAGCGCGGAAAGCTCTGAATTACGGATACTTCTGGCCGACTCTCCCAAGATGCCGAGCGACACGTTCGGCAATGTGGCTCTTGTCAAAGACATTCCCACATTCGTCGCCTCCCCCAAGCTAACATCGCCTCCCTATCAAGTCCTATCCCCTTCGCAATGTGGGGGATGGATTTACTAGGGCCATTCCCTCCAGCTCCGGGCCAGTTCAAGTTCTTGGTCGTAGCCATCGACTACTTTTCAAAGTGGATTGAGGCCGAGCCCCTAGTCACTATCACCGAGAACAAGGTGCTTCAATTCTTTTGGAAGAATGTCATCTGCCGATTCGGCGTCCCCCGTGTCCTCGTAACAGACAACGGAACTCAGTTTACTGGGGCCGCGTTCCGAGCTCTATGTGAAGACCTTGCCATCCAACAACGCTTCTCCTCCGTCTCCCACCCACAGTCGAATGGCCAGGCAGAGAACGCTAACCGGCAGATCCTCTCTGGTATCAAGAAGAGACTGGACAAGTGTTCAAAAGGCTTATGGGTCGACCAACTCCCCAACGTGCTGTGGAACTACCGCACCAACAAACGGACCCCCACAGGAGAGTCCCGTTCAACCTCACCTACGGGTCCGAGGCAGCTTACAACGAGGAACATAACGCCAGAGAACTCCAGGCGAACCTAGACCTGATAGACGAGCTGAGGGAAAGAGCATCAATTCGTCAACAGAGCTATCGAAAGAGGATCGAGTTGGCGTATAACAAAAAGGTCCGACCTACCAATCTCAAAGAGGGGGACCTAGTCCTCAGGAAGCTAGCTGTCTCCTTCCCTAGTCAGAAGAGCAAGCTGGCCCCAAATTGGGAGGGGCCCTACAAGATCACGAAAGTAGTCCGGCCAGGAGCCTACCGTCTCGAGGACCATGAAGGCAGAGAAATCCCTAGGACCTGGAATGCCGACCATCTTTTGAAGTACCAAGAAGGTGCCCCGGCACCCCTTTTAAGTATTTCAGGATGTCGAACCGTTCCTCTCCTGCCCCTGTATTTTCTCTAATATTGTTTCTCATATGTAATATCGGCTTGCAACTTTAGAAGCGGCCGACCATTAATCAATAAAGAAAGCTTTCTCATAGTTTACTTGGAAAAAATGTTCACAACTCTCTGCCCTTACTCTTCGTTCTACCGATGGTTCGGAGTCCAACACTTGGCTCGAATCTACTTCGCAAGCTCGCTCCTTGGCGAGCTAGAAGCGGTTCGCCATTCAGAATTGCTCCCACAACCGTTGAACTACTCTACCGATGGTTCGGAGTCCAACACTTGGCTCGAATCTACTTCGCAAGCTCGCTCCTCGGCGAGCCAGAAGTGGGTCGCTATTCGGAACTGCTCCCACAATCGTTGAACTACTCTACCGATGGTTCGGAGTCCAACACTTGGCTCGAATCTACTTCGCAAGTTTGCTCCTCGGCGAGCTAGAAGTAGGTCGCCGTTCGGAACTGCTCCCGCAACCGTTGAACTACTCTACCGATGGTTCGGAGTTCAACACTTGGCTCGAATCTACTTCGCAAGCTCGCTCCTCGGCGAGCTAGAAGTAGATCGCCATTCGGAACTGCTCCCACAACCGTCGGGCAACTCTAACGGTGGTTCGGAGTCCATCGTTCGGCTCAGCTGCGCTCACTCAAAATCCCGAGCCGAGCAGACGAGGAACCGACCCTCGTAAATCATCTCAAAATGCGTGGTAGAACGTGATGAACGGATCTGATCGTGCCACGTGTCCACAAAACGACAAGGTAGTGTTTTCTTGGAACTCGTGCCTCCCACCTCGTGATACGTACCACGATCATGATCGATCGTCTGGATGTTGCCACGTGGCCAGAATCTGATGTCCGAGCTGTCGCACCTCGGAAGCGCACAGTCACTTCGGAATACTCCGAGCGAAAAACTAAAGTTTTGCGGCTAAAACCTACAAAGAAGAACTAAGGGTCCTTACGGTTCGGCGTCAAGAATAAGGCGACCACGGCACGGCTATGAACAAAGCAACTTTGATTTTATTAAGACACTTGGAAAATTTACATGGCAAACCATTACAACGGGAAAGCAACTAAATAAATTACAAGTAAAAGGCTCGACGCCATTCGTTCAATGCTTCCTCGGAACAGGGACGTTCCGATTCAGAGACAACCGTGGTTTCCGCCTTTTCACCCCCGAGCTTGTCTCTAGGCCGACGAACTGGGACGCCGCCTCGCCACTAACCCTAACGGTTGCTCCGACCAAAGCTCCGCTCGAGCTAATAGCTACTCCGCTTTGTGCGTCGGCCACTGTCTGACCAATAACTTGGCCACAAGTCGCTAGCTCGTAGAAGGTGATCCCCCGTTCTCTCTCCTCGCTAGTGCAAGAAGTGCTACGAACATTAGCTCTCACAGGCGAGGCTTCAGTCGAGCCACCTCCTCCTCGAGCTCGACGATCCTATCCTTCAGAGTGTCGTCCTTCACCATTATCTTGAACCGAGGGAGCTTTGCCGAACCGGGGTACTCAGCGCTGTCGGATATAATACGACGCAGGTTAGCCACCTCGATGCTCTTGTCAACCGTGACCCTTTGCAACTGTTCGACCTTACTCTCTTGCTCATCTCGCTCGGCCACCACCGAAGCCAACTCCACCTCCTTCGCCGACAGTTCTTCCTCGACTATCCGCAGATGATGCACCTCAGCCAGAAGCTCGCTGTTCTTCTTCTCCATGTTGAACATCAACCTCCTGGTGAGCTCGATTTCACCGACGAGGCGAGCCTCGCGAGATTGCTTAAACAGCTCGGCGCGACGCCGAGCTGCCGCGGTATTTGGGGCGTGTTCGAGGATCTGAAATACAAGAACATCGCAATTGGAAAACTACACACCGACCCAAACACTTGCACAAATTTGAATTGAAACAAAGGTTTTTCATTCGTTGAAAGAAGCGGTGGCCAGTCCGCGAAAAAGGCATTACATTTTTTGAAAAAAGAAAAATAAAGACTACAAAGAGACGAGAAGATTAGGGGTCCACATGCGTCGCCGGTTCGACCACAGGCGCCTCGCCAGATGCCCCCTCATTTCTCGCCTCGTCCTAGGGGTTCGTCTCCAAAGCGTCGGCGACAACCTCCTCCTCCTCGTCGCCCTCAACCTCCTCACCTTTGCCTCCTTCCTCCTCGCCGTCCGATGGGGATCCGGGCCACAGTCTGTAGCCGACCCGCTCGAAGCCAGGGACGCAGTCCTGAACATGGTCGAGCGCCCTCTGGTAGGACTTCTCCATGTTCGAGGCCATGTGCTTCTTCGCCTCGGCTTCGACCTTCACCTTGATCTTCGTTGCCAAGGACTCTTTCTCCGCCTTTACATCGGCCAGAGCCTTTGCTGACGTAGCCAGCTCCTCGGCAGCCTTGGCGGCTTTGGCAGACTCCTCAGCGAGCCGCCCCTTGACTCGCTCCAGGTCGGCCACAAGATCGGCAACCTGGACCTCCAAGCCCTCGGCTCACCTCTGCTCGGCCTCGAGTTGCCGAACTGCCTTGACCTTTTCTGCCCTGTCTTTGTCGCTGGCGGCCTTGAACCCTTTCTCCTGCTCGGCGAACGCCTCAAGGAGATGGCTGAAGTGACAGGTGGCCTGTAAAGACAAAACAATGGTGAGCGCAAGATACGGGCCGAGTAATAGACTTGAAGAAATTCACAAGAGAAACTTACCGATACGAGCGACCGAGCCACTTCGTAGGTGTCGTCGCCGACTGTCCCCGCCTGCAGCGCGGGTCTATCTTTCGGGGTCGCCAGGTGTTTGACGACCTGCATCGACATCTGTGAGTTTCTGAGGAATCCATCATGATTCTTCACTCGCCAGTTCGGTACGAACAGCTGCTTATGCTGCTCGGTCAAGATCTCCTCGGCTGGGGCGGTCAACGGCGGAGCCTCGAGCGACAACGCCGCCGTGACATCGAAGGCCCCACCGACCAGGGCAGAAGCAACGGGCGCCGAGGGCTCTTCGGCAACAACCACCGACGAGAGCACCTCGGTCACTGGAGGAGGCGGAGTGGTAGTCGAAGCAACTTTGAGCTGCCGACCTGACGAGGTGGCCGCGCTCGGCCTCTTCCTCTTCCTACCATCAGCCACCTTGCCCTTATCGATCATCATGGCATTGAAGTCCATCTTCGGCGCTTCTGCACCAAACAAAAAAAAACTAAGTGAGTCGGTAAACCGAGCTAAAAACTTAGGAAAAAAATGATAATACGAGATGTCAGGAGCGTACTCGGGTCGATCGGACTAAGGCCTGACCCGAACAGCACCTCCTCGGTCATCTCCCTCCAACTCAACATCGGGAGGGCTACGATCTTCCTCGCCACTTCCTCCTTGGCCGCATTCAGTTCCGGGTCGGCCCTCGCAAATTTGGGCACCTCGGGCTTCCACCGGCTCGGAACTTGCAGCATCGACGCCTCCCTCAATATGAAGAACTTTTCCTTCCAGCCTTTGATCGAGTCTGGGTTTTCTATGATCCGAACTCCCTTCCTCGGCGCCAGGTAGTATCGATGCTCGGTCTTGTGCATCCGGTTTATCCGATACATGCTTCGGAAGATCGTCAGGGTCGGCTCGACTTCGGCGTTGCGGCACTGGAGCAGGAAGGCGTTCACATGATGCCTTGTGTTCGGCATAAATTGGGTTGGTGCGAGGCAGTACCATCCGAGAACCTGGCGAATGAAAGGATGCAGCGGAAAACGCAATCCGGCGTTCAGAGAGTCGTAATCGAACATGCACATATCCGACGACGACAGCTTGGAGTTCGCCCGCATCCCAGCACCAGGGAGAATTAGCTTGTACTCCGAGGGGATGGCGAACCCCTTTCTGATCCGAAGGAGGTCCCTCTCGGATAGCAACGATCCGATCTCATCTGCCTCGGTAGTCAGAATTGGGTTATTCTCCTCGTAAACTTCCGACTGGCCGAAGATTGCCTTCTTCAAGAGGTCGCCCTCGTCCTGCCTAACCCCAGCATGCCCGGACAGTACGCAAGGGTATCGGCCCGTCTCGGGGGCTTGCTTCGGATTCTCCACAATCACCTCGATCACGGGAGATTGGGCCACTACCCTCCTCTTCTTCTTCTCTTTCCTCACCTCGGCCATTGAAGGCTCGGCTACTTGCTTCCCCTTCCTTCGGATCTCCGACTGCCTCCTCTCCTCGGCACCACTATCGCCTGAGGACGAGGCCTCGCTCCCCGAGTACACCCTTGATATCTCTATAAAAAAGCTAAGGCAAGAGACTGACCTTGAAGTGACGTTTACGGTCAGAATAAGCTCGCCGGAAATCGCCTGGCCCACGCGACAGCTAACGTCACCGCCTTGGAGCAAAAGTCGCCGCTAACAGAGAGCATAGAGAGTAAAAGTGAAATCTTGGAGTGAAAGGTGAGAAATGAGCTTGGGGGGTGGGAGAGTGATAACTTATAACCCCAAAAGCGATGTTGGGCCTCCTTGGGAATCTAAAAGGCCTACTAAGAAGCCAAAGCATCAAGCGGAGAGTTGTGACGTTTCGAAAAGCAAAAAACTCCTCAAATCACTTAAGTCCACGACTCGGTCACCGGTCTGCCAAGCCGAGCTACTGAACAGCCTGGCTAAGCAACCGAGCTACTGAGTCCCTTCAAAGCGTCTAACTCCAAACCTCGGCTAACGGTTCCGAGCTTCCGAACCGAGGAGACGAGGAACCGACCCTCGAATATGGAGAAAAATCCTTCCGAAGACAAATCATCGTCGGATCTCTCCAAAGTTTGTGTCAAAACACGATGGACGGTTCGGATCGCGCCACGCCCACAAAACGACAAGATAACGTTTTCTCGTGATCTGAACCCAGCCCTTGTGATTCACGCAATGATGGATGCTCAAGATCTGACCACGTGTACCTTCCGAGCTGCCGGCCACCGGTCCGCCAAGCCGAGCTACCGAACAGCCTGGCTAAGCAACCGAGCTACTGAGTCCCTTCAAAGCATCTAACTCCATACCTCAGCTAACGGTTCCGAGCTTCCGAACCGAGGGGGCGAGGAACCGACCCTCGAATATGGAGAAAAATCCTTCCGAGGACAAATCACCGTCGGATCTCTCCAAAGTTCGTGTCAAAACACGATGGACGGTTCGGATCGCGCCACGCCCACAAAACGACAAGATAACATTTTCTCGTGATCTGAACCCAGCCCTCGTGATTCATGCAATGATGGACGCTCAAGATCTGACCACGTGTACCTTCCGAGCTGCCTGCCATCGGTTCGCCTAGCCGAGCTACTGAACAGTTTGGCTAAGCGGCCGAGCTACTGGGCCGGAGTACGACGACGCTCCAGAGCCAAGACTCCTCAAAACATCTAACTCCATACCCCGGCTAACGGTTTCGAGCTTCCGAACCGAGGGGACGAGGAACCGACCCTCGAATATGGAGAAAAATCCTTCCGAGGACAAATCACCGTCGGATCTCTCCAAAGTTCGTGTCAAAACACGATGGACGGTTCGGATCGCGCCACGCCCACAAAACGACAAGATAACGTTTTCTCGTTATCTGAACCCAGCCCTCGTGATTCACGCAATGATGGACGCTCAAGATCTGACCACGTGTACCTTTCGAGCTGCCTGCCACCAGTTCGCCTAGCCGAGCTACTGAACAGCTTGGCTAAGCGGCCGAGCTACTGGGCCAGAGTACGACGACGCTCCAGAGCCAAGACTCTTCAAAACATCTAACTCCATACCTCGGCTAACGGTTCCGAGCTTCCGAACCGAGGGGACGAGGAACCGACCCTCGAATATGGAGAAAAAGCCTGCCGACCATCCTCAGCCGTTGGATCTTGTCAAAAAGCGCGCTCGTTATGATGGACGGCTCAGATCTTGCCACATCCACTAAACGACAAGATAATGTTTTTTTGGGGATCTGCGCTGAGATGAACGCTCAGGATCACGCCACGTAGTTCGGCTCATTCCGAGCTATGGACCAACCTGCCGAGCCGAGGGGACGAGGAACCGACCCTCGAATATGGAGAAAAAACCTGCCGACCATCCTCAGCCATTGGATCTTGTCAAAAAGCATGCTTGTCATGATGGACGGCTCAGATCTTGCCACGTCCACTAAACGACAAGATAGTGTTTTTTGGGGATCCACGCTGAGATGAACGCTCAGGATCACGCCATGTAGTTCGGCTGATTCCGAGCTATGCGCCGAGCAGCCGAGCCGAGGAGACGAGGAACCGACCCTCGTATGTGAAGAAACTATCTGCCGAGGAGCGCGGATCGTCTGATCGCCCAGAAAATCGCACTCGCCGCTGATCAAGGGCCCAGATTGTGCCACGCCATAAATCGGTATTTAAAATTAGTTTTTATTTATTTTAATCGCTTTATTTATTTAAAAAATACAAAAAATTTACTAAAAATTCGGGAAAATTATCTAGAAATTCCAGAAAATAATTACAAATTCAAGGGAATATTTTTGAGCCCCTGAACGAACAATTATTGCCTGGAATGCGTTACTAAGACCCCCGAACGACTGGTTAACGCATCGCAAAATTAAATAAATAAACCGAAAAAATAGATAAAAACCGCCGGATATCCAGAGAAGCTCAAGAACAGCTTACAACTTCATAAATCACCTCACTACCCCCTTCGAGATTCAAAACCCTCCATTCGGACTCCGATACAACTCCACTAGCCACTAAAACAGTTAAACTACTCCTCAAAGGTTGATCACACTCGGTCTTTGGGAGTGGGGGCTCGTGATATGGCTAAAAATGGGGTTAAATCGGAACCGTTTAGATGGGGCACGAATCTTGAAGCTCAGGGGTAAAACGATAATTTCACATATAGATGGGTACGAAGCAGGCACTGGATCTCCCCTTCACAGATTCAATAACCCGCGAAACGGATCCACTCCAGCTGGGTACGAGCCCCGACCCAAGACAAACCCAGACCAGCAAGAGGAAATCAGGGTCTCTGATTTGACTAAATCAACGGGCCTGATTTACGGTTATTCTTTCACCGGGAATCAAGGATTAGTTTCCTAAACCAATTATGAGGATTTTACTCCTAACGGTATCACAGGAAATCAGGTCCCTAATCAAATTCCCATGGCGACTATAAATACCTCCGACCTACCACTATTACAAGGTAATCACTCTTTTTCCAATTAAAGCTCTTTCTTAATCACTGGTTACTGATAAGAGCGTCGGAGGGTGCGTCGCCGGGATCAACCCCGGTGTATCGCACTTCCTTGCAGGTGAACGGCGGGAGTCAGCAGCCCAATTCCAACGAACAGGCTTGGATTTGCTATTCAGGTTTTTCCACGAACCCACAAATTCTATCTGTTTACCCCCACACCAGATTCAGCGGTAACAACCATAAAAGGAAGATAAAAAAGAAACCCTAGTTTTTAAATTTTAGAAAATCCTAAATTTCTTAAACAAAATTATCAATTCTTCAATTAATTCAACAAAGAGGGCAAAGATGACTCTGATACCAATTGATAGATTTTATCTTTAACACTTAAGCAATATGCATAAAATATTGATGTCTCTACACATAAGTCCATATCCTAATCATGTTACTAAAGGGGGAGCGACGACAGGGTGGGTTTGGTTTGCACGAAGAAGAGAGCGACGGCGGATCGGGTTTGGGTTTGCACAAGGAAGAAGTGATGGATTTTATATATAACACTTAAGCAACATGCATAAAACATTGATGTCATTCTAAATCATGTTTCTACAGATTCAGATCTTAATCATGTTACTAAAGGTGTTTTAATATAAGATCCTAAATCATGTTTCTATAGATCCTTTGCTAAATCAAAAGAAGAAAAATATGAAAGCAGAACCACTAACCTGAAGCCATTAATGGAGATTGCACAGAGGATTTTGGATCTTCCTATATGATACGTATTTCTATGAGAGAAATTCTTTGTTTTTGTTAATGGGATGACAGACAGAATAGAATGATACATATATATAAGAGACCACTACCCTAATAGATAATTAGTGATTTCCAATTTTGTCCATCACAAATTCAAAAAATTACTTTCCTGTTTCTACACATAATATATCACGGTTTATTATTATATGCTTTTAACCCATCACTTACCTTGGTTAGATTACTTTAATTCGGATTAAATTTTAGAATAGCAATTATACATTTAGTCACATATATGAGAGCATCCAGAGTCGTGTGCTATTTATGCATAAAATGCATTTTATAGCAAACGACGAGATGCAATCGTTTGCTATTTATACATTTTATGCATAAATAGCTACAGTAGATTGCTATATATGGCACAAGATATGGCAAAATGCATAATATTTGAAGTTGTGTCTGACAAATTTTTTTTTAAATTCCTCGGACGAAATTTGAAGTTTCGTCCGACGAAAAAAATAATTTTTTAATTCGTCAGTCGCAACTTGAAGTTGCGTCCGACGACTTAAAAAAAAACATTTAATAAATTAAATTTAGCCAGGGACTGATGTTGCCTCCAACGGAGGGGGCCCACTTTTTTTTTTTTTTTTTTAAAAACTTAAATCGTTGTTTTTAATTAATAAAAAATCGTAAAAAATCCTAAAAATTCGTCCAACGCAAAGTGAAGTTCCGTCTGAATTTTTTATATATTAAATTGGTAAAAAAATACCAATCTACGACTGTGGCGAATTGGCCAAATGCTATATGTATTTATGCATATATGCATATATGCATTTTTTAAACAATGACGACTGTGGATGCTCCGAGCCCACATAGATTATTTTCCAACAGTTTAATGTTTCACAGAAGTCATGTCTAAAGGGTAAGATACAACATGATTTTGCATGTTTCCAATTGATCCTATAATAGTGAAAATTAATAGAAAAATTCTGCTCTGTGCTGTACAAGAATTTCCTGTGAAGTATTTATCTTGAATTTCCTTCTATATCTTACAGATATTGATCAAATATTCTTCCTTCAACTGTAGAATCCTCGCCTTCTATGCTCCCCCCCAAACTAGGCTTCTTATTTCTACACAGTATTTCACAACTTTTCTTGCCCGTGCTTCTTCGTTGTCAATTAAGAGTTTGGTCTTCTTGAAAGAGTGTAGCAATAGACTTCAGAGAGTCAGTACACTTCTTATTGTTTCAAGCTTAATGAATAATCCCTTGAACTTCAAAGAAATTTAGAATAACAAACAGAAATATAGTAGTGTATATCTACTACTTGTGTACTCATCAATTTTTTTATTTGTTCTAGGTCGTAATATAAACCGCTCCTATTTCCTATTATCCTTAGTTTAATTATTTTAACGTACCATTGTGGCTTCCTCCAGCTCTTGCCCGAAAAATTGCCAGTTGGCCGAAAAAGGTGCAACAGAAAGGTGGTTCTGTTACAATATCCATCCAAGACACTCTGGCCAGTCCTCTACCATGAGAGCTTCAACTTTGTCGGATTTATTGTTGGTTGGGAAGATTTCACAACTGCGAACAACCTTCAACCTGGTGATACCTGTGAAATCAGCTCCATCAATGCTTTGGAATCTACCTTTCAAGTGCAGGTCTTAAAGAACCAAACGTGAGAACAAACAAATGTTGGCTTCTCAATGTCTGTTTTGGGTTTTTCGTTTTTTTAATGAATCTCATTGCCTGTCTTAGCAAAAAATTTCTACTTGTTTTTGTATGAACGAAACCCTACTTTGATGAATCTCCTTTTACGAAGTAACAATGAACTTCTACTTGTGTCTGTATAAACCTAGTGTCTGTATGAGCATACATTTTGATGAATCTTATTGTCCAATTTTGCTGAACTGATATCTTCAAAAAGTCTCCCTAAAAAAAAGAAAAAAAAGAAAGCAAACCCTAGATTGAAGCTTAGGGGGGTGAAGGCTAGGTTTTCGTCGCCCCCTTTCCCGCCTCCGCTTCCTGCTTCCCCTCACTTCTCTGCCCCACCCACATATCTCAAACTTCTCTTTCCCTTCTAGTTTCTCTTCCTCATTCTTACTTTTCAATACTTTAACCCATTTGGGGTTTTAATGTTCGCCGGGGGATTGTCGTGATCGTTGATTGGGGTCCTCTTAGGGGTCTGAGTGGGGCGAGTAGAGGTCGGGCTTGGCATTGGGGGCAGTAGTGGCTGCCGCGGCGTTCGACGGGCTCGAAGGTGCTGCGAGGGGAGCCGACTATGGATGCACCGTTGCCGGCCGTCGAGGATGTGGGTTGTGCTGTCGTGGCCGCCCCACGGGGGCTGGTTTGGTCGCATCAGGGCTGGCGGCAGATGTGGTGTCATGTGCTGGCTATCGTGGGGCGGTTGTTGCGAGGTGGTGTCATATGGGAAAGCGCTCGACGTTTTTGGGGGTAGTGGGTGCTGCCGTGGAGGCATGCGGGAAGGGCAGCGAGAGATTCAGTAGGGGAAATTTGATTCATTTGATTTTTGAGTGTTGTCGTAGGGGGAAATTTGAATTTCAAAGTAATTGTTGATATTCGAATCGACGTTGAGGAGCCCCTAATTTCCAAATTATAACCGATTTACAATTAGCAGTGAAATGTATCCTAGTTGGTATGGGCAACGGTAGTAAGGCAATTTTATAGTTTGGGCTCTATTTGACATATTCAGGTTAAATTGAGGGGTGCCTAAGGTCTCTCTCATGTCAAGGGACTTGAAGGAGTTGGTGGTATTTGTAGAGCCGTCAGGGGCATCAACAGCCTTCATTGCGAGCTAGCAGTGAGAGTCAACGAGGGTCAAGCGAGGGGATGAGAACGAGGACTCGATCTATACAGGGAGATGTCAGATTGGTGAAGTGTCTGCTGTGTCTCTCATATAATGCTTAAAGTTGATGTATGGATCATTGTTGGGGGCTACGGAGGTGTTGTTGCTAGCAACAGCGAGGATAAACAGTGTACAAGCGAGGAACTGAGAGAGAGAGCGCTACAATTGGCACAAAAAATTGGCTCTGGCGATGTCGGCCGATCAGTAGGATTAGATTTTGCTGTATTTTTTATTTGTTTGTTGGAGTGTATGAGTTCCAGGACCTAGTTTGTTGGCATCTGAATTTCATAAGCTTTATTTTTTGTTGTATATTTTGTTAAATTCTTTTTAATGAAACGTGGTGAGGGGGGGGGGGGGGGGGGGGGGGGGGGGGGGGGGGGGGGGGGGTGCATTCAACCCACCGTTGATGATAATAAAAAAAATCTGAACTGATCCCGTGAATATGTATGTGTTATCAAATTGCAAGCTCAAATCGCGTTTGGTTGGTTCTTTATAACTGTTAGGATAAAGAATAGGAGTGGAGGATTGTTTAACGTGCTAATATTCTTTTCATATGAACTATCTTGAAACAAACATACATTACTACGTTAAGAGCATGGCCAATGGAACCACATCTCCATCTCCATTTTGGGTTCCATTTTGGTATATTCCTTAGAATATGCCATTTTGATTTGGGGTTTTAATTGGGGTGCTCCAATGGTACCCCATTTTGGGGTTTCATAAAAAAAATTGTAATTATTTTTTTGTGCAAAAAACTAATTTTTTGATTGCAAAAAGATAATACATGTAATGCCCCGGATCCCCGTTACAAGGCATCTGTGACATCATCAGAATCTTTTCCTTCAAATGCATCTCAACACAGTAAATAACACGGAAGTTTAAAAAATTTTATTGCCAAATATAATCATTACATCAACGATTACAACCCTTATCTTGTTCTTGAACAAGCAATATAAATTACATAAACTTATTACAGCTGATTACAAAAATATTTCAACTTCTCTTGCGAAGCTACAGGTTGTCTTTTAGAATGATGACAGGCTGGTCACTGCAAAATTCCGCTGAATGGTTTATCTGCCTTCCTGGGACTTGCCTCGCGGCTTGAGCCGTCTGCTGCGCGACTCTGATATTTCTGCACATGCTCGAATGGTAGGCATGTACACTGCCGCCCCACTTGGATGCCCTGCTGGTTTGGCTCACTTGCCCTCTTGACCCGGTACCAGGTACCTAATTAAGTGGACACGTCAGTAATTCTACTGACGTAATATTGATAAGAAAACAATGATCTCTAACTATCACACCCACAATTCATCTTGAATGGGAAAGAAACGTGTATCCTGATTTTCTAGTGTTCGTGTATGCCATGACCTAAGGGTTAATGCATAAAACAGAGTACACAACAAATACACTTAATCTAATGGCAGCGAGACTCTAGACACGCATGCATTCCATACTACATGTGCCTCAGATCAAGCCGTTTCTCCAGTTTTAGAGATTCGAACCCTCGCTGTGCAATGCATTCTACTTCGGTCCACTTCCTGTTACTGATAGTACAACATGATTGAGGAGGTATATAAAAAGAAATAATTCTTGGAGCGACCCCGTTCTCACCAATAATTGTTGCATCGGACCATCCTCAAAAACTGTGATGAACTTACAAATATACCGCAGTATATCCATTGCGCAGAAGATCCATTATGATCCGTTCGTGTCCACCAACATAAAACATGATGGCCTCGAAGGTCTAAACCTCCTATCCGCCAGGAAAACGACACCCCATTCTTAAGACAGTACTTCAGGAATCAACAGTGCAAGATACGCACCGCAGCACGTATCCCTAATGACAGGAAGAGACAATCTCTGGTTATCACCATCTAGTGCTAACTCTCAGAACGAGTCGGATTATAGGGAATCACCCCTAACACCAATTCGGTCTTCAAACGAAACAATAAAGGAAAACATAATCAATGTAGTTTACTAAAAACATGTGATTACCCAAAATCATACATGGTGTTGAACAATCAATGTCGAGCCTGACTGGTCTGTCAAAATAGCAATCATCACGGGAATCACATCCACTGATTCCCAATACCTTTACGGGTCATCGACCAATAACCCCAGCTCATGACCCTTAGCGAGCAGTCCAATGGCACCCAAAGCAATGTAATATAATTTAAAGAAGGTAAGCACACACATAACCATCAATTCTTAATCATTGACAGACTCAGGCATCGAGACACCAAACACAAATCAACCAGAGCTATCTCCCAACTCACTCATGTCCACCATGAGTACTAAGCACAAGAACTTGTCTAAGTTCCAGATGAAATGCTAAAAACATCTTTCGAAACTCAATAGCTCATGATCGTCACACTGTGATATGCAGAGGATTCCTCCTTACTCGTCCCAATAAAGGAATTCAAGAATAGCAGTAGCTGTGCCCCAAGCTACACTCATCAGAATCCAACAAAAACAAGTTTTCAAAAAGGTTAGGAGACTCTACCGCAATCCCCCAGTTGACATCTCTTTCAGATTCTTTAAAGAACTCAAGTCCTCGAGTTAACTTAAGCTTGTAGTCAATCTAAACAAAGGTTGCTAACTTACAACGACCATAACTTCCAACACACAGCTCAAATTTGCTTGATGCCACCCATTCTAGAAAGCTGAGACCCTGGACTACAACTCTCCAGTTAACCATTTCCTCAAATTCAATCATCTTGACACTCTAAACACCTCATACACTCTCAGCAGTATGTTCCTTCCTGCACTTGCTGCACCTTTCTAACATCATAAAAAAAATTTCGCTCATCGGAATTACTCGATTTCGGATTCTATGAAAATGTGGGAGTGTCTACTACAACTTTCTAGTTGAACACATTCTCAGATTCAATCATTAAAGTCCTCGAAAACATCAAATTCCATCAGGTGTACAAACAGGGAAAAAGTTGATTCTTCAATAAACAGGGCTTCGACTAGACTGGATCTGCCTTAGTCTTTGGAAAATCATAACTTTTAACCTACAAACTGGAATTACAAAATTCCAGATGGGTTAGAAAGCTATGACTCCCTACTACAAATCTCTAGTGCAACACTTGGGTAAATTCCGAACATATATATTCAGAAAATCAAAAGTGCACCGACTGCGCAATCAGCCCCAAGTATCGAATGTAGTCCATGCTAAATTCCATATAAAATCAACCCCTTGTTGGAAGCTCATGAAATTTGGGAATCTATAACTAGACACCCAGCACTACATTGTGTCCAAAAATTGCACTTAAACTCTTAATATGCACAGAGTTATAGCCCTTCGAACACGACACAAAAATCTCCACTGTTTTTCAGACAAGGTTTGCTCTTCCACTTACAATTTATTTTGAAACCTTATTAAAAGTCATCTAGAAATTCTAAAATTCTGGAATCTTAAAATAGACTCCTACCAAAAGTTGCTTGCAAAATTTCAAGGCAATATCATAAATACACACGTAGTCATGCACATAAGAATTTCAGTTCCTAAACAAAATCTGCTGCTCTGTCTACTTAGACCAACGTGATTCGGAAATTTTTTTAGGTATCAAACCACTTCAGAAAAGGGTCAAAATTGGGATTTTGGTAGTATACATATACATGAGATTCCACAAAAAATTTCCACCAAAAATAATTAACCAATAATTAACTATGATTTTCCGAAGTTACGACAGAATTCCTCAAGCTGCTGTTTCTGCAGTCATTTTGCTGTCCAAAATTTGGGGACTTGTTTGGGCTATTAGACGACTACTGAATATTATAAAAAAAATCATGCAAGCTCTAGATACTTAGCAAAACAAGCTCCCAAAATTTGAGCTCAAGATTCCTAACCGTTTATGAGATAAAAATTTCCCAAACTACACATCAAGAACATGGTTCTTAACAAAATCTTGAAGAGAAGTTACTCTACCATAGGACTTTTTCTTTTATTAGCATGCTCATTATTCATATATGGAAAAATCAAGTTCTTAGTTATTTTTATATGCAAATCATCATACACAAAATAAAAACTTATTCTTTTAGGTTTAGAGAATCACCCACTTGTTGCAAGAAGACTCTTGTAGCTTTAGCTAGCTCCTTCTCCTCCTTCTCTCAATCTCTTCTTCACCTCCGAAGCTCCAAGAACCCATAGAAATCAAAAACCCTCTTTCTTTTCATTCTTGAGAATTGTGAGAGGTGGAAGAAGATGAAGTAGAAGAAGATGGATATGGAGTTTTTGGGTGAAAATTTGAGATTGGAGATGGAGAATTGAACTTGGCCATGAGGATTTTGGATTGGGTTTGCTGGCTTCCGAAATGGAAGTGGAAGGAAGAGAGAGAGAGGTCGGTGGAGAATGGGGAAGGGAAAGGGAGTGTGAGGAATTTATTTGATTTGGTATATGTCTTATACACCCCTACAATACAATGTATGTATACACACTCCAATTGTACATGCATATGATCCACTTCAATAAAATTCAATTACATATTCATACAAATATATATACATATAAATATATATGTATACATATATATATATAATGCATACAAGTATCCGTACATATATATCATATACGACCCAATCAAGGTATAAATACATCCATATATGTATATGTACCTCCATATACAAATAAAGCATTTATTTGTAAAATAAAATATAAGAATATATGTTAAAAAATATTATTTTCTCAAAGATTGTCTCGTTTAAATAATCGGGACAATACACACAATTTAATTGAGAAGAAACCCCGAATATACATTGTCCGGTTCAAAATAACTAATATATCTGAAATCTCTCAATTAAAATCAATTATTATTAGAAAAATATATAATCGCATACAATTCTCAACTATGCACGGATTACAATGCAAAATAGTCATATGCTATTTTGCGGGGTTGTCACGCCCCGCTTCTAAAAAATACGGAATGCAAGCATGTGACATGGCCCAGCGAATGACTTGTGTCATTCATAGACTGTCATTGATTCAACTCAACAATATAAAACATGAAGTAATACAACCACGCATACAATAAAATAAATAATCACATAAATAACAGTACTTGAAATTTTAAGCATAAATAACCAACATGAAATAAATCCAACATCTAGAATCGACAATAACATTAATCGGATCAAAAGCCCACAAATACAACAATGTTCAATTATTAAAGTTCAAAAAGAGAAACAATATTTATTCAACGGCGCAGCAACACAAGTCTTTCACCAATGTTGTTCTCCTAGTCCATCAGGCAAATCTACTTGATTATCTGTAAACTGTTCATCTAAAGAGAGGAAAAATGTCTTTAGAGCAAGTCGTGGACCGCAAGTAGAGAAACAGAGAACAATGACAATAACGGTATAACGATGAATACAATGGATGATGAAATCAATAGTATTGAATAGTACAAGACAATAATAGTACAGTGTGCAATAACGATGATTTATAACGATAACAATAAACAATAACAATAATGGTAAACAATAACGATAACATTGTTCGATGAAGATGACAATATGCAATGACAATGCGATGAAAATCTTAAGTCTATTATTCATTTTAATCCTAACTAATGCACGTACTACTGCATTCCATACTACAGGTTCCATGCATACAGTCAATTTTATTTAGACTAAGGTGGTAGATTCTATAGGTCATGTACTCGCACAATAACAATAGCAATTTCTTGCATGATAACGCTAACAATAGTCGGCACGATAGGTCCTAAAACAATACACGATGAATTGGGATACTGCATTCAGTAATCTAACAATAATTCGATAACACTAGCCGACACGATATTTTGGGAACAAAGTCCACAATACCGAGTACAATCACTATATTATCAATTACCCTTGTCAACCCTTAACCCCGGCTTGATTAACATTCTTTATTCAATTAACATACAATAATGCGATTAGTAAGGGACACTAGAAAAGATAACAACACAACTCTAAGATCATGCAATGTACTTTATACAATCAGATGCACCAAAACCAACATTATAGATTCAAACATATATATTTAAACATAGAAACTCAATTTTGGACAGCAGTAGGTTGCTGAACCAAAATCAGAATTTTCGTTGCTACAGGATAGCAAATGTGGATCCGTCAGAAGTTCTTGAAACTAGACTCCTGCTCGGTTCCAATGCATATTTAAAGTCTACATTCCGATAACAGTAGCTAGGTGAAATTCAGTGTTCTTTACAGATTTTAGTTTCTGGCTGGTTATCGGTGTTGACTATTTTCAGTTGTAAAGGTAGTAAATATTCATTGTAAAAATCAGTAAAAATAATTTTTATTACCCTAAGCATGTTATCTACCAATCTGGAATTTATCATGGCAATATTTGATCATTAATTCACTTAATTCATCAGCCTAACAAGGTATGTACACGAATCTGAAATTTCAGCACAGCAGTAGAAAAAAGGTCATAACTCATGCAATATAAGTCGGAATTCGAAAATTCTGGATATTATTAGCAATTAGACACTTGGGGCTAGCGCTACTAACGGGTCGGGTGCCTCAATACCCGGATCCGGACCCGGTCAATGACGGGTCCAAATTCTGGACCCGGACTTAGACCCATGAAATTCGGGTCCGGGTCCGGTTCCGGTTCCCCACAAAAATTGTTACCCGTCCTCTTTCGGGTCCGGGTCCGGTTCGGGTCTTGTTTCTTGTCATGGGTTCGGTTCGGTTCCGGGTCTTTAAAGCACAATACATGATCATATAAATATAGATGTTCCAACTAGTAGCAAATCAAAGGGGATGACTATCATAGAGATGAAAATAGTTGGCGTAGTGACTAAAGAGTAATGACTATCATAGAGATGATTCTTCTTGTACATTTCGGTTAATTAGTTCTGTATTTGCTGTGGTAAAGGGTGAATTCAATAGCCATCACATTATTGTGATTTCATCTACAACATTATTCCGGGCGGAAGCAATCTATATGTGCAACCAAAGGATCTAGTGAATCCTAATAATAATCTGATGTGGTTTTTTGCTTTATTTGAGGTCTTTCCTGAACAATTTGCTTTATTTGGAGCTCTTTCCTCAATTATACATACTTGCTCAAGGGGCTCTCCTCTCATTAACCTAAGCTCGTGAGTCTAATGCCTAAAAGAGTAAGTAAGATGTATCTCTTGTTTGGATATGTAAGAAGTAGCATTTGATGACACAACACTTGCATAACGGATATGGATAAGGGATCTCAACAAGGCTCTCATAGGTGAAAACAATCCTGTGTGATCTGAGATGCAGGGCAGAATCAAAAGACACAAGTGGGTAAAAAATCTGAATTTACTATGGGAAGGTGCGTAAGAAGTTGAAAGAAGTCCCTGCATGTTTGGTAGAGCTGTATAAGTATGCTTATAGTTTGTAATAGTGCTATAAGTATTCTAATAGTTTGTAATAGTGCAATCATACTGAGTTTAATTTTCTTTTGATTTAATCATAGCGCGGATGATTCAAACGACCTTTGATGGCAAAGGGTGTATTTGTATTACGGGTAACGGGTCGGGTCCGCTAATATTTTTGTATTAATTCTTTTATGCGGGTCCGGGTCCAGGTCGGGTCTAATTTTAGTGGACCCGGACCCGACCTGAAATTTCAATGGGTATGTTTTTTGGACCCGTACTCTACCCAAATTAGATCGGGTCGGTTCCGGTCCAATGTCGGGTCCGGGTCGGGTCCGGGTTTCGGGTTATAATACCAGTGCTACTTGGGGCTACATTTCATATTCAGAAAGGTATGATTTTAATGACATTATCTAGGTTGAAACAGCACGACGATGTTCAGGTTGGCAGTAAATTCAGGATCTCAATATGATTTTTCATGCATAAAAATAATCAAGATGTTATGAATGGTGAGTTAGAGGTTAACAATCATAAATCACAACAAGTTACCCCTATGTGAATATGGTATTATGATATATAATGTCCATAACCCTACTAATTACAATCATCTAATTTATCATTATCAATCACATGAACAATCAACCCTAATATACAATCTACAATAGTTGTGTATAATGTCATGAGGTGAAATGCAAAAATAATTTCCTATTCTTATATTCAATAAGTAACTACATGAATGCATGTAAGATCTTTATACATTAGAGGCAAAAAGATGGCACGAAGTCAAGACTACTACTTAGATTCTCTTGTGTAAATCCATAGTATCCCAACGATAGATAACAATAACAATATACGATATTCAATATGGATCTACTTGCGGGATTCAATAAATAATCTCGAATACGATACAATACAATTAGAGAGTATGATGACTTGCCTTTAGATGACGTTAGATCTGATATATTGAGAATAACGGGATAGGAATCTTGGCGACACGGCGATGAGCAAACGATCACGATGATCACGATTGGGCACGTATCTCGTTGATCAAGATAATGATCAAGATGAAGATTAAGCGAATCCAACGACCGAGATCGAACATAAAATATATAAGAATTAGAAGAGTACTAAAAGAGTAAATATACCATGATTGAAAATTTGATGAATGAGAATAAAAAGTGGATCAAATGTTTAACCCACCAAGTAGAAGACGAACGAGACGATCGAGATGATCAAGGGCCGAGATCAAGTGTGATCGGTCAATTGGACGGCTGAGATCAAAGATCAAGATCAAGATGATGATCACGATCGCAATGATCAAAAAGAGATCCGACTGTCGTGATCAAGATCTTAATGGTGATGGTGATGGTGATGATGATTGATGCAAATCCAACGGCCAAGATCAAAGGATCAAGATGATGATCATCAAGATCATGATGATCAACGATCAGACGGCTGTGATTGGATCGGATGAAGCTTGATGGAGATCACGATCAGATCAGATCAGATGGCTGAGATTGATCTAAGGCTGAATGGTGCAACCAGAGGCTTAGGCGGTGCACCGGCTTGGCTCCGACGGCGGACGGCGGTCGGCACAGGCACAAAGCGATGACTGAGGGACTACGGCTGTTGCTGTGCGTCGGAGGGATAGCTCACCGAGAGGCACTATCGACTGCTGTGGCTGCAGAGGGGAGCGTCGGGGCTATGCTGCTGCTGCGGTGGTCGCGATGGCGGAGCACAGGGGGTCGACCAGGGGGGGTCACGGCGCAGGGAAGGTTTCCGAGGCAACTGCAAGGCATACAGGGAGGAGAAGGGTGAGAGAGATGAGCGGGAGGTCGGGAGCTACTGGCGACTAGTGCACAGGGAAAGCGACTGTGACGCTGTTGGTGTCGAGGTGCCGAGGTGAAGGTGGTCGAGGGCTAGGAGTAGGGAGAGAGGGATGGAGAGGGTGCAGACGAGGGGGGAAGATGGGCTTGGAGGTCGGGGACGATGGGTTAGGGGCTGAGGGTGATGAGGGAAACAGGGATCGGGATGGTTGAAGAGGCGGCTGATAGGGTTTGGAGGTATAAGGGGTAGATGACAGGTTATATATGTAGGGTTTAAAATATAGGGTTGGAGGAGTTAGGGTTAACAGGGGTAAACAGGTTTTGGGTTAGGTGCTTATTGGGTTTTGGGTAAGTTAGGTTAAACAAGTTTGGGTTGGGGGTGTATATAGGGTATTAGGCTTAATGGGTTTAAGTCTATTAGGAAAAAAAATAACTAATAAAAAAGTAGAATTATATGTAACAAAATATATTTTGTACAACAATATGAAAATTATTCGAAATAACTACAAGTACAATTATCAATAGAAATAGATAATTAAATTAACAATCAAAGGTAATAACAATAATAGTAAAAATACTAATAATAGTACTGATAACAATAATAATAATAATGATATACATATCAAATTAGGATTTGAGATAAACAAGTTTATTAAAATTCAAATAGTAATAAAATAAGATATAAATAGCCGATCACTTAGAAAATAAATAATAAAGTTAGAATATACTATTATTTGAAGTAAGTATAATTCCCGGCTCAAAAAGATTTTAATAGAAGGCCCAAATCGAGTTTAAAACAAAAATAAATTTATAAATAATCAAAATACAGAAAATATTCAGAAACTACGTATTTACGGAAACGGGGGTTACAGGGGTATTACAATACAACTAATTAAAAAGTAATAATACAACTAATTAGCAATAGATAATACACTTACTAAGAAATAGGTAATACAATTATTGATTTCCTCGCTAAAAAACCCGAAGGAAAAAGAGTACCACATTATTCAAATTACAAAATATTTAAACACCTGATGTACTTGCACCGTGTCGTTCCCACAAATGAGCAATTAATCCGTTCCGGAGTTCGAAATGAGCTTCCTTATCCTTAATTTTCTTGTGCCTAACTAGAAACTGACTAAATTGGGTTGCATCATCGGCTGCCATCGATACCTTAAGTGGAGTTGTATGAATAAATTCCCTAATTGACCCATTTATTTCTCGCTCGTCTTCGATGATCATGTTGTGCATTATTATGCACGAAGTCATTATATCATGTAAAACACGTTTACTCCAAAAACGAGCTGGTCCTTTGATGATTGCCCAACGTGATTGAAGAACTCCAAATGCACGTTCGACATCCTTCCTATATGATTCTTGCTTCATAGCAAAATACTGCTTAGCAGGCCCCTGGGGATCACAATGGTCTGAACAAGTGTCGACCATTTAGGATATATGTCATCGGCTAAATAATAACCTGTGTCATATTCCTTTCCCATAATATTATATTTAACCGGAACCGTTTTACCAGCAGCAAGATCAGCAAATAAGTGTGAAGATTCCAACACATTGATGTCGTTATTAAAGCTTAGTAGGCCAAAATATGTGTTGCCGCTAATTTCGGTGTGGGGGCAAACAGATGAATTTGTGAGTTCGTGAAAAACCTGAATAGCAAACACCTAACCTGTTCCGCCGGATCTTGACCGTTGACTCCCGCCGTTCACCTGCAAGGAAGTGCGATACACCGGGGTTGATCCCGGCGACGCACCCTCCGACGCTCAAGTCAGTAACCAGAAATGATTATGAAAGAGCGTTTAACTAGAAAAAGATTGATTACCTCTTAATGGAGATGGGTGGGGGGTATTTATAGGCGTCTTAGAGAACAATTTAGGAATGTAATCCGCGTAATCTGATATAGAATAATCTCCTTGTAAACAGATTGGGAAAGTAATCTGATAAGGTATATTCTGGTAATCAGATAAGGAATTTTAATCCCTAAATCCCAGTGTAAAGATTGACGTGAATCATGGCCGTTGATTTAGATCTAATCAGGGACCTTGATTGTGTCTTGCTGGATCGAGTCGGCAGCGGGTTGAAACCCGTGCCCAGCTGTGGTGGATCCGTTTGCGGGTTATTGGATCTGTGAGAAGGAGACCCAGTACCCGCTTCGGACCCGTTTGCATGTGAAATTACCGTCTCGTCCCTGAGCTGTAGGATTCGTGCCCCATTTGGACGGTCTCGATTGAACCCCTTGTTTTGACCATATCACGAGCCCCCCACTCCTAAAGACTGAGGGTGGTCAGTCTTTGAGGAGTAGTTTGACTAACTCAGTGGTCGGTGGAACTGTATCGCAGTCCGAATGGGTGATTTTTGAATCCTGGAGCACGGGGGTAGGCTAGTTCCTCCTTCTTTGATGCTCCGAAGCTGTGTCGAGTTTTTATCTATTTTTCCGGATGATTTATTTAATTTTGCGATGTGTTGGCTAATTGTTCGGGGGCTTTAACCGCGTATTCTAGGTAATAATTGCTCGTTCGGTGGCTTAGAAATATTCCCCGAATTTTTAATTATTTCCTGGAATTTTTAGCTAATTTTCCCGAATTTTTAGCGATTTTTCGCAATTTTTTAAATAAATAAACCGATTTAAATAAATAAAAACCAATTTTTAATACCTATTTATGGCGTGGCATCATCTGGGCCTTCGATCAAGATGGAGCGCGAATTTCGGAATGATCAGACGCCTCCTGCTCCTCGGAAGGATTTTTTCCCAAAAACGAGGGTCGGCACTCCGTCACCCCGGCCCGGATGCTTTGCGCCGCGGTTCGAGGGGTCGGCGAGTTGGTTCGAATGGTCGGTACCTCGGTTCGGATCATCCGAGGTACGTGGCACCATCTAGACCGTCCATCTTTAGCGGGGATCCCAATAGAACGCTATCTTGTCGTTTTGTGGACGTGGCAAGATCTGGGACGTCCATCATGACGAGCGCGCTTTCCTACGAGATCCAACGGCTCCTGAGGGTCGGAAGGATTTTTTCCCAAAAACGAGGGTCGGTACCTCGGCACCGCGGCCCGGATGCGTAGCACCGCGGCTAGGGGGGTCGGCGACTCGGTTGGAAGGGTCGGTACCCCAGCACCACGGCCCGGATGCGTAGCGCCGCGGCTAGGGGGGTCGGCGACCCGGTTGGAAGGGTCGGTACCCCAGCACCACGGCCCGGACGCGTAGCGCCGCGGCTAGGGGGGTCGGCGACCCGGTTGGAAGGGTCGGTAACCCAGCACCACGGCCCGGATGCGTAGTGCCGCGGCTTGGGGGGTCGGCGACCTGGTTGGAAGGGTCGGTGCCTCGGTTCAAAGCATCCGAGGTACGTGGCATCATCTAGGCCGTCCATCTTTGGCGTGGATCCCCATAAAACGCTATCTTGTCGTTTTGTGGACGTGGCAAGATCTGGGACGTCCATCATGACGAGCGCGCTTTCCTACGAAATCCAACGGCTCCTGAGGGTCGGAAGGATTTTTTCCCAAAAACGAGGGTCGGTACCTCGGCACCGCGGCCCGGATGCGTAGCACCGCGGCTAGGGGGGTCGGCGACTCGGTTGGAAGGGTCGGTACCCCAGCACCACGGCCCGGATGCGTAGCGCCGCGGCTAGGGGGGTCGGCGACCCGGTTGGAAGGGTCGGTCCCTCGGTTCGGATCATCCGAGGTACGTGGCATCGTCTAGGCCGCCCATCTCTGGCGTGGATCCCCAGAAAACGCTATCTTGTCGTTTTGTCGACGTGGCAAGATCTGGGCCGTTTATCTGGGCACGCATCACGAGGATGGGGTTCAGATCACGAGAAAACGCTATCTTGTCGTTTTGTGGGCGTGGCGCAATCTGAACCGTTCATCAGATCCTGATGCGAATTTTGGAGAGATCCGACGGTGATTTTGATTCGGGAGGATTTTTTGCCAAAAACGAGGGTCGGTATCTCGTCACCTCGGTCCGCATACCTCGCGCTGTTTGCCGGGCGCGGAGTTGGGTATTTTTGGGCGAACTTGGTGGCTCGGCTTGGTGGGCCGGAGACCGAGTCGTTTACTTGTCTTCTCGATGGTTCCGCCATTCCGTATTAAGTGGCTCGGTTGCTCGGCTGAGCTGTTCGGTAGCTCGACCGACCAAGCCGATGGCAAGCGGTTTGGAAGGTCTGCGTGGACGGATCTGGGCCGTTCATTTTGGCACGCATCACGAGGATGGGGTTCAGATCACGAGAAAACGCTATCTTGTCGTTTTGTGGGCGTGGCGCAATCTGAACCGTTCATCAGATCCTGACGCGAATTTTGGAGAGATCCGACGGTGATTTTGATTCGGGAGGATTTTTTGCCAAAAACGAGGGTCGGTATCTCGTCACCTCGGTCCGCGTACCTCGCGCTGTTTGCCGGGCGCGGATTTGGGTATTTTAGGGCGAACTCGGTGGCTCGGTCACTGAGCGTTTCGTTCGATAGCTCGGCTCATTAGACCGGTGGCCGGGTCGCAACTTGTGTTTTTTGGGGAGTTCCGCCATCCCTCTCATACCGCCGCCTCTCTCTTGTGGGGCGTTTGGGATTCTTAGTGGGCCTTTGGGATTCCCAAGGAGGCCCGTTATCAGTTGAGGTTATAAGTTACCATTCCTTCACCCCTGAGCTCATTTCTCACTTTTCACTCTACGAATTTACTTTTGTTCTCTAAGTCTTCTGCTAGCGGCGCTCTTGCTCCACGGTGTTGTCGTTAGCTGTCGCGTGGGCCAGGCGATTTCCGGCGAGCATTCTCCGACCGTGAACGTCACTTCAAAGGTTAGTTCGTCTTTGCCTTAGCTTTTTCAAAGGATGTCAAGGGTAAGCTCGGGTAGTAGTGCCTCGTCCTCGGGCGGTGATGGCGCCGGGGAGAGGATTAGGGCGGAAGCTCGCAGGAAGGGGAAGCAGATGGCCGAACCGCTGGCTGTCGAGTCGAGGGTCGGGAAGAAGAAGAGGACAGGGGAGACCCCGCCCCCCATGGTGGGGGTGATTGTGGAGAACCCGAAACGAGCTCCCGAGATAGGACAATATCCTTCCGTCCTGTCCGGGCATTCGGGAGTCAGGCAGTACGAGGGTGATCTTCTGGAGAAAGCGATCTACGGAAAGTCGAAGATCGTCGAGGAGCCTAATCCGTTCCATCCCTCCGAAGCTGACGAGCTCATTTCGTCGTTGACCGAGAAGGATCTTCTTCGGATCAGGAAGGCTTTCGCTATCCCGTCGGAGTACAAGCTGATGGTCGCTGGCCCCGGGGTGCGAGCAAACACTAAGTTGCCTTCGTCGGACATGTGCATGTTTGACGTCGACTCCTTGAACGCGGGACTGCGTTTTCCGCTGCACCCTTTCATACTTCAGATCCTCGGCTGGTATTGTCTCGCCCCTACTCAGTTCAGTCCAAACACTTGGCGTCATGTGAACGCATTCTTGCTTCAGTGTCACCGAGCCGAGGTAGCGCCGGATCTGTCAGTTTTCCGGGGCCTCTATCGGATAAACAAGCAACACGGCTCGGAGTACCGGTACTATTTGGGGCCGAGGAGAGGTGTTAAGATTGTAGAGAATCCCGACTCTCTTAAGGGTTGGAGGGAGAAGTATTTTATCGTAAGGGGCGAACCGATTTGGCACATTCCGTCCCGGTGGAAGGTGGAAGTGCCGAAATTTGCGCGGGGCGACCCCGCACTATCTGAGGCCGAGGAGGAGGTAGCGAGGAGGATCACGGCCCTTCCGGTACTGAGTTGGAGGGAGTTGACCGAAGAGGTGTTGTTCGGGTCCGGACTAAGCCCCATCGACCCGAGTACGCTCTTGACATCTCATTCATTTTTTTTTCTAAGTCTTCAATTCGTCTGTTTTGATTCGGTTTTCTCCCCCTCCTTTTTTTTTTGTTGATGCAGAGTCGATGAAGATTGACTTTAAAGCTATGATGGCCGATAGGTCCAAGCTGACCGGGACCAGAAAAAGGAAGAGGGCGGCCGAGGGTGCGTCTTCGGGTGTTCAGCCCGCGGTCGCCACTAACGTTGCTCCGCCTCCCCCGGCTACCGAGGTGCCTTCGGAGGTGGTGGTGGTGGAGGAGACCTCGGCCCCTGTCGCCCCGTCCGTGAACGAGGGTGTCTTTGATGTCAATGCGGCGCTGGCGCTCGAGCCTCCCCCATTGACTCAGAATGCCGAGGAAATCCTGACCGAGCAGCACAAGCAGTTGTTTGTGCCGAACTGGTTGGTGAGGAATCATGATGGTTTCCTCGGCAACTCGCAGATGTCAATGCAGGTCGTCAAACACTTGGCGACCCCGAAGGATAAGGCCGCGCTGAATGCGGGGAGGGTCGGCGACGACACTTACGAAGTCGCCCGGGGGCTTGTTTCGGTAAGTGTTCGCAAATTTCTTCAAGTTTGTTACTCGGTGCGTACTTCGTACTTATCGTTGTCTTTGTAGGCCACCGTTCACTTCGGCCATCTCATGGAGGCGTTCGCCGCACAGGAGAAGGAGCTGAAGTCCGCCAGCGAGAAAGACAGGCTGGCGAAGGTCCGGGCGGTCAAGGATCTCGAGGCCGAGCAGAGGCGGGCTGAGGCTCTGGACGTTCGGGTGGCCGACCTTACCGCCGACCTGAAGAAAGCGAAGGAGGGCCTCGAAGCGGAGTCCGCCAAAGCTGCCAAGGCCGCCCAAGATCTTGCCGCGGCATTGAAGTCCTTGGCCGACGAGAAGGCGGAGAGGGAAGCGCAGGCCGCGAGGATCCGGGCGGAGGTCGAAGCCGAAATTGAGGCAGAGGCGAAGAAACATATGGCTGAGAACATGGAGCGATCCTACCAGACGGCCCTGGACCATGTCCAGGCTCGTGTCCCCGGCTTCGAGCGAGTCGGCTATCAACTGTGGCCCGGGTCGCCCGCGGACGACGAGGAGGGGGATGCCGAGGACGAGGTCGAAGGCGAAGACGGAGGGGGAGAGGATGACCCGGCTAAGGGAGAGATCGAGGGACCGCCCGTCGATGCGTCCGGGGTGGGAGCGGAGACGCAGGTGGACCCTTGATTCTTTCGTTAAATCTTTTTGTAGTTTCTGTTCTGCTTTTTCTTCCGAGCTTTGTAACGCCTTTTGCGGACTGGCCACCGCTTTTTGATAAATGAAAAAAAACGTTTTGTCTTTGAAATTGTCTAAGTGTTTGGTTCGGTCGTAGGGTAGGCCCCCGTCACTACGATGGCTCGGCGACAAGTAGAGCTGTTCCATCTATCTCTCGTGAAACGCCTTGAGGGCGAGATCGACCTGACGAGGAGGATGCTGTACAATATGGAGATGAAGAACGGGGATCTGTTGGCCGAAGTGTACCACTTGCGGATAGCCGAAGCCGAGCTATTTTCTAAGGAAGAAGAATTGGCTTCTGTTTTGGCCGAACGAGATGAGCTCGTGAAGAAGGTCGAGCATTTGCAAAGGGTGACAGTCGACAAGAGTATCGAGGTGACCCATCTGCGTCGTGTCATATCTGACAGCGCCGAATACCCTGGATCGGCGAAGCTTCCTCGGTTCAAAATTGTCGTGAAGGACGAGGCACTGAAGGACCGGATCGTCGAATTGGAGGAGGAGGTCGCTCGGCTCAAGCCTCAGCCGGTGAGGGCCAACGTCCGGAGCACCTCGTGTACCCGCGAAGAGATCGAGCGAGGTATCACGTTCTATCAAGCGGCGTCCCGGACTCCTATCATCGGGGCGTCAGCCGCCGATGCACAAAGTGGTGTGGCGGTGTCTTCAAGTGGCGCTTCGGTTGGGGCGACTGTGAGGCTCAGCGGCGAAGGGGCGTCCCGGTTCGTCGGCCTGGAGACGAGCTCGGAGGCTAAGAAGCGCCGACCCAAAGTGTCGTTGAACCGGAGTGTCCCCCTTCCTCGGAGGAAATGAGCGGGTCATGCCTTCTAATATTTTGTTGAACTCGCTGTTGTAATCTTTTTGTAAACTCGTCCAAGTCATTAATAAAATTGGGGTCGATTTATCCGAAGTGTCTTCTATTGGCTGTTCGTCGAGTCTTTTGTCGCAATTCTGATCCTGTCGCTCGGCTATTGACGCCCGTCGATGTGGGGTGTCTACAACCGTTGGATGGTGGCGCGAATCCAGAGGCAGGCACAAGTCCCAAGAAAACGTTATCTTGTCGTTTTGTGGGCACGTGGCACTACTGGATCCACTCATCACGCTTTGGCACACAATTTGAGAGGATCTAACGGCGAGTTGACCTCGGGGTGATTTTTTCCCAAAACGAGGGTCGGTACCTCGTCAGCTCGGCACAATTGATGGCCGAAACGAATTCTCCAACAATGTGTTGTTCTGACTCCGCCGTTCGGCTCTTGGTGCCGATCGACGTGGGGTGTCCATAACCGTCGGATGGGGGCACGAATCCAGAGGCAGGCACGAGTACCAAGAAAACGTTATCTTGTCGTTTTGTGGGCACGTGGCACTACTGGATCCACTCATCACGCTTTGGCACACAATTTGAGAGGATCTAACGGCGAGTTGACCTCGGGGTGATTTTTTCCCAAAACGAGGGTCGGTACCTCGTCAGCTCGGCACAGTCTACGGTCGGGACGGGTTCCGGATCGTTTAAGGACGAGTCGGAGAGATAGAGTCGAGCCGGAGGAAGGATCCGGTCGTTAGATTAGTTTAAGGGATGTAGGAGCAGTTTCGAATGGCGAGCTACTTCTAGTCCGCTTAGGAGCGGACTTGCGAAGCCAAATCGAGCCAAGTGTTGGACTCCGATCCATTCAACGGCTGCAGGAGCAATTTCGAACGGCGGTCTGCCCCCGGCCCGTCTGAAGACGGGCCGAGTAGGAAGAGTCGAGCCGAGTGCTGGACTCCGAACCATTGTGTGATAAGTTTGAGAGATGCAGGAGCAGTTTCGAATGGCGAGCTACTTCTAGTCCGCTTAGGAGCGGATTTGCGAAGCAAAATCGAGCCAAGTGTTGGACTCCGATCCATTCAACGGCTGCAGGAGCAATTTCGAACGGCGATCTGCCCCCGGCCCGTCTGAGGACGGGCCGAGTAGGGAGAATCGAGCCGAGTGCTGGACTCCGAACCATTGTGTGATAAGTTTGAGAGATGCAGGAGCAGTTTCGAATGGCGAGCTACTTCTAGTCCGCTTAGGAGCGGATCTGCGAAGCAAAATCGAGCCAAGTGTTGGACTCCGATCCATTCAACGGCTGCAGGAGCAATTTCGAACGGCGATCTGCCCCCGGCCCGTCTGAGGACGGGCCGAGTAGGAAGAGTCGAGCCGAGTGCTGGACTCCGAACCATTGTGTGATAAGGGAATTAAAGGCGGGAGTACGCGATAATGTAAAGAAAAACTTTATTTATTTATTAATATCTAATGGTCGGCTGCTTCTAAAGTTGCTAGCCGTTTATTACAATGAAAAAGAACAAAGGAAAAATTACTAGTAGCAGGAGTGGTTGCCCGACATCTCGAGTTACTTAGATAGGCGGGGTTGCCTTCTCAAGGTATTTCAAAAGATGGTCGGCATTCCAAGTCCTGGGAATTTCTCTACCCTCAAGGTCTTCTAGCTTGTACGCACCGGGGCGGATCACTTTGGACACTTTGTACGGTCCCTCCCAATTTGGGGCCAATTTGCTCTTCTGTCCGGGGAACGAAATGGCCAGTTTTCGGAGGACCAGGTCCCCCTCTTTCAAGTCGGTTGGGCGGACCCGTTTGTTGTAGGCGAGTTCGATTCTTCTTCGGTAACCTTGCTGCCGTATGGCGGCTCTTTCCCGAATCTCGTCTACCAAATCTAGGCTCGTTCTGAGCTCCCTGGCATTCTGTTCTTCTTCGAAGGCAATCAGGCGAGGAGAGGGTATTCCAACTTCTAGTGGGATGAGGGCCTCGGACCCATAGGTGAGATTGAACGGACTCTCGCCCGTCGGGATCCGCTTCGTGGTTCGGTAATTCCACAACACATTGGGCAGCTGATCGACCCACAATCCCTTGGAGCATTTGTCGAGTCTCTTCTTGATGCCGGAGAGGATCTGTCGGTTGGCATTCTCGGCTTGGCCATTTGACTGGGGATGAGAGACTGAGGAGAAGCGGTGCTGTATAGCTAGGTCTTGACATAAGGCTCGGAAGGCAGCCCCAGCGAACTGCGTACCGTTATCCGTAACTACGACTCGGGGAACACCGAAACGACAGATTACACTTTTCCAGAAGAATTGGACGACTCTATGTTCGGTAATTGTAGCCAGGGGCTCGGCCTCGACCCATTTCGAGAAATAGTCGACTGCCACGACTAGAAATTTCAACTGTCCGGGGGCCGGTGGAAATGGCCCGAGTAGATCCATCCCCCACATTGCAAAGGGGATCGGACTCGACAAGGAGGAAAGTGGTGCTTGTGGAAGGCGTCGGATGTCGGAATACTTCTGACAGGAGGTGCATTGTCGAACGTGTCGTTCGGCGTCCCGTAGGAGAGTGGGCCAGTAATACCCGTAGTTTAACACTTTACGTGCCAAGGCTCTGGAGCCGGAGTGGGCTCCGCCGATGCCCTCATGGAGCTCTTGCAGGGCGTAATCGGCTTGTCCGGGGGAGAGGCATCTTAGGTAGGGTCGACCATCCACCTGGGTGAAGGAGCGCTTATACAGAACGCCTTCGACCATTATGTAACGCTCGGCCCGGGTCGTTATCTTTCGGGCTTCCTTCGGATCCCTTGGTAGGAGTCCGTCTCTTAAAAACTCGACGAGGGGCTTCATCCAATTGTCTTCGAGGGGGAGCGGCAGTGTTTCGACGGAGTTGAAAGCCTCGTCCTCTATGCTGGGCTTGAGGAGGACTTCTATCAGAACGGTTTGTTCGAGGCCTTGCAGGGATGAGGAAGCTAGTTTGGACAGGGCGTCGGCCTGGGCATTTTCCTCTCTGGGGATTCTTCGGATGAGGGCCTCGTCGAAGAGCGCCATGAGGCTCTTCACTTTGGCCAAGTACTTTACCATTCTGTCATCGCGGGCTTCATATTCGCCGAGGACCTGGTTGACGACCAATTGAGAGTCGCTGAAGATCTGCAGGCGTCGCGCCCCTGCGTTTCGGGCCATCCCGAGTCCGGCTATGAGCGCCTCGTATTCGGCTTCGTTATTCGAGGCTTTAAAGTTTATCCGGAGGGAATATTGAAGGACAAAGTCGTCTGGGCCCGCCAGGATGACTCCAGCCCCGCTCCCCTCGTTGCAAGAGGATCCATCGACGTATACAGACCAGACAGGCGGTCCCTTCGTCGTCTGCTCGGAGTCGGGGATAGTCGTCTCAACTATGAATTCGGCCAGCGCCTGCGCCTTGATTGCGGTCCGAGGCTGATAAGTAATATCATGTTGGCTCAGCTCGATCGACCACTTCATGAGGCGGCCGGAAGTCTCTGGCTTGTGAAGGATCTGTTTCAACGGCTGGTCGGTAAGGACGACCACGGAATGAGACTGGAAGTATGGCCGAAGCTTTCTTGCAGCCATTATCAGGGCGTAGGCTATTTTCTCAATTTTCGGGTACCGGAGCTCGGCGTCCCGGAGCACTTTGCTGACGTAGTAAATGGGCTTTTGAGTTCTTTCTTCTTCCCTGACTAAGACCGCACTTAGTGTCTGTTCCGAGGCTGCCAAGTAGAGGTAGAGGGGCTCGCCCGGTATGGGTTTGCTGAGCAGAGGCGGGTTGACGAGGTAAGCTTTAAGCTGGTCGAAGGAATCTTGTTGCGGCTGCCCCCACTCGAACCCCTTAGTCCCCCTCAGGGCTTTGAAGAACGGGAGGCATTTCTCTCCGGACTTCGACAAAAAGCGCCCAATGGCGGCTAAACGACCTGTCAGTTTCTGAACTTCTTTGACGTTTCTGGGCGGGGCCATGTCTAGTATGGCCCTGATCTTCTCCGGATTTGCCTCTATTCCTCGTTGGCTGACCATAAAGCCGAGGAACTTGCCCGATGAGACGCCGAACGCACACTTGTTCGGGTTGAGTCTCATATTGTGCTTTCTCAAAACATCGAACGCTTCTTGGAGGTCGGTCTCATGATCAACGCCTCGGATGCTTTTCACAAGCATGTCGTCCACGTAGACTTCCATGTTCCGACCGATCTGGGCCTGGAATACCTTGTTGACGAGACGTTGATACGTTGCCCCTGCGTTCTTCAGGCCGAACGGCATGACTCGGTAACAATAGAGTCCTTGGTCCGTTACAAAAGACGTCTTCGGAATATCCGGGGGGAACATCCTTATCTGATTGTAACCCGAGAAAGCATCCATGAAGCTGAGGAGCTCATGTCCCGAGGTTGCGTCAATCAGAGTGTCGATGCTCGGCAGAGGGAAGGGA
The DNA here is from genome assembly GCA_017893485.1 of Hemerocallis citrina. Lineage (NCBI taxonomy): Eukaryota > Viridiplantae > Streptophyta > Magnoliopsida > Asparagales > Asphodelaceae > Hemerocallis > Hemerocallis citrina. Next base: position 331,407 of record JACEHZ010000354.1, read on the forward strand.
TCTTTAGGGCAGGCCTTGTTGAGGTCAGTGAAATCAATACAGATTCTCCATGTCCCATTGGATTTCTTCACCATGACTACGTTGGACAACCACTCCGGATAATTCACTTCCTGTATGAATCGGGCTTTCAGCAGTTTGTCTACCTCCTCTTTGATGGCGAGCTGGCGCTCGGGGGCGAACTTGCGCCTCTTCTGCTGGACCGGTTTGGACCCCGGATCAACGCTGAGGCGATGGACCAAGAGTTCTTCGGAGATACCGGGCATGTCCGCTGCTGACCATGCGAAGAGGTCCCGGTTGGCTCGGATGCATTTCACAATATTTGAATGTAGGGCGGACGGGAGTGCCTTGCTGACATAGAACTTACGGGTCGGCTCCTGCTCCGAGAAGAGTATTTCCTCCAGCTCATCGACTGGCTCAGGAGTCGGCCGAGCAGCATCTTGTGGAATCTCGAGTGTTTCTAAGGAGAGGACGGGTCCGAGCGTGGAGGTCATGTAACACTTGCGGGCCTGTTCCTGATTGCCCCTAACTTCTCCCACTCCAGCCCGAGTGGGGAATTTCATTTTGAGATGATAGGCAGAAGGGACGGCTTCAAGGGCGGCTAGGCCGGGCCGACCCAAAATGACGTTGTAGGCCGCGGGGACATCTACAACCATGAAATCCATTGACTCCGTGCGGGTAGTAGGAGTTTTGCCTGCTGTGACGTCGAGGGTGATCACCCCTTCGATCGTCACCGGCACTCCCGTGAACCCATGGAGCGTATACCCGGCGGGCTTCAGTCTGTCTCGGGAGAGCTTCAGCCCCTTAAAAGCATCGAGGAATAGGATGTTAACGGAGGAGCCGTTATCCACTAGGATTCTTTCGACTTTGAAATTGGCCATGTGAAGGTTGATGACGAGTGCGTCGCAATGAGGGGTGCGGACGCCCTCGAGATCGTCGTCAGAGAAGGTGACGGGCACTCCGAGTCCTTTGGGGGGAGGGGTGGCCCGGACAGAATTTACTTCCCTAATAAAAGCTTTCCGAGAAGAGTTCGAGGAGCCCCCCATTGGACCCCCATGGATAAGGTGGAGGACTCGCTCTTCCTCGAATTCTGGCGTCTCTTCCCGTTCCGGACGTTTGTTAGCCCCCCGAGGCTGGGGAGGAAGTTCGGCCCCGTCCTTTCTTACAAACTTCGCCAGCTGCCCCCTCTGGATGAGGGCTTCGATCTCGTTTCTCAGAGCCCGGCAGTCGTTGGTGTCATGCCCATGGTCCCGGTGATAACGGCACCATTTGTCTTTATCCCTCCTTTTGGCTGGGGTGTTCATCTTTGGAGCTGGAGGCAGGACCCCTTCTTTTTCGACTTCCATGAAAATGGCGGAGATGTTTGTGGTGAGGGGAGTGAATTTTTCAAATCTAGGGGGAGGCCGGCGCTGGCCAGCATTATCCTTCTGAAACTTTTTGGGTCCCTCTTCTTCCGTTCCCTTCCTCTTAGACCCGGAGGCGGTTGCTTCCCAGTTGGGCGGTTCCTCGGCCTCTTCAGCTCGGATGTACTTTTCAGTACGGAGGAGGAGGTCAGAAAAGTCATGTGGCGGTTTTTTGGCGAGGGAGGAGCGGAGGTTAGAATTTAGGATGTTGGATTGGAACGCCGCGGTAGCAACGGATTGGTCGAGGGATGCGATAGTTCTGGCCTCGGCTGTAAACCTCTTCACGTAGTCCCTCAATCTCTCCCCCTTCTGCTGACGGAGGTGCAACAGGGAAATGCTGGTCTTCTCGGCCCTTCGGCTGCTGACGAAGTGGGTGATGAACAGGGTCTCGAACTGTTCAAAGGAGAATATTGACGCCGGGGCAAGGCGAGAGTACCATTCTCGAGCTGGGCCCTTCAGAGTTGCAGGGAATGTTTTGCAGAGGAGGGCGTCGGACGCTTGATGGAGGAGCATCAAAGTCTTAAAGCCTTCTATGTGGTCAACCGGATCGGTCTCTCCCGTATAGTTCTCGAACTGGGGAGGTTTGAAACCGAAGGGAACAGGAGTATCCACTATGGTCCGGGAGAACGGGGGTTGGCTAGGACGGAGGGTCCTCCCCCTGAGTTCTTCTTCCCGGTTTATCCGTCCCAAGAGTTTTTCCACCTCGTTTAGGCGGCGGTTCATGGTGTTATCTCTCCGGCGGTGATCTGCCGAGCCACGGGACTCGTCTTCGTAGGATGGGGAGCGAGGACTGCGGCGATGGTAGCTTCGGGAACGACGAGGACTTGGGGTGCGTCTGGAATTGGTAGGAGCGGGTCGAGGAGAAGGGGAACGTTGGCGAGGGCTCCGGACCGGACGAGGGGAGGGGGCCTTTGGCTCATTGGGATTTTGACGGAGATTGAGGGCCTGTTGTACCATAGCTTGGAATTGCTGGAACTCGGCACGGGTGATGGGTGCCTCATTGTTCCGATGCTGCTGCCGACCTGCTGGTGAGTGCCTCCTTCGGTAGTGATCGGGGGAGTCTCTTCTCCCTCTTCGGGCGGGGGACCCCCTGTGTCCCCGGTGTCGGGGGGATCGTTCTTGGTGGGAGGCTTCTCCCCGAGCCCGCTTTTCGTCCAGATGGTGACGAAGGTCCTTATCTTCCGGGCGTCTGGGATGGGCATCGTGGCGACCAGAGGCTCGGGGATGATGGGAGGCCATGGAGGCACTGGAGGCAGTGTGGTTGGGTATGTTCTCTGGATGAAGAGGCTGTTTCTGGGGGTTAGGCCCCTTCGGATCAGGATGTGGAGGGTTCCGCTGAAGCGGCTCTTCCACAGTAGGAGGGAGCTGCCCTTGTTGCTGAGTGGGATCAGGAAGGACTTCCTGCTGGTCAAGGATGGGCGCTCGATTGGAGCCCCTAGATCTGACTTTGCGAGGCGGCATGGCTGGAGAAAACCTGTTCACCGGGAAGAGGAGAGGTCTCTATTCGTTAGTTTCCCACAGACGGCGCCAATCTGTTGCCGCTAATTTCGGTGTGGGGGCAAACAGATGAATTTGTGAGTTCGTGAAAAACCTGAATAGCAAACACCTAACCTGTTCCGCCGGATCTTGACCGTTGACTCCCGCCGTTCACCTGCAAGGAAGTGCGATACACCGGGGTTGATCCCGGCGACGCACCCTCCGACGCTCAAGTCAGTAACCAGAAATGATTATGAAAGAGCGTTTAACTAGAAAAAGATTGATTACCTCTTAATGGAGATGGGTGGGGGGTATTTATAGGCGTCTTAGAGAACAATTTAGGAATGTAATCCGCGTAATCTGATATAGAATAATCTCCTTGTAAACAGATTGGGAAAGTAATCTGATAAGGTATATTCTGGTAATCAGATAAGGAATTTTAATCCCTAAATCCCAGTGTAAAGATTGACGTGAATCATGGCCGTTGATTTAGATCTAATCAGGGACCTTGATTGTGTCTTGCTGGATCGAGTCGGCAGCGGGTTGAAACCCGTGCCCAGCTGTGGTGGATCCGTTTGCGGGTTATTGGATCTGTGAGAAGGAGACCCAGTACCCGCTTCGGACCCGTTTGCATGTGAAATTACCGTCTCGTCCCTGAGCTGTAGGATTCGTGCCCCATTTGGACGGTCTCGATTGAACCCCTTGTTTTGACCATATCAATATGCATGCCATATCCAAAGGTCATAATCTGCTACTGCCTCAAGAATGATAGTTGGGGATCCACTCCTGTGTAAGTATTGGCCTGCCCAAGCAGTTGGACAATTTTTCCATTCCCAATGCATACAGCCCAAACTACCCAGCATTCCAGGAAATCCATGTTCTTCATTAATGCGGGGGAGTCTAGAAACATCATTGGCATTAGGTGTTCTAAGGTATTCCACGCCAAATACCTCTACGACAGCGCGATAATATTTTTTCAAGCAAGAAACTGCGGTTGAGTCACCAATTTTTAGATATTCATCTGTAGAATCTGCTGCAACACCATACGCGAGCATTCTGAAAGCATCTGTTAGTTTCTGAAAAGTTGACAAACCAAGTTTGCCCACACCATCACGCTTTTGCACAAAGTAATTATCATGATGTTTGACAGTGTCTGCATTCCGATGAAATAATTTGCTACTCATCCGAAAATGTCTGCGAATTTTTTCTTCACCATATCGTGGTTGTGGCACAAAATAATCATCCCACAAATTATGTGCAGCTGCCTCATGAGCACAATTGATAACACAATGTCCTGGAACTGAGCCTCTTTGGGTTGACTAAGCGTCATTTTCTTCGTCACTTGGATGATCCGCCAAAAATTAATTGTTACTAGCAATCATGCCAAGTAACAATTGCTGCTGTTGTTCTTGCGCATCCAAAATATCTTCATAATAATTGATGATACCGCTTGACGACCATGAAGATGGAGGAATTTCATTTGGATCCATTATGGCTAAAAGAGATTGATGAAGAAAGAATGAATGAAAAAGATAATAGATGTGGATGTAAGATATTAGGTATTCACTTTTTTTATAGGGTTGGATGGAATCTTGTCAGGAATCTGGTTAGCGCTTTGTCAGGAATCTCGTCCGAAAACATCATCAGGAATCTCGTCAGGAATCTAGTAAGTGCTTTGTCAGGAATCTTGTCAGGAATCTCGTCAGGATTCTTGTGAGTGCTTTGTCAGGAATCTTGTCAGGAATATCGTTAGGAATCTTTTCAGGAATCTGGTCAGTGCTTTGTTAGGAATCTTGTCAGGAATATCGTCAGGAATCTGGTCAAGAATCTTGTCAGGTCAGTGCTTTGTTAGGAATCTTGTCAGGAATCTTGTCAGGAATCTGGATAGTATTTGTCAGGAATCGTGTTAGGAATATCATCAGGAATCTTGTCACGGATATCGTCAAAAATCTTGTCAGGAATATCGTCCGGAATCTTATCAGGAATCTTGTCAGGAATATCGTCAAGAATCTTGTCAGGAATCTAATCAGGAATCTTTGTAAGCCTCACTATAAAGGGGGGGGGTTACATTACACTTACTAAAAAAACAGAACAAGTTATGGCATCTGTAAGAAAGAAAAATTACTCAGAATCGGAGGATATAGAATTATGTCATGCTTATCTTGACATTTCTCAAGATGTTATTATCGGTATAAATCAAAAGGGAGATAAGTTATGGCAAAGAGTTACTACAAAATTCAATTATGGTAAGCGTCTACAATCTCAGCGAACGCCGAAGTCTCTTTTCAACCGTATGTCAGTGGAGAATATAAATCCAAGTGGTACTTCTCAAGCTGATATTGTAAGTATTATTTTTACATATTTTTAATATTTTGTTATAATTAAGAAATATGCAATCTCGCTATCAGTTTATTATTTTTTGTAGTTGGAGATGGCACATAAAACTCTTCAGATGGATGTCACTTTCAAAAGAAAGAGTTTCAAATTTATGCACGTGTGGCCGCTTATAAAGGATGAGGAAAGATGGAACGATCATACTGGTGCTCCACCTGCTAAATTACATAGGGGAAATAATTCACAAGAAGGATCTCAATCCGGTTCTCGTACATCCAAATCAGATGGATTGCCTTCCTTCCGAGTAGAATTAAGTCCAGACGAATATGAGGTTCAACCTAGGAAACAAGGTGAAGTTTCTTCAACAATTAGACCTACTGGAAGAAAGAGAGAGAAGGCAAAAAAGAAAGAAAAGATTGACAGTAAACGGATCAATGAGGAAATCAGATAACGAAATCGAAAAATACAGGAGTTGGTTGAACAAAATCAACTGTTAATGAACACTAGGCAATGTAAAATGGAAAGTATGCATCGTGAACGTGAAGATAACAAAATCATGCTGACAAATTTGGAATCCATAACTGATCCAGATGACCGTGAATGGTTGTAAAGCAGAAAGAAGGAAATTCGTGCGAGGAGGGCTTGTGAATCCCAATAAGAAGGACCCACAAATTCAACTGGATATTTTCAGGGTCTCTTACGTGATTCAGATCCCACTTTCTATTTGGGGGAGTTCGGTAGTTCGACCCATTTTCCCGGAGAAAATAATGATCATCCCAATTATTAGAATTATTTTTATTCGCTCTTCGTTCAGTATTATGTTTTTTTAATTTCCGATGCTTCGTTCAGTATTATGTTTTGTAATTTTCGATGTTTCGTTCAGTATTATGCTTTGTAATTTTTGATGAATATTTATGAATTCGTATTTCTCTTTAGTATAATTATTGATTCGTATGATTAATTTCTACACTTAAAATAAATCAGGACTAAATTCAATATTGGTCTCATATTAAAGATCTCGTTAAAAAATTAACAGTAGTATAATTATTGTATATAAATAAAAGATATAAAAGAAGTTTTAAAAAAAACAAATCAAACAAATAAATATATGCTAATATATTCGATAAACAAATCAAACAAACAAATAAATTTTGGATTAAAGGAAGGGGGTTTGCAACAACAAAAAAATTGCGGTTCCGAAATTGGAGCCGCATATATGCGGCTGCAATTTCATATCGCCAAAAAAAAGTGGTAGGGGCCCCACCATATGCAGATCGGTTGGGGGGAGGGGGGTTGTGAAAAAATGCCGATTAGAGGGGGGGGGGGGTTTAATGACCGGTAGGCCTTGCTCTAAGCATCAAACCAACTGATTACAAAAAATAGAAAGTCATAGTTTACAAGCTGCAGTGAACTAAACAAAGATCCAAAATAGAACTATTCACACACGTTTGATTATATATCTTATTAGTGAAACATGATGATGTTTATCATTTATGATATGACACAAAAACAAGATTGTTTATAGTTTCACACTGATAATGTTAACAGAGAGATTGAAAAATATTATTGGATTATTTGAATAAATATAATATTGAAATATTGAAATCAGATTTGGAAAAAATAATATTTTTCTTATTCATATTTCTTTCTTTACTGTATACATCTATATATAAGAATTACATTTTTGGAGAAGAAGAAAGGAGATTGAGAGAAGATTGAAGAGATGAGAGATTTGGGGAATCTGTTTCCTGTAGATTAGGAAACAGAATATACACATTAGTAATTACTATATTTTAACACTCCCCCTCAAGTGGGTGCATTGATATTGAACATGCCCAACTTGTCAATAAATTTCAAGAAGAGCCGATTCGAAACTGCCTTGGTTAGGATATTTGCGAGCTGATCTTCTGACTTCACTTTAGATATCTCAATGACTTTCTCATCTAATTTTTCTTTGATGAAGAATCTGTCTACCTCTACATATTTCGTCCTATCATGCTGAACCGGATTAGCAACAATATCACACGCCGGTTGACTATCAAAATACACTTTCATAGGTTCATTCGGATCACAATAAAAGTCCTGCAACAAGAGTTTCAGCCATAAAACTTCAGTTATACTTAATGCTACTCCGTGATACTCAGCATCTACACTAGAGCGTGCAACGACATTTTGCTTCTTTCTTCTCCATGTAACCAAATTTCCTCCAACAAAAGTGAAATACCCTGAAGTGGAATGCCTATCAACAACAGATCATACCCAATCGGCATCAGTATATACCTCAACCTTCAAGTGATCATGTTTGGAAAACAGGACCCCTTTTCCTGGTGCACACTTTATATACCTCAGAATTCTCATTATGGTATCCATATGTTGTTCACTAGGTGCATGCATAAATTGACTCACCACACTTAAGGCATATGACAAATCCGGCCGCGTATGTGCAACGTACATCAGCCATCCTACCAATCTCCGATATCTTTCCTTATCACACGGCCTCTGATCAGGATTATTGCAAAGTTTCAGTCCTTCTTCTAACAGTGTATCAATAGGCTGACAATCGGACATTCCCGTTTTCTTCAACAAATACAGAGCATACTTTCTTTGAGACAGAATTATGCCTTTTCTAGAGCGAGAAACTTCAATACCAAGGAAATATCTTAAAGGGCCAAGATCCTTCATTTTGAACTCTTGTGACAAGTTGTTCTTTAATACATTTCTCTCCTTAGGATCATTTCCAGTTACTATCATATCATTCACATATATAATGAGAGCAGTAATCTTATCTTCTTTCCTTTTCATGAACATGGTATGATCTGAGTTACTCTGACAATATCCAAATATCCTCATTGATTTTGTAAATCTCCCAAACCAAGCTCTTGGCGACTGCTTGAGACCATACAGTGTTTTCTTCAACCAACACACTTTATTACTGTGTTGGACTGTTCTCTTTGATCCTGGTGGTAGATCCATATAAACTTCTTCTGTCAATTCCCCATGCAAAAAAGCATTCTTCACATCAAATTGCTCTAATGGCCAGTTAAGATTTGCAGCAAGTGACAGTAAAACTCGAACGGTGTTGAACTTTGCTACAGGTGCAAATGTTTTATCATAATCAATTTCATAAGTTTAAGTGTACCCTTTGGCAACCAGCCTTGCATTGTATCGCTTTATTGAACCATCAGACTTATACTTCACTGTATAAATTCATCTACATCCTACCGGCTTCTTTCCTGCTGGCAATTCGACTATCTCCCAAGTCTCATTCTTTTTTAAGGACTTCATCTCATCATCCATAGATGCTTTCCACCTTGGATCGGCTAAGGCTTTCTACACACTATTAGGAATAGATACAATAAATAATTGATTCACAAATGACTTATTTGATTCAGACAATCAGTGGGTGGACACATAATGACTCATGAGATACTTGATATTACTAGTGGGATCAGGCTCATAAGTGGGTTTTGGGATACCTCTAGTAGTACGATTTAGGAGTTCTTTTCTTGGAGCTTCGGACAGCGATGACGATTGGTTTTGGGGTTCTGCTGGGGGTAGAGATGGATCTGACGGTGCTAGTGGTGGAGATGATTCTGACGGTGCTGGCGGTAGAGATGGCTCATCTTCATGGAGTTTCGGCACTGATTGCAGTTCTACGTGGAAATATCCTTCCTCAACCAAATCTTCATTCGAGTGATTGTCACTACTTACATCCAAATTATCTCCCCTTATATCTAATTGTTCAGTCTGAATGGTAACCAGTTCATCATAGGCAAGAGTTTGAACTTCACTTCAATATTCCCCCTGAAGTTCAACCTCAGATGAAAAATACATCTCATCTTCATGGAACACAACATCCATAGTCACAAACATCCTTTGAGTTGGTGGGTGATAGCACTTATACCCTTTCTTATCTTGTGCATATCCCACGAAAACACATCGGACAGCTCGAGGAGTTAACTTATTACGTTCATGTTGATGAAGATGAACAAATGCAACACATCCAAACACACAAGGTGGCAAGTTGATGACTTTTGGTGCATTCACAGCTTCAGTTAATGCTTGAAATGGCGTGAGGAAGTTTAGGATACTAGAGGGAACTCGGTTGATTAAGTATGCAGCGGAAGCAATGGCTTCCCCCCAATAGATAAGTGGCATATTTCCATGGGTAAGAGAAGCACGGAGCACCTCGAGCAAGTGTCTGTTTTTCCTTTCTGCAACCTCGTTTTGTTGAAGTGTATACAAGCATGTAGTATGGTGAACAATCCCATGTTCCACCAAATATTGTTGCGAATTTGAACTCAGGTACTCGCCGCCATTATCACTCCTAAGAACTTGAATCTGTGATTTATACTGACTCATAATCCGTTTGTGAAATTTCTGAAATAAGCTACTAACTTCACTTTTAGACTTCATCAAACAAATTCAAGTCATACGAATACAATCATCAATAACGTCACAAACCATTTTGCTCCTCCAAAAGTAATGTTCTTAGATGGACCCCAAACATCAGAGTGGATAATCATAAATGGTCGAGTGCTTTTACTTAAATTTTGAGGAAAAAAGACACGGTGACTTTTTGCTAATTCACACACTTCATACTGAAAAGTAGAAACTTCCAACTTCGAAAATAAACTTGAAAATAATTTCTTCAAATAACCAAAAGAAGCATGTCCTAGACGTTGATGCCATAGCCAAATTTCAGATTTCTTCTTCTCGCCCTCGGATCCTTCCACAAATAGAGTTTGAGTCAATTTACTTGAACTCTCAGATTCTAAATCCAGGTAATAGATTTTCTCATGTCTAACCCCATAACCAATCTTCTTGCGAGTCCGAATATCCTTAAACACACAATGAGGAGGCCAAAAATTCACAATACAGTGTAAGGCAGTAGTTATTTGAGCAACAGATAATAGGTTAAAATTCAAGGAGGGGACAACTAACACAGTATCTAAGGTCAGGTTTTCTGTGAGAGATATAGAACCCTCCCCAGTAACGGTGGCAGGATCACCAGTGGCAGTGGACACACTAAATTTGGTGGATGGTTGTAAGATTTGGACTTGTCTAGAATCAAAAGTCATAAGATCGGTAGCACCTGAATCAATTATCCATGCATTATTCATAATAGAGGCATAAATATTAAATACCTTACCATCATTACCTGCAGGTGTAACCAATGCAGAGGCTAGTTCAACATTCTTCTCAGCTTCACTGGCAATTCCAACGGCTAAAATGGATTGATTGCAATTCTTCTTTCGAGGATCCCTGCTCTGATCTCAGTTGTCACACCCCGCTTCCTAAAATACAGGATTACGAGCATGTAACGAAGGCCCAGCGAATGATTATACATCATCCATAAGCTGTAACAGATTAACTCAACAATATACAAGAGAATACAACCATGCACGAGAAATGTAACCACATAAACAATGAATAAACTCTAAAATAATTATGAAATAAATTCACCAAATAATAATCCAATGTCTGGGATAAAACAAACTTCGGGTCATAAAATTTCGGAATACAAAGTATGATAAAAGCAATACAATAAGCAAATAACAGGAGATAGCTATAGTAGTCTAATGGTCCAGCTCCGATCTTCAGAGAGTTTGCTCACCAATTTCTTCTGGTATTGCTCCTTCGGCACCTGTAAATTCTTGATCTACAAAGAGAGAAAAGAGTGTCCTTAGAGCAAGTCGTGGACAGCAAATAGAGAAAACAGAGGATAAAAGAAGCATGTATATCAAAGAAAATGGACAGGATCAAAGTCAAAGAACAAAGCAAAGGTAGATAATAATATCAAAGGTTTACAATTAATCACACATGTAATGAGTGATGTCAAGTCAAGTTCAATACAGGATCAAGCATGAGATGATAAATGCAGGTTATTAATCATTTTATTAATCTATCTAGTACACGTACTACTGCGTCCCACTCCACAGGTTCGGTGCAAGCACATAGTGAATGTTTTTAGACAGATAGTGAATTCATGGATCGTGTACTCGGCGTCGATGACGATAATTTTACAATCAATAATTAACAATCAATAATTTGCAATCAGTACTTCTCCTTCCATGACAATATTTCTCCTCCTTCCATGATAATGTTTCTCCACCTTCCATGACAATACGATATAACAATAAGGCCTTGTTGAGTACATTTTCCGATCGTTCACTACCAAGCATACCCATAATACCCCGGCTTGTTAATAGTTTTTTTTCATCCTATGTGAGCATGCAAGAAGATGTCAATGTTGTATGATACTAAGTGTGACTAATTCTATTCGTTACAGACAAATCATGAAGCAAACATGTCAATTAAATACACATCACATAATCAGGACAGCGTGACCATGCTGTACTAAAACATGGATTACTACTACTACAAAAAGTCAAATCTGGCTCTGTCAAAAATTCTAGAAAGTAGACTATCTGCCGGTTTCAGCGAATATATATAAGACATATAAAAACTACAAAAACTAGGGTGAAAACTCTATTCTTTTCAGATTTTATGTTCAGGCAGCATGTTATGAATTGTGTTCACCTATTTGTTTCAGGTCAGAAAACTCATCAAATAAATGTATAAAAATTCAGGGTAGTTCCTACACATGTCTAGTCTCAGCTAGATTTATTTCAGATTTTTGTTTTACTATTAACATGGTCAAATAAATTATGTAACAGCAAGATACGCATGCATTTGTGAATCTGAAAGTTCTGACACAGCTGTACTAAAATGATGATATCTAACAGATTACACATCAGAATTCAAATCCGTAAAAAGGGTAGTAAACTAGATATCTGAGGCTAGATTTTATGTTTAGAAAGTTATTTCAAAATATTACAGCAACATGGTCGAAAAACTGATTCAAAAAGAAATAACTAGCAGTCCAGAATTTATTTTGACATGAATAGGCATCAATTAAATTATACAACCATATATTTCATGCAAATTAATAATCAAAATGTTCTTAGGTGTTTAACATGCATAATTAATAGTCAAAGTGCCAATAGATGTTTAACATGCATGATTTCAGTTTTAAGATGCAATTTCACATGCATGGTAATCAATTCGTTAAATCACATTCAATCTAACATATCTAATTTACCAAACAATTCTATAACTCATGGATCTAGTTATTTTTCATGTAAATGTGCATATGCACGAAACAATAGGAACTAGGTTTTAGACCAAAGAGAGCGGCACGATGTTAAGAATATCTCAGACTAGCTCGTGTTAACCCTCAATTGACCTAACAAAATTTCAAATAACAATATGATAAGGAAAAGGACTGGATCTACTTGCAGAGATCAAAGGAATCTTGAACAAAACAAAATACTAGTTCAAGAAGAGACTTGCCTGTTAATTAGTAGATTCAAATAAATAGAATAACGGGATTAGAATCCCAGGTGACAAACCAAAACACGTGCGAGCCACGTGCAAAACAGCGAACAACAAAACACAAGACAGCAACCAAACAGCGGATCTCCCACAAACACCAAATGCCAAAAGTATATCCCCTACTCTCCAACCAGCAAACACCCCAAATCTCCTGAGCTTCTTATTCACTTCGACATAGAGAGAGAGTGTGGGCGGGGGAGGGAACGGGGATGGCTAAGGGCGGCGAATTGGGTTCGAAGCGAAACGGGGAAGAGACAGGGGCTCAATGGTGGGTTCGGCGGCAATGGCGAGGGGACAGGGGATGACGACGTGGTGCAGGTGGTTCAGAGTGATAGACGGGAGAAGCGACGGCTTGGGCGGTGGGTTGAAGGAACGGATAGGGAGAGATAGCGGGACAGGGAGGATAGGCTTTCACAGTGACGGCTAGGGGTTAGGGATGGATTAGGGTTTTAATTAAAAGATTAGTATTTATAGGGGAAACTAGATATATGATTATTGGGTAATTGGGTATTAGACCCAATAAATAAAAATAGATTGTATATGAATATAATTGATCAACATAAACCCAAAAGAATAAGATATCTGATAAAATATGATTTATAATGAAAAAATATAATTTGTATTACATTACATAAATTATTTGAAACAATTAAAAACACAATTATTAAATAAGAATAGATTTGTTTTAATAATCAATAATAATAATAAATAATCACCATAACCATAAGAATAATAAAATAACCATGTCAATAAAAATAATAATACTAATAATAACAATTTATAATAATCATAACAATAAGAGTAAAATACTATCAATAATAATAATAATAATAATAATAATAATAATAATAATAATAATAATAATAATAATAATAACAATACTAATAATAATAATAATAATAATAATAATAATAATAATAATAATAACAAAAATAACAATAAATAATACTAACAACAACAATAGCAATTATCAGAATAATAACATTATATAAAAATAGGAATTTATTGAAATAGTCCAAACAGTAATAATATTTTTTAGGGTTAAAATGTGAATAGTTGATCAAGTAGAAATGGAAACAAAGTTTATTCGAAATAATTATAACTTTTGTTTAGAAAAATGCTTTATCATAAAATCCAAAATGAATTTAACAAATAACGAATTTATAATTATCGAGATACAGAAAATACTCATAAAATACGTATTTGTGGAAATGGGGGTTACATCAGTACTCCGGATAGTCAATAATCTTATAACAATGAGCTTTCATGTGACTGATCTTACCACAATGAGTACACTTCCTTGACTCATACGGTAGTATTGGTCTCATGGTGAAAAACAACAAATAGCACTACTAATAGCACCCGTAGCACGTGCACACCACAGCACGTGCAACCATAGCACGTTCACACCACAGCACGTGCAGCCCACGTACACACACTTGCACAGCAAGAACAACGGCAAGAGCAAAACAACGGATACGGTGACCGCACGTGCAACCAACGAAGACGAACACACGTGCAATCAACTACGCAGCAATGTGCACACAGCAAACACCAACCAACAGATCAGATCAAATCACAGCCGTTTTGGCTTGGGGATCAAAACAACAAACACAGCCAAACACCAATCAGTAGCACGTGAATGAAGTGACTTCGAGATCGGCAATAAACACAGCAATCAGCAAAGTTCTTGTTCGTACAGCAAACACAGTAAAAAGCAAAGTTCTTCGATTAGATCTTGGAATATTGATGAACAGATACGTGGTCTTGATGAACAGATATAGCAATCAGCAAAGTTGGGCAATCGAGAGTAGTCACAACTCAGTCGCGACTCGCTAGTTGTCTGGAGTCTTCGGCATGAGGTGATTTGGGGGCGTCGGGATGATGGCGGTTTGGAGAGCGACGATGATGATGGGGATGACGATGAAGAGGAGGAAGATACGACCACTGGTTATTGATGGGGAAGATGCGAGCAATCTTAGAGCCAGGAGAGGGTAGACGACGGGATCGGGGTCCACAGGGAAGACGATGACGATGATCAGGGTAGACGATGGGATCGGGGTCGACGAAGGGTCAGGAGAATCGAGGTCGACGATGGGGAATTTTGAAGGGATTGGGATCGGGGTTTTTGAGATCATGAAGAAGAGGGGTCAAGATCTTCTTCTTCTTCACCTAGGGTTTTTTATGGTTCTGATACCATATTGAAATATTGAAATCAGATTTGGGAAAAATAATATTTTTCTAATTCATATTTCTTTCTCTACTGTATATATCTATATATAAGAATTACATTCTTGGAGAAGAAGAAAGGAGATTGAGAGAAGATTGAGGAGATGAGAGATTTGGGGAATTTGTTTCCTATAGATTAGGAAACATAATATACACATTAGTAATTAGTATATTTCAACATATAACTGAGTACAATGACTCCTATATATATATATAAGGGACCAAATACTAAACTGATACATATCTGATATGGGACTATATATAATACAATATCTAACATCCTTTCTCAAACTCACGTTGGGTCGAACAGTGTGAGTTTGCCGACCAAGTAGCAAAATCTCTGGACAGTGTAAGACTTGGTGAAGAAATCGGTTGTCTGCTGTGAAGAAGTAACAGAGTGAAGTGAAATGGTCCCTGCTTCAAAGCACACATGAACATAGTGACAATCTATCTTTATGTGCTTTGTTCGCTCATGAAAGACCGGGGCTGCTTGCAATGTGCAATGCACTCCGGTTATCAAAATGAAAAGAAGTAGCGCCTGTGAGAGTTACACTCATATCTGATAACAGTCAACGAACATGAACAATTTCTCTAGTAGTGGCTGTCATTGCTCTATACTCAGCTTCGGTTGAAGAGTATGCTACAACTACCTATTTCTTGCTTCGCTACGAGATTAATGAATCACCAAGAAATAGATAGAAACCTATGGTAAACCGTCAGGTAGTAGGATCACCCGTCCAATCTGAATCAAAATATACACGGAGCACTGGTTGGATGTGGAAGGCATAAATAATAAGCGAGATATAGTGTCTCGAAGATATCTGAGGATCTGAAGAAGAGCACTGTAGTGAACCGATGTAGGAGCGGAAACAAACTGACTAACAATACTGACTACATCAGCAATATCAGGTCTGGTCATGCATAAGTAGACAAGTTGTTCAACAATCTGTCTATATCTAGTGAGGTCAAGAAGGAGCTCACCATATGTGGAATGAAGTTTTACATGAAGCTCTAAGAGAGTGTCGGCCGATCGACTGTCAGAGAGACAAGCAACGGATAATATCTGATGTGTATTTTTGCTGAGAAATAAGTATCTCCCGAGACCCATGGGCAATCTCTAGGCCCAGAAAGTAGCGGAATCTGTCAAGATCTTTCATATGTAACTGCTAGTGAAGGTACTTCTGTGTAGAGGCAATGCCTGCAGAATCGTACCCAGTGATAATCATATCATCAACATATAATAATAGAATGACCCTCCCCTGCGGTGATGAACCCATAAACATAGAATGGTCCTGTGAACTCTGACTGAAACCAGCCTGGGTGATAACACTGCGAAAACACTCAAACCAAGCTCGAGGGACCTGCTTCAGACCATATATAGCCCGTTGCAGCCGGCAAACATGACGAGGAGTGGTAAGACCAGGAGGATGATGCATGTAAACAACCTCAGATAAGGTACCATGAAAAAAAGCATTCTTCACGTCCATCTGGTATAATGACCACTGACGAATAGCAGCAGCGGCAAGAAGAGTGTGAACTATAGTCATCTATACAACTGGGGAAAAAGTCTCATCATAATCAATATCATGCTCTTGAGTAAATCCTTGGCAACAAGACGTGCCTTGTGTCGCTCAATGGAGCCATCAGGTCGATATTTGACTTTGAAAATCCATTTGCAGCTAACAGACTGGACGCCCACAGGCAGTGGAACAACATCCCAAGTGCTAGTCTGGTCAAATGCACTAAACTCCTCTGCAATAGCTTTCCGCCAATCAGAATACTGAATAGCTTCCTAGTAGGTTCTGGGCTCACGTGTAGAGTATGATAGTGAGATATGCATGAAATTGTGATGAGTAGGAGGCTAGGGTGGCAAAACCAAACTGGTCAGAAGGACCAGTGGCATTAGGTGTGTAACGAGCCAGTGGGATGCCCGTGGTAGAACGTGCAGACTGACGGACCGGTTGTGGATGAACAGGGTGGGGAGGTGAGATAGGTTGTGTGTGTGCATGTAGCTGTGGATATGTAGGTGGTGAGGGGGCATGATGCTGTGGGGATGCAAGTGGTGTCTCTGTAGGAGGAAGAATAAGTGGAGCATCAGTATGAGATGAGAAAGGAGCTAAAGGAGTGGGATCAAAATAGGGGTGGCATTCGGTCTGGGCTAGCCTGGGACCGGCCCGGCCTGCCCAAACCCGGGCTAAACCGAGGTCAGACTACCCCAAACATGGGGGCTGGTCCGGTTCACAAAAAGGCAAAAAAAACCGGTAGCGACCCGACCCGGGCTAGCCCGCTGTCCGACCGTTGGCTGCTACTGGTTGTTTTTTTTCAGAATTCTTTTTAATTAAAAAGGGTATGTAAAACTACCAAAATACCCCCAGCGGATTTATACTAGCTAGTTTTTTGGGGTATTTTGGGAAATTGAAGAAATACATATTCTACATATACAACCTCATTTCATTCAATTCTCTTCACAAATTCACTCAACTCTCTCTACTAGCTCTCAACTTTCTCAACAAATCAACAACATTCAACTACTCTCTTTCCAGATTCAACATCAACAACATTCAACTACTCTCCTTCAAGATTCAACATCAACAACATTCAACTACTCTCTTTCACAACATCAACAATATCCAACAACAATCAACAACAACACTACAAGCCCTCAACTCTCTCTACCTTCATTCTTCAATCTACATTCTACACTCATACGGTATTTTCGTATTTATATAATTTTTAGAATTATCATTGTTGTTTGTTATCATTTATTTCTCATAATTAAATTGGGTTTTCTTGTTCTTCTTCTTCTTTTTAGATATTTTTTGGTAAATTGGTAAACATACACTAGAATAATGATTTTATAGTTGTTGTTTTATTTGCTTTGTAAAATAATTTTATATAACATACACTAGTTTATCTATCTTTACTTATTTTGTAGAATTAAATTTTTAAAACATACACTACAATTAATTCTTAAAACATACATTAGAATTAATTTTTAGAACATACACTAAAAATTTTATAACATACACTAGTTTAGATGGCATCTAACCGATCACGTGGTAGACATAGTAGCCAAAAGTCCACTAGTAGTCGTCGCATTCCTTCCATTCCTCTTCCATATGTAGATAGTGAAGAAACACTTTACAATTATGATAGTATTCCCGATATTCATGAAACACACATAGATCAAGTAGAAGTAGAAGACATAGAACTACAACCATCGGAATAAGGCTCATCTCAAACCCGTAAAACAAGAGGGAACACATCTGAAGTACACAAATATTTTAACTATGTCCCTTCACAAAATGATAAGAATTTAGGATTAAAAAATTGTAAGAAGTGTCAAACACCCTATAAATTTAAACTAGGATCGGGAATGGGTAGACTTCAACGACACTTAAGTAAATGTCAACCCGAATTTTCTAAAGACAACCTCACACGACAAAAAATAGACCCTAAGACCGACCAAATAGATAGTCATAGCTACGATCACGATATCGTTCGTAGAGAAATGGCTAAGTTAGTAATTAGAGATGAATTACCTTATTCTTTTGGTGAAAATAGGAATGTAGAGAACTTTGCACAAACCTCCTTAAACCCCCATTATAAAAAGATTTCCAGAAATGTAGTTAAGGGTGATTGTAAATTAGTTTACAATGAGGCTAAGAATTTTTTAGTAACAACAATTACGTCACTAAACACTAGAGTTTCTTTGACATCGGATGGGTAGGTAGGAGTGAACGGCGTACCAATGATGTGTGTAACATGTCATTGGATAGATTCCGATTGGCTACATTAAAAGAGAATAATTTCATTCGGATTTGTTAGGTACCTACATAAGGGTGAAATAATTGCCACACACATCATGGAAGCATGTAACAATTTTGGTATTTTTGATAAAGTTTTTGCTATTGATTTTGATAACGCCTCTAATAATACTAAGGCAATTGCTAGTTTGCTAATTACACTTAATCCTTTAGAACCGGAAAAAATTTCATGTTAGGTGTGCATGTCATATTTTAAATCTTTGTATACAAGACGCACTTAAATATGGACACGATAAAATAGAGGCAATGAGAAATTGTGTTCATTTTATTATGTTGAGTGGTCCAATATATCAAGCTTTTCATGATTGGTGTCAACTTAGGGAAATTGTATTTAAACGTTTTCCTAAAGTTGTTAGACATCGTTGGAATTCTACTTTTGATTTATTAAGTATTGTTCTTTACTATCATTTTAATCTTAGAGAATTTTGTATTGCAATGGGTACACCATATTGTATGTTAGATGATGATTTTTGATTTTTTGCCGATAGTTTGTACAAATTTTTAGAACCTTTTAATGATGCTACTTGACAATTTTCAAAAATATATACATCTACATCTAGTGGTATTTTACTTGCAATTGTCACTATGATGACAACAATTAAAGATTTGGTAAATGACCCTTTCATTGGAGAAATTGTTTATGCCGCTTATATTAAAATTTTAAATATTTTCATCCACTTCCTATGTTATATTGTGTTGCTAGTGTAATGAATCCCATGATTAAGTTAGATGGCAAAAAAAAAATTAATTGAGATTTTTTATACTTATGCTCTGCACGAAGAAATATATGATTTTAATTATGTTGTTTTCACTACAAAATTTGAAAATATTTTGAATAGTTTATATGATGGCTACGATAGAATTTATTCATCTAACACTACACAAACACAAAATATTAGTTCTTCTTCTTCTTCTATGTTATCAAAGGGAAAGGGTCTTGCCACTAGTAGTATTTTAAATCTCTTAAAATAAAAAACAATCAAGAACCAATTCACCAAATGAGTTGAATTGGTATAATGCACAACCTCCCATTGAAGATGTAGTAGATGTGTTTTTTTTTGTGGAAAACTAATGAATATATCTTTAGTATTCTTTCTCGCATGGCTAAATATTTGCTAACTGTACCAATGTCAACCATTGCATCGGAAAGTGCTTTTTCTCTTTGTGACAGGATTATGAGCCCAAACACGAATCGCGTGACGTCAAAGAATTTGGAGATGTTGGTATGCACTGAAGATTGGATAAAAGTGGAAGAGGAGACTCAAGATTTACAAGAATTACAAAACGGATCAACAAGTAGCGACGAGTGATTGAGTGTAGAACTAGTAGAATGTAATTTGTATAATATATTGTAAATAATTGAGAAAATTTAGGGGGATGAGATTCTATATTTAGGTTAAGTAAAAGTGCACGACAATAGTCCACTGTCTTCTCTTCAATCTAAATAGAGGCCATCTTGATCTCTAAATACTAATATTTCCATCATATTGTAATTTGAAGTTATTTGAATGAAATGAAATTTTACTCAATTATTTGATTACATATTACACTTTGTAATTCATAAATATAATTTTTGAATATCTCTTTTATCTATATGATTTTAACAATTGTGAACAAAATTTAAAAAGTTTTAAAAAAAATTTAAAAAATATATTTAAAAAAGAAAATAAGCCCGAATCGGCCCGGCCCGGCCCCCAAGCTAGGAGTCGGGCCTCAATATTCCAACAAAAGCCCAGCCCGGCCCACCTTAGCCCGGGACCTGGTCAACCCCGCCGGGCTTCGGCCCGGCCCGGCCCGAGAGGACCGAATGCTACCCCTAGATCAAAAGGAATGCGTGAAGGTCTGGTCGGGGAAGGAGGCCCAACAATAGGGGAGTCAAGAAAACTAGTTTCCTTAGGAGAGGTCAAGTAGTATGGAGAGTCTTCCACAAAGGTAACATGTCGTGAGATACGAATACGACCTGCCACAGGATCAAAACAGCAATATCCTTTATGTTCAAAACTAAGACCCAGGTGAACGCACTTAGTAGCCCGGGCGGTAAGTTTTGTGCGATCAGTGGGATGGAGAAGGACATAACAGATGCATCCAAAAGTACGGAGCATACTGTAGTTCGGTGATGAGTGATGTAGAGCCTCATAAGGTGTTATACCGATAGGACAGATGAGGGAGTGATGTTAATGAGGCTGACAGACGTCATAACAGTTTTAGCCCAAAAAGAACGATGAACAGAAGAGGACAATAGAAGAGCGCGAGCCGTCTCAAGAATATGATGGTGCTTGCGTTCAGCTATACCATTCTGCTCAAGTGTGTGTGGACAGGATTGCTGAAAGAGTGTACCAAGAGATTGAAGAGTCAATCTTATAGTTCGGAGGTGTACTCACGTGCACCATCGGAGCTAAATGTTTTGATACGTACACCAAACTGAGTATGAACCATGTTTGTGAAGAACTGATAAATTTCAGGTATTTCAGAGCGTTGGTGCATAAGAAACACCCATGTGTATCTAGTAAAGTTAGCGATAAAATTGACATAATAGAGATAACCTTTGTGAGAAGGTGTAAGAGATGGGCCCCATATATCAGAGTGAATAAGTTGAAATGTGTGAGTGGACTGAGAAATATTTTTATTGCTGAAAGGAAGGACTAAGTATTTTGCTAACCGACAACCCTGACAAACAGATAACTGAGTGAAAGTAAAATTTCCAAGAACGCCACTACGGACTAAAGTTTTCAAACGAGACTCACTAACATGACATAAACGTATGTGCCATAAGTCGGCATCAGAACTGACGACACCAACAAAATCCGAAGTGGAATTATGAGCATGAAGGAAATCTAGATGATATAAACGTCCATGTCAGCTAGCTCGTCCAATCGTGTGACCAATCCGAGGATCATATATGGTACATCCCAAAGAAGTAAACATAATGGTAAGATCACTATCGCATAAAGCACTAATGAAAATAAGGTTCATAGATAATTGTGGTGCATAAAGGACGAAGGGCAAAGTGAGTGTGGGAGTGTGAATAGATCTGGAGTGTGTAGTGTGGAGTATGAGCCATCGACAGTGTAAAGTAACAGTGAGTGCATGTTAAGGGGAGTGCTAGTGGTGAGGAGTGTATAATTGCTAGTAAGATGATGTGAGGCACCAGAATCTAAAAGCCAGGAAGAGTTCATACCAGGAGTAACGAAATAAATGGGAGAAGAGGAACCAGTACTGATAGATTGATCCGAGTTCTGAAGATCCAGCTAAGCGAGGTGTCGCTAAGGAATGTCATAAGAAGCAGGAGAAGGCATAGGTGGAGTAACTGCCAAACACTGAGAGGAGGTAAACCATGTTGTTTTCGGTGTTGCTGTGCTAGCACCAAGAGTTATGGGTGCAGAATGAAACACTCGTGATGAGTATGACCATTCCACTGACAGTGTGTGCAAAAACGGGGACGATGATCAGGAACACCGTGATGGTCAGATGCAGAAGGCATGAGGCCAAAGCGAAGTTTGCGGGAGGAAGATGGACGAAGGGAAACAGTCTGAACACTGTCACTGCCGGAGGACGGGGTGGAAGCTAGAGTGGAGAGAGCATGTAATCGAGTTTCTTCATCTACAAGTTCTAATATAGCTACTTCAAGATAAGGAACTGGATCGTGGTGAATCAACTGACTACAGAAGGACTGGTATTCTAGTCGAAGACCCATCATAAAGAACATAAACCGATGCCTTTCACGGGTAACACGGACATCAGTATCTTCGAGTTCTTGCAATGCGCGCCAAATATGGTGCATGGCTGTGTAATGCTCCTGAATGTTGCGATCACCCTGATGATCATGGACTGAATGAACAAGAAGCCCGGTACTTACGGGCTCCGCTAGCCTAAATATACTAAGTAGTCAACTGAAGCCAAAGAGCCTGAACGGGATGAATACGAAGTAGATGTGCACAGAGAGATCGGTTGACGGAGGAGTTAATAAAGGCAATGATACGACGATCATGATCATCCCAAGTGGCCTGGGAAGTGCGGATCAGTTGCTTATCGTTTGCTGACACAGTATCTACGGGATCTTTGGGACGGGGAGTGGAGCCATCAAGGTGACCCCATAAGGAATGTCTAAGAAGAGTGGCTTCAACAGAGGTAGCCCAATCAGTCCAATCTTTGGTAGAGGAAAAGAGAAAATCAGTGGAAACTGGAAGAACTGTCGAAATTGAGGTTCCATGGAGAAGCACAGATACCTGCATTTTTTTTTATATTTTTTTCAGTTTTTTTTGTTTTATGAGGAAGAGGGTGCGGATAATAGGGATTTAGGTTTCGGGTTGTATTGAGGCTGAGAGATTAAGGTTTTGGAGGAGGCGGCTGTGGTGGGAAGCTACAGTCGGGGGGTGGGGGGGATGGCAGCTACAGTGGAGGTCAGTGGTGGTAAGAGGGTGCGGGTGGTGGTTATGGATGGCGGCTATAGGAGGTCGGGAGGGATTGGCAGCGACAGTAGAGGTCGGGAGGGAGGTCGGGCTGGAGTTCGGGAGGGACGGCACGGGTTCAGTGGAGGTCGGTGACGACGAGGTTGACGGCTTCAGTTTTTTTTTTTACTGTTGGGATTCTAGGGTTTTGATGGGGAAAATAAGAAAAGAAAATTTGTATAATTGTGCTCTGATACCATGATAAGGTTAACAGAGAGATTGGAAAATATTATTGGATTATTTGAATGAATATAACTGAGTACAATAACTCCTATATATATAGAAGGGAACCAAATACTAAACTGATACATATCCGATATGGGACTATATATAATACAATATCTAATACACACACAAAAAGAATATGGTAAATCTCAAAGAGTTCCAAGAAAGAGTTGCAAATTTTCTAATTTTCTAATTTTCAAATTGATGACACATTAAATGCGTGATCTGCATTATGCATTTGGGATATTTAGCATCATAAGTAGAAAATTATATGCACTTGTGTTGCATGTGTCACAGTAATGGTAATAGTAATTGACTAGGATGTGCACAGGGTGCAATTAAAATCTTTGTTAACTAAAGATAGTAAAACATTGGAATGGATAAATGGACACAATTTTGCATATAGGATATTTTAGAAAATATTTGAAAATATAGGATACCCTCCAAACTATTTATAAAAATAGAACAGTTGGAAGTAATTTTCCAAGAAGATCCTAACTTTGGAGATATTTACACAACATTAAAACTAAAAATTTACATATCTCACTACCCTATTTAAAAACTGGACATTTCAAAGAAAATAAAGAAATTAAGAATAAAAAATCTCTCAAAATTTAAAATCAGATACATTGATAGAAGATTAACACAAAGAAAGCATATAACTAATAGGGAAATATAAGAATATTTGTTAATAACAAGTAAAATAACCAAAAAAGTTCATAAGGAAATACAAAAAGAGATAGCATACAAGGTATTAGATTATAGAAACGAAGAAGCAAGTTGGTATTACCAACATCTGCTAACATATAAAATATTAGGCTAAGAATGGCTAATAAAGTAGTAATATTAAATCCAAAAATAGGACTAGAAATTTATATGATAAACATACAAGAGTTGGAAGAAGATTGAAATGGTCATTGGTTTCTAGGAACTATAAGAAAATATTTAAAAATTATAAATAAGAACATAAAAAAACTAGGTAGATATATAACCGAAGACACAGAAGAAGAATTAGGCATAACGGAAGAAGGTATGAAGGAGTTAGAAGATATAACAAAGCTTAATATAAATATTTTAGAAATAGAAGATTTAATGGCAAATCTCAATTCAGTGGAAGTAGTGGAAGCCTTAAAAAATCTATATATAACGAATGAAGAAATAAAAATTGATCAAGATAAAGAAAAGATTATAGCAAAACCTACAGAAATTCAAACTGACATATACGAAATCTTAAGACCACCACCTAACAAAAGACCTTACCACTTACCATGGAAATGGCAAAACACAAAAAATAATAAGTTAGGAAGAGACAAAGAAAAAGAAATCCCAAAATATGAACCTACAGAACACTACGAAAAAGAAATAGCAGGAAATGGAGAATGGCTAGATCTAGACTGCGTAAAAGACGTAGATAGAACAATAGAAGAATGGGTAAAGGCCTTACTAATAGTAAGATTTAGGCAAAATATTTCAGGAAACTCATTTGAGAAATTTATAGAAGCAACCTTTATAGGAGTAGTAGCAAAATGGTGGAATAGACTAAAGGAAGAAGAAAGAAATACTATAAGAAAATCAAGATCAATTGATGATAAAGGAACAGAATGAACCTTAGCACAACGAACCTTAGGTCTGAAAGAAATAATTACAAATTACGAAATAGCAATAAGAACAGAATTCAGTATCTACGAAAAAGGAGAAAAACACACTATATACAAAAAGAATCAAGTAAGATGGAGACTAAGCAATTTAGAAATACGCGACATGTGTTATTTTAACAACTATGCTTGTGAATTCTGAGAATATTTTCAAGATAGTTATTATACAAAAGAAGAACAAAGTTCAACCTTGTACTCATTCTTTCTAAAACTACCTGATCCATGAAATATAAACATATATAGTGCATACATAGGTGAGAAAGTAAAACCAGAAGTAGATACTTTAGGGTAGAGAACACAATTTGTAAAAGATTATAGGAATAAAGTGTGCCAAGATCCTAGAGCAATAATGAAATACTACAGAACATATAAACAAAGAATTTGTTGTGAAGATGCAAGACCGAACCATTGGGGATGTAATAATAACTATAATTATACAAAGAAGAGTAAACACAAATTCTAAAAATATAAACCAAAATATAGAAAAACTTTTAAGAGATAAAAAACCCTATAAAAGATACTTTAGAAGAATAAATAAAAATAGACAATACCCGAAAAATCCAAAGAAATGTAATTGTTATATATGTGGAGACGTAGCACATATATCACCAAATTGCTCTAAAAGAATGAAAAAAAATTGTAAAATACGTAGAAGAAATTGAAGAAATGAATAACATAAATTATGAACGATAGAATATGAGGAAGACTGGTCAAAAATAAATGAAGATCAAGAAACAATGGTATTGGAAGAAGATAGTGGAAGTAGTGAAGGTGAAACAAAAGAATGTGAAATAAATATGATGACAGAAATAATAGAAATAGGAGAACAATTAGAAAGAGAAGATAACAATAAAGAAGGAAAAGAATACGCTTTGACATACAAAAATACGATAAAATAAGAGCAACCAAATCAGATATAAATCCAAAAGAGATATTTAAACTACCAATATTCGAAAGGAAGAAGAATAACATCATAATAGCCAGAAATAATGAACAACCTATAGACATTGAACAAGCACAAAGAAAAACCATAATCCCATTAATAACCGAAAGAATAATAAGACATGAGATGGAAAAAATAAGTGAGAAAACCATAAAAATATTAGGACACATACATTTAGGAGTTGCGCAAATAATGATAGAGAAAAGCAAAGTTATGAGTATACAAATAAGAAATATTTATGCTTTCACTAGTAAGCATGAAGTAAAAAATAGAATTACAGATAATTTTAAAATAGAATCGCTATTCAGCGAAATTATAAGATACAAACCAGCTAGAGAAAACCCTGAAATGACTATACCAAATTATATAGAATTTGACTTCATAAAGCAAAAGAAATTGCAATAGGAAAAGCACCACAAATAATGTTCGGAAAGATATCATTATCAATAAGAAACAAACAACAAGCATTAGAATTAATACCAATAATAAATACATTAGACAATCTGAACAAAAACCAATTTAAAATATAAATAGAATATTATGACAGTGAAAATGGAATAAACAAGTAGCCCTAGTAGATACAGGAGCTACTAATCACATATTAAATAAACAAATATAAAAACAACAGGAAAACCCATATTACTACCTAGACTATTAGAATAATAGACATCCTATTGTACATAAAATAATATTGCCACTAAGGATAAATGGTAGAAATTAAATGTTATTACATTTACATGTAGACCCAGAACACCATGTTAATGAAATGTTATTAGGAACTGACTTCCTTACATCAGTACAACCTTACTTAATTCAAGAAGAAAAAATCACAATAACAGTAAATAATAAAAGTATAGTGATAAATAGAATATTGAGCAAATGAATCCATTAAGAGCAACAAAGAACACGTTATACATACTAACAGAATTTGTTTACGAAGGATACAAATCAAGAAACTATCATAGTCTAATAGATACCGGAGCAAGCACTAAGCCTATGTCGCGAAAATATACTACCAAAATGGAGACAAGATGGATATAATAAAAAAGCAATAACTGGATTAACTGGATAAACTATCATACTTGATAAGTATCAACAAAATATTAATATACAAATAGGAAATTACATACTAAAAATACCAATAATATACCAGATTGATGATATTAATAATGATGTGCTATTAGGAAATGACTTTTTCCAGCAATACTATCCTATAACCATATCACATAAATCCATTATATTTACAACACCATGTAGACACCAAGCAATAGCAATTAGAATAACCGAACCTTATTCTAGGACCAACCTGCCGCATATCAAAGTTTCTTCAATCCAATGTGGTGAATACCAATATTTACCAAATAAAACTATAATACAATAAGTCCAAGAAATAACTACAAAAGAAATTTTACAAAAATAATTAGAATATTTGTGTGGAGAGGACCCATTGGCAAAATGGGACTTAAGTAAACCCACAACACATATAGAGTTAATAGATAAGAACAAAATAATAAAAATTAAACCTATAAGACACACTCCAACAGATCTTGAACAGTTCAAAACATATATAAAAGAATTAATGGAAAATAATTACATAAGAAAATCACAAATTCCACATTCATCACCAGCATTCATAGTGAGAAAACATTCAGAAGAAAAAAGAGGTAAATCTCGAATGGTAGTAATTATAAGGAACTAAATAAAAATACTAAAAAATTTGGATATCCACTACCAGATATGCAAATACTACTTAACACGGTAAGAACAAGCAAAATATATTCGAAATTCGATTGTAAATCAAGGTTTTACCATGTAAAACTAACAGAAGACTCAAAACAGTTAACAACATTTAGCACACCTCAAGGATTCTATGAATGGAATGTATTACCATTCGGATATAAAAACAGTCCAGGAATATTCCAAGAATATATGGCTAAGATATTTGAAAAATACAACAATTTCATATTAGTATATGTAGATGATATTCTAATATGATCCGAAAACGAATCACAACAAAAGGAGCATTTACTAAAATTCATAGAATTAGTAAAAAAATGCAGGTATTATACTATCAAAAAAATGGAATTGTTCAAAACTGAGATAGAATTCTTAAGAACAAAATTATCACATGAAGGAATAGAACTACAACCACTTATAGCAGAAAAAATAAAGACATTTCCTAATGTCCTAAAAGAAAAAAGGAGAAGTACAATCTATAATCGGGTTACTAAATCAAACAAGAGGATATATATCAAATTTATCAGCAAAAATAAATTGGTTACAACAAAAACTAAAAAAGTTTAAGAAATGGGAATAGACCCCAAAGGATAAAGAAAAACCTAAAATATTAAAACAACAAACTTCAAAATTGAATAAGCTAAGATTACCTGTTAAAGAATGTTCATGGATAATAGAAACAGATGCATGTGAAAATAATTGGGCAGCAGAATTAAAATTCATTGAAAAAGGTGAAAAAGAGGAAAGACAAGCCAGATATACTAGTAGATCATTCACACAGACCCAACAAAATTACCACATAAATGAAAAAGAACTACTAGCAATCTTAAAAGATATAAAAAAGTTTGAATTATTCATAATACATACGAAATTCACAGTAAGGACAGACAATACACAAGCAAAGAATTGGATTAACAAAATAATAGACCCAACTATAGTAAATAAAAGATTGATATGATGGCAAATGAAGTTAGCACATTACGACTTCTCAATAGAAAATATAAAAGGAAAAGATAACATCCTAGCAGATTTCTTATCAAGAAACTAACAATTTCAGTTTTACAGGATGGAAAATAAAGTTCAGCATATAGAACAAGATATAGTCTACCTAAAGGAGACTGTGGAGCAATTAAAATGAGCATTTAACCAACTATAGCTGCAAATATGTGGTATTCAAAGTATATTTTACCAACATATAAATGCAAAACATATTGAAAAAATAAGCGAAGGGAGTAAACCTATTAACCCACAAATACAAGTGAGATCATAAAAATAGGCACACAAGAAGAAAAAAACTCCACATCCATACAGCCTACTCCCTACAAAGAGAGTTTACTCTCAGATCCTCCAAAATACTCCAAGAATGATTTATTTTTACAATATATTGAGAAATTATGCCAGACCACTCAAGTAAACCAATTTATCAAAACTATTTCTCAACAATATATGAACAAAGCGATCATACTATCAGGAGCAAATCCAAAAACAGTAAAAGTATTGTTCGAAAGAGGACTTATCCACTGCATATACCCATCCCGAGAATGTGAAGAACTTAGCCAGCTACCAAGAGAAGTATATAAATCTGCTAAGAGTTTTTTGGTCTTACAAAGGCCTCCAAAATATATGTCGGGGTAGTTTTCGCTATTCCAGAATTCCTTGAAGATGATGAAGAACTTCCCGCTGAGCATATTATAAAGATAGGGATGACTACACAAATTATGTTTGGAGTAACCAATATTATACCATATAAAAATAAAGAATTTGAAATATTGATCCCAGAAAGAAGAGCTATGGGATTTAGAACAATGTATTGTGAACTGAAGGACATACAAAATAGATACAGTAACATATGGATCTATGATAGCCCTAACCCACAAAAATTAATAATTTACAACATAGCAAAGATTAAACAAGCACAGCCAAAAAAAGAAGTCTTTGACAGCTAGTACCAAATTCTACATAAAGGAGCCATGACAATGACAGAAGAGACAACTGTCCACTACTGTTGATTGATGACGATGGAACCACATTATGAATGCGGACAATACATAAAAGAACAAGAGAAGGCTGACAAAGAGCTATTTCTGATGTGACGCACGTAAAGATGTTGGCCAAAAAAGAATCTTTAACGTAAGCAGTGATGTGATTGGCTCAATTATTTATCTATGATGTAAGAAGTGATGTAAAGTCATTCCTTCTTCTATAAAATGGGAGGCTGGGTAAGGGAGATGTCAGAAGATTTAGGGAGAAAAAATTACATATAAGCTTGTAAAGAGAGCTTGTAAGAAAGTGGAAATCAATAAAAACTATCTTTTTTGTTAAGATCTTGCACAATATAAGATATGAATAATTAGTCTCTTACCCTCAGGGAGAGTTCTGTAAGGCTCTATCTGAAAGATCTTACAAAAAGACCCATTTGTAACCTTCTATAGTTAAACTGCACACCTAGTAGTAGGAAACGAGTTAGGTTGTGGTTGTCTGTACTGAAGTGCTACTAGTTCCAGACATATCTCTTGGATGAAGCTCTCTTGGAGAGCATAGTAGTCCTGAGATGGGAGAAAAGTAAAAAGGAGCACTAAAATCGGGGTGCATACCAGAAATATTTTATCTACTGGTAGTAACTGGTACAGAGCAGCTCAAAGAGGTTTAACTAGGTCAGAAGCATGATGGGCCATTTTGTTTTGATTCTTAGGGTATCCTTAGAAATCTCTCTCTAGTCCTGATTTTATAATCGTTGTTTTAAATCACAAAATTGCTAAAAAGGACTAATAGATAATAATAGTTTCAGTCTTGCCTCAGAAAATTTTGAATTAAGGATTAATTATCAAGGAAGTGATAGAATGCTAGTTTTTTATGTTTATTATCCTCATAGGGTAACAAACATGAATGATTTTTATGAATTCAAATTATTATTTTTTTAGTGTACAACGAATAATAATTATAACAATAAATCAAATAAATCCTCGAGATATAAATGTCCAAATAATTGATGATCTAACTTTTTATGAAAGATCTTTATTATTTTATAAAAATGGTGAATTTAGTAGTTATCTCTGGAGTTCTACAACAACATATAAACAATTTCTAGAAGAAAATGAACATATTGAGGAAGTAAATGAACATATGGAAGAACTCGAAGAACCTCCATGATAGTAGCAGCAAAATATCTGAGACAGAATCAGAATCTATGAGACATCTTGAAGTTATGCTTGATTACTTTAATATTTTTGAGATAGACAATACACATTATTTCGAAGAATATTATTTTACAGAAAACTATCATCTTTGAGGTTTTTTTTATACGCTTTTTTATTCTATTCACAAGTGTTTTCACGGTTTGCCACCCAAGTTGGTATCGGAGCCTTATTTCTAAGTAATAATTCCTATATGGTTTTCTCAAAATGTTTAGTACAATTTAAGTAGTTAAAAAATTCATTAGATAAGATAAATAGAAAATATTACAAAAACAAATTTTAAATTTGCAGAAAAATCACAATCCTATAGATTTTAGTAAGCATAGATATTAATTAAAAACTATCCCTTAGTTATAAATATTTTGGCTATTGTCATCTTTTTGCAAATATTTTTAAATTTGGTCCGAAAAAAAACAATTAACTCGGATAAATGAAGGTATCATGTTTGTTTGTTTGTTTGTTTGTTTGTTTGTTTTTTGTTTTTTGAATTATAAAACGGTCTCAGGTTTGTTGAAACCAGCATAAAACCGTAGCCTTTTATTCTCACCCTATCCTATTAATCATTCTAAAGTAATGGAGACCCATGTGAAAGTCCGAATTGGGCAAGTGAAGAAGTACCCTCCAACCTTTATCTTTGTTATTTTAGAGATAAGTAGCTTGTATTCATTTTCCCTATCTTATTAAACTCTTTTCTCATCTTTCCCTGTAACCCTCCTTTTGTATAACAAAAGACTAAATAAGGGTGATAGTGGGCATTTTCCTTTTAGTCACACTCACAACAACACCCAAAAAAAAAAAAAAAAAAAGTAGAAAGCAAAAAAGAGAAAGAAATTAATCACTGTGGTTGTGTCACTTGGGCAAGCACATCATGGGTCATTTATTATCAGATTAATTAACCCTTGTTATGTTGTTACACTTAGAATGAAGCCTTTTTATAGACTTTATTATAATTATCTTTTGGCAAGTTGTTATACTTAGAACTAAGCCTTTTGTATGGACATTACTTAATTATTTTCCTTGTAGCATTCTATAGTTGAATGCCAGTTTTCTGTTAGGTTTATTGCATTATATATTCACTATAATTTTTGCCTGTGATGCGTAAGTTGTAGAAAGTTGCACGGTTTTTTTTTAATTAAAAAAATTAAAACCGTGGGTTAAAAGCTTCCGATGTTTTATTAATAAGAAATTAATAAAATAAATAACTAAAGTACAATAAAAAATATAATCAATGGCTTAGTCCTTGTACAATAAACTAAGCACAAATCATAATATATAGTTGACTCAACAAACAAGTGCAAGTGATTTGTACCCACACCCATATTTAATCTACCAATATTTAGCACTTAACCCTCCTTGGTTATGCTAACACCTTAGTAAATTAAACCCTAAACTTCGAAGGATCGAATGCCCTACTCGAAGAAAGACTACTACCATGAGTCACGAGTCGAAGGCCACAAAAATCTACCATGGTTGCATGTTAACTAATCCACCAAGCTCTAACCATTGCCCTCAACTCAGTGCCCTAACCATTCTTTGCTACACCAACGTCGATCAAGTTGTCTCAAATTAGCGCATAAACCCTATGAGCTGCATCAAAAACACCCAGTTTGAACTGATTCAGTGCCCTTGCCTCCATGACTACACCGACATCAACCAAAAACCCCGATTTAGTGCAATAGTCTTCCATTGGTTCCACTAACTTTGAACAATTCGACTCCTACTAGTGCCCTAGTTACTCTTGTTTGCACCAGCATCGACGACCAACACTCGAATCAAGCTAGAAAGAGAATCGATGTCCTAAAATCTTTGGAATTCATGGTGAATACCATGATACCCCAAACCTTTAGAATCCATAATGAAAATACCATGGTCTCCCAAACTTTTGAAATCTATGGTGAATACCATGATCCCAATCTTCAGTATTTGTAGTTGCAGAACCAAAAGAATTTTTTCTTTTACTTTTTTCAGTACAAATATCAGAGAAATAATTTTTGAAATGCATTATATTGTTTTTCTCTTGGTTTTATATGTCTCAAAATTCGAATGCAAATTCCTACAATTTCATATAACCTTTGTTTGATCTTTTCAGGTTGAGATTAGTACATCTCTTATCATTTCTCCTGACACCATTTCTGCTCTAAAAAAAAAAAAATTCAACATTCATAATTGGTTGCAAAAATTTTAATATATCTTTAAAGAGCTAACTCTGTGCGCTACAACCATGTTAAAAAAAAGAAACAAATCAAATTCAGATGAGGATGTTCATCATGATAAGCTTAATTAGTCGACTCTCAGACAATTAAGGCAATCCTTATTTAATTAGCTAGTGAATGGATACTAGTGCAAACCAGTAAGTGTAGGAGGGAATAGATAACAATGAATCTCCTCAGGACAATCTATAATTGAGTATAATTTGATTATATCTAATATATGTATGTATTGATTGGCTACTAAGTTTAAATTCTTTGAAGCTCTTGTGGTTTCTCCACTTTGGGGTTAACAAATACTAGTTAAAAGGGGACCAACATGTTTTGCTTGTCAAAGTAGACCAATCAAATGGCAAAGGCAAATGCTGCCTCTGAATTATTATGAGGGGAATCCACCAATTAAAGGTCTACTAAGTGCCCTAATTTAAATATTGTGCTGATTCATTCTATCCCCTACTTTGAATTTACTAAAGATTTTGGCCTCTTTGTCACAGGCTTAGCTTTCCAAATTCCAAAGTCATTTCAGAGCTTTAGCTTCACTTTTGAGAGGGACGTGTCGGCCTATGAATGCCTAAACTGGTTGCTAGGGAGGGGAAGTTATTATCTGATATAAAGAATGATTAACCTCAAAGACAAAGTTGCTTTTGTTTCTTAGCCTTATTCAGATCAATACATTATGGGAGCTTTAGTGCTAATAATAGGGTTGTGATTTGAAGTGGGCACATTATGGCCTTCATGCAGAAGTTGCTTAGTCCTTTAGTTTGACTGCTCATTATGGAGAGATGCACATACTTCCTGTTCTCATAAGATGCATGGAGCTCCCAAACAAGCAACAGAAGTAGATGCAAGAAAACACTGTGTCCAAGAATCACCCCTCTAATTCATAGGTTTCTCCTCGGAAGATTGCTCTCAATGTGTGCATGTATCTGCAAGTTCCTTGCACGGTTGCAGTCTTACATGTATGATTGGTTAAATATAAAATGAATTTGATGAGTTTTTGTTTTTTATTGTTATGGTCAATTGAATGCGAACTATATTATTGAACTATTGTATACCAAAACACTGAAGCTGTGGTAATAGTGAGGGTCTTTTTTTTTTGGACTGAAATCAGTGGAATTTGAAGTTAGATTGCTAAACACCTTGCTAGTGCACCAAACTAAGTTCTGATTAGGATTGGGGGTTTAACACTATATTCAAACACAAACCTTAAATTGAATGTTCTAACTGTTACAAAATTTGTTTACAATAAGAGGCACAAAATCAGAAAGGGGTGAGAAGAAGAAGAAAAATCAATAAAATTAAAAAGAAAATGAAAATTACAAAACCAAACCAGTTTATGTCGAGGTTTGGGTAGCACACAATCTCCTTAAAATAGATTTCGTCTTTTCCGAGTGCTAGAATTTGCATAGGCGTCGGTTTCCCAGGATGCAACGACAGCAGAGTTAACGTAGGTACCACGTCACGCTCTCGAACTGGGCAACACCTGAAATCTATCACCGAACGACTAAGGATGGAACCTGACTTTGAAGCACAAAACAGAGGAGGAAAAGAAGTGTTTTTGGTGTAATCATTTAGGGGAGAGAGGACCTCTATTTATAAGGCAAGGGTGAGAATTGTAACGGCAGACAATGCATTGACTGCATACACTGTAACGGCAGACAACTCTTTAATACGTCGGCTATAACGGCAGGCAGAGGTTTGAATGTAGTAATGTAACGTCGGACAAAACCGTTACATGAATAAATGGCAGACAAAACCGTTTCTGCGTTTAATTCAGCCGTTAAAGATCGGGAAAAAAAAGTGGCTATGCACGGGGTGGGTACAGGTCGGTCCGACATTCGTGTCCACATGACGTGCGGGCGCACACAAGTCGCAGGTAATTTGACCCGAGATTTGCACTCCCCCATCCCCCATATATCCTCTTCTATATCCTTTGTTTTTTCCGATGTGGGACTAAAATCACTCTACTCATTTTCAGAAATGAAAATGCCTCACTTTGGGAGACAAATTTTCATTCACCCAATATCCGTTTTGAGCAAATAAATATATGATTTTGATCTACTCACGAAGAAGAACACAAATCCATCAAAATCTCTCACTAATTCATAAAGGATCTTACTTAAAAATTACTCAAAAAATGGTTTGTAAATTGTTTATAAAAATACTCATTTTCTAACATTCCCCACATGAATGAAATTGACGACCACAGATACGACAGACTTGGTGATAGAATTCAGCGGTCGATACCTGCATAGGATAGGTAGGTGTTACCTTTGAACCTTCCCTTATGAAAATATGTTTACTTTACTAACTAAACAGTAGACGCAATGTCCTTAAACTGTTTTGTCATTTGTGTAAAAGATGACGTATCTCACACAGGAATCTTTCTAACGCATTTCACTTGTCACTATTATGTTCGTTTTGGCCATGAACATATGCCTGGTTCTGCAAGAGTTTTAACAGGAATATTTTCCTACATTATTTCTTTGGAAGCGGCCCTTTTTCCCTCTCACATAGGTGATATCTTAGTTAAGAGTAACCTGCATTATCCTGCTCAAATTTCTGACGCATAAGAATCATTAAAAGCCTAGTTTAGTCCCTAGCCTTACGGATATCACTGTTTCATCATAAGAATGGACACGGGAAAATCCCCACAGTGATCTAATATGGTCTTTACAATTTAGTTGTCTCTTTGAACCAAGATCTTGGGATCTCCAGTCAACTAGGTTGGGTGTCCATTGAATCGACTTATTCTTTCATGGGCTTTAGTCTCATTCCCCTTGATGATTTATCAACTAACTCTCCGTTTAACCCTTTGCTTATTGGATCCGCAATGTTATCATTTGACTTTACATAGTCTACGGAGATAACCCCAGTAGAGAGTAGTTGTCTAATGATATTATGTCTTCGATAAATATGTCTAAATTTACCATTATACATATTGTTCTGTGCTCTACAAATTACAAATTGACTATCTAAATGTATGAAGATTTGAGGCACAGGCTTTGTCCGCCTTGGAATATTCTCAAGGAAGTGGCGTAACCATACAACATTTTCTCCACATTTGTCCAGTGCGAGAAATTCAGATTCTGTCGTGGATTTAGCGATCACTATTTGTTTCGAGAATTTCCAAGAAACTGCTGCACCACCTAGTGTAAACATATAGCCACTAGTGGATTTTGAATTATCACTAGATATTCAGTTTGCATCACTGTATCTTTTAAGTACAGCCGGATATGTCGTATAGTGCAACCCATAGTTATGAGTAAACCGCAAGTACTCCAGTACTCTTGTAATTGCTTGCCAATGCTCGCTTTCAGGATTACTCGTATATCTACTTAGTTTACTCACTGCATAGGCTATGTCCGGTCTTGTACAACTCATTAAGTACATTAGACTGCCTATAATTCTAAAGTATTCTACTTGAGAAATACTCTTGCCTTTATTCTTGGATAAATGTAAAGTTAGATCTATTGGAGTTCTGGCAATTCCAAAATTATCTTTATCAATTTTTCCAAGAATATTGTCAATATAATGTGACTGACTTAAAACAAGATCATCTGATGTTCTTGTGATTTTAATTCCCAATATAACATCAGCTAATCTCATATCTTTCATGTCAAACCTTGAGTTCAATATGTTTTTAGTAGATTTAATCATCTTATCATTGCTTACAACAATAAGCATGTCATCTACATACAAGTATATTATGACATATCCACTTTCAGTGTCTTTGACATATACGCATTTATCACATTCATTGATCTTGGACATTCATCATCATGACATTGTCAAATTTCTCATGTCATTGCTTTGGTGCTTGTTTTAAGCCATATAATGACTTCACTAGTTTACAAACTTTCTTTTCTTGTCCTGGAGCTGAAAAATCCTCAGGTTACTCAATATAGATTTCTTCATCTAAATCTTCATTAAGAAATGTTGTTTTTACATCCATTTGATATACTTCAAGATTGCGTAAGGCTGCTATTGCAAGTACCATCCTAATGGAGTTTATTCTCGTCACCTGAGAATATGTATCAAAGCAATCCAGGCCTTCTTTTTGTCTATCACCTCTGATTACAAGTCTTGCCTTGTATTTATCAATTGATCCATCAGGTTTTATTTTTCTCTTGAAAATCTACTTGGAACCTAAAGGTTTACTATCTGGTGGAAGATCCATTAGTTCCCAAGTATGATTTTGCAAGATAGAATCAATTTCGCTCTTAATGGCTTCTTTCCATAGATGACCATCACTAGAGCCCACCGCTTTTTTGAAAGTTTGGGATTCACCTTCAAGCATAAAAGTCAAGAAATCTGGACCAAAGGATTTTTCGGTTCTTGTTCTTTTACTACGTCTAGGTTCCTCATCAACTTCTTCGTCTTGGTTTTCACTATCTTCACTAATATTCTCATGTGTTCGTTTGGAAGAACTTGGTTCTTCCTTAGACTTACATGGAAATACATCTTCAAAGAACGATGCATTTCTGGACTGCATTAT
This sequence comes from Hemerocallis citrina, assembly GCA_017893485.1. NCBI lineage: Eukaryota > Viridiplantae > Streptophyta > Magnoliopsida > Asparagales > Asphodelaceae > Hemerocallis > Hemerocallis citrina. Next base: position 368,978 of record JACEHZ010000354.1, read on the forward strand.
TGTGTTCTTTGGTATCTCATAGATATCAGATTTGTACACCAAAAACCAATAAGCACTACTATTACGTGCATAGCCAATGAAAATGCAGTCAACCGTTTTGGGTCTTATTTTTACTTTCTTAGGTGGAGGTACTACCACCTTAGCAAGACATCCTCACATTCGCAAGTAATTGTAGGGTGTCTTTCTTCCGTTCCATAATTCATATGGTGTTTTCTCTTCTTTCTTTTTTGGCACCTTATTCAAAAGATAGTTAGCTGAAAGAATAGCTTCTCCCCACAAGTTTGGTGGCAAACCAGAACTTATTAATATTGCATTCATCATTTCCTTCAAGGTACGATTCTTTCGCTCAGCAACACGGTTTGACTGAGGAGAATAAGGCGCTATGATTTCATGTATAATTCCATGTTTAGCTCAAGTTTCAGCAAATGGCGATTCATACTCTCCACTTCGGTTACTTCTTAGCACCTTAATTTTCTTGTTGAGTTGATTTTCAACTTCATTTTTTATAGAAAACAAATTTCTATATAGCTTCGTCCTTACTTTTAAGCAAATATACATAACAATATTTTGTGCTATCATCAATAAAGGTAATAAAATATTTATTACCACCTCTTGTTTGTATCATTTTCAGATCACAAATATCAATGTGAATTAAATCAAGAGGTTCGGTATTTCTTTCAACACTTTTAAAGGATGATCTTATCAGTTTTGTCTCAACACAAGTTTTACACTTATGTTTGGAATCAATTTTGAATGTTGGTATATGATTCAAGTTAATTAATCTATACAAAGTACCATAATTAACATGTCCTAGTCTACTATGCCATAAATTGGAAGGCTCAAGTATATAAGTAGAAGAGCTAGCTTTATTGATATTCTTGACCATGGTCATTACATTGAGTTTAAACATTCCACCACTCATATATCCTCTACCAACATACATTTCACTTTTCGACAAAACAAATTTGTTTGACTCAAACACTAACCAAAATCCGTGATTATTAAGCAACGAACTAGATACCAGGTTCTTACGGATTTCAAGAACATATGCAACATTGTTCAGAGTCAGTTCCTTCCCAGAAGTCATCTTCAAGATCACCATGCCTTTGCCCTTGATTTCTGAAGTGGCCGAATTCCCCATAATTCTTCTCCCCATTCTCTAATGGTTCGAAAGTAGAGAACATACTTCTGTTGGAGTACACGTATCGAGTAGATCCAGTATCAATCCACCATTCCTTGGGGTTTAAACCCATTATGTTCACCCCCGAAACCACAGCTGAGGGGTTGATATTAGAAACATCTTGAGCAATGCCTTCAACAATATTTGTTCTATATTCCTGTTCTTCTTGGGTAGTCTGCAATCAGTAGACTTGTGACCTAGCTTGTCACAGTTGAAGCACTTACCCTGAAACTTCGGCTTCTTGGAGATTCCTCCCTTAGGCCCCAACTTGGACCCCTAGTTGTTGTGCTTTTTGAAATGTTGACAATGTTCCACCACATTAGCCTTGGCCGCCTGACTGATGGCTCTGACATTTTCAGACCCTCTATTGTCTTCTTCAATACGAAGCCTGACAATGAGATCCTCAATGCACATTTCCATTCGCTTATGCTTCAAGTAATTTTTGAAGTCTTTCCAACCTGTTGGCAATTTTTCAATAATACAAGCAACTTGAAAGCTTTTACTTAGGTTCATACCTTCAGCACGTATTTCATGCAAGATCAGTTGAATTTCTTGAACCTGACTGATCACCGTTTTGGAATCCACCATTTTATAGTCTAGGAAGCGGCCCATAATGAATTTTTTGGTGCCAGCATCCTCAGTTTTATATTTATGATCTAGGGATTCCCAAAATTCTTTAGCTATTCTTTTATTAATATAAACATTGTACAAAGAATCGGCTAATCTGTTCATTATGTAGTCCCTACATATGTAATCAGCATTTTTCCAAGCATCCACAGCGGCGATGACTTGGTTATCTTTCTCATCTTCTTTAAGATTTGGAGCTTCTTCATTCAAGAATCTTGCGAGATTCAATGTGGTCAAGCAGAACATCATTTTCTGTTGTCACCTCTTGAAATTTTGCCTATTGAACTTCTTAGGTGTCTCCCCATTGGAGACTGAGATAGGTATAGTGATCGACATTGGCACTCGTGCCACAGCAATAGTCGGCACTTGTGCCGCATCAGCAACAACGGCATTCTCTGATGCATTTGTCATTGTTAATATGAAAATACACAACACGAGTGTAAATTTTTCAGAATGAAAAGGAAACAAAAGGAGTGCCTCAAAACCAAGGAAATAGAAATGAAAGAAATGAGGATCTATTTTAAGTTTGTTACAAAATTTGTTTACGATAAAACCAAAGTTTTATCTTCGAGGCACAAAATCAGAAAGGGAGGAGAAGAAGAAAAATCAATAAAATTGAAAAGAAAATGAAAATTACAAAACTAAACCAGTTTATATCGAGGCTTGTGTATCACACAATCTCCTTAAAACAGATTTTGCCTTTTCTGGGTGCTGGAATTTGCGTAGGCGTCTGTCACCTAGGATGCAACGACAGCAGAGTTGACATAGGCACCATGTCATGCTTTAAATTGGGCAGTGCCTGAAATCTATCACCGAATGACTAAGGATGGAACCTGACTTTGAAGCACAGAACAGAGGGGGAAGAGAAGAGTTTTTGGTGTAATCATTCAGGGGAGAGGGGGCCTCTATTTATAGGGTCGTGGTGAAAATTGTAACAATAGACAACGCACTGACTGCATCCATTGTAACGACAGATAACTCCTTAATGGACCGGCTATAACGACAGGCAGATGTTTGAATGCAATACTATAACGGTGGACAAAAATGGTTACGTGAATAAATGGCAGACAAAACTATTTCTGCGTTTAATTCAGCTGTTATAGATCGAAAAAAAATTGTAGTAAAAAATGGCTTTGCACGGGGTGGGTACACGTTAGTCCAGCATTCGTGTCCGCAGGACGTGTGGGCGCACACAAGTCGCATGTAATCCGGCCCGAGATTTGCACCCCCCCTACGTGTGCGAGAGAGAGCCTATTGGCTTGCTATCTTACAATGCCAAGAAAAAGGTTATTGTAACACCCCGCAAAATTTAATTGACAATTTTGCCCTCGGGTGTTACGCACGTGCATTTTGTACTATTATTGATTATATCCATAACGCATTTTGATATGTATTTTGAATTCCAATTATTTATGCAATCCCGTATTCTTAAAATCACATTTGAGACAACTCAAATGCTAAATTTCAATCTTTGAGTTTTTACGTGCTTTTACGTATTATCGATGCACGTGTCGATTTCGGATATTCCACCGTTACGTGCAAAGTTTTCGATGAGTTTCAATTATTTATTTTTATAAACATGTTTAAATTCATTTTTGTAAATAGAATTCAATTTTTGTCTATTTTAATTAAAATGAATTTCCACGTGCAATACACGTGTTTTCTGTACGTTTGAGTACCTTATCATATATGTATACTAAATATATTCTTATGTTGCATTCCAATTAATTATAAATATTTTTCAGGTTGATAAAATTAATTTTTGTATTTTTGAGATTTTACGAGCGACGCACGTGTTTCGGTGCACGTGTTTTAAGCATATTAGTCTTTCAAAATAAATTTCATGAAATTATGAGTGTCTATTTTAATTGTGCATGAAAAGTATAATTTTAAAGTTAATTTTATATATTTATTACATATATAAATAAATTGTTCTTAAAGAGATTAATAAATAAATTGTTTTGTACACAAAGCACGTGCACGTGCACACGTGCGATGTGCACATTTTTTGGGGGGGACCGGGCTGTTTAGAGAGGAGGGAAATTCTGAAAGTTTGATTTTGAAAATAGGAGGGAAAGCAAGTTACAAGTTTTAATAATGGGGTAAGTGGAGAAGTGGGCAATTGATTATTCTAACTACCCATTATTAATCTATAAAAATACCTCTAAACCTCTCATTCTCTCATCTCTCCTCTTCCCTCTCTCTTGCCAATCCGAAAGTAACCCCAAGCCAGCAAAGCCTTGCCCATTTCTCCACCTAATCACCATTCCACTTGCCTATATGCATATACTAATGTATATATATATGTACATACATAGTATATGTATATGAAAGAAGATGGGAGTTGTTCTTGATGTTGCCGAAATGGAGTAAGGATGGGGATGCTCTTGATGATTGTTGCTTGCCGAAATTGGAAATGGAGTGTGGAGCTAGCTTTGGTGCACGGATTTCGAGGAGGTTGCAATTGGAGTTTTCTTTAGGAGCTCCTAATTCTAGGAGTCCATTTTGAGTACAAATCTTCAATTTAGGTGGGTGTTTCTTAAATGCTTTCTAATTTAGGAGTAGATATTGCATGATAGATGATATATGATTCATTTGGTTGAAATTGAATTGGTATTATGAGATTACATGCACATTAATAAATCGTTAAATTTTGATTGACTGTGGTAAATGCAAATTGCTATGCTTGTTATGATTGCTAGTTGAATTGCTAGAATTGAAGTGATTGCATGAAATTGATGCATGTTGAGACATGATTAGAATAATGCAAGCATGTTGTTTGTTGAGATGTGGCAAGAAGTATGATTTTAACCTCAAAATATTTATTTATACGAGTATAGAGATTTTTGTAAAGTAATTTTGATAAAAGAAAACAGTTCATTTGAAAAATTGATTTAATATATGTTTTGATGCATTTTAAGGATTTCATTGAGAAATGAGAAACTTGAGAATTTGAGAACATATACGAAATTGTTTTTAAAAAGGAATATTCTGGAAATGATCTATATTTTTATGGGAGCACAAATTAATTTAAAGGTCGAAAATTATTTGCAGGTTGCAATTTGTGGAATTGACAGTCGACTGTTTACTTTCCACAGTCGACTGATAAGTATAAGAAATTGGGTTGTTGTCGGCAGGACAGTCGACTGTTTACTTTCACAGTCGACTGCTGCGGTCATGAATTTGATGTTGAGTTTTTCAAAGTATTTGCGGAACAGTCGACTAGCACTGTCACCAGTCGACTGAACCGACTGTGTATTATTGATGTTTTAAAGTTTTCGTAAAATAGTCAACTGATTCTTTGTCGACAGTCAACTGAACAGACTGAGATGTTTTGATGTTCGCTGAACAGTCGACTGATACTGTCACCAGTCGACTGAACCGAACTATTTTCTGGTTCTTGAGTTTGGATTTGATTCTTGATAAATGAAAGTTAAATAAGTTGAATATGAGATTTTATGGTCATTAATATTTGATCGAGTTTTATTGTGAAATGCACACCAGGAGGTGGAAGATAAAATTGATAAAGAAATCAGATTGAATTATTCTCATGTTATGAGATTATAAAAGAAATGTTTTGAGAAAGAGTTTGTGAACAAAAGAAATGGAATTATTATTGGAGATTGATTATGAAATATTGTTGATCTCTAGAAAGAGATAGTTGTTGGAATCTAGAGGCTAGGCGAGACCCTAGTGACCGGCAGTTTTATTTATGATTTGAGAGCTAACCGTTGAGGGTTGAGCGTCTCTTGAGAAGTAGCCAGGTAGGCTGACTATCTCTGTTGTTGATTTAAGTCCGGTAGGGTAAGCTAGCTCTAGGTTGTGATGATTTTCTTTTAAAACAAACATTGTAAGGCTGTGATGGAAGTAAGAGAAAAACATAAGTATGAGAGCCTCGAGTCTACGATGCGGATGTGATCCACAGAATGCATGCTTGATGAGTCAAGACATGGCGTGGGCAATACTCCAGAATGATCGGGATCTTGGCGACGCTTGTGGGATGTTGATGACTACAAGAGGATCGTGTGCCATGAAGGAGGCTGAATTACTGCAGAATGCATGCTTGATGAGTCAAGACATGGTGCGGGATTCCCCTCCAGGTTTTCTGTACACGTGCTTGTAATCATAGAACATCTATGATACTTACCGAAATTTCAGAGAGATACATAGTGAAGATGTGATGAAAGTGAGAGAACAACACGAGTATGAGAACTAGGGTTTACGGTGCGGGTGTGTAAGCCACAGAATGCATGCTTGATGAGTCAAGACATGGTGTGGGCACAACTCAGAATGATCGGACTCTAGCCACGCTTGTGGGATGTTTGGTGACTGCAAGAGGATCGTGTGCCATGAAGGAGGCTGAATCACCGCAGAATGCATGCTTGATGAGTCAAGACATGGCGCGGGATTCCCCTCCAGGTTTTCTGTACACGAGCTTGTACTCATAGATCATCTGGGATACTTACCGTAGTTACAGTAGTAGATTAAGTCATGGCGAGGGATCGAACCCTACAAGAAGAAGAACGATTAAGAGGCTTGCCCTCGGACCTATGTAGTATGGGATGCATAGAATCCGAACAAGTGTGCATTAGTGTCATGTAAAATAAATATCTGCATTAAGGATTAAGTGCACCGCACAACACGACATCAGCAGGATAGTCCCTTTGTAACTCTGTTTTGTGATCAAGTTTGTGTTTGCTAAAGTATTTAAGAATCGTTATACTGTTCCCGGCATAAAGAGGATGGCCGTGTATAATATTTCGTCAGTTGTAAGCAACTGACGTGTCCACAGTTTTATATGCAGGATTTGGAGTTACTTGAAGATATAAGAGAATTGATGCTGTTGATTACTTAAATGTTAAAGTTGTAACAATTGTACATTCATTATTGTTGTATTTTATTAATTCCGCTGTGTATTGATGTAAAAGACTCTGATGTAATTATTGTTGAAATAAAAGTTTTAAATTCCTTGTAAAATTGTACGAAAGAAGCATAAAGATCCTGTGGAAATCTCGAATTCAGTGTATTTGGGATTCGGGGTGTTACAGTTATTATGTATTCTTTTCTATTTCCTTTGTTTTTTCCGATGTGAGGCAAAAATTCATCAACTCATTTTCAGAGATAAAAATGCCTCTCTTTGGGAGACAATTTCTCATTCACCCAATAACTATTTTGAGCAAAAAAATATATGATTTTGATCTTCTCTCGGAGGGCTTCTTTCTTTTGTATTATCCCACCTTTCATTTTTGATTTATGGTCTTCCAAGAGAAAAGTGCTCCTTTGCTTTATATATCATATATTTTTTAGCTGTTCTCAACATTCATATTGAGAAACTTTATTTAATAGCTACGGTGGATGGGACATTGATCCAAAGTCTGCTTCGTAAATGGTGTATAAAAATACTCATTTTCTAACACTAACATTAATATGTTTAACGAGAAAAATAATATTAAAAGAAAAGACGGTAAATGCTCCACAAGTTCTCCTAATTTATGAAAAATAGAAACAAACAGCAGTCACGCGCAGTCGACTACCCAAAGTGCAGTCGACCTCATTTGACTCCAGCCAAACCTGAGGGGGTGACGGTCTACTGTGCAGTCGACCGCACCTTCTTCTGTTGCTGCTATTGCTTCTTATCATCCATCCAATCGATGTATCGCTTCCTTCGCTTCATCGTCTTCGTATCGAACTTAGTATGCAACACATAAACACAACAATCTCCACCTTGGATTGCATATTATGAATCAACACCTGTGTAATTTAAATCTTCTAGACTCTTTTATTCTCCTCTTGCAAACAACTTGGTTTTGCGGCTTCCTCTGCTAGTTGAATCTACCTCTATCTATTTTTCTCCAGTTGGTATGCCTCTCAAAGGCACATGTAACCCCCGTTCCCTGAATTCGTATTTTCTGTTGTATTTCATTCTTGTACTCTATTTATCAATTTGAGAATCTGTATTTTGTTTCCAATTCTAATAAAGTCATCTATTTTGTTCCGACTCAATTTTGTGCCAATATTTATTTCAATTGCACTTTTCCTATCCGCTCTAATTTGTCGTTCTTCATGAAGAGTTGACTGTTTCATCTCATCAAATTCTTTTTACCTAATTATAGTGAATTTTGACTCAATCTCCTATTGGATCCCCTTCAAACCCGCTATCCAATAACCCACAACCCAAAACCCTATACTATATAACCTAGTTAACTCTAAACCCTAATTATCCACTTAACCTAATTACCCTCTACTGTTGAACCCTAGTGGCTGCCAACCCCCCCTATTCCACTGTTCATCATCGTCTTCCCCACCTCCTTTGCCTTCCGACCTTGCCGCCTTCGTTCACCCTCGTCGCCGCTCTTCGACCCTCGCCCTCATCTCCATCACCGCCTCATCGTTTTCCCCTTACCCTCATTTTCATCACCGTCGTAACCCATCGTCTTCTTCATCCTCGACACTGCCGAAACTCGTGAACCCATTAATCATCGAGCACCACCACCTGCCCCATCGACTGAGCGCTCCGCCATTGCTGCTCGAGTCCCCTGAGCACCTCGTGAGCCCATCGTCTTCCTCATTAACTCCTGATCCCATCGTCTTCCTCATCAACTCACCATTGCCCATCGCCTTACCCATCCACCTTGGTCGACCTCCAAACCCATTACCCCCTCCATCTCCATCCCTCGTCATCACCACCTTCGAGTCGCCTGAACCCATCCCGCTCGTCCCTGTTCTTCACCCATAGCCTCCCTCCAGTCGCCGCCACCGAAGCCTTCCGCCATCGCTCTGTCCCCCCCTCCCCCAAAGAACAGAGCACCGCTCCGTCGACTCCCCATTGGCACCGCGACTACACCACCGCGCCGCCCCGTCGCCGCCGCCGTCTTCCTGCGTCGAGCTTCCCTCGACGCTACCATCAGTCACCGCCGTCGAAGTCCCGCCAGTTGCTGTCATTGATCAGAGAAGGAAGAAGGAGGATTGGTTGTTTGAATCTCGGCCACACGATCTCATCAAGATCGTGATCACGATCTGATCTGATCAGATCCATCATCTTGATCATCAGATCTGATCTCAACCGTTTGTTCATCTTGATCTTGATCGCCATCAAGATCCGCACCAATCCGATCCATCCAATCTCGATCGTCGATCAACGCCCTCATCCAATCAAGGCAAGTATCTTCTTTTACATTTTGTTGTTCTAGTACAAGCTCTTATTTGAAAATACTGCAAGTAGATCGTAAATATGACTCTCCTTTGGCTCATCGTTAATTATCTTATTTTACTCCTTATCAACTCCATGATCATAAGAGTCACAATATTTCGTTGGTATATTCGTTTCACAATTTGTTGGATCTATTTTATCTCCTAATCACTTGAATACTTGAAACTAAGAACCAATTTGACTCGTAGATGCATGTTGTGTGACGTACGTGTTGATTCTACTTTCCTTTGAGTTGAGAACCAAATTTGGCTTGCTGATTTGATACCTATTAATTATGATTTGGATCACACACTAATTTAGACTCTTATTATTCATTCATCATGCCACTTCTATATAAAAGAAACTAACATAGCTTTTATTCCTGTTTTTTACTTACTGTTTTGACCCCGATAACATCAGAATATGGACTTGAGTTCTGAATATGAAATGTAGCCCCAGATGTCTAGTTTACTATCTTTTTGATGGAATTGAGTTTCGAGTTACGGTTTTTGAGATATCGTAGTTTTACTGCTGCTGTGTCTGTAATCGCAGATTCATAAAAACTGTTGCATTAGTTTGTTTTACAGATATTTTAACTATGCTACCTGTAAGATAATGACTTGAAATTTTGTATTCTGATACTAGACACCCTATAGAACATTCTAATTAATGAAGTTTCAAACTTGTTTCATATGTATAAACTCAGTTTTATAAATTCTGGCTGAACACAAATCCTGTGTAGTTTGCTGTTTTGACACCTAATGCCACAACTTTTATGTATCTTATTTATATACATTGGAACCGGGTAGGAGTCTAGTTTCTATACCTTCTGACGGATCCACATTTGCTATCTTGTAGCAACGGTAATAAATGTTTTGGTGTAGCAACGTCATGTTGTCCAGAATTAGTATTCTCGTAGTTTTGATCATTTTAAATTGTGTTGACCCTCGAATATGCCTTCTAATTATCTTAAAATTGTTCCATATTCTTGATTATGTTTACTTGACCTGTTTCGCATACTTTTATGCTTGCTTGATAAAAATAATAAATAATAAGCCGGGGTTTAAGGGAAAGACCATAGTAATGGACAATATAAGTAAGTTTACTCAGAAGGGGCCCGTGTTTCCCAGTACTTGATTCATGAACTTGTTGTATCTTGAGTGTATTCATGAGCCCATTACTTGGCTCATGAACTTGTTGTATCGCCAGAGCATTCATGGACCCACGGTTGGTTCTTGAACTCGTTAGTGCATTCACGAACTTTGTTCGTGAACTTGTTACATTATTTTTGTATTCATAAACCGTGCTTGCTTGATACTTGATACCTGAGGACACTGCCCTATAAAATCCACCACTAGGCCTAAATGTAATTGTTTGTAAGTAGCAACCATGTGGTAAAAGTATGGACGCATGAAGTTCTACCTGGATAAAATTAAACATTAGACTTAAGAATAACTTATCACTTGTATACACTTGATACCTTACTTGATGCTTGTTACTTGATACTTGTTACTTGACACTTGTACGTGATGCTTGTTACTTGATGCTTGATACAATTACATGTTCACTTATCACTTGTTCCACTACTAGTACTTGTTACCCAATCTTGTTACTTGAGTTATCTTACTTGCTAGCTAGCTTCTTCAACTCCACTACTTGTTCCATCCCTATCATATCATGTTATATGTTCTTGATTCCAAATCTTGTTTCTTATTTATTGCACTTATTTTCATACCCATGTTTGTACTACTTGCGGCCTTAACTTGCACTAAGGGCGTTTGTCTTTGTTTTTCTTTATTTTCCTTATATATATATATATATATATATATATATATATACAGACTTTGGAGACGAGTTGCCTGCTGGAATTGGTGAGCAAACGTTCTAGGCTTTGCTTGAGGAAAAGCTTGTTTTAATTACTTTGTATTTGAGTTATTTATATTTGTCGCTACCTGAAACTTATAACGGGCTTGAAGCCCCAAAGTTTTATCTTTTGATCCAGATCTGAAAATTATTTGGGATATTTATATTTTGTTTCAATTGTTTTCTGTGGATTAATAAATTATTCATGCATACGTGGTTGTGTATATTTGTTATATTCTTGTTATGATGCTGAGTCGATCCTATAGCTCATGAATGATGAAAATTATTCACTGGGCTTTGTCACGTACTCATATTCTATATTCCTTTTGGGAAGCAGGGCGTGACAGCACACCCCAATAAGCGTTGATACGGAGGTGCTGCCCTCTGCACGAACTCCACCTACCCCGAGGCACTCTCCACCTCTCGATGATATTCAAATGTCATAGTCTCTCTCGGATGATTCTAGTGATGGCAAATTACTTGGCCAAGATTTTATGTTCCCTCAAAGCTAGTAGAGGTTGTGCTGACTCTGCCCAATACCCCTCTCACCCTTCATTACCTTATGACGACTTTCCCAAACTGATAGAACTCCACCTGGATCTATATACATGCAGTCTCATGCTTCAAGAGTTCTTCTGGATATCAGGCTCTGTTTCAACAAAGGAATATAGATGACCTCTTCTACAGTGTGTCCCTTTCTGTTTGTTATCTTCGACTCATCTGTTCACTCACTCATTACTTCACAAACCTTACAAATCTTCGTTATCACACAACGACAAGTAGAAACCATCTCCCTCTCGGAACAAGTTTGAGAAGAACTAACCGAATCAAAAGAACAATCAGAATCCACATCTAAATAACTTAAAACAAAGGTACATTTAAGCTATCACCTGATTCAGCGGTACTGGATTTGGTGCCCCCCTGACTCAACTGCTTGTAACAATCTGTCATGTAATGCACAACCCTTTGCAATGGTGGCAACGGACCTTACCATTACGTGCACTTTTCCTTCCATTCGAAGTACCATCCACCTCCAAGCAACTCACAGAAGTAGATGTCGATTTCTAACTCTCTTTCTTAAGTGCATCCTCTTCCAAGGCCTCAATCATACCTGTTACCGAAAACTTCTCCTTGGAAGATTTCTCATCTAGCATTGTTATCAAGTTGGATGAATTTAGTGGTGAATATATCAAGTAGGAAGCTTTTAGATCATCTGCATTAATCGTCATTGGTTCAGATAACTTCATATTGAAATCCATTGTATGATCTAGAAGAGCAGTACTGTCCTTCATTGAGTAACCCAACTTTCTTTTTTGATATATCCAACCTTGTAACAATGATTCCGAGTAATCAGTTCTGACTCTTGCCCAAAGACTTGTCGCGCTTCTCCTATACCTGAATCTCCTCCCGTTAATAACATCCGGATTAAACCCAAGGCTTTTGAATAAATCTCCTGCCGATTCTCCTTCTTTGTGCCGATTGGTCTTCCTTTATCTCATTATAGGGCTAGATCTAAGCCATGTTGAACCGATGCTTCATGCATGTCCACCTTCAAGAGATCAAAGTTGATCTTACCTTCGAACTGCTTGATCTTCGTGATATGATCTGCCATCTTCTCCAAGAAATTCGAACAAACCCACGAACATGATGCTCCGATACCAACTGTTAGTGAATTTGATTCCCTCTTCTACTAGGATCTTGTTGAGTTAAGTGATACGATCAATGCAAACCACCAAGCAAATAGAAGATCACACCAAACACATAAGGCACACAATTTTGTCTCGGTTGGGGCTTTCGCCTTAATTCGGGGGAGAAGACACCATGTTGTTATTCAACTAGAGAAAATACAAGAATATTATAATTCTCACCATGACCCTCTCTCTAGCCTCACCAGAAAATACTAGTTGTTTAAAATTAGAGAACCTCTCAAACTCTCTTCAATGAAGTACTGTATCTCCTGGCTCTCAATAGAGGCCAATTACAATAATATATGGAGATCTAGAGAAATCATATTTTGATATCTTGATACACTTGATACAATAGTCATCCGATATTTCCTGAAGTGATAAACATACAATAAGAGTCGTATGATCTAACTCGGAGAAGAAGTCGGGCTTCAACCGAATACAAACAGCAGCCGCACGCGATCGACTGCCCAAAGTGCAGTCAATCGCATTTGACTCTAACCAAATCCGAGGGGGTGACGGTCGACTGTGCACCTTCTTTTGTTGGTGTTGTTGCTGTTGCTTCTCATCTTCCATCCAATCGATACATCGTTTTAACCACTTCATCATCTTCGTATTGAACTTAATATGTAAGATATAAACCCAACACTACTCTGGTAGAGCCTTTCCAAATTTTTGTTATACTGACATGTCCTGTCTATACTTTTTTAGCTCATAATCAAATATGAACATTAGCTTACTTTCCTCCAAACACCAAAGGACTTTTTTTTTTATCGTCTTGCTCTATTTCCATCTTTGTACATTATCTTCATCACCAACACACAACAGAAAATACCCCCACCACACAGCTCAATTCAAAAAAGTTACCCACTTGGCATAAGCAGCCCAACCAAGCCAACCCAACTGTCCTGACTAATCACTTGATTTTTTTTTATATATTAAAACACTTTTTCCCATTCCATAATATAATGGAAGTAAAGCAATAGCCAGTACCAATGTGAGGCATAACATAAAGTCTCTTTCTTTCTCAGGCGCCAAATATTCGTTACAAAATTATCTCTCATTCCCAAAAAGCTTTATATTGGTGAATGCAGCCGCCTAAATACTCCCCCTTTCCTCGTCCTCCCACAAAAAAACCTCTCCTTTTGCCTTCTAAGCTCTTCTAGAGCTAACTAATGGAGTACCCAACAAGGGCTGAAGCTTTCCCTGTTGGTCTTAGAGTTTTGGTGGTTGATGATGACCCAACTTGGCTGAAAATCCTCGAAAAGATGCTCCGAAAGTGTTCATATGAAGGTAGTTTTTTCGCTGTCTTGATTTAGAGTGTTTTTTCTTAGGTGGGTTTGTTGTGTTATTGATTTTGAAGGGTGGGAAGTGTTAGTTATTGCAATTAAAGTGTTTGCTTTTATGCTTGAATTTAGCTTGGACTAGTTTGTTTACTTATTTATTTTGATATGCAACTTCAAAGAGTGGGAACAAGAGTCAGTGGTCATACATATAACAATTCTTTAGATTTGTTTACTTGTACTTGTGCCTTGTTTGGATCTTTGGGCCTAGGCAAATATGTTTGTAACTAATAGGCTTTTACCAATTTTGGAGAAGGGGAACATAGATTATACTTATTTTCGAATAAGAATAAGTGTGACAAACTGCACTTTGATCGAGCTCAACTAAGTTAAGATTGAATAGCAGAGGTTATCATAGAAAGGATACAACCCTTTTCCTTTCCAAGTAAATTGATAGCTTCCCAAGGTAGGACTTCCAAAGTGGTCACTCATCCTAGTAGTACTCTTTTGCCGGAGTTTTTACAATGGTCCCTCTATCAAAAAGTATAATTTATCCTTGAGTTAGTTGGAACAATTATGCTTCATATTCATATTTTAGAGTAGTGGCATATCCATTTGTTTTATGTTCACCATCATTAGAGAATCAGTTGTCCATACATGTGTGTGTGGTTGTTAACCACAAAGTTTGTGGGATTCTAGATGTGATCATTATCTTATCATCATATCCTCTTGAAAGTTTATTTCAGATGACATATAGCTCTCTGTGACACTTAGTCTTTCACATTTCTGGTTTGGTATTGACTGTGAAACCACTTATGATGCCCAAGTTAGGGCTTCTGAAGAGGTCACTTCGTCTTGAACCGCTTACCCAAAAAGGCTAAGAGTGAATTCGTCTTTGTTAGGAACCTAGGAGAACTCGCTTTTAAGGGTGAGTTCTCCTAGGTTCCTAACAATTGGTATCAGAGCCAACCCCATGCTTCTTAATTTGCTCTAGAGGCTGGATTAAAATTACTGGTAGACCCGGGTTGGGCCAGTGTCGCTAGAGTGAAAGCCGCCGAGAGTCAGAAAGGGCTACCTAGACGCTAGAGTGAAAGCCGCCGAGAGTCGGAAAGGGCTACCTAGAGGCTGGATTAAAATTACTGGTAGGTCCGGGCCGGGCCAGTGTCGCTAGAGTGAATACCGCCGAGGGCGGCGGGTTACGGAAGCGTGGTGGAATGTTATGATCCAAAATTAGTCCCACATCGGTTATATGGGGAACTAATGTTGGGTAGTTATAAACTTGGGCTCCCTCCCCTTAACAGCTAGCTTTTAAGGGTGAGTTCTCCTAGGTTCCTAACAGTCTTACACCTGAAGTTCTATCAAATAGAAATCTTTCGAGCAAAGTACTCCTTTGGAAATCTGGAAAAGACACATTTAGAAAAGACGTCCATACAATATATGACCTAATTCCCATGGAAACCCTAATTGACTCAGATTTGGTATTAAGTTGAACCGACGTCAGTCAGTTGATGTTGATATCATGCCATCAGTTCTTCAAGGGGGCAGCTGATTTTCTTGTTGGCTCCGTTACCAGCTACAATTGACCAGTCGACTGTGCTTGATATATGCAAACAAATCCAGAGATGTGAGACATCTTCAATTAGACCATTATCTTGACTCTGTCAGTTTCTAAAATTGTTCTGATTATGTATCAACCCTTTCCTTTAGAACAAAGGGGTTTGTACCTTTTGCACTCCTGTAAATTACTATTCAATTCTAATCTCGTAGACATTATAGTTATCATCTTGTTGAAGTATAAGTCCATATTTAGCGTCGGTAATTGTAGTTGCTATGTTCTAATTTAATCTTGTTGAGATATCTTTATATCTCCATTTATTTACTTACTATTTAAACGATCAATTAATCTTTTTTGCTGAATGGTATAAAATCTATAACTGCTTTTCCCATGGCATTCCATCACTTTGTCCTCTACCAATTTTGCAAATATGACGTCAATCTTCTTCTGTTGATTACTTACCACGTGATGCACATGTATGACTTCCGTTACTTATAATATTTATTGCATGGTGCAGTTACTACGTGCGGATTAGCAAGAGTTGCACTGGAGTTGCTTCGCGATAGAAAAGAGAAGTTTGACATTGTAATTAGTGATGTCAACATGCCAGACATGGATGGTTTCAAGCTCCTAGAACATGTTGGACTTGAGATGGACCTACCTGTCATCAGTCAGTAATTTATATACAAATTTGCTAATTTCTGAGCGCAGTGCAATATAATGATAGTCCCTAATAAGTGATTTTATCATGTTAATTATGTGCAGTGATGTCAGTCGATGGGGAAACGAGTAGGGTAATGAAAGGTGTCCAACATGGTGCATGCGATTATCTTCTTAAGCCCATCAGAATGAAGGAGCTGAGAAACATATGGCAGCATGTTTATAGAAAGAAAATACATGAGGTGAGAGAGATTGAAGGTCATGATATAAGTGAGGATATACAGTTATTTAGAACTTTTTCCGAGGATTTTGATGATAGGCAAGTATCAGGTGGATGCGATCAAAATTATCTGAGGAAACGGAAAGATTTTGATGGCAAAGAGTATTCTGACTACGAAGTTAATGAATCATCATCTGTAAAGAAAGCTAGGGTAGTTTGGTCCATTGATCTTCATCAAAAGTTTGTTAACGCTGTCAATCAGATTGGATTTGATAGTAAGTCTGCAAGTCTTTTCAGATTCTTGATTATTGTTTTAAAGATGGACACTGATCATCTTCTCTTGAACTTTTACTTTTCAAACTGATGAAGTATACAATTTTTCTCATAACTTTTATATGACTTGTGCATTGACTCATCGGTATCTCTATTGGCAGAAGTAGGGCCCAAGAAAATTCTGGATTTGATGAATGTTCCTGGGTTAACAAGAGAAAATGTTGCTAGTCACCTACAGGTAAGTTATATTTCTTATGTACATCTCTAGACTTCTAAAATACATTCAGCATATTGTCTTTTAGCTATAACTGCATGACATATTTCTTTACTTCCGTATATATCTTCCAGTTTGCTACTGTGTTGTACATTTTTTTTCTCTTCTAGGAGCACGGGTTAAGTTTTGGTCAAAGAATATAATACAGAGAAGGGTTGCACAATAGTAGAACTATGTACACAATGCTGTTGCTAGATAGAAAGCATCACATGCTCCCAAAACATGTATATGATTCTGTCTTTTAAGGCCGGCTATATATTTCCCATGTACATCAACACTTACCATGAAGTCGAGTCCATGTCTAATACATGTACACCAACTCACTTCTGGGTTACTCCTTTGATATTCACATTATATTTCTCTTGCATGTCCACCAGTCCATGCAGAGTTTGCATCCTCGGTTTCCTAAAGATTCTATTTTCTGTGTGCTGTATTGGGCCCATTTCCCCTACCCTTGCCCTTGCAAGGATAGCTCCATAAGACATGTATCTCAACCCTAACATAGTTTGTGCTTTCTTAAGGATACATTTGCACTAACATAAGTGTGTCCTACATTCTCAACAATTCTCTTCCCTTAACATATAATAATAATCAGCTGATATTTACACAAAATTAAACAAAGTGATCGATGGATTTTAGCTTTGCTTGATCTAGTTTGGTTCAAGAAGGATAAGAGTTTGTAATTGATGTTCTGCGAGTAACACTTAGGTATATTTGGTTAAGAAGCTTTATTACTCATATATGGCAGTGTATCAAGAGATAGAGATGATCTAAAACGGACTTATACTGATGTCAATAAAGTTCTGACATGAAATTGATGTACTCCGCAGCTGGAGGGAGTTTACTAATCAAAGATGGAAGATCAGTCATCATTTCTTTTCTGGTGAAATCAAGAATTAGATCAAACTGTTATCGTTATGTCAGTGCTCAGCACTTCAAAACAATTATTAGTTAATCAATTGGAGTGGCTGACGATGTTTCCCTGGACAAATACACTGAACCATGCGGTTTACTAATGTGCAAAGATTATGAAGAGAGAATGGTGTGCCAAATTCTTCTGGTCAAGGTTGGGTAAATGGAAACTTAAGAGAAAGAAAAACCCTTGACAAAGAAAGTAGGATGAAAGGCTAGATATGAATACCCCTTTTGCCATGTAAATCAGCAAGAAATGGATGATAATTACAAAAAAGTAAACAAACACTGAAATAGTAAAAGAGCAGATGATAATGGGATAGTTGGTAAGGAGAATCAATATTCTCTTTCTTATTTTGTGCCTCAAAGGTGGATGTGATTCCTTATAGCGATCTTATCATCTAGCCTCTTATCTATTCTAGGAGTTTGGAGGGTTTCTTCTTTACATGCATGTAAAATTCATGACAGTGAAACCCTTTAGTTTCTATAATAGCGCTCTCTATGCTCACAGTTTCCTTTGGTTTTGTTTTGATAGAAGGGATATGACTAAATAATAGTTTCCTTTTCCAAGTCCTTACCCAAATAATAGTTTCCTTTTCTAGGATTTTGCTAATCCATAAAATTGATGTCTACCCAATCATGACACATATTCAACTCTTTAAAAGGCTTCTTGACTTCCAATCTTGTGTTTAAGTCAATTTATTGAATGAACTAAATTAAGTGGGAAGACACAGAGGCTAGTGTTAATTGATTATTCGTATTGAAAAGGATCATTGGATCTGCGTATCGAAGCATACAGAGGGGAGCCTTTTCATGACACTTTTATTTTGAGTCATATGAGGGTGACAAGGTCTAGAAGCATTAGGTGTCATATGTTAAGTTCTGTAATGTACACTGCTACTGAATGAAAGGTAAGTATCAGAAGTAACACATACAGAGGAAGGGTTACTTACAGGGTTTCTTTCAGTGAAACCGTCGCTTGACTTTTCTCAGAATAAAGAGAGGCTTCATTTAATGTGTTGCAATTTGAGGTTGCAGCTCATAACTGAGCTATGGGTTCAAACAGGAGCTTAATTGTTAAAAGAGTCAACATATACAGCAAGATCACTGGAGCCAAGCTTACTGCAATCAATTGAAGGACCAACATCTGCTATAACTTCACCACTTTGAAGCAAAGTGGAATGCCTATGTCAAATCCTTCAAGGTGAGGTCAAGGATGGCTTACAGAATATTTTTAAGTACAAGATAGGTATTCATGCTTAGTCTAACTAACACCCCTAAACCGAGGACAACCATTTCGACAACATAATACCTATCAGGTCACATGGTGATAAAATCCATCAATAAAGAGTAGTTCAATTGGCTAACAAAATATTTAATTCATTTCAAGAAATAACTAAAACTCTTAAGCAAAAAGTCTCTATAACTTCAATAAAATAATTTAAACAATTTTGAAATCCGATTTATTAGTTTAAAAGCTCACTACGGTAATTTATTCCCAAGAGACATAAGCTTCCCGATCATTTATGATCTTCAAACACCCGATCTTGATGCACTAATCTGAAAAAAAATTGTTAACAACAAAATGAGCTGAGACCCAGAAGTAATTGAATAAATATAATAAGTAGCCGGCAATTTATGAATTATCACATTAACAATTAAACATGTTAATGCACAAACATATAATCATGCAAGTATTAGAACAAGAATATTTAGATTATAACTAAAACTCTTATTACATTTAAATGCAACAACAATTAAGGTGATTACACAAGCAAACAATAAGGATGCCTCATGCGGTAGTTGTCTAATAATTTACGATTTTCATACTACGTAAATAATCATATACAAGTATTCATGCAATAGATTTTAGGTATGCCCATCTTCTCATGGTCAACACTTACTACTATGGTTGACAAGGTATACATCACTGGCAGAACGAATTATTGCACAAAAAACTCATCACTCATATAGTGGACATATGAGAGCCCATAAGGGGTTACTTAAATTCCGACATATACCGGTATATTAATATGTGATACATACAACACTTCATCTTTTTACTGAATCTCAAAATATACTATTTCATATCCAATATCCAAAAACTTCCCAAAAAGTATGCATCACAACTTAAGACTATATGACAAACACTCAATGCACGAAAATAAACTTATTCGCATGATAAACTACTTCATCAACAAATATAAATCGCAACGACAACAACGGATCTATAAAAAAACATGAATAACTTTTTACAAAACATTCAATAGAATTCACATCAATTCAAATCTATATATGTCACGCCCCGCTTCCCGAAATACGGGAACACAGGCACGCAACTGAGGTCCAGCGAATGATATAAGTACGCCAACTCATATCATTCATAAGCTGTACCAGTCTTAACTCAACAATATAAGAAAAATGAATCACAACCACGCAGAAAAATATAATCACATAAACGATAATGAAATTCAATAACCAAATCTGAAGTACAAGAACTTACCAAATAGCTCGATAGGCTCCAGCTCCAATCGTAGAGAACTGCTCACCAATGCCTTCTGAAAATTCTCCTTGTACACCTGTACTTGTTCATCTAAAAAGAAAGAATAATTTGTCCTTAGAGCAAGTCGTGGACATGCAAGTGGAGAAACAGTGAAACAATGGAAATGGTGGCATAGCAATGAATTCAAATAAACGATGCAGTCGATGGTGTTGAACAGTGTAAATGAGATAACAGTATAATATGCATTTAATATGATTTACCACGATAACGATAAACAATACCAATAAGGTAATAATAATGAGAACACTGTTCATTAAGGTAACAATATGCAATGATAATGCAATGAGAGCCTTAGGTCTATTATTCATTCTTTTATCCTAACTAATGCACGTACTACTGCATCCCATACTACAGGTTCCATGCATACAATCAATTTCGTTTAGATCGAGGTGGTGGACTCTGTAGTTCATGTACTGGGTATGATGACGATAACGATAAACACTGGACACATGTAATTTCTTACACTGCCGATAACGATAAACACTGGACACATGTAATTTCTTACACTGCCGATAAACACTGGACACATGTAATTTCTTACACTGCCGATAAATACTGGACACATGTAATTTCTTACACTGCCGATAAAACACTGGCCATCATCCGAGTACACTTACTATATTGTCAACTACCCTAATCAACCCTTAACCCCGGCTTACTTTACTTTCTTTATTCAATTATCATACAATAATGCAATTAGTAGGGGATGCTAGAGAATGTGACAAAACAACTCTAAGATCATGCAATATACTATATACAATTAAATACACTAAATATAACATTATAAACACAATTGTACATTATAAAATATAGAATCCCAATTCTGGACAGCAGTAGGTTACTGTACCAAAATCAGTATTCCCGTTGCTACAGGACAGCAATTGTGGATCCGTCAGGTGATCTAGAAACTAGACTCCCGCCCGGTTCCAACGCATACTTAAAAGTTACATTCCGACAACGGTAGCTAAGTGAAATTCAGTGATCTTTATAAGTTTTAGTTTCTGGCTGGGTCTAGGTGTTGTCTAATTTTAATTATAAAGGCAGTAAATAAATATTATAAAAATCAGTAAAAATACTTTTTAACACCCTAAACATGTTATTTTCAAATCTGGAATTTATCTTAGCTATATATGATTAATTGTTTACTTAATTCATTAGCCTAAGTGGTTATGTACGTGAATCTGTAATTTCAGCGCAGCTGTGGTAAAAGGTTCATAACTGGAGCTGTATAACTCCGAATTCGAAAGTTTTGGTGTCTATCGACATCTACACAGATAGGGCTACGATTTACTTTCAGGGAGTTTCTGATTTTAATGAAGTGTTCTAGGTCTAAACAGCACGTTAAGGTTCAGATCAGCGTAATTTTCTGAATAGTCTATATGTTCATTTTAAGTAAAATAAAAATAAAATTTAATAATAGTAAATTAGGGTTTAATTAATCCTAATCGCAGCGAATCAACCTTAGGTGAGCATGGTGTCAATATAGGTGATGTCTAACATTTTAATAATCACAATTCAACAATTTAGCAATAACAATCACATTAACGATCAACAAATCTCTGCAATATACTATAGCTATTTGTCACTTAATGCCATGATATAAAATGTGTCTACAATTCCTTATTTTTATAATCAATAACTATAACTATATGATGTATGAACATTTCTATACTTTAGAGGCAAAAGATGGCACGATGTCGAGACTACCACTTGGATTCGCTCGTGTAAATCCGTGGCATCTCGACGATTGACACAATGATATTTTACGATTTTGAATAAGATCCACTTGCGGAATTTCAACAATATTTATCGAATATGATACAAAAAAATACATTCGATAAGAGTGACTTGCCTTTTACTTTGTAGACGGTTCGAAATATTTAGGAATAACGGGATCAGTATCCCGGGGATCAATCCCAAAAGTGCGTGCGAAGACAGCTAGCAAATAGCACAATTCTCCCACACCCGATCCAGGCAAAACAGCAAATAGCAAGAGGATCCGCTACGCGCCGAACAGCGAACAGCAAGAGACAGCCAATGGGGTCGCTCCAATACAGCGGATCCCGCCCGAACAGCAAACAGCGGAATCAGATCCGCTGTGGCAAAACAGCGAAGCAGCGATCAGATCGGAGAGCTGGACTCGAATCTCGATGCGATCGGACGGTTGAAATTCACTCCCGCTCGAATCAGCGTCTTCTTCTTCGTTCTTCTTCTTCGAAGCTGAGAGCGAGGGAGAGTGGCGGCACGAGGCTTCGGCGACGGCGCGACACCACGGCGGGGTTCGCGACGACGTCTGACGGCGGTGCGACTGCGGTGAGAGGCGACTGCGGCGACGGCGAGCTCTGTTTCGTTTCCGAAACAGAGGAGGCGAGAAAGGAGGAGCTGCGGGGTCTTCGACGGTGGGGAAAGGGCGAAGTCGATGATGGTGATGAGGTTGAAGAAGGTCGGAGATGGCGAAATGGATCTCGGAGGTCGAGCGGTGGAGAGGACGGTGGGTTCGGCGGTGGTTTGATGCTGCGGTGGTGGTGATCGAGGGGTTGGCGAGGAATTGGGGACGACGGCAATGGAGATGGAGTGGGTTGACGACGGTGGAGGCGAAGGTGGTGGTGGGTTTTGGTGGGTTCGACGGGGTGAGAGGGGAGGAAGAGAAGAAGATGAGTATGGGTTGTTTTGTTTGTTTGAGTGTATAATGCTGGGTTTGTTTGCTTCGTTTTGTTGGTTTGTTATAATCAGAGGAGAGGGAGAGAGAGAGAGTACGGGAGAGAGATTTTAGGGGGATTATTAATATAATAATAATATAGTAATAAGGAGGGGGTTACGGGATACAATAATGAAGGAATCAATAGCTGATAATTAGGGATAGTGAGATTGTGGTTATGGGGAGTGATTGGGAGAAATCATAGGATTAGTCTGTTAGGGAGAGATTGGGGGGTAGTGTGGGTTAGTGGGTTTGGGTGAGAGATCCGTTAAGAGATGGGTAATGGGCTATGGGTACAAAGTGAGTCGGATCAATTCACAACCCAAAGAAGCAAGACAAACTCTAAAATAAATCCGAATTAAGACATACAAGGAGTGGATTTTTAATGAGCAATTGAAATGAGGAAGAATTGGTAAATAACATTCGACTAAATATTATTTAATACAAAATGAGACAAATGAAATGAGTTTAAATTATAATCGAGATTACAATTGGAAATCAAAAATAAAAATAGGAAAAAATGAAAACGGGAGTTACAATCCTACCCACCTTACAATAAAATTTCGTCCTCGAAATTTGCTTAGACGGTATATAGGATAATGCAAAGCAAACTCTTATGGGGATAACAAAACAGAGGATTCAAAGAAATGTCAAGAGGGTGACAATACGAGAATAAGATAATCATAAATAAGAATGGAGTGATCTAGAATGATGCCCACTTGAGATTCAATGAATGAAAACAATGCAAATGTGTGGAAGAAAAGCAAGCAGTGCAAAGAAGGGAAAGCAATAAGGAAAATTCTGGGACTTGTGGGTTATGGGCCCACCACGCTTCCACTGCGCTACTCTGATGGCGACGTTCGAAGTTGCAGACTTGTCGTTGTAGACCACATGGCACTGATCGACGAACCGAGCAGGGAGAGAAGATTAAGACACAAGAATCAAAAAGGGTATGGGCTCCAAATAAAGACAAGCAATAATGCAAGGTGAATATAAGGCTTGAGCTTCAATGTTCATAATTAAAAGATATAATACATATTAAGACTAATGGCTGTAACAGAAATAATAACAACAACAATATCAATAATAACAATTGTAATAGAATAATAATAACAATAATAATAAAAATAAGTATAACAATGATAATAATAAAAATAGTATTAATAATAACAAAATAATATTAAAATATCAATAACAACAATGATACAAGTAACAATGACCATAATAAAAATAATAATAATAATAAAAATAATAACAACAATAATAGTAATAGTAATTAAAATCGTCATAATCAAATAAGCAATAAAAATATCAATAATACTGATAATAATGATAATACATTCATGACCGAATAAAATTCAACATATTTATGAAAATAATGAAATAATAATAATAATGATAACATTAAAAATAATGTCAATAATAATAATAATAATAATAATGATAATAGCATTAATAACAATAACATCAATAAAGTAACAGTAATAATAATAATAATAAAATAATAAGAGTACTAAAGGTAACGAAAACAATAATAATAACATCAATTGAAATGACAATAATAGTAATAATACCAATAATAACGAAAATATTTCCTTACCATCAGTTTCATTATATAAGTAACGAATCTTGAAGTATCAATTAGTAATAGGTAGAAAATCTTGCCTCCTTAACATCGAGTTGCATATTTGCCTCCACGACATCAGGTTTCAAATTGCCATCCAAATATTCGGCTGCATATTTTGCCTCGCCGATATCCAGTTGCGATTTGCCTCCATTGACATCGAGTTGCATATTTGCCATCTCGACATTAGGTTGCACCGAAGTATTGAAGTGTATATAAAATTGAGAATGCTCAGGCTCAAAATAAATTAATAATAATAATAATAGTAACGATAAAAATAATAACACGAATAGCAATAATAATAACAAAATATTGATACTATTAACAATAAGAATATCAATGATAAGAACAGTGATCACATCAATAATGATAATAGTAATTGCAAAAAGAATGATGATAATAATAATAATAATAATAATAATAATAATAATAATAATAATATTGAAATATTAACAACACTAGAAAAAGTAGTAATGCAAGACAAGATATAGTTCGGGTCTAACATTTGTGGAAGTAATTCATTATTAATCAACAATAATAAAATAATAAAAATAACAATAAGAATATCAATAGTAGTAAAAATAATAATACTAGTGATGATAATGAAAATAATATCAATAATAATAGTAATAATAGTAGTAGTATTATACAATAAATAAGAATTTTTCGTATCGAAATGATCCAGTAGAAATATATAGTCGATCAAAAACGAAAAGTGAAGTTAAAACACACCATTATCCGGAATAACAAGAACCCTTGTTGAGAAACATTTTTATGGAAGATCGAAAATAAATATAACAATTAATAATCGAAAAATAGAAGGTATTCGGGAAAAATAATTATAAAATAGATAGGAGAAAAACGAAGCCACTCCCAATAAGGAGTTAAAGAGATTGATGACTAGAAGGGACAAAAGAAAATTAAGGAATTGAATTCGAAGGAAGAAGGACGAGGGGCAAAATCGGAATTGAAGAGAATATAGCAGAGAAGAAATAACTAACACGATATTCAATATGAATCAACAATTAAAAATGAATGCAAGGCAGGGAAAACAATGAACGACACACGAGTTGAAATAAGAAGGAATCAACGAGGCAAACAGAAAACCAGAGATTGCTTGCACCGGAATTAAAAGAATATGGGTACGAAAAGAAAGATTCTATACCCAATAAGAAATTAATGAGTGTGAATGAATGGAAGGGGCGAAACAATTGAGAAATGAAAGGACTGAATGTGAAGGCATCAAAGGGAAATCAAATCAGAGGAGTATCCAGATTATGTTGGTTATTCATTATCCATGTGATCAACGTGGTGTACATATTGTTGAGTTACCTGATTGAGTCAAGTATGTCTAATGCATTAGTCAACTAACACATTAGCCCAAACCTGGCTCTGATACCACTAAAAACCTTGTCACGCCCCGCTTCCCGAAATACGGGAACACAGGCACGCAACTGAGGTCCAGCGAATGATATAAGTACGCCAACTCATATCATTCATAAGCTGTACCAGTCTTAACTCAACAATATAAGAAAAATGAATCACAACCACGCAGAAAAATATAATCACATAAACGATAATGAAATTCAATAACCAAATCTGAAGTACAAGAACTTACCAAATAGCTCGATAGGCTCCAGCTCCAATCGTAGAGAACTGCTCACCAATGCCTTCTGAAAATTCTCCTTGTACACCTGTACTTGTTCATCTAAAAAGAAAGAATAATTTGTCCTTAGAGCAAGTCGTGGACATGCAAGTGGAGAAACAGTGAAACAATGGAAATGGTGGCATAGCAATGAATTCAAATAAACGATGCAGTCGATGGTGTTGAACAGTGTAAATGAGATAACAGTATAATATGCATTTAATATGATTTACCACGATAACGATAAACAATACCAATAAGGTAATAATAATGAGAACACTGTTCATTAAGGTAACAATATGCAATGATAATGCAATGAGAGCCTTAGGTCTATTATTCATTCTTTTATCCTAACTAATGCACGTACTACTGCATCCCATACTACAGGTTCCATGCATACAATCAATTTCGTTTAGATCGAGGTGGTGGACTCTGTAGTTCATGTACTGGGTATGATGACGATAACGATAAACACTGGACACATGTAATTTCTTACACTGCCGATAACGATAAACACTGGACACATGTAATTTCTTACACTGCCGATAAACACTGGACACATGTAATTTCTTACACTGCCGATAAATACTGGACACATGTAATTTCTTACACTGCCGATAAAACACTGGCCATCATCCGAGTACACTTACTATATTGTCAACTACCCTAATCAACCCTTAACCCCGGCTTACTTTACTTTCTTTATTCAATTATCATACAATAATGCAATTAGTAGGGGATGCTAGAGAATGTGACAAAACAACTCTAAGATCATGCAATATACTATATACAATTAAATACACTAAATATAACATTATAAACACAATTGTACATTATAAAATATAGAATCCCAATTCTGGACAGCAGTAGGTTACTGTACCAAAATCAGTATTCCCGTTGCTACAGGACAGCAATTGTGGATCCGTCAGGTGATCTAGAAACTAGACTCCCGCCCGGTTCCAACGCATACTTAAAAGTTACATTCCGACAACGGTAGCTAAGTGAAATTCAGTGATCTTTATAAGTTTTAGTTTCTGGCTGGGTCTAGGTGTTGTCTAATTTTAATTATAAAGGCAGTAAATAAATATTATAAAAATCAGTAAAAATACTTTTTAACACCCTAAACATGTTATTTTCAAATCTGGAATTTATCTTAGCTATATATGATTAATTGTTTACTTAATTCATTAGCCTAAGTGGTTATGTACGTGAATCTGTAATTTCAGCGCAGCTGTGGTAAAAGGTTCATAACTGGAGCTGTATAACTCCGAATTCGAAAGTTTTGGTGTCTATCGACATCTACACAGATAGGGCTACGATTTACTTTCAGGGAGTTTCTGATTTTAATGAAGTGTTCTAGGTCTAAACAGCACGTTAAGGTTCAGATCAGCGTAATTTTCTGAATAGTCTATATGTTCATTTTAAGTAAAATAAAAATAAAATTTAATAATAGTAAATTAGGGTTTAATTAATCCTAATCGCAGCGAATCAACCTTAGGTGAGCATGGTGTCAATATAGGTGATGTCTAACATTTTAATAATCACAATTCAACAATTTAGCAATAACAATCACATTAACGATCAACAAATCTCTGCAATATACTATAGCTATTTGTCACTTAATGCCATGATATAAAATGTGTCTACAATTCCTTATTTTTATAATCAATAACTATAACTATATGATGTATGAACATTTCTATACTTTAGAGGCAAAAGATGGCACGATGTCGAGACTACCACTTGGATTCGCTCGTGTAAATCCGTGGCATCTCGACGATTGACACAATGATATTTTACGATTTTGAATAAGATCCACTTGCGGAATTTCAACAATATTTATCGAATATGATACAAAAAAATACATTCGATAAGAGTGACTTGCCTTTTACTTTGTAGACGGTTCGAAATATTTAGGAATAACGGGATCAGTATCCCGGGGATCAATCCCAAAAGTGCGTGCGAAGACAGCTAGCAAATAGCACAATTCTCCCACACCCGATCCAGGCAAAACAGCAAATAGCAAGAGGATCCGCTACGCGCCGAACAGCGAACAGCAAGAGACAGCCAATGGGGTCGCTCCAATACAGCGGATCCCGCCCGAACAGCAAACAGCGGAATCAGATCCGCTGTGGCAAAACAGCGAAGCAGCGATCAGATCGGAGAGCTGGACTCGAATCTCGATGCGATCGGACGGTTGAAATTCACTCCCGCTCGAATCAGCGTCTTCTTCTTCGTTCTTCTTCTTCGAAGCTGAGAGCGAGGGAGAGTGGCGGCACGAGGCTTCGGCGACGGCGCGACACCACGGCGGGGTTCGCGACGACGTCTGACGGCGGTGCGACTGCGGTGAGAGGCGACTGCGGCGACGGCGAGCTCTGTTTCGTTTCCGAAACAGAGGAGGCGAGAAAGGAGGAGCTGCGGGGTCTTCGACGGTGGGGAAAGGGCGAAGTCGATGATGGTGATGAGGTTGAAGAAGGTCGGAGATGGCGAAATGGATCTCGGAGGTCGAGCGGTGGAGAGGACGGTGGGTTCGGCGGTGGTTTGATGCTGCGGTGGTGGTGATCGAGGGGTTGGCGAGGAATTGGGGACGACGGCAATGGAGATGGAGTGGGTTGACGACGGTGGAGGCGAAGGTGGTGGTGGGTTTTGGTGGGTTCGACGGGGTGAGAGGGGAGGAAGAGAAGAAGATGAGTATGGGTTGTTTTGTTTGTTTGAGTGTATAATGCTGGGTTTGTTTGCTTCGTTTTGTTGGTTTGTTATAATCAGAGGAGAGGGAGAGAGAGAGAGTACGGGAGAGAGATTTTAGGGGGATTATTAATATAATAATAATATAGTAATAAGGAGGGGGTTACGGGATACAATAATGAAGGAATCAATAGCTGATAATTAGGGATAGTGAGATTGTGGTTATGGGGAGTGATTGGGAGAAATCATAGGATTAGTCTGTTAGGGAGAGATTGGGGGGTAGTGTGGGTTAGTGGGTTTGGGTGAGAGATCCGTTAAGAGATGGGTAATGGGCTATGGGTACAAAGTGAGTCGGATCAATTCACAACCCAAAGAAGCAAGACAAACTCTAAAATAAATCCGAATTAAGACATACAAGGAGTGGATTTTTAATGAGCAATTGAAATGAGGAAGAATTGGTAAATAACATTCGACTAAATATTATTTAATACAAAATGAGACAAATGAAATGAGTTTAAATTATAATCGAGATTACAATTGGAAATCAAAAATAAAAATAGGAAAAAATGAAAACGGGAGTTACAATCTAATAAAACACAAAGAAAGCTATCAAGTGGTTCTCCTTCAATCCCCTCAAAAATCAAAGGCCCAGATCTAACCTCACAAAACATATTTTTCCCCCAAAAGTTTCCTCCAAAACTCAAATTCAAATCCCCCACCCAAAACAACTCCTATATTTATTTAAATTTTTTTTCTCTCTCTCTCCCTCCCTCTTCTATTCAAAAAATTAAGAAAATAAAATTTTTAAAAATTTTTAAAAAATAAAAAATTTAAAAACAAAAAAAAATTAAAATTTAAAAGCTTTAAAAATAGTTCCAAAAAATCAAAAAAAATCATATAATATGTTTTTTGCTGGACCCCAAAAGTTTCTCATATAATATGTTTGCTACTTCAGTTAATTTGCTCGACCTCCAAAACTATTTTATATGATCAAATAAGTTGCACCGTTCCGAAGACGTGCCGTAGGCACGTGTCAACGAGCAAACCTAGTATATAAACAAAATCAACAGAATTTATATCAATAATTCATATTGATAGCTAGAATCACGAAAAGAAATAAACTGTCAACACACTGCATAAATCACAATAATCATTAAAAAAACCAAATCAAAAGCAAGACATATGAATCACCACTCACCTTAATCAAAAAAATCTAAGATTACATCTAAATTGTTGACATCCTCTATCAACCCTTTCTTTCAATGCTTTGCCATGGTTCACCATCATCATCATCGTCGTCATCATGATCTTCTATCTCTCTTTCTTTTCTTTCTTTCTTCTCTTTTCTTTTCTTGGTTTTTTGGCGGCCGTACAAAGAAAAGAAGTGAGAGAGGAGAAACCCTAGTTTCTCTTTTGTAGAAGTCCATAAATCCAAATTTAGAATTAAATCCTCAACTATTTAATATTTGCACATAGCCCCAAAATCATTGATATATACAAATCTTTCCAAAAATCATAAATCATTGATATATACAAATCAATCCAAAGATCATAATATTGAATATTCCATAATTACCAAAAATTTGGGGTATTACAAATAGTTACATGTTCGTTAGTTTTTCGTTTTTACTCTGCATGTGCTCTAAGATTATATTCCGGTTGCTCTATTTCTTTTGTACCAGTTTCTCTCACTGCGTTCCCTTTGTAAAGCATCATTATGTATCTCATTTTGGCATAACTTATCTTTGTAGCTTGCATGATTGATAAATTATAGGGGCTTGTATGACATGATACATCTCTAAGAATATGTATCAATACTGCAGAAATATCGTCTCTACTTGAGTAGATTGCAGAAGCAGAATGAAGCTAAAAGTTATAGCAGAAGCTTGCAATCAGAGTTCAGTACAAAGGATTCTCTGGCGAAATTTAGCCTTCAAAACCCTACCACGATTCATCAAAATAATGATCCTGGCAAATATGTCCCCATATCCCATAGCTTTGAAGCTCAGAGTAGAACTCCTGATATTCACAATGATCAAAAGTGCAGTGTGGCCTTGGATGTAAAAGATCGTGTTGAAGCTGTAAAAAGTGATGTTTCTAACACTAGAAAGACGAACTGTACTCCTCCATTAGGCGTTGTTCTCTCATTTAAAGGCACAATGTCCAATGTTGACTACAAATCAGCCGAACCTTCCATATCAAAGAATCAA
This sequence comes from Hemerocallis citrina, assembly GCA_017893485.1. Classification (NCBI taxonomy): domain Eukaryota; kingdom Viridiplantae; phylum Streptophyta; class Magnoliopsida; order Asparagales; family Asphodelaceae; genus Hemerocallis; species Hemerocallis citrina. The sequence goes on from JACEHZ010000354.1 coordinate 400,124, forward strand.
CCTTGGAGTGGAGGAATTTGCATGAAGCAATTCATGCAATACCCGAAACATGACCACAAACCCTACAGTTTGTTGGACGACTACTCATCTCTGCCTTTGACTAGCCAACTACATCAGTCAACCTGTGGTCAATTTCAGAACCCCCCTTCAATTATTTCAATTAATGCTGAGAAGGATAAGACTGGTATAACTCAAATCACACCAGTCTTCGCAAATTATGGAGGTCGCAACAATAAATCTAAAGCTCCAGTGACATGTACAATTGATACTGTTTCAGTTCAAGTCGACTGTGGAGTTATTACTTCTCAAGATTTTGGAGCAAAACACGAAAATAATGGATCAATTAATTGGATATCTCCATCAAGAGAGACAATTACAAAAAGTGGAATTGATTCGATCTCAATACCTGAGGACTTGCCTCTGCGCTCTCTTCAGAATGCTGGTTGCTTTGAGAATGTTGGATTTAACACCATGGAGATTTTTCAGTACAATGATTTAATATCGCCTTCTGAACTTCAAACTAACTGGTATGATAACTTGGAGTTAAATTGGGAGTATTTGTATGACTCAGTTGAGTACCCGATAGTAGATGACTGCCTTTTTGCATGAGATTCATCAAGGTACGTACCTAATTCCTATATAGCACCTTTGTTGAGAGGTTGAAATTTAACAAATCTTCATTGCTGTGTACTTGAATTTATGTAAGGATAATAAATATGCAATGCAATCTTGAAGAATTTAGAAAATCACCTCCTCCAAATGTAAATAATGGAGCTTTATACTTCGATCTTCGTGTCAATTATTTGCTGCATTTACCAGTGCTTTTAGTTGTGTATCATTATTGCAGAACTTTCTAATGAATCTACATAATTTTTTTGCGTTACTTTGTATCTTCAGTAACAGTCCATTCTTTCATATATTCTTATGTCGAAAATTCATGGATGTATTTTTGCAATGACTTATTTCGTAGAAACGGATAAGGGCTGCATGCAATTTTCCGTTGCATTCTTTATTCCTTCCGAAGTAATGCTGTAATCGATTGCTAGCAAGCAAAGAACTCAGAGGTCTAGTTTATGAGGTAACTTGCAAATCAATGGTATATTGAGAATTATCTCAAGTTGAAGTATAAATGACAGCAGAGGCAACACGGACCTGATATGTTCTGTTTTTCTTCGAAACTGTTACAAATTGCAGACATATAATTTCTTTTTGAGTCTTCCTAATATAATTTTGCTACAACCAGTATGTCTCTATCGTTTAACAAAAGTAGTCAATTTCTATACTGCTTCTGGGATTTTCCCTTCTTAACTTGGCCTTTAAGTGAATTTCTCAGTCCAAAGTGAGACTTTATAAGTCATTCAAAGTCCTAATCAATCAGTATATGCCTAAAATACATGGAAAGAAATGCTTGACTATACTTCCTTTTGGTTCAGATATAAAATCAGCAAGGAGCTAATTCTTCTAAATAAGTGATCATGTTCGTTCCCTTCCAATCAACCTAAACATGATGCTTAAGGTTCAAACAGTCAGAACTGAAACCATTAAACCCTCATCTGCAACTCCTCAACACTTGCATATATACCATACCACTCTCCTCCCTTGAACAGGCTTCTCCTCAAATCTACATTCACATCATCATCTTCTACTCCTTCAATACAAATAACTCACATGGTCAGTTACCTCTGAAGCTGAAAACCTCTCAGTCCGGAACCCTGAATCGATTCTACCCTCTGGCCGGAATCTCCGTCGAATACCCTCCATGCTGATTGCAATGACCATGGTGTCGAATTCATTCAGTCTTAAACCGAACCTGACTTGGATTCGTTCCTTCTTGACCCTTCCATCTGCCGGTTCGACAAGCTACTCCCGTGTTCAGATGGGCAAAAGACCCTCTTTTAGCAGTGCAATTCACCATGTTCAACAGAAAAGGCTTTGCACTAGGCATCTCCATCTCTCACTTGATAGCTGATGGAGCCTCGCTGGCTATGTTCCTCAACTGTTGGTCCAATTTTGCTTGCATCAAAAGCTCTGAACTGCAACCCTGGTTCAACTCTGCTTCAAATTTCCCTCCACAAAGCCAGTTAAAGAATCGCCCATTTCCTGAAAAATCACCAGATTGCAATATAAACAGTAATGTACTGATGAAGTGGATTGTCGCATCATCCAATGCAATAGAGAAGCTACGAAAAGACTCCTACGAGCGAATTCGGTCTCCTACTCCTACTCCAACTCGAGTAGAGGCAGTATCAGCACTCGTATGGCGCTGCTGTTAGGAACGTGTCTTGAATATTCGTAGTTCAGATTAGAAGAAGGTAAGATGAAGCACGGAGGTCGAAGCGTCGAAGAGAGTAGAAGGAAAAACAGCAGCAACAAGGTGCTAGCAGAGTGATGGGTCAACCGTCCAATGGTCGGTGGACCGCACCGCCGACCGCACACCCGACCGCAGTTGTACAGGGTTTGGCCAAGAGGAGGATGGTCGACCGGTCTTATTGGACGGTCGACCGCCCGCGGCGTTGTGTATTTTCTAGGCCTCGATTTGTTAGGTCATTTCAGCTCAATCTTCAACTCCAAGTCAGATCGTACAACTCATATTCAGTTACTTCTCCTACATGTTATATCGGACGACTGAGAATCAAGATTAAACTTAGGTCTCTCTCTCTCTCTCTCTCTCTCTCTCTCTCTCTGTATATATATATATATATATATATATATATATATATATATATATATATATATATATATTGTAAACTTCTCAAATAGGTACGAGTAGAGTACTTCATTGATATTTTCTTCATTGCAAAGAGATTGAGGCTTGAGAGAGAGATAGTTCTTAGTGAGTGAGTTTAATTTCTTGTATTGAGTGAATCATTAACTCCTTATAATCTCTTCTAGTTAAATATCAGATCTCCTTATATTTCTCCCTGGATTAAGTAAAAACCAACCGGGATAAATCCTCGTTGTGTTTGTGTTGGATTGGTAGATCTACTTGCTTGCTCAATTGATTCGTTTCATCTACTTCAACTTCCTCATTGCTTTATTTAGTTCCGCTGCGACACCGGATGTTTGTTGACGCCCCAATCCCAATAACTGGTATCAGAGGTTCAGGTTGTCGAGTCCCTTGGTTAAGATGACAGGTCACAGTCTTTTGAATATCAAGTAGTTCAATGGAAAGATCAATTTCAATCTTTGGAAGGTTGACATGTAAGATGTTCTTGTTCAAGAACGTTTGCAGTTAGCCATTAAGAAGAAAAAAAGTCATCTGATACGAAAGAGGATGTTTAGGAAGATATTCGTGAAAGAGCCATAAGTCTGATCTGACTATCATTGGCAGACAAGATCAAGTGCAAATTTCTTGAAGAAACTTATGTGGCAAGTTTGTGGGAAAAACTCATAGCTGACTACTCTGGTTCGTCGTTATTAGATCGGATGCATTGGAAGCGGAAGTTATTCCGTTTGTCACTGAAGGAAGGTACCGATCTCCAAGACCACATCACAGAGTTTAATAAGGTTCTATCTGAATTCAAGGTGATAAACGCAGATGTGTGTGAGGAAGATTTCAACCTGATATATTCACTGCTGGATTTGTACAAGCTTTTGATCACTACCATGCTACATGGTAGATCTGCTAAGGAGAGTATTTCGGTGGATGGTGTAATCAAAGCAATGAAGAAAAATTGACTTAGGAAGGAGACCCATAAATCATCGTCTACTTCAAGTTGTCTAGCAGTGGAAAGTCCTTCAGGGGGAAGACAAAGTGCTATGTAAAAGGATTCGATCCGTTGTCGATATTGCAAGAGGTCAGGGCATATCAAGAAAAACTGTTGGAAGTTGCAGAATCAGAAGAGCGCCGGAGATGGGAATCCTACTGCAAACATGGTTAGCGCTTATGATTCAGGTGATTTGTGTCTTCTTGTTTCAAATTTTTTAGAAGTGGAATATAGTTGGTTCTTGACTCAGGGAGTTCTTCTCATATTTGCTCCGAGAGGAAGTTGTTTTCTACTTATAAGTCTACTACGGGGCATTGTGTGAGAACGGTAACTGGAGAGATTTATGAAGTAGTAGGTGAGGGGACAATTGAGTTGAAGATGTCAGCTCTAAATATATTCACTTTAAGGGATGTTTTGCATATTCCTCTACTTAAACGGAATCTGGTTTCCATGGGAACTCTTGATGCACGGGGTTATAGGTACACAGCTCGAGGTGGAATTCTTTGTATTTTTTAGGATCTTCGTAAGGTGATTAAAGGTATGAGAGTGGTTGTCATGCCAAAACAATCTTTATAAGCTTTGGAGAATCCAAAATACATGCGCAAGTGTTATTACTTCTTTTCCCGTTATTCCCACAAACTCATCTAGTTTGCCGCAACTAGAATCATCGAAGCGAGACTACGACGTTCGAATATCGTCGGGAGGTGGAGAGTGCCTTGATGTAGGTGGAGTTCATGCAGAGGTTGGCAACTCCGCGACAACGCCTACTGAGGTGTGCCCTCCAAGGGATATACTGATCGGTGAAAATGGGTAGAGATTTGTTCAACTAGTAGAAGAAACTATTATTCTAAGCATTTTTACAAGCGGAGTTCATTAGAGTTTGGAGATGAATAATCACATCATGTGATAGCACTTGTATGCAATCCAAGGTGAAGATTGTTGGGAATGTGTCTTGAATACTCGTGGTACAAATTAGAAGAAGGTAAGATGAAGTACGGATGTTGAAGCATTGAAGAGAGTAGAAGGGAGAACAGCAACAGAAAGGTGCTGGCAGAGTGACGGGTCAACCGTCCAAGGGTACGGTCGACCGCACCGCCGACTGCACACCTTATCGCAGTTGTACAGGGTTTGGTCGAGAGGAGAACAGTCGATCGGTCTTGTTGGATGGTCAACCGCCCGCGACGTTGTGTATTTTCTAGGCCTCGATTTGTTAGGTCATTTTAGCCCAATCTTCAATTCTAAGTCAGATCGTACGGCTCCTATTCAGTTACTTCTCCTACAGGTTATATCAGACGACTGGGAATCAAGATTAAACCTAGGGTTCTCTCTATTTTTCTATATATATATTGCACACTCCTCCAATATGAGAGTAGAGTACTTCATTGATATTTTCTCTATTGCAAAGAGATGTTTGAGAGAGAGATGGTTCTTTGTGAGTGAGTTTATTTCCTTGTATTGAGTGAATTATTAACTCTTTGTAATCTCTTCTAGTTGAATATCAGATCTCCATATATTTTTCCCCGAATTAAGCGAAAGCTAACCGGAATAAATCCTCGTTGCGTTTGTATTGGATTGGTGGATCTACTTGCTTGCTCAATAATCCGTTTCATCTACTTCGACTTCCTCATTGCCCTATTTAGTTCCGCCGCGACACCGGATGTTTGTTGACGCCCGACAAAATTTCGCAGATAACATGATGACATCAGTGAACCTTAGAAGGAAAATGGTGTCTTCAAGATTATCTGATAATTCAGTTGGGAATATATCTGTGTGACTACGACTGCAGATAGTAACTAACGTGGGCAAGTTGAAGTAGAGGACAGTATAAGGAATGTGGTGAGAAGGGTCGACGAGGAGTATGTAAGGAGAAGAGAGAGGTTAGGATGTGTTGGGATTGGGACGTTAACAAACGCCCTCTGGTCGCAGCGGAACTAATTAGAGCAATGAGGAAGTCGAAGTAGACGAGGTGAATAAATTAAGCAAGCAAATAGATCCACCAAACTAACACAAACACAACAACAATGACTTATCCCGGTTAGCTTTTGCTTAATCCGGAGGGAAATATAGGGAGATCTGACATTCAACTAGAAGAGATTATAAGGAGTTACTGATTCACTTGACACAAGGAATTAAACTCACCCACCAAGAACTATCTCTCTCTTGAGCCTCTCTTTGCAATGGAGAAAAGAATCTATGAAGAACTCCCTCTCATATTGGAGGAGTTTATAATATATATAGAAGAATAGAGAGAAAACCTAGGTCTAATCTTGATCCTCAGTCATCCGATATAACCTGAAAAGAAGTAACTGAATAGGAGCTGCACGGCTTAACTTGGAGTTGAAGATTGGGCTGAACCGACTTAACAAATCGAAGCCCAAAAACAATTCAGCACCACAGGCGTCGACCGTCCAACAAGACCGATCGACCGTACCACTCTCTGACATTCCCTGTACTACGAGTGGTCAGGGGTGCGGTCGGGGGGTGCGGTCGACTGTCACCAAGACCAGTCGACCGCAACTAGCCTGCACTCTTGCTGCTGCTGTTTCTCCTTCTACTCACTTCGACGCTTCGACCTCCATGCTTCATATTACCTTCTTTTAATCTGAACAACGAGTATACAAGACACAACCCTAATAAACTCTACCTTGGATTGCATACGAGTGCTATCACATGATGTGTTATTCATCTCCAAACTCTAACAAATTCTACTTGCAAAGAAAACTTAGAACAATGGCTTCTTCTTCTAATTGAAATGATCTCTACCCAATCTCACCAAATCCAGTATCGCCCCTCAAAGGCACACCTCCGTAGATGTACTCACGAAGTTTTCAAACTCCGCACGAACTCCACCTACCCGTAGGCTTTCTCCACCTCTCAACGATATTCGAACGTCGTGGTCTCGTCTCGATGAATCTAGTTGCAGCAAACTAGCTAAGCTTGCAGAAATAATGGGAAAAGAACTATCAACCCCTGCACAGGATTTTCGAATTCTCCAAAGCTTGTAGAGATTGTGTTGGCTTGGCCAAACCATTCTTATACCTCTAATCACTTTACGACGACCTTGAAAAATAGACAGAACTCCACCTCGAGTTGTGTACCTGTAGTCCCGTGCATCAAGAGTTTCCAAGGAAATCAGATTCCGTTTCAGTAGAGGAATATGCAAAACATCCCTTAAAGTGAACATGTGTAGACCTGGCATCTTCAACTCAACTGTCCCCTCACCCACTACTTCACAAGTCTCCCCAGTTCTCGTTGTCACACAATGCCCCGTAGTAGACTTATAAGTAGAAAACAACTCCTTCTTGGAGCAAATATGAGAAGAACTCCCTGAGTCAAGAAACCAACTAGAATCCACTTCTAAAGAATTTGAAACAAGAAGACACGAACCACCTGAATCAAAGGCACTAACCACATTAGCGGCTGAACTCCCGTTCTTTGCTCTCTCCTGATTTTGTAATTTTCAACAGTCTTTCTTGATATGCCCTGACCTCTTGCAATATCAGCAACGGATCGAATCCTTTTGCAAAGCACTTTGTCTTTCCCCCGAAGGACCATCCATTACTAGACAACTTGTAGGAATAGACGATGATGATTTATGGGTCTTCTTCCTAGGTTGATTTTCCTTCAATGCTTTGATTACACCATCTACCGAAATACTCTTCTTGGCAGATCTATCGTGTAGCATGGTCGTGATCAAAGGCTCGTACGAATTTGGCAGTGAATATATCAGGTTGAAAGCTTTATCTTCCTCACACACATCTGCGCTAATCGCCTTAAGTTCAGATAATTCCTTATTGAACTCTGTAATGTGGTCTAGGAGATCAGTACCTTCCTTCATAGATAAAAGGAACAACTTCCTCTTCCAATGCATCTGATCTAATAACGACGAACCAGAGTAGTCAGCTATGATTTTTTCCCACAAACTCACCGCGTCAGTTTCTTCAAGAAATCTGCACTTGACCTCGTCCGTCAAGGATAATCGGATTAGACTTATGGCTCTTTCACGAATATCTTCTCAAACGTCATCCTTCATATCAGTTGGCTTTTTCTTCTTCTTAACTGCTGACTGCAACCGTTCTTGAACAAGAACATCATACATGTCAGTCTTCCAACGATTGAAATTGATTTTACCATCAAACTACTTGATCTTCAAAATACTGTGGCCTGTCATCTTAACTAAGGAACTCGGCAACCTGAAGCTCTAATATCAGTTGTTGGGATTGGGGCGTCAACAAATGCCCTCAGTGGAACTAATTAAAGCAATGAGGAAGTCGAAATAGACAAGGCAAATAAATTGAGCAAACAAATAGATCTGCCAAACTAACACAAACACAACAACGATGACTTATCCCGGTTAGCTTTTGCTTAATCCGGGGAGAAATATAGGGAGATCTGATATTCAATTAGAAGAGATTATAAGGAGTTACTGATTCACTTGACACAAGGAATTAAACTCACCCTCCAAGAACTATCTCTCTCTCGAGCCTCTCTTTGCAATGGAGAAAAGAATCTATGAAGTACTCTCTCTCATATTGGAGGAGTTTACAATATATATAGAAGAATAGAGAGAAAACCTAGGTCTAATCTTGATCTTCAGTCGTCCGATATAACCTGAAAAGAAGTAACTGAATAGGAGCCGCACGATCTAACTTGGAGTTGAAGATTGGGCTGAACCGACCTAACAAATCGAAGCCCAAAAACGATTCAGCGCAACAGTCGGTCAACCGTCTAACAAGACCGGTCGACCGTACCACTCTCTGACATTCCCTGTACTACGAGCGGTCGGGGGTACTGCGGTCGACTGTCACCAAGACCGGTCGATCGCAACTAGCCTGCACTTTTGCTGATGTTGTTTCTCCTTCTACTCACTTCGACACTTCGACCTTCGTGTTTCATATTACTTTCTTTTAATCTGAACAACGAGTATACAAAACACAACCCTAACAGAATGGGGGGATGGTGAGAGTGTGGATGTGATTTGGATATATATTTAGCAGTTGGTGTAAGATGGGTTTGTATAGGAGTGACTTTGGGTTGGGGGAGCCAGTGTGGGCGGGATGTGGGATGAGAGATATGAAGGATGTTTCTATATTGACTGATTCTGGGGATGGGGATGGGGTTGAAGGTTGGGTTGTGGCTGGACAAGGCTCGTAATGATGAAGAATTCATCCTGCAGTTTGTTTCATCCTAGGTGTGATGATGCAAGTGCATGCCTTCAATGAACATATTTTAGTTCAAGAAGATCATGGATAAAGCATTTCAATGTTATAAATGTGTTAGGGCACTTGTGGATGACTGATCATGACCATTAGAAGTTGTTGTTGATTCAATAATTTTCTTTACTTTTTTGTATTCTTGTGTTAGCATTTTTGGTGTTTATTTTGGTCTGTAATATTGAGGAGAGAGAAACTCTCCTTCAAAAAAACCCACAACAAGAAAAACCTAGATCTGAGTTTGTGGGGACGGCGGCTAGGTTTCGCCGCCGCCGCCCCATTGCTCCTCTCCCGCCGTCCCTCCCTCCTCTCACTCCATCCCCCGTCCCTCCATCCCCTCTTCTTCCCGTAGCTCTTCAGACCGCGACTCGATGGTGGGTCGTCGAGGTCCTTTTCGCCACCGATGAAGGCACTGGCGAGCTCCTTGGGTGGAGCTCGATCGCGGAGTTCGTGGAGTCACCTCCGCTTTGGCTGCCGCCTCTCCACCGTTCGTACGACGATGGCTCAGAGCCCCCCCCCCCAACCCAATCGCCTAGATGTGAGTTGGGGGCGACGACTAGGGTTCTAACCGCCGCCGCCCCACCCCCCCTCGTCGTGGTGCTCCCCGTCGTCCGCCTCCTATTAGGCGATGGGTGTTCATCGGCGCCACCCCCCGTCGCCGTTGCTACCCCATCGTCGTCCCTCCCCCTCTTCGGCGCCGAAAACGGCCCAATCGTCGCCGCCACCATGTCCACGCCCTTGGTCCCAATCACGGTGATCTGCAGCTTTGATTTGGATTTCGAGGTACTGGTTGAGTGTGCGAAGAAGTCGGGGGTGTGATGATGGGAGATCTGGAGTTTGCGGCTGGAGCTCATGCTCAGTTTTTGTGGGGAGTAATTGCGATGGGAGGGGGCTACTTCACCCGACGATCACAGTCTTCGAGGCAGCACCGCCACTACGCCCTCATCATTGAATCTGACGTCCAACGCCTCCGTCCATTGTAGCGAGAGGATAAGGTGAGGCTTCAGTTTGTTGGGATTTGTTTTGGGTTCTTTCCTTGAGAGAGAGAGTGAGAGAGTGAGTGAGCGAAGATGTTGCTCCTCACTACTTTATGTTGGTGCTTGCCTATGTTTGTGAGAAATCACTAGAGAGAGCTAGAGCGTGAGAAAGTCTTTTTCACGACTCTCTCCTTGACTGCGGTTTTGATTAGGATGAGTGATGTTTGCGGGAGGAGAGGAGAAGGCTGGGTTCGGCGGTTGTCAATACCCGCCTGATGGGAGGAATTTGTTGCAGCACGGCTGTGGGGCTTGGACAGGGTTCGGCGGTTGTTAAAATCCTGCCTGACTAGCATCAGGTGGGTGTGCGCGTGTCATGGAGGTAGTGTACGAAGCTAAATTGACGTACATAAAATTTTGCTACGCCGAGTTTTGTGTTTGGGCCCAAGATGGGGTCCATTACAAAGTTAGTAGAGTATGTTGGTACTCTTCGATAGTGTGTAATGACTATCGGTTGGTCGGTCCACCCTCCAGGGTTGTTGGATGGATCTTTTGTCTGTACGGATCATATTACTTCACATTTTATTTTCTGTCTGTAGTTTGTATGTTTTGTTAATTTCTGATTAATGAAACAGGGTGGCCGCATTTCACCTTTTCCCTAATATTAAAAATAATAAAAAAAAAAAGGAAAAGAAAAGAAAAAAAAAGGAGATACTTCACTTGCATTACCTTATGCTGAAACTTTTTTAATTTACTGGCTAAGTATTTGGCTTTATCCCTTCAGTTAAAAAGAAAAAACGAAATGAATTAAATTAATTATCAAACACAGAGATATGTACTTTTTATTTCTTCATTACCTGATCTCAACTCTCGACTGAAAAAGAAAGACAACATAAATGGTTGGCTGAATTATTTCTTATAAATGTAGGTTTAATCTTCAAACCAAATTTTTTTTTTTTTTGGGATTAATCTTTATACCAATGCTATTGTTTTGGATAAAATTGTCCCAGGGGCTCACTTTTCTGTTTCTCAAACAGCGACAATAAAATCTACAATGCAAGACATGTTTATTTCATTACAAACTAGCTAGTTAGCGCAACTACAATTTAAGAAAAGTATATTTTCTCTTGTTCCCTCTGATAAAGGAAATAAAGGAAACTGAAAGAAAAGTAAAATTTCCGAAGTACTTTTCTAACTTAATTATTTGTGGGAGAACGAGGAAGAGACCACTGAAAGAATTTTTTTATTTTTATTATTATTTTTTTTGGTAATACATGTCCCTTTTCGAAACTATTTGCATAAAGAGAACAGATGCCAAACTATTTATGCTCGGAGACTCGACAACTAGACTCGTCATTTTCAACGACGAGTTTAGTTATTTTATGCTCACTGTTGGGAACGGTGGGTTTTTTTTTGGGAGAAACTTGCTGTTAAGAACAGCGGGTTTAGTTCAAAATTATCAAACAAAACTCGCCGTTGGGAACAACGAGGTTCTTTATACTAGACTCGCTGTTGGGAACAACGAGTTTAGTTCAAAATTGTCAAACACGACTCGCCGTTCTCAACGGCGAGGTTTTTTATACTAGACTTGCTGTTGAGAACGGTGAGAATATATGAAATTTTATAGAGAGCTCACTCTATGTTGGGCTTAGTGAATTTTCGAGAAAAAAAACTCCATAGAAATTTTATTTTGAACTAAACTCGTCGTTCCCAACAACGAGTCTAGTATAAATTTCATCGCCGTTGGGAACAGCAAGTCTTGTTTGAAAATATTGAACTAAACTCACCGTTGAAAACGACGAGTTTCTCACACAAAAAGACTACACTCGCCGTGTCCCAACGGCGAATACAGAATAACTAAACTTGTCGTTGGGAACGGCGAGTCTAGTTGTTGAGTTCCCAAGCGCAAATAGTTTAGCAACTGTCATCTTTCTGCAGATAGTTTTGAAAAATGGCATATATTAATAAAAAAAACTCACCGAAAGGGGTTTTCTTTCTTTCTTTCTTTTTTTCTTTCTTTTATGGCAATCGGCTGTAGCCGCCGACAATGGGGAGAGACCAAAAAAAAGGTAAATTTTACTACCATGTTTCAACAATTTGCAGATAATCATACCCATATTTTTTTTTGCGAATGAATATAACCCGTCTACATGATCGGTGAACTCCGTCAAAATTCGGTATCACGTGCTATCAGGTAACGAATTTTTGGCTGTTTTCTTCCAAATATACACTTTGCTACTTTTAAGTGTTTAAAAAAGCTTATTTAACTTGATTAAAATGTGCTTTTTCCATAGTTAAATTTGCAAAAAAGAAATGTAGAAAGGGAAGAGAAGTTGATGAGGTATTTGGAGAGGTTTATTTTAATAATTAAATATAAGTAAAAGATAAACAGTAAGAAAGAAAGAGAGAGATGGATTATTTAGAAAAAAACGAAGGGGGTATAACGATCATTCTCAGCTAAGATTGACGCGGTTAAGACATAGGTAGTGAACCACAACAACATTAGGTATAGTATACACATCCGCACAAAAAAAAGATATGGGTATGATTATCTACAAATTGGTGAAACCTTGGTACAGTTTAATGAAATTTACTCTCTCAAATGTATGATGGGCCCTTAGCCATATTGGGACATTTAGCCCATTGATAATAATAGTCTTAATTAGCACAATAATTAAATAATTGCAAATTATAACAATAACAACAATAAAGTCTTTTTCTCAACTAGTTGGGGTCGGCTACATGAATCCCGGTTTTTCATTCTGCTCGATTTAGCGCAATACATTTTGTAAGGCCACAAACTATCATATATTTTGTCACTGTTTCCACGCAAGTAAATTTAGGTCTTCCCCAACTCCTAACTCTACCATCAATACTTATCAAATCTTTTTTTTTCTAGTGGGGGCACTACTAGGTTTACGTGTGACATGTCTAAACCACCTGAGATAATTCTCCCTTAATTTATCTTGGATATGAGCTACCTTTACTATGTCTAGTATATGCTCATTTCTAATTCTATCCTTTTTGGTTTTACCACACATCCATTTTAGTATCCTCATCTCCACTATACTCATTTTTTGACATGTTGTTTCTCTGTTGCAAAACACTCTGTTCCATAAATCATTGTTGGTCTAACAACTGTCTTATAAAATTTTTTCTTCAACTTTAATGGTATACGTTTGTCACACAAAACACCACTAGCGCTTATCTACTTAAGCCACCATGATTGGATCCTATGTATAACATCTTCACAAATCTGCCCATTTCTTTATATAATCGACCCTAAATATCGAAAACGATATCTCTTTACCATCTAGTTTCACTACTTTCTCATTTGTGTTCCGAATATCACTAAAATTACTCTCAATATACTATGTTTTAGTTCTTATTCTAAAGCCTCTAGTTTTCAAGGTTTATCTCCATAATTCTAATTTAGCACTGATTCATGCGCTTGTCTCGTCCACTAAGACGATATCATCGGTAAAAAAAATTCACCAAGGCATCTCATCTTGTATCCCTTTGGACAATTCATCCATAACCAAAGCAAAGAGCCGAACATTAGTGTAAACCTACTAACATAGGGAATTCACTACTCTTTAATGTGGTTGTTATAATTGTGGTCATTGGTCCTTCATACATATTCTTAATCACCTCAATATACCAAATGGTCACTTTTTTGTTATTTAACACCCACCATACTATGGATTTTTTCCCAAAAGACCCACTTTTTGAAAGTATTCACCAAACCGACCCACTTTCGAAACTAATTACCAAAACGACCCACTCGCTATCTCAGATAGCAAGTTTGGTCAAAACCCTATCGCTATCTCAGATAGCGAGTGTATGTTGATGTGTTATAACTTGAATAAAAACACCAAGTTTAGACTCGCTATCTGAGATAGCGAGTTTAGTGAAAACATCATCGTTATCTGAGATAGCGAGTGTATGCGGAGTTGTTTCTCCACCACTTGAAGAAAAAACTTGAAGAAAAACACCTAGTTAAGACTCGCTATCTCATATAGCAAATGTGTTTGTATCACACTCACTAACTGAGATAGCGAGTGTCGATTAGGGAGGTTTTTAAAGACTCGTTGTTTCACTCACTCTCTCACTTCTCTTTTTCCATTCTCCTCTTCACGTATCTCTCTATTTACTCACTCCCCCAACTCTTAAACCCTAGCTTCCATATTTGTGTTCTCACCCACAAAGCCTCTCGAAATCGCAAGGAATTCTCTTCATCCCCTCACATTTCTCTCTCATCCCACTCTCAAAATTCTAAACCCATCATCCAAGATCCCTAATTAAGTTGAATTAGCGATAGTATAAAGAAGATTGGTTAGGAAGTCCTTCTCTAGGCCGTCTTCTCTGCACTCATAATTTCTCAATCTTTCCGATCATTGATTTGAATGTATGATTTGTATAACCTTTTATCGCGTACACTTGGGTTGATTAGATAATGACTCTCATTTTTGTATAAATATGTATATGTATGGATTACGATATTCCTATTTGGATTTATTTTGGTGAAGAAATTATTCGTGATGCAAAACTAGGTTGTTGTTATAGTATTGTTGATCCTAAATAATTTGGGCACCTCGTACAATTACAATGACAGAACTAGTCAAGAAAATTTATGAGGTTACTAATTGGGCTAGAGATCAATGGAATATTAAAATTTTAGCTCGATATGCAGCGAGAAAATATGAAGGGCAATATTTTATGACTGTACTCGTAACAATGACAACGCTCTAAAGTCCATGACTGTTAGGAAGTTGACCCAAATTATAGTTGGTGTGCATTGGAATTATATATTCAGCAAATCCAAATTATTAGTACCCAGCCACATGCTAATCCTAGTTCAAGCTTTGTACGAGAAGTACTGACACATGGAATGAGTTGTACCCTAGTTCAAACATCACATGTAATCCCACCGTCCCCACAAGAACACACAATCACAAATACAACAAGCCCGCATCCTACAGAATTTGAGTTGCCACATCAATCTAGTTTGGTTCAAGATTATGTTCAAAATAACAATGTCTTTGGAATATTTGAAAATACTACCATTAACAATGAATTATTAGATGATGATGAAGAAGAGGAAGAAACCGACGATGAAGTTGATGAGAGGCTAGAAAATGAGGACGATGTGGAAGAAGATGAATATGTAAATGTTAATATAAATGATAGGAATGATAATGACATGAACGTTAATGATGCCTTTCCATAATGTTAATGTTCATGTTACTGAGGAGATGTCACAAAAGTGCGAGAGCAAATCAGTTTCCACAAGAGTCGTCCGGTTTATCGAACGTAAACGAATTGTACATTGGGCAAGAGTTCCAAACTAAAGAATCAATCTAGCATGCAGCGAAGCTATACTCCATCAAGAAACATCGAAAATTAATCACATTGAATGCTACACCGACCCTATATACTGTGAAAATTTAAATTGGCACATAGGAAACGTACCCTTAAGGAGATGGTGCAAATCCCACCAGTCGTAAGTGAGGGCATTTACTCGTGGAGATTACATGGAATTGTTCCAAAGGGTGGGACAAATTTCGTGATGAAAAAAATTGTAGAACCACGTACATGTTTGAATCTCACACTGAATCAAGATCCCGCAACAACTCATGGATACGTGGAAGCATTGGCAAAGTGGCATGCCTCCAAAAGTACATTCCTTTGATTGTTCGTCCCACACATCTTTTGAACGATGTTGCCCTTGCAAGGTCAAGAACTTTGGGTCGAGAGGACCGGGACCCACTAGTGGAACATAAGATGATGATGAAGGGCTCGACTCATTTTGCGAATAAGACGACCCGACTCATTTGGCAAAGAAGACAGATCCGGCTCGACCTACACAACAAATAACAAAAAACATCAATTTAACAATATACTATTTTATTAAAACAAAATCAAATTAATCGAATAAAGACAAACATCTTACATTTGGGCGGCTTCGTCCACCACCACGACCACTACTTGGGGGTCCTCCATAACAAGTTCGTGCCTGTAACACCCCGCAAAATTGAGTAATAACAACTTTGCTCTCGTGTGTTACGCACGTGTATTTTGTAACGTTACGAGTAATATTTGTAACGTATTTTTTATATAAATGTCATATTTTGATTATTTATATGTTTTCAGTTTTCTCAAAACTCATTTCAATCCTATCTTTAGCCAACTCAAACATTTATTTTAATTCTTGTGTTTTACGTACATTGCACGTGTTTTCAATACACGTGTCAATTACGTATATTTTCCGTTATGTGAAATATCCGTAACATTATTAAATATACATGTTTTGTATTTTTTCTGCTTTTCATTCTCTCAAATTAATTTTTAATATTTAGCACGTGCATCGTACGTAAATTTTTATGTGCATTTTTACTTATAAAATTTTCTAAGATGACAAGCACATTTTTATTCTCATTTTATTTGTCATAAATTGTATTATTTATTTTCTATGTAAAAACCCATGGGCCTAAGCAGTGGCAGAGCTAGAGATATCAAAATGGGGGTCCCAAATTTTTTTCCGGCATCGACATGATTGTTACCAAAAATTCCTTACATTATTTTTGTTTTGAAAAATTAAAGTAAATGGATCAAAGTAAAATTATAATCAAAGTAAATATTTGAATTCATGTTCTTAGTATCATGTATTTTTGACACTTGTACAGTTATACTCTAAATTTGGCAAGAGTAATGCTAATCAATAATCATACGACACTATTTACACTGTTATAATACTAGAGGCTTGCTAAGAGATACGACCCAAATGAATAGATATACTTGTAACTTGTGTACACACTGACTTTTTATTCAAAATTTTATCTAAGGATCATACAAATCAAATAATAAGCATTACTGTTAATTTTTAGCCCAAAGCTTATCACACTATTTGAGCCTTTAAGGAGTGAATTTGGTTTGGGGGTCCCAAATTTTTTTTAAATGGGGGGCAAATAAAAATTATGATCTATATAAGGGGGTTTTACAAAATTTTTGGAGTCCCAATTGTCCCCCCTAGGCCCTTCCTCCCTCCGCCCCTGGGCCTAAAGTCCATCTTAAAGCTCATTAGAAAATTTATTCATTAGAAAATTATTTAAAAGAAAAGCCCATTAGTTAATCTATATATATTTTTAATAAACATTTTTTATCCTACACTTGTCATGAAACAACATGTACAATCAAATAAATTACAACTAACTAAATGAGAAGTGTGCACATGTTAAAAATCCAAGAGTTGGCCAATTCATGAAGGAAGAAGAAGAGTTGGGAGTTTGTGGTAGTAATGGTGAGTGGGCAATTAGTAAAGGGGGGTTATTTAGGTTATGAATTTGAACACTTAATTTGAGTAGTAGAAGAGTCTTCTTAAACCCTATACCACCCCTTTTCTTCATGAAATCTTATACCAAAAATCAAAAGAAATAAAAGATAAGAAAGAGAAGAAAAGAAAGAAAAGAAAAGAAGAAAAAGAGAGTTATTTGAGTTCTTGCTTTGAGGAAGGAATGCTTGCTAGGAGAAGAAGGAGTTCCATTCTTGGAGCTAGGAGCCATCTACTAGGAGTTCATTTTCTTTCTTCAAATAAGGTGTGTGATTTTTTAAACTTTCTAAAATTTAGTATCATGCATGTGTAGGAAAAATGATATTTAAAATTGATTATACATATGAGTAGTGGTTAAATTGTGATGATGATATTTACAATGAAAATGCATGCTAATTGAAAGATTGTCATGTAGATAAGTTGAAATGATGTTGTTTGGGTGCATAGTAATACATTATATGAATTGGATATAAATTTGTACACGAAGTTACTAATTCATGCAAAGAAAAGTTACTGTTTTGAATTTTGTTTGCACATCAGAAAATCGTATTTAATAAAATAGTTGGAATCCAAAACTAAAACTTTTTTTTTGGAACATCTTGTATGTGTCAGGAACATCTCTTTACAATTTCATAAGATTTGGAGATCGTTTACTATTTTAATAAAATCTAAACTCAGAACTGGTTAGTAGACTGGTTGCTAGAAATCTGTACACATTTCGGTTTTTGATCAATTCAGCATTGTAAATGAAATAATTTGAGAAAAGTCAGAACTAAGAAATTGTATGTCACGCCCCCTTCTCAAGATACGGAATACGAGTACGTAACATAGTCCCAACGAATGATGTAAATACCATCCATAAGCTGTACCAGACTAACTCAATAATATGCAACAACAAATACAACCACGCAGAAAGAAATAATCACATGAATCAAGATAACTTCAATAATAATGAAATAATCCAATAATAATAATATCTAACACAAGAAAATCCAACATCTGGGAAAACAAACTCTTGGAACATAAGCCCAAAATAAAGTACAAGTCATATCAATGTTCAAAACAATAAACTAGCAAGAAAGTAAATTAAGTAACGAAGACCAGCTCCATCTTGAGAATCGTTGCTCACCAATTTCTTCTGGTATAGCTCTTTCAGTACCTGTAAATGCTTGATCTAAAAAGAAAGAAAAGAGTGCCCTTAGAGCAAGTCGTGGGTAGCAAGTAGAGGAAAACAAAGGATAAAGGAAACATGATATATCAAAGGAAAGGGACATGATCAAAGTCAAATAGCACAGCAAAGAGCAGGAAATAGTATCAAAGGTCTATGTTTAATCAGTCATATACAGGATCAAGCATGAGATGATAAATGCAAGTTATCAATCATTTTATTAGCCGATCTAGTGCACGTACTACTACATCCCATACTACAGATTCGGCGCAAACACACAGTGTACACTTTAGACTGATGGTAAATTTACGGTTCGTGTACTCGGCCCAGTAAATCAGTATTTAATGTTCAGTGTCAGTGTTTATCAGGTAGGGTTTTATGGCCATACAGTACAGGTTAGTACAGTAGGGCCTGACCGAGTACAGTCTCCGATTGTTCACTACCAAGTCATCCCATATTACCCCAGCTTGTTATTATTTTATTTCATCCTATGTGAGCATGCAAGAAAGTGTAAATGTTGTATGATACTAAGTGTGACTAATTCTATACGTTGCAGACAAAGCATGAAGTAAATAAGTCAATTACATACAATTTACAAAATCAGGACAGCATGACCTTGCTATACAAAAACATGGAATACTGTCACTACAAAGTAGCAAATCTGGATCCATCGAAAGTTCTAGAAACTAGACTTCCACACGGTTCCATAGAATATATATAAGGCAAATAAAAGATACAGAAACTAGGGCGAAAGCTCTATTCTATTCAGATTTTATGTTCAGTCAGCATGATGTAATTTGTGTTCACCTATTTGTTTCGAGTCAGAAAGCTCAGCAAATAAATCTATAAAAATTCTGGGGCATTCCTACACATGTCCAGGTTTAGCCTAATTTATTTAAAATTTTTATTTTACTGTTAGCATGGTTAAAGATATTAAAGAACAGTAAGATACGCATGCATTTGTGAACCTGAAAGTTCTAACACAGCTGTACTAAAATGATGATATCTATCAAACCACACATCGGAATCCAAATCCACAAAAAAAGGTAGTAAACTAGACATCAGAGGCTAAATTTCATGTTTAGAAATTTATTTCAAAATATGACAGCAACATAGGTGAAAATTTGATTCAAAATGGAATACACAGCAGCCCAGAAATTATCCTGACATGAACAGGCACTATTTAAATCATATGATCATATTTTTCATGCAAATTGATAATCAAAGTGTCAATAGATGTTTAATATGCAAATTTCAGTTCTTAGATGTAATATCACAGGCTTGGTAGTCAATCAAATCCTGTCTAACAGTTACAGTTTATCAAACAAGTCTATAGCATGGATCTTGTTAATTTCATGTAATTGTGCATATGCAAGATACAACATGGACTAGGTTTTAGATCAGAGATAGCGGCACGAAGTTAAGAATATGTCGAGTTAGCTCGTGTAAACCCTCGATAGACTTAACAGAATTGTCAAATACAGCATGATAACGAAAGAGACTGGATCTACTTGTAGAGATCAAATAAACTTGAACAAAACAATATATTAGTTCAAGGAGAGACTTGCCTGTTAATTAGTAGACTCGAATAGTATAGAATAATGGGATCGAAATTCCGGGCGAAGATCCACAAGATCACGAGCGAAACACGTACAAAACACCAAACGAAGAACTCTAAACAGCAAACAACAACAACACACGCACACACAGCGGATCCAACAGCAAGAGCAACTCACGTACACACCGAATTGGCCAAAACAGCACACAGCAACCCAGATCCCGTGTGCCAAAACTGCAAACAGCGGATTCGGCCAATAGAAGCTCGTTTCCTACCTTCGATAGAGAGAGAGAAGGAGAGAACGGAACTCTGACGATGCTTGGTGGCTGACGGCGGATGCGATGCTAGGAGGGGACGACGGTGATGATGTTGCGGTCAGGAAGCGACGGCAACGGCGAGAGCAACGGCGACGCAAGGTGAACTCTGTTTTCTGCTCGAAAACAGGGGAACGATGTTGAGGAGGGCTCGAGGTTAACGGCGACAACTGTGATGCTAGAAGGGGACTCCGGTGGGTGAAGGGAGTGCACGGCGAAGGATCACGGTGGCAATGGCGAGGATGAGGGTGTTTGGCGATGGATCAATGGGTGCTCGAAGATGGGTTAGGGCGGTGGACGATGACGACGAGGAAGATGATCGGAGGGTGACAAGGTGAAGGAGACGATGATGAGGGGATGGTGTTGATGGTGGTGGTCAGAGGTGACAAGGGTTGTGGCAAGGGGAGAGGGCGATGGGTTTTGGTTCGGTCTGGGGTAAAACAATGAGAGAGGAGTCGGGGAGAGAGAAAGCGGCGGAGAGAGAGAGAATAATATTTAGGGTTTAATTAATAGGGTATTTATAGGAGATCAAGATTTTGGATTTTGGGTTGTGGTTTAGTGGGTTTCGGGTATCGGTTTTGGCCCAAAAAAGAGACGAACAAGCATAAAACAAAGAGATGAACATAAAGCGGAACAAATCAAACTCAAAATAGGAAGAGCGAAATTTTGCGATGAATCAAGAATAGAAAAATTTCAACCAAAAGAGCACTGAACAAACAAGAGAAAATAAAGAGCCCAAGAAAAAGCAAGATATAATATAAATAAAAGAATCCAGATACAATAATCAAGGAAAGAAATAAAAATACAATATAATCCAAAATAGGAGGGTAAACTAGCTCTAGGTGGTATTATTTATTCATGTTCAAACTTAAGAATAAGGAACTAAGTGAAGATGTAGTAAACTTGGGCAAACGTGAGTGGAGGACCTTTATATAGTCGGGCGGTGGATTCCGGGACTATAGACCCAGTCGGGCAGTGGATTCCGGGACTGTGGTTGCTTGCGATGGAGACGAGCCTTAATTAAATTCGGGATTATGATTGATCGGGCGGTGAATTCCAAGATCATGATTAGTCGGGCGGATAGTAGGCCGTACTCCAATGTATATGCGTATACCGGGGCTAGAGGAACACTTGCAGGATGTTCGCACGATGAGAATTCTGTATAGTCAGGCGGTGGATCTCAGGGACTGGAATCCGTACTCGTGGAATGTCTAAACATTGTTTTATTACTAGGTAGTTATCATGGCGAGGGATAAAACCCTTTAATGTGGAGTACGTAGGTGCTTGCCCTCGGACCTATGTAGTATGGGATGCATAAAATCCGAATAAGTATGCATTAGTGTCATTGTAGTATAACATCTGTATTAGACATTAAGTCATATCATACACTGATATGTTTAGGATAGTCACTCTTTATACTTTTATATGCATTCAAGTTTGTATTTGTTAAAGTAAGAGATTTCGTTATAATACAATATAGAGAGGATCGCTGTTTATAATATTGCGTCGATTGTAAGCAACTGACATGCCCATAGATTTTCAGTGCAGGGCTTGATTGGATTGGCAAGGACGCAATGTTTCCCCTATTCCCGACAATAAGTATTTTTCGTATATTTTCTATAATTTGATTTTTATAAATTTATTTTATACTAAATTCTGTGAGGATCTTTTATTAAAGTATTTTCTAAACAAAAATTTTATTATTATCGAATAATGGTGTGTTTTGATCTTTCTTCATATTTCTTATTGATCGGATATTTATATTTGAATCTAAATCAAATATATTATTATTATTGGATCATTTTTATTATCGTTATTTTTATTATTAGTATTGTTATTGATATTAATATTTTTGTTACTATTATTATTGTAATTATTAGTATATTATTCTTATTATTATTATTATTTTTGTAAAGCCCGAACATACTCTACCTATATGTATCTTATTATTTGATTCAATGTATATTTATATGTATATTTTATAAACTCTATAGCCTACTTTCTTATTGGATTTAAACTCGAAACCCAAGATCCATTCCTATTGAATTTTAACCTATCTCCTTATTGGATCCTACCCAAAACCCAATATCTTAATTAATCCTATAAATACTAACCTATACTACCCAAACCCTAATCACTACCCTAACCCTAGCACCTTCCACTGTGCAGCCACCAAAACCCCCAACCCTTCTGTAACCCCTGTTTTTTTCATTTTTGTGTATTTTTGGAGTGTATTTTTCGTTTTTGTGTATTTTCTCCCTTGTATTCTTTCTGAACCATATATTGGAGTTGTTTTCAATATATATTCGTTTTATTTCATTTTGGAGCTCTCTGTGTTGATTGGTTGTCTTTTCGATTTCGTTCTTCATTATTTTGTTCTTTATTTCATTTGGTTCTTGTCTTCTTTATTTTTATTTCTGGGTGCTTGTGGTGGTGATTGGTGGTATCCTTTTCCCAGTCCTATTTTTGATCCCTAATAGTATTACCAAAGCCAAATTAAATTCCCAATCCTATTTGATATCCTATACAATTTGTATCCTATTTGAAACCCATTAATTCAAATCCTACTACTACTCCTAATTACCCACAACCCAATTACCCATTAACCATAATCCCCTCATATATATACATCTCTAATCCCCCTCTCCCTAAACCCTAATTCTAACCCTAACCCTAGCTCCCTCAACCCGGCCTCCCTCTCTCCCTCTCGCCGCTTGCGCCGCACACACCCCGACCCGATCAGCCCAGGTCGACACCCCCTCCAGCCTGTGTGCACACCCCGACAGCCCCCTACCCCCTTCGGCCTGCATCCAAACCCCACACCCGACCCTTTCCTTGCCGACCACCCTTCACACCATCATCCAACCCTCTTGCACCTCCTCGCACCACCACATTTAATCCCTAGTCTCTCTCGTGGTGTTCTCTTGTGGTCTCAAGCCACTATTATCATCTCTCTTTTGGAATTTTTGTTCGTGTGGAGATTTTCGCTCAAGTTCGCTTCGATTCATTAGTTCGTGGATTTTCGTTCGTGGGTTTTGCTCGTTACTCTTGGTTTTCGTTGTTCTTCATCTTCGGTTAAGGCAAGTAACTTGTACTCCAATTCATTTGTTTGATACAAGTCAAAAATACCACCTATAGTGTAGTTGGGTCTAGAGACGACTTTTGTTTGTGTTATGTTTGATAGATTTTGTCTCTATTGTGAAAATTTGTCCATAGATGACTCACGACACAATTTGGACATGAATTAACTTAGGTTTTATCCGTTCTTGAATTTGACCATGTATGTAAGATTTTTGTGAGAATTCGTGATTTGGTTGAGACCCGTGTGATATATTTGGTGTGGACTTGCTGGATACCCTAATTCATGATGTTTGGACACTTGGTAGACTCGATTTCATATTTGGTTGTGTTTTGAACAAGTTTGTATGATATATGTTGAGTTGTCGTTAAAGAGAAAAATCTGTATTTTGTCACTAATCTGTTTTGTTTGCTGTTTTGGACTATCTTAAAGTCAGTATCTTAATTTTGGTATAAAACATGAGTTTTAGAGAATTTCGTCTATTTTCAAACCCCTGTGACCTTGTTCGATTTCGTTTTCGTATGAGTGAGTTATGACTGTTTTACTACAGAGGTGTAGATCGTTTCCAAATTTTGTTTTTCGATAATTTTGATGACTAAATGATTTTGTTACTGATGCTACATATATTATTTTGATCCAAAACTTTGGTCAGTGTTTCTATATCTAATTAGGGATTATCCAGAATTTTGGTGCATTTTATTGATGAGTTTTATATGTTGTTTCATGCTCGTATATGAAAACTATACTTGCTGTATTTTACTCGTTGTTCTGTAAAGAATCGTATTTTCACCCTGATTCCTTCTACTTTATGAAAAATGTTTGTGAAATATTAAAGTTAGTATATTTTATCTATTTTCATGTCCCTTTAGCGGAATTGGATTTCTTTTTACTAGTTGCGAGATATCATAGTTTTCGTACAGCAGTGTTGGGAATTCCAGATTTGCCAAACTATCATTTATTGATGTTTTCACATTTTTTATGAATAATCTAATTACTGGAAAATTTCGAAACTTTATATTTAGATACTGGACATATAGAGGAATACCCTAGATTTTTCGTGGATTTATTTAATGTGGTTTCATGCTGTTTTCCTGTTCTTGAATTTATTTTCCAGATTTCTGGCTGAACCTATTTTCGGTATTCAAATCAGTTTTGAGCTATGTTTTAGTGAATTAATATATGACTTATTTATATTCGCTGGATTTGTGTGGAAGTCTATTTTCCAGATCCTTTTACGGATCTAGATTTTCATTCTTGTAACACTGGGAATTACTGTTTTACTACAGTATGGTCTTGCTGTCCTGAACTTGAGATTTGTCTATTTTATTCTTTTAGGAGATATCTTGCACTCGTACATGTTTAGCTTGCAACTTGCACTTGTTACATGATCATGCTATGTTATTCTTGATATATTTTGCACATAGACAAGCTTGTTTAACAATAATAATAAATAACCAAGCCGGAGTTTAAGGGACAGATCTAATAGTGGATACTTCAGAAACGTGTACTCGGAAGGGGATCCACTGATCCTACGTGATTACTTGAGACATGATACTTGACACGTGATTACTTGATACTTGCACGCAACACATGATACTTGCCACTTGCACAACTTGACACGTGATTACATGATACATGATACTTGGAGCTTGGAGCTCGATTACTTGACTTGTCCCCGAGTATACTGCTCTCTATGGTACATTATAAAATCTAAAGCGAAACTGTTTGCTGTAGCAACCATGTAAGGTGGGCTGCATGAAGTGCTACCTAGATAGTAATCACTACAAGACTTGATACATGCTACTTGAACATGATACTTGAATATGATACTTGAACATGATACATGCTTACTTGATACTTGACTACATGATACATGAGACTTGATACATGATTACTTGATTACTTGACTCTTGATGCATGTTTACACGATACTTGATACTTGACACTTGATTCATGCCATTTACACTTGTTCACTTTTGCCATGCTAGTTGTTTATTTTGACATCGTACTTATACCATGTTGCTAGTTAGTTTTCCCATGTGCTTGTATCCTACATTATAAGTGGCCCGTAACTTGCAATTAAAGGATACTTATTTTTTTCTTTTCCTCTTTCCTGCATTCGTTGAATTGCAGATTTTGAGAACAGGTTCCAGATGGTATCGGAGACATGAAGTATTAGTGCTGCTTTTCATTAATATTATTTCTTGTAGCTTGCTTGAATAATATTGTATTTTGAGTCTTGAATTTATTCTTATATTTGAGCGATTTGACCCA
The DNA here is from genome assembly GCA_017893485.1 of Hemerocallis citrina. Lineage (NCBI taxonomy): Eukaryota > Viridiplantae > Streptophyta > Magnoliopsida > Asparagales > Asphodelaceae > Hemerocallis > Hemerocallis citrina. The sequence goes on from JACEHZ010000354.1 coordinate 425,741, forward strand.
AGATATTTATTTTATTCAGATCATGACTATTTGAGATTTATATATTTGGTTTCAAGTATTCTTGTTGGTATTTTGGCTCATTTGTGCATGTGGTTGATTCTTTGGCTTCCGACTTTGATGATTCTTGTAAATGTTGTAAAGATTTCTTAAACAGCTTATGGATGATGAAAATCATTCGCTGGGCTTTTGTTTCGTATCCGTATTCCGTATTTTTTTTGGGAAGCGGGGCATGACACCTTCACTGTTCAAACCCCATCCCTGTTCACCTTTCTTCCTCCTCGCTCACCCCCGACCCTTCTTCCCCTCGTCGCACCGAAGTGCCTTCCAACCTCCATCGACCTCCGAGCCCCTCGTCGCACCGAAGTGCCCTCCAACCTCCATCGACCTCCGAGCCCCTCGTCGCGCCTCCCACTCGAGCGCGTCCCGTCAGAAACCATCCGCCCCCCTGCTGCGTCATCTTCCCGCCCGAGCACTGCCTGTGAACCCATCACTCCTCATCGCCCTGAACACCACCATCCATCGTCACCCTCGTCGTCCCTCCTCATCAGCCACCTTTCCAGCCATCGCAGCACCACATCATCGTCCCATCCTCTCCCTCCTCCTCTGTTTTACTTCCAAAACAGAGCGTCTACCGCCCGCCGCTTGCCGTGCTAGTCCACCCAAGCGCCGCCCCGTCAACCTTGCTGCCGTCTCCAGTCGCTACCAGTGTCGCCCACTGCACACGATGACTGCCCCCTGCCGTCGAGCCGCTGTCCCTCCGTCGAAGCTGGAGCCCTGCCATCGCCTACTTTTGTTGTTGTTGTAGGGTATGTTGGCTGTTTGCTATTTTGTGGGTTTGGGATCCGTGTTTGCTGTTGTGGTTGCTGTCTCTTTTGCTGTGTGCTTTAGTTCTCTTGAAGCACGTAGTTTGCACGTAGTTTCGTTAGTTCGTGGGTTCGTTGCTTCGGGATCCTTATCCTGTTATTCTTGGTATTCGTTTTCACCGTCTATAAGGCAAGTACTGTCCCCTTAAATTGAACATCGTATCAAATTCAAGTTTTATCGAAATTCTAGCAAGTAGATCTTATTCGTTATCGTATCATTGTATTGATTATCCTTCGTTGGGTCTATTGAGGGTTTACACGAGCTAACCCCAATTTACTTGACATCGTGCCACTTTTGACTCCAAAGATTGAATCTTTCATGTGTGCATATAGAATTGGTAATAGGGTTGTTCATATAATTGTCACACAAATAAATTATTGTAGAGAGAATTGCTAGGTTGTATGTGGTTGATCGATTGATGTTTGTTGATGATAAATTGATGTATGCGTGTATTCTAATTTTATTCATCATGTTACTGCACCCATCATATTTATTATGAAGTTTACCGACTATTTGAAGTAGATATCATCATGTTTAATTAATTTATTTCATGAAAATTATCCAAAAACCTGTATGTTGCTTGTTGGCTGTATTTTGTTTATTATTTTCGACCCAGTAAATGATCTAAAAATAAATTACTTTTTAAATAAGAGTTGTAGCCTTATCTTTCTAGTTTCCATAATATCTTGAATTTATGAATTCCGAGTTGTGTAGCAAAAGTTATGCTCGTTTTACTATAGCCATGTCTTTAATTCCAAATTTTCAGATTCTTATATCTTTCATGTTTAAACAGTAAAAAAGCTGATCAAATGTTAAAATTTTACTCTGACAATTTCTAGATTGTTGCTTAACATGTTTAGGAGTCTTAGAAAATATTTTTAATGAATTTATTATCGAGTTTTCACTGATTCTAAAATTATAATAACTTGATGTTGAATTTCTGCCTGAACATATAATCTGCAAAGAATGTTGTGTTTGACATAGCTACTGTTGTCGGATTTTGAACTTTAAACATGCATTGGAATCGTGTGGAAGCCTAGTTTCTAGAATTTCTGACGGATTCAGTTTTCTATTTCTAAAACAGCGGAAAACTGTATTTTGTATAGACTACTCTTGCTGTCCAGAATTTCACTTTTCAATTTTTAATAGTTTAATTAATCCTATATCCTTGTATTGCATGAATCGAAGTGTGTATATTGCATTACATGATCCTAATGTCCTATTATCATCATTCGAATTGTCCTATTTAAGTTATTGTCCTATTGTTCCCTATTGTCACTATTGTCCATCTAATGTATCATATTTACATATTGTATTGTATTGTTGCATTAATAAAATTGTTAACAAGCCAGGGTTTAAAGGTTGACCTAAGTAGTGGACAATATAGAGACTGTACTCGGAAGGGAGCTCGTGGTTTCCCTACAATTACTGAATGACTGAATGACTGAATAACTGGATGACTGCATATTGTTCCATGGACATTGATACTGAATGACTAAATGACTGAATAACTGAATACTGAAAAAAATCGTTTACATCGTTCCTGAGTACATGAACTATAAAATTCACCACTAGGTCTAAACGTAACTTGTTTGTATGTAGCAACCATGTGGTAAATAAATGGGACGCATGAAGTGCTACATTAGTTATGATTACAATGATTAATAGACATAAGGATTGACACATCATCATCATTGCATATTGTTCATCTTTGTTTCTATTGATATCGAATATTGTCTAAGTGTTATTGTTATTGATAATTGATATTGTTACCGAATATTGAATCATTGTTACACCATTGCATCGATTATCATGATATTGATTATTACTATTGTCCCTTGGTATCGATTCCTATTGATTCATTGAATTCGTTGTTATATCGTTATTCCATTGTTCCATACTTTCTCTACTTGCTGTCCATGACTTATTCTAAGGACAAATTTTTTCTTCTTTTTAGATGAAGTGTTTATAGGTGTTGAAGGAGAATTATCTGCTGGGATTGGAGAACAAAGCTTCTGAAGTTTAATGCTTTTAATTGCTTATTGTTTTATCAAACTTAATGTATTGAGACTTATTATCTATTTGTGATTGGATTATTATTGTATTGGGCTTATGTCTCGGATTTTATTATTTGTTTCCAGATGTTGGTTTATTATATTTGGATATTTCATATTGCTTCATTCCAAGTATTATTGTTCATGAGATTATTATTATTGCCAGCGCAATTGTTCCGTATTGATTATATTGTTGAGTTGATCGAATAAACAGCTTATGGGTGACGTTAGTCATTCGCTGGGCTAATGTCAAGTGCTCGTATTCCGTATTTTTGGGAAACGAATCATGACACGTAAAGACGGATGATGATAAATATTATATTTAAGCTGCTGATATTAGAGTTATATTTCTTGTTGTATTTTATTCCGCTGTATAACTCTGTAATAAACATTGTTGTGTAATAAAAGAAAAGTTTTAATTTTCTTGTAAAATTATATGAATTGAAGTAAAAGATCCTGTTGCACTACGAATTACATGTAAATGAAATTTGGGTTTTACAAGTGGTATCAGAGTCGACTTCAGTAAGTAGTACAAAATTACAAGGACGACACATTAGGGTGAAAATTAGAAGTGTGAGTCCAGTTTATAGATATTTAAATGTAAGGTGATTTACATTTATGTTGCTCTATACACTGATGTCTTCTTCTCCTTTTCCCTCTTAGATGGCAGGAGTCATGGATGATGACGTTATGGAATTTGCATTCATGATACTCTCCTCATATATATTGATGTGATATTGTATGCGAGCATATTTTTCCTTGGTATCAGAGTGGCACAGCAGAAGTGTGGTTGGTTTGAACCTACATTCTTGATGCCTTACACGTGGACACACTTCCCTCTTAAAAAAATTCGTGGATTTTCATTGGAATAATTTTTCATCCTTTTTTTTTTAAAAAAAAAAGGGAAAAAAAAGATTATTTTCTTATACTATTACTTCACTTTGATATTTATTATTTCATCTACAACCCTTAATATTGATCTTTTAAGTTTGAATTACTCGTTTGATGTTTCATCCTCCTTATTTTTGTGCTTTACACTACTTATTAAATTTCTGCTATTTCTTTTAAGTATTAAGTTTTGAATTATTACTAAATTATTATTCAGACTATCATTTTCCTTGTTACTATTTCTATTAGATTTTTTAATTTCAATTTTGTATGTTAAAGAATATTTTGATTTCACGATACTATATTTTCCCATTATTTTAAGATTGTAGTGTTTTAAATATGACATATTTCTACACATTATAAATCCTCTTCCTACTATTTTGTGATATAGCTAATATTCGATATTTAAAATCTATCATTTTATTTGAATATTTTATCATTGTAATTTTCTACTCTTACTATCTCAACCTTTACTTCTATTTTCATATCACCGATTTCAAAACGTAACATCATACTTTATTAAACACGCAATATCCAAGTACATATAGAAGATTATATCTTCCTATCTCCCGTTTTGGTGCAACCTGTTGTCGAGAGGGTAAATCTGCAACTAGACATCAACAGAGGCAAACTGCAAATGGATGTCGGGGAGGCAAGGTCTGCAACTGAATATCCAGAAGGCAAACAGCAATCAGATATCATAGAGGCAATTCTGCAATTTGACAAGCCTACAATTGGACACCAACGAGGCGAACCCATAACAAAAATGGATTATTCTACTTTATTAACCCTCACTTTTGTTTATTTTTAAATCGTATAAATAATTATTGTATTTACTTTAAAAATTATTTTATGATATTAACTTGTATACAGAATTATTTTATATTGTCTATACTTTTAACTAAATTTCATGCTCATACATTTTTCAAACTTTTTCTCTTGAATTGCTAGTTCAATTTTATCGCGTAATATTAGTCCAGTTTGTGATTTTAATCATTCTCCCAGTTATTACTTTGATAAATTTTGATTACTAAGTCTATTAATAAATTATTCATTGACTATGTTTCTATTTATTCTTCCCAATTGCGATGTTTTCTAAATTATTTAACAATTAATGACTTAATTTATATTTTTCCTTTTCATCTAATACTTTACCTAATGTTATTTTTATGAAAATTTCTCTTAATATATCCTATCTTTTATTGTCACATTTATTTTCTTATGCTATTTTTCTAGTTTTCTTGCTCCGTTCTTATAAATTTTTGATACTCATAGTTTTCTTATATAAGTTTATCTTGTTACATATTTTTATTCTTCATTTATTTTCTTAATATTTGTAGTTTTCTATATAAAAAAATGATATTTTTCCTTGGCGTGCACAAAATACAACTTTCACCTTAGTAAGTTCAGAGGACAGAACTGTTCTATGGGGGGAGAGTATAACACCCCGCAAAATTGAGTAATAACAATTTTATTTTCGTCTGTTACGCACGTGTATTTTGTACAGTTACGAGTAATATTTATAACTTATTTTTATATAAATGTCATATTCTGATTATTTATATATTTTCCGTTTCTCAAAACTCATTTTAATCCTATCTTTAGCCAACTCAAATATTTATTTTAATCCTTGTGTTTTTACGTACATTGCACGTGTTCTCAATACACGTGTTGATGACGTATATTTTTCATTACGTGAAATATCCGTAACATTATTAAATATACATGTTTTGTATTTTGACTACTTTTCGTCCTCTCAAATTGATTTTTAATATTTAGCCATGCATCACACGTAAATTTTTATGTGCATTTTTACTTATAAAATTTTCTAAGATGACAAACACATTTTTATTCTCATTTAATTTGTCACATATTGTATTATTTATTTTCTAATTAAAAATTCATGGGCCTAAAGTCCATCTTAAAGCTCATTAGAAAATTTATTCATTAGAAAATTAATTAAAAGAAAAGCCCATTAGTTAATCTATATTTTTAATAAACATTTTTTATCCTACAATTGTCATGTAACAACATGCACAATCAAATAAATAATAACTAACTAAATGAGAAGTGTGCACATATGGAAAATCCAAGAGTTGGTCAATTCATGAAGAAAGAAGAAGAGTTGGGAGTTTGTGGTAGTAATGGTGAGTGGGCAATTAGTGAAGGGAGTTATTTAGGTTATGAATTTGAACACTTAATTTGAGTAGTAGAAGAGTCTTCTTAAACCCTATAAATACCATCATTTTTCTTCATGAAATCTTACACAAAAAATCAGAAGAAATAAAAGATAAGAAAGATAAGAAAAGAAAGAGAGGAAAAGAAAGAAAAGAAAAGAAGAAAAGAAGAAAAAGAGAGTTATTTGAGTTCTTGCTCGGAGGAAGGAAGACTTGCTAGGAGAAGATGGGAGTTTCATTCTTGGAGCTAGGAGCCGTCTACAGAGTTCATTTTCTTTCTTCAAATAAGGTGGGTGACTTTTTGAACTTTCTAAAATTTAGTATCATGCATGTGTAGGAAAATTGATATTTAAAATTGACTATACATATGAGTAGTAGTTAAATTGTGATGATGATATTTACAATGAAAATGCATGCTAATTGAAAGATTGTCATGTAGATAAGTTGAAATAATGTTGTTTGGGTGCATAGTAATACATTATATGAATTGGATATAAATTTGTACACGAAGTTACTAATTCATGCAAAGAAAAATTACTGTTTTGAATTTTGTTTGCACATCAGAAAATCGTATTTAATAAAATAGTTGGAATCCAGAACTAAAACTTTTTTTTTGGAACATCTTGTATTTGTCAGGAACATCCCTTTACAATTTCAGAAGATTTGAAAGCCATTTACTATTTTAATAAAATCTAAACTCAGAACTGGTTAGTAGTTGACTGGTTGTTGGAAATCTGTACACGGTTCGGTTTTTGATCAATTCAGCATTGTAAATGGAATAATTTGAGAAAAGTCGGAACTAAGAAATTGTAGTAGACTCGTTAACCTTTCTAAAAAGTCTAAGAAATCAAATTTTTACAAAGAATTGAATTTATAATGATTTTTTCAAAACTGTACAATTGACAGTATTTCAGTATTTCGACCTTGCTGTATATTTTGAAGAATTCAGGGTTATAAATACAGTATTTTGAGAAAACTTATAACTAAGAAATTGTAGTAGACTTGTAAACCTTTATTTTGATATAAAGAACACAAAGTTTCGTGAAGTATATAATTTTCTATGATTTTTACAAATAGCATGAAATGCAGTTTCTGACTTTGAATTTACTGTTTTTCAAATGATAATTAAACGAGGTGATTGAAAATATATTCTCGCTGTTTTAAGTTATATTTTGGGAAAATAAATATCATATCCATGCTTAGATGAGATGTGAACTCAAGAAATATATATATATATATATATATATATATATATATATATATATATATATATATATATATATATATATATATATATATATATATATATGGTTAATGATGTTAGGAATTGGTTTAAAATAAATCAAATGAAAAATGATGATATGAGTTTTTAATGATGAATTTTAAGAGATTATGTTTTAATCTTAATTAATTGTATTGAGAAGGATTTGATAAATATGAAAAGTTTATTGTGAAAATGAATAGGTTGAGATTGTACTTATTGATGAATAAATAAGAATGAATGAAAGAATTTGAATGAATTATGAATACATGAACATGAGTTATAAGGGTATGAGTACCCCAAGTCGTTAAACATGGAAATATGTTGATTCTAGAGGCTTAGTGTTACCCAGGTACTGGAAAAAGTAATGGAAATGAATAATTGATTTTTGAAAAGTGGCCAATATGGGCTGTCGTTCTCGGTATTTTTTTGTAAGACCGGTAGGAGGGTAAACTAGCTCTAGGTGGTATTATTTATTCATGTTCGAACTTAAGAATTAGGTACTAAGTGAAGATGTAGTAAACTTGGGCAAACGTGAATGAAGTGTAGGATAATGGCTCGATTCTGGTTCAGATTGTTTTGGAGTATCTGCAGCAAATGAAAGTTACAGTATCAGTCGACTGATAGAAGGATCAGGCGACTGTCCAGAGAGTTTTCGAAGGCTAAAGATACAAGCAGCAGCAGAGGATCAGACGACTGATCGGTCGACTGCCAGAAGGATTGCCAGTCGACTGGTAAGTCGACCAGTCGACTGTCGACGGGATTTTGAACTAGATCAGGCCCAATTCGAAAAGGCCCAATAGTTTCCCTATAAATACACTTGTTAGGGTTTTGTAATCGGTGACGAAAATAAGAGATCCCTAATTCGGTTTTGCAGCCGTCATTATTTGTAAGGGTTTGTTTTCGCCCATTGGTGATAATTTGAAGAAGAAGAAACCCCAACCGCCCCGTGGATGTAGGCATGAATTTTGCCGAACCACATTAAATCTGTGTGTCCTTGTGATTGGTTTGCTTTTTGTGTTTTCTCGCTGGTTCTCTCTTTGTATTCCGCATTGGTTTGTTTGGTTAATTAGTTTGTACCGCGCACAACAAGTGGTATCAGAGCTGTTGGTTCGACCTAGAGGGAGATGGCGGGTGATGCAGATGCAACCAAGGATGTTGTGGGATCAAGTTCGTCAAGAACAACGATTCACAACGCAAAATTTGAAGTTGAAAAATTTGATGGGACAAACAATTTCGGGATGTGGCAATGTGAGGTTTTGGATGTTCTTGTTCAACAAGAACAAGATGTTGCTTTGGAAGTTGAAAAAACTAAGGATATGTCCGAAGCAGATTGGAAGAAGTTGAATCGAGTTGCGTGTGGGACTATTCGGCTCTTTATTGAGAAGGCTCAGAAGTACGATTTGATGAGGGATACCATTGCTGCGGTGTTGTGGAAGAAACTCGAAGACAAATACATGAGGAAAAGTTTGGAGAATCGGTTGTATTTGAAGAAGAGACTTTTTCGCTTCACCTATACGGTAGGTATGTCTATGAATGCTCATGTTGAATCATTTAATAAATTATTGGCTGATTTGTTAAATTTGGATGAGCAAATTAAGGATGAGGATAAAGCCCTAATTCTGTTGAATTCATTACCTGAAAGTTATGATCATTTAGCAACTACTTTATTATATGGAAAAGATACTGTGAAATATGAAGATGTTGCAAATGCTTTGTTGAATAATGAAACTAGGAGAAGGGATAAGATGGTTGATAGAGAAACTTCTGAAGCGTTGATTGTAAGGGGCAGGACTGAGACCAGATCTGAGTCCAAATCTGGGAAAAAGGGAAACAAATCTCGTTCCAAATCGAGAGGAGTTTCGAAGGACAGGAAAATACCGGCCAAAGATGAATGTGCTTTCTGTCATGAAAGGGGGCATTGGAAAAAGGATTGTCCAAAGCTACGAAATAAGGAAAATTCGACTGCAAATGTGACTGTTGATAATTTAGAAAGTGGCGAGGATTTTTCTTTTGCACTTGCTTCTAGTCCCTCACTTTATCAAGAAGTATGGTTTCTTGATACAGCAGCCTCCTATCATATGTCCTGGAAAAAGGAGTGGTTTACTTCTTTGGAGTATATGGATGGTGGTGTAGTTTTGATGGGAAATGATGCACCTTGTAAGAAGGTAGGAATCGGGAAGATTGAATTGCTAATGCACGATGGTCTTATTAGGGAGCTTTCAGATGTGTGGTATGTTCCAGATTTGAAAAAGAATCTGATTTCACTAGGTGCTTTGGAGGCCAGTGGATTGAAATTTGCTAGTGAAGGTGGCATTCTGAAGGTGACTAGCGGATCCCTCGTGGTGATGAAAGGGCAAAGAAAGAGGAACTTGTTTTTCTTGCAGGGAAAAACATATTTGGGTCAGGCTGCCAGTGTAACTGAGAAGCCTAAACAGGTTGTTCCCGACTCTACCAGGTTGTGGCATATGCGACTCGGGCATGCAGGAGAAAAGGCCTTGCAGGGGCTTGTGAAGCAAGGGTTGCTTAAAGATGCTAAAGGGTGCAAGTTGGAATTTTGTGAACATTGTGTTTTGGGTAAGCAAACTAGGGTGAAATTTGGTATAGCTGTACATCAGACAAAGGGTATCCTCGATTATGTGCACACAGATGTTTGGGGCCCTACTCAGACACCTTCTATGAGTGGTAGACACTGGTTTGTTACTTTTGTTGATGATTACTCCAGACGAGTTTGGGTATATACCATGAAGCACAAAGATGAAGTTTTGACATTGTTCACAAGTTGGAAGAAGAAAGTTGAAAATCAGACTGGTAGGAAGATTAAGGTTCTGAGGTCAGATAATGGAGGGGAATATAAGAATGATCCATTTCTGAAATTGTGTGAAGATGAAGGGATCCAGAGGCACTTCACAGTTAGGAAGACTCCACAGCAAAATGGGGTTGCAGAAAGGATGAATAGAACCTTATTGGAGAAGGTAAGATGTATGTTAGCACAGTCTGGATTGAAGAAGACATTTTGGGCAGAAGCTGTTATATATGCAAGCCACATCGTCAACCGTTTACCATCAGCAGCACTTGAAGGCAAGACGCCTATTGAGGTATGGAGTGGTAAACCTGCATCTGATTATAGTTTTTTGCATATATTTGGTTGTCCTGCTTATTTTCATGTAACTGAAACTAAACTTGACGCAAGAGCCAAGAAGGCTATATTTGTTGGTTTTAGTACTGGTGTCAAAGGTTACAGGTTGTGGTGTCCAGAACAGAAGAAGTTAGTAATCAGCAGAGATGTGACTTTTGATGAGACCAGCATGATCAGCTCGGGACAGTCGACTGGTGGTATAGGACAGTCGACTGGTGAGCAGCAGAAGAGTGGGACAGTTCTTCAACAGGTGAGTAGAAGAAGTTCGGGACAGTCGACTGATGAACAGGAGCAGTCGACTGGTGGTCCAGAACAGCAGAATTGTGGGAGCTCGGGACAGTCGACTGGTGGCAATAACCAGTCGACTGGTAGGAGAGTTTTCCAACAGGTGGAGTTAGAAAATTTGTCAGTTGAAAATCCTGTTCCTGTCCAAGATGAAGATGATGTGGTTGATACTGAGAATGATGAAGAAGTTCCTATCCAGCAGGAAGAATCAATTGCAGTAAGAAGGCAAAGAAGAGATATCAAACGACAGTCTCGTTTCACAGATACAGTTGCATTTGCTCTTCCCATTGTGGATGATGAAGTTCCCTCCAACTTCAAAGAAGCCACTAGAAGTTCAGAAAATGCAGATTGGAAAGTTGCTATGGATGAAGAGATGAACTCTCTTCATAAGAATAAGACTTGGGATCTAGTGCAACTACCAAAGGGGAAGAAAGCAATTGGTTGCAAGTGGGTGTATACGAAGAAAGAAGGTCCAAAAGGCAGTGTTCGATTCAAGGCAAGACTAGTTGCAAAGGGGTATGCTCAACAGGAAGGAATTGACTATAATGAAGTGTTCTCTCCAGTTGTGAAGCATCCTTCTATTCGGATTTTGTTGGCATTGGTAGCACAGTTTGACCTTGAGTTGACACAAATGGATGTGAAGACTGCGTTCTTACATGGGGAGCTAGATGAAGAAATTTATATGTTACAGCCAGATGGGTTCAAGACAGCTGGGAAGGAAAATTGTGTTTGCAGGTTGAAGAAGTCTCTCTATGGGTTGAAGCAATCTCCAAGGCGGTGGTATTTGAGGTTTGATCAGTTTATGAAGGTGCAGAGATATTCCAGAAGTGAGTTTGATCATTGTGTTTACTTCAGGAAGTTGCAGGATGGCTCTTTCATATATCTGTTATTATATGTGGATGACATGTTGATTGCCTCTAAGAATGCTAAGGAGATTCAAAATTTGAAGAATCAGTTGAGTTCTGAATTCGAGATGAAGGATCTTGGTGAAGCCAAGAAGATACTTGGGATGGAGATAGCTAGATACAGGGCGAAGGGCATAGTGAGTTTGACACAGAAGCAATATCTTTTGAAGGTGCTGAAACGGTTTGGTATAGATGAGAAGACTAAACCAGTAAGTACACCCTTAGCCAGTCATTTCAGAATTAGTGCTTCTCAGTCTCCAAGTACAGATGAAGAGAGACAGTATATGGCAAATGTACCTTACACTAGTGTGGTTGGCAGTCTGATGTATGCCATGGTTTGTACTCGACCAGACATCTCTCAGGCGGTGAGTATGGTTAGTCGATATATGCATGATCCAGGCAAAGAGCATTGGCAAGCAGCTAAATGGATTCTAAGGTACATAAGTGGCACCACAGATGTGGGTTTGAAATTTGAAAGGGATGACAATATTAGCAGGTTATTGGTTGGATATGTTGATTCAGACTATGCAGGTGATCTAGATAAGAGGCGGTCTACTACAGGCTATTTGTTTACTATGGCTAGGGCACCTATAAGTTGGAGGTCAAATTTGCAGTCCACTGTAGCGTTGTCTACTACTGAGGCTGAATACATGGCAGTTGCTGAGGCCATGAAGGAAGCCATTTGGATACATGGACTTTTGAAGAGCTTGGGAATTCATCGGGAGAAGGTGGAGGTACACTGTGACAGTCAGAGTGCTATTCATTTAGCGAAGAACCAAGTTCATCATTCGAGGACCAAACATATTGATGTCCGTTATCATTTTGTGCGTGATTTGATAAAGGATGGTGATATTCATTTGGTGAAGATTGGGACAGCTGATAATCCTGCTGATATGTTAACCAAAGTTGTTGGAGCAGCCAAGTTCAAGCATTGCATGAACCTGGCTAATATTTTGCATGTTTGATGATTTGGAATGGGGGGTTGGAATAGTGCTTCGCTATTTGTTCGCCTAGTATGTGATATCATACTAAGGTGGAGTTTGGATTTGTTGTTACATTTGATGATGAGCATTTGGAGTATTTGTGGAGATTGCTTGGGCTACTTGGAAGATCTTGCCAAGGTGGAGATTGTTGGATACTTGGTGGAAGATCTCGCCAAGGTGGAGATTGTAGGATAATGGCTCGATTCTGGTTCAGATTGTTTTGGAGTATCTGCAGCAAATGAAAGTTACAGTATCAGTCGACTGATAGAAGGATCAGGCGACTGTCCAGAGAGTTTTCGAAGGCTAAAGATACAAGCAGCAGCAGAGGATCAGACGACTGATCGGTCGACTGCCAGAAGGATTGCCAGTCGACTGGTAAGTCGACCAGTCGACTGTCGACGGGATTTTGAACTAGATCAGGCCCAATTCGAAAAGGCCCAATAGTTTCCCTATAAATACACTTGTTAGGGTTTTGTAATCGGTGACGAAAATAAGAGATCCCTAATTCGGTTTTGCAGCCGTCATTATTTGTAAGGGTTTGTTTTCGCCCATTGGTGATAATTTGAAGAAGAAGAAACCCCAACCGCCCCGTGGATGTAGGCATGAATTTTGCCGAACCACATTAAATCTGTGTGTCCTTGTGATTGGTTTGCTTTTTGTGTTTTCTCGCTGGTTCTCTCTTTGTATTCCGCATTGGTTTGTTTGGTTAATTAGTTTGTATCGCGCACAACATGGAGGGCCTTTATATAGTCGGGCGGTTGATTCCGGGACTATCGACCCAGTTGAGTGGTGGATTCTAGGATTGTGGTTGCTTGCGATGGAGGCGAGCCTTAATTAAATCCGGGATTATGATTGATCGGATGGTGGATTCCGGGATCATGATTAGTCGGGCGGATAGTAGGCCGTACTCCAGTGTATATGCGTATACCGGGGCTAGAGGGACACTTGCAGGATGTTCGCACGACGAGGATTCTGTATAGTCGGGTGGTGGATCTCCGGACTAGAATCTGTACTCGTGGAATATCTAAACTTTGTTTAATTACTGGGTAGTTATCATGGCGAGGGATAAAATCCTTTAATGCGGAGTACGTAGGTGCTTGCCCTCGGACCTATGTAGTATGGGATGCATAGAATCCGAACAAGTATGCATTAGTGTCATTGTAGTATAACATCTGCATTAGGCATTAAGTCATATCATACATTGACATGTTTAGGATAGTCACTCTTTACACTTTTATATGCATTCAAGTTTGTATTTGTTAAAGTAAAATATTTCGTTATAATACAGCATAGTGAGGATCATTGTTTAGAATATTGCGTCGGTCGTAAGCAACAGGCGTGCCCACAGATTTTCAGTGCATGGCTTGATTGGATTGGCAAGAATGGAACGACGGTGGATGATAAAGATTATATTTAAGCTGCTGATATTAAATTTGTATTTCTTGTTGTATTTTATTCCGTTGTGTAGCTATGTAATACACATTGTTGTGTAATAAAAGAAAAGTTTTAATTTCCTTGTAAAATTGTACGAATTGAAGTAAAAGATTCCGTTGTACTACGAATTACATGTAAATGGAATTCGGGGTGTTACAGTGCCCCCCCTCCCCGCGCGGCCTCGGTTACTTGGGGGTGTCTACTACTCTCTCATTCTTCATAAATATTCCGCATTCGTGCCATATCTAATAGCGATGAGAATCCGATAATTTTATATGTATTTCGGTATAGTAGAATTGCATATTCTAAAAACAAACAATTAAACACCAATAATATACACACACCATAAGTGGATAATTCAATAATAATATGAACAAATATTTAATAATCATATTCATATCAAAAGCTGTCAACATGCTAGTTCAAAGTTAAAATTATATGTTGATAATCCTATTTATTTCAAAATTAAATTATATCTCAAAGTACAATTTCACTTTTAACTAACTATACAAAAAAAAATTCCAAATTTACTATTAACTAATCATCCCACAGATCATGAGCTCTCAACATTCCGTTCAATTTAACACACAATCAAAATTAACTCAAAACTTTAACACTAATATAACAATTCCTTATCAACAATTTAACACCAATAAGGCCTACACATATAATTTACCAATGAATAATTGAAAGAAGAATGAAGAACTCATTATGAACAACTTAAACATATAATTTATCAACATTGCGTTCTAAATTTCTCAACCCCAATCAACAATTCGGACTACACTAATCATCACACAAATCACCATTTCTCAACATTACGTTCTAACAAACATACAATCAAAATTAACCAAAAATAAAATTGCAAAGGTATGAAGAAAAACCGTACGATAGATGGGTGCTTTAGGAGGTAGAGAATGAGTATGAGATGAAAGCACCTGCTTCCGCCGCAGTTCTCTTTACCATTCCCGAAAATAAACTTAATTGGGGATCTTGGATGATGAGTTTAAGGTTTTAAGAGTGGGAGTAGAGAGGGTTGTAAGTGATGAAGTGGATCTCAATAGACTTTGAACGGATTTTGTTGGTAAAATAATGAATTTGGTGTTAGGGTTTTGGCCTCAAATACTCATAGGCACTGAGTACTTGAAGTTGGAGAAGAGGAGGAGGAGACAAAGAAGCAAGAGAAGACAAGCAGCAAGTAGAAGAATGCAACATGCAAAGTTGCGGTCGACCGACCTGGGGGTGCGGTCGACCGACCTATCCTGCTGAGAGTTCTTCGAGTGTACAGGTCCAAAAGAGGAGGGGACGATCAACCGATCTTGGGGGTGCAGTCGACCGGTCGAGTCTCGGGTTTGGTTCTACAGGTTGCGGTCGACCGACCTTGGGGGTGCGGTCGACCGACCTCGCGGGCTGATTATTTTTGGGCTTACGAGTTTAAAGACCCAATTGCTAGATTTGTGTTTATCTTTTAGTGTTTACCAGGGGGCTATATATATGGCCGTAAACTCTAGGGTTAGAATCAATTTGTGTAATCAAGAGGTGAGCCATTATCATTGTTCAACTTCAAGAGGGGATTGTACTAAGTGTTTCAAAGGTGAGAGAGAGAGATTGAGAGTTGTAATCTCTTTATAATCTTTGTATTTCTTGGGGAATAAGAAGTATTGGTTATCTCTGCATATTGATTATGTTCTCATGAGATCTTGCATATTTTGTGGTGGCTTGTTCTTGGTTCATCTAAGTCTTTGGAGTTTCTATTGCTTGTGGTGTGTTTCCGCTATTAGCACTACGATTGGTGGGGTAGATTCTTTAACAAGTGGTATCAGAGCTTGGTTGGTTCGAGATGGCCGATAACAAGATGAAGATCGAGAGATTTGATGAGAGTGACTTCACGATGTGGAAGATTCAGAAATAGCGTATCTTCGTCAGAAAGATCTTGATGGTCCGTTGTTTGATGAGAAGCCGGTAGGTGCAGACAAGGATGCGAAGGTCTTGGCGGATTGTATTCGTTTGGATCAGAAGGCGCTGGGGCAGATTCAGTTGGGGCTGAGTAGGAAGGCGTTATTTCATATCTCAAAGGCAAACACCACAAATGAGGTTATGGAGATTCTCACGGATATGTATGAGAAACCGTCAACATCTAATCAAATTCTTCATCTGAAGAAATTGGTTAATATGAAGTTGAGGGAAGGGGGTTCAGTAGTAGAGCATGTGAACAATAGCTGTATGGTTTACAACCAGAAGGAAGCTGTAGGTTTGAAGTTTTCAGAGAGGGGGCGGTCATTGTTACTTCTATCTACTTTACCTGATAGTTATGCTACGGTGGAACAGACTATTACAGGTACTATGACTGATTCGACGACTCTACAGGATGTGGTGAGTAGCATTCTGAACGAGGAGGTGAGAAGGGTGAGAAACGGGGGATGTCCATCATCATCTTCTAGAGATTCTGCAATGTACGTTGAAAAGAGACGTGGGGGATCTAAGAGTAGTCGAAGAAGAAAAGATCAGAGTAGTTCATCTAAGAGTGGGTCTGATGATAGCGATGGGGGATATGGGCCTGAGTGTTGGTATTGTCACAAGAAGGGTCACATGATGTGCAGTTGCAAGGCTTATATGAAGAAGAAGAAGGAGAAACCGATGAAAGATACCCCAAAGGAAGCTCAAGTGGGGCTTGTTGAAGATTTATGTTTATCAGCTCGGGAGGAGTTGGGCACTCAAGATTGATGTATTGATTCAGGAGCTTCTTTTTATTGCACTCCGAGGAGAGAGGTATTTGATGACTACGAGGAGGGTTCTTTTGGAGATGTGATCGTGGGGAATGATCACCGGTGTCCTGTACGTGGGGTTGGTACTGTTCGCGTGAACACCATTGATGATCACAGTGTTGTCTTGCAGGAGACAAGACATGTTCTAGACTTGAAGGAAAATCTTATCTCGATTGGAAGGCTAGACAATGAGGGGTTGTCTACTACAGTTAGCAGTGGGGAGTGGTGATAGCAGTAGATTCAAGGGTGATTGCAAAAGGAAAACGTGAGGGAACACTGTATTTGCTTAGAGACGTGAGGGGCATTTCTCCTGTAGTTGACTCTCAGCCGGAGTCGAGAAGTAGGTTGTGTGGGGTGCAACCAAGTTCTTTCAGTTGTGGAGGGGAGGTTACTAAATTAGTGGGAGCTACTGGCCATGGAAGTAATCCTAGAGGGCAAGACGTTGCTGCAGTGAGGGTACTTTGCGATATGGCAGTTGAAGCTTCAAGTTGCTCATGTGTGATAGAGAGGACTGGTATCGATATGTGGGGTGATGTCGATGAGGGCAACCGAAATGAGACTATAGGGGTTGAACAGTCTGCGGATATTGCGGAGGTGTTGTCCACGGAGACTTCTACTGTAGAGGGTGCATTAAAAGGCTTTGAACCATGTCCGGTGTTGATAGTGATTTTGCGAGTTGGGAAGTCTCATAACACGGAATCCGACCCGGGAGATTGTTTCTCCAGTATTCGTGTTCTATGCGATTGGTGGAGCACATCCTTCATGAGGCGATGAGGGGTGGTTGGTGCACTCCATCAGGTGGACTGGCGGAGGTACTCTTCATGAGAGTGGGGAGTACCTGGGTCTTCCATGAAAGTGGAAAATTGTCAGAGATAATGCGACGTAAGGATTGCAATAACTTTGAAGCGTGGTGTATTTGTTCCAAGTGGGAGATTGTTAGGGTTTTGGCCTCAAATACACATAGGCACTGAGTACTTGAAGTTGGAGAAAAAGAGGAGAAGACAAAGATGCAAGAGAATACAAGTAGTGGGTAGAAGAATGCAGCTTCGAGAGTTGCGGTCGACCGATCTGGGGGTGCGGTTGACCGACTTAGTCTTCTCGGAGTTCTTCGAGTGTACAGGTCCAACAGAGGAGGGGACGGTCGAACAACCTTAGGGGTGCAGTCGACCGTTCGGGTCTTGGGTTTGGTTCTACACGTTGCGGTCGACCGATCTTGTGGGTGCGGTCGACCGACTTCGGCGGCTGATTGTTTTGGGCTTACGAGTTTCAAGGCCCAATTGCTAGATTTGTGTCTATCTTTTAGGGTTTACTTTGGGGCTATATATATGGCCGTAAACTCTAGGGTTAGAATCAATTTGTGTAATCAAGAGGTGAGCCGTTATCATTGTTCAACTTCAAGTGGGGATTGTGTCGAGTGTTTCAAAGGTGAGAGAGAGAGATTGAGAGTTGTAATTTTTTTGTAATCTTTGTATTTCTTGGGGAATAAGAAGTATTGGTTATCTCTGCATATTGTTTGTGTTCTTGTGAGATCTTGCATATATTGTGGTGGCTTGTTCTTGGTTCATCTAAGTCTTGGGAGTTTCTATTGCTTGTGGTCTGTTTCCGCTATTAGCACTACGAGTGGTGGGGTAGATTCTTCAACATTTGGGAGGCTAGGGTTTTGGGTTTCTTTCGGAGTTGGGAGAGATAATGGAAAGAGAGAAGTGAGAGAGAAAACGAAACAACGAGTCTTTAAAAACCTCCCCAATTGACACTTTCTATCTTAGTTAGCAATTGTGGTACAAACACAGTTGTTATCTGAGATAACGAGTCTTAACTTGGTGTTTTTCTTCATGTTTTTTCTCCAAGTGGTGGAGAAACAATTCAATATACACTCGCTATCACAGATAGCGATGATGTTTTCACCAAACTCGCTATCTAAGATAGCGAGCTCGGTATTTTTCTTCAAGTTAAAACACCTCGACATACATTTGCTTTCTCAGATAGTGACGTTGTTTTGACCAAACTCGCTATCTGAGCGAGTAGATCGTTTTGGTAATTAGTTTCGAATGTGGGTCAATTTGATAAATACTTTCAAAAGGTAGGTCATTTTGAAATTTTTTTTCCACACTTGTCTCTACAGACTTTATCATATACATTTTTATAATTATAAACACGATATGCAGATATTTTTTAATCTTCATGTTTTTTTTTATAAGTATCCTTAGTATATAAATTACTTTCATTGTTAACTTTCCAGACGTAAATCCAAACTGATTATGAGACATTATTATTTATAGTCCATGTCTATGTTTGATCATTATTTTTAAAAATTTTATCGTATGACATATTAATTTAATCTTTCAGTTTTTTTTTTGAAAAATTGCAAATTGCAATTAAAAAAACAAAGATAGAAAAGAAAAAAGAAAGAAGCAGAAGTTGTATAAATTACACATACACCTTCAAAGGTAGAGCGCATGATGGAAGCATCATCAATTAACAAACACAAGACACAAAACAACAACAAACAAGGTCCAACTACCCTTCTCATAAAAAAAAAACAAACAAGGTCAAATGTTTTTGCTGTCAACCATTCTCGTTAACCAAACTAAACCCCCCACCCCCAAAATCCAACTAACCCCCAAAAAACAAATCCAATTTTAACCCATCTTCCCTTCTTCCCCAACTTCCAACCCAATGCAATCCAGATCTCCGCATTGACCCCAAATGGCACCGAAAGCCAACCCAATCAAACCCATTCTCACCACCTTTCTCCTCTTCATTGTTGCATTTGCTGCTGCTGAAGGGGAAGAGAGAGACACCCAGAAAGCCCCATTTAGGATTCACACCCTGTTCTCTGTTGAGTGCCAGAACTACTTTGATTGGCAAACTGTGGGCTTGGTTCACAGCTTCAAGAAGGCCCGGCAGCCGGGGCCCATTACCAGGTTGCTGAGCTGCACTGATGAGGAGAAGAGGAGGTACAAAGGGATGGGCTTGGCGCCAACCTTTGAGGTGCCCTCCATGAGTAGGCATCCCAAGACTGGAGATTGGTAAAAAAGTTTGGTTCTTTTTCTTGTAATTTGTGATTTTGGGTCAATTGTTTGATTTACATGCATGGTTTCTAATTTTGTTAGAATTATGTTACTGTTGACCTTTTGATTTTGACATAGTTTGTTGGGGTTTTTAATAGAGTGGATGTAGGGTTGAATGTTGAGGAAAAGAGAATTTTCAATTAAGGGTTCAACCACTTTGAGACAATGACATGGCATTGTGTCTATCTAGCTCTTCTGATGAGGGCATTCATAATTGTACTTTGGATATGGGTCTAGGGGAGAGGAAAGTTCTTCGTAATTGGGATGTCAATTGAATGTTCTGAGACCTAGTAGGCATTCGTAACTGTACTTGGGATATGGGTCTAGGGAAGAGGGAAATTCTTAGTAATTGTGATGTTGGTTGAATGTTCTGAGACCAAGTTGGTCATTCGTAATTGTACTTGGGATATGGGTGTAGGGAAGAGGGAAATTCTTTGAAATTGTGATGTTGGTTGAATGTTTTGAGACCGAGTTGGGGATCGAAGCTGTAAATGACGGTTATGGTCCTCTCCTTTGACTCTGGACAGCGATTTGGTTGATGTTGCATTTCTTTTATATTATTTTGTACAATTCACTTATAATTTAATTCAGTGCCTTTCAAAAAGAAAAATAGAAAAAAAGCATAGCATTGTGTCTGAAACCTCTTGGTGGGCTGCATGAATCCTTTTTCTCCATTCAGCTCCAATGTGGACATTCATTATTTTTTATTAGAAAATAACATTTATCATTCATAGAGATTTAGCAAAATTTTATGTTAACTCGGGCTATCTAATGCAATTTTCCTTCTTTGCCATTGTTTCAAATACATGTATTTCTTCTTCACATTTCTTCGTCCTTTCGGCTAGTACACCAAATTTATAAGTATGTAGTTTAAAAGTCTCATCTAAGGTACCAGCAATATATCAAACACTGTTGAATCATTAAATTGTCCTCTATTAAAATGGAGTTATGGAGAATGCCTACTTTTCCTCATCAAAGATACCAGCAATTATTAAGTCTGTTAACTAGTTAATTTTGTTTTATATGGCCTCCCACCGTACTCTCATCTGCGGACTATCGACTCTGTCCTTTTATGAAACATCCCCATTAAGTGGTCGTTGGTTTCTCCAAGGTCCATCTCTCTATAGTCGTGACTATTTTTCGTTTCTCCCAGGTATCCTGCTATCAACAAGCCAGCAGGAGTGGTGCATTGGCTTAAACATAGCAAAGATGCGGAGAATGTCGATTGGGTTGTAATCTTAGATGCAGATATGATTATTCGAGGACCAATCATTCCCTGGGAGCTTGGGGCGGAGAAAGGGAAGCCTGTAGCTGCAGCTTATGGGTATGTACTGAAGTTTTCTAATATATGTGTTATGTAAATTACACGAGCACTGATAGTTCAAGAAGAGCGGATGGCTCATGTTCAAGATATAGGTGCCACATCTTCTATTTAATTTTATCTGACAAAGTAAGTAGTTACTAGTTGCTTCTTGTATAATCTTCCACAGAAATTTTGGTTGATGCATTCCTGGGTCATAGGTAACCTATTATTATCTGCATAAAAGCATCTTTAAGGGCCAGTATGTATATGTTCCTCCCGAATTATAGGTAATTTTAATTTTGGGTATAGTATCTACCAGTACCAGTATTCTGTAGAGTCTGCAGACCTTCATTAGTTATGTCTTTTTTCTTTCACAGTTTTACCTTTTAAATTAAAATTTTGTATTTACCACCTTTCATTAATGACACACTACTCTTTTTCTTCAGTGTCAACTAATTGTATTACAGATTCTATAAAATTCTAATGAGAGTGACAATAGTTCATCTTTTGAGATCATTCTATCAGAAAACTTTTCCTGGCATAGAGTACTATGAATATCACCATTTAATAACTATAGATTACAACTTACATCATATAACAGGGTTGGCCTGAGTATGCTCACTGTTTTTTAGCTCTATAATCAAATAATGTTAGTGAAGACTCAGTTCTTTTTATCTTCTATGTTGTATGTTTCTTCATCTACTTTCTTCCTTTTTTGCCAAAATTCTGAAACTCTCCTGAACTCCACCTCTTGTTTGTTTAATTTAGATACCTAAAAGGATGTGACAATATTCTTGCTCGCTTGCACACAAATCACTCAGAACTCTGCGACAAAGTTGGAGGCCTTTTGGCTATGCACATTGACGACCTGAGGGCCCTGGCTCCTTTGTGGCTTTCCAAAACTGAAGAAGTGCGAGATGATCGTGCACACTGGGGAACTAACATAACTGGCGACATATATGGACAAGGGTGGATCAGTGAGATGTATGGATATTCATTTGGGGCTGCAGAGGTTAGCGATTAATATAACATTCATGAATATTCAACTATAGCTTATTCTTTCTCTTTGTTATGCCATTATTTAGGAACTCTGAAACTAAATTCACTTTCTTATATCATAATTTCCTTGTAACAGGCAGGCCTTCGACACAAGATAACCGAAGATTTGATGATCTACCCTGGGTATATTCCAAGAGTCGGTGTTGAGCCTATTCTCATGCACTATGGCTTACCATTTAAAGTAGGGAACTGGTCTTTCAGTAAGCTAGAGCATCATGAAGATGGCATTGTCTATGAGTGCAACCATCTTTTCCCTGAACCCCCTTATCCTAGAGAGGTAGATGTTGCATTAGGATTGTAGCCCTAAGGCCCCTAACACCTTTTTAGGATAGATATTTGAACTCATAATTTCCTCAATATTTTTTACTTATAACTTCTGCAATCTATCCAGGTCCAACTGACGGAACCAAATGCAGACATAAGGCGTGGCTTATTTTTGAGCATAGAATGCATTGACACTTTAAATGAAGGACTTCTGGTGCACCATGCTTCAATGGGATGTCCTAAGCCACAGTGGACGAAATACTTGAGTTTCTTGAAAAGCAAGAGATTTTCGGGGCTCACCAAGCCAAAGTATTTATATAATCCAATTGATAGTCAGAAAATTGAGCAAAAACCTGAAATTACACATTCGAAAATACATACCCTTTTCTCAACTGAGTGCACACCATATTTTGACTGGCAAACTGTGGGGCTTGTCCATAGCTTCTCTACTAGTGGCCAGCCTGGAAACATCACCCGCCTTCTGAGTTGTACTGATGAAGATTTGAGGAGATATAAAGGACATGATTTGGCTCCTACTCACTATGTTCCATCTATGAGCCGACATCCACTTACAGGAGACTGGTAAGATACAGTTCACTTGGGTTACTGATTATGCTCTTTAGACTTATTTTCTTAGCATTATCAGTAATCATTAGCAGGACTTTTTTTGCTGTGTGTATCTGTGTGTACCTTGAAGTTATTTGTAAAGTTCTGCTGAAATTATGTAAATGTAAGCGATAGTGCCACCATTGTATTTTGCTATGTAAGGCAGTCACTTTCCTTTTGGCTAGGAATAAGGAAGCTTTATTGAACTGATTAACTGACATCCTTCAAACAGAAATTTAAAAAAGATGTAAGCTGATCCAAGAGTAATGCTGCCCTCTTGTTTTGTGCATGGAAATTTGACAGAATGCATTGAGCAATGTTTATTTTCAATATGAACAGATGCATGAGTGAGCTTAACTACGTTTTGTTCAAAATATACAGATTTAGTTAATTGAACAAGTACTATGTATTGGTGGCAGAGGTTCATATTCTTCTTTATATAAGTTGTAACATTTATTTACTCCTTTGAACTTTAGTGTGATTTTTTGGCCACCATCCGTCAGCTTAAGTGGAAGCAGTTACCAACACCTTTTTCTTAACAGTGTTACTTAATTCCATAACTAAATTTTCATTTACCTGTTTCTTCGTTTGTGGTTGAAGGCGTCGGCTTTTATAATACTACAGTTTAATAAATAAATATTATGCTTCTACCCAGGTACCCAGCAATCAATAAACCTGCAGCTGTGCTTCATTGGCTTAATCATGTAGATACTGATGCAGAGTTCATAGTTATTCTAGATGCTGATATGATACTTCGAGGTCCCATTACTCCATGGGAATATGGTGCAGAAAGAGGGCGTCCCGTTTCAACCCCCTATGAGTAAGATTAGAAATATGAACACTTTTTCTAATTTAATGTCATGTAACCAGTTATTTATGTGACAATAATTTTTCTTGTTTTGCCTTTTTTGTTAGTTACCTTATTGGCTGTGATAATGAACTTGCAAAGCTTCACACTAGCAATCCTGAAGCTTGCGACAAAGTTGGCGGTGTGATAATCATGCACATAGATGACCTACGAAAGTTTGCGATATTATGGCTGCATAAGACAGAGGAAGTACGAGCTGATAAAGCTCATTATGGGACTAATTTCACTGGAGATATATATTCATCTGGGTGGATAAGTGAGATGTATGGTTACTCCTTTGGCGCAGCTGAGGTATAGATTTTTTTTCTCAACTTTTGTCCTGTTTCTATCAAATGCAAAATTAAATATCCTCGTGGATGCATGCAAGCATATCATGAGTATTGAAGGGATTCAGGTTACATGTGAATCTTTATGATACTGAATTACCCCTTTTATTTGATACTGAATGCATGTAGACAATATGATCTTGAAAAAAGAAAGAACGAATGGACTTTACAATATGACCTTCTGCTGCGCTCTTTATTAAGTTCTTTCGCTTAAGCATAAGATTATGTACCAGTACATTTAGACATGACTAAAAAATACCTTATGAAATTCAAAAATGGCTCCAACAGTTTCCAATGCCTTTGCATTCCTGCCAGTAACAAAGCCTATACTAAAATTTTGTAGTCGGCTAAATGAATCCTTCTACATGAAATGAAAATAAAGAGAAAAATTATTACGATTAATTTGTTTAATTCATAAATATTCTAGATTGGATTTTTGCTTAATGATTCAACATCAAACTATTTTTTCATCGTTTCAAATAAATTTTGCATATTTAAGACGTTAATAATAAAAGTCTGGGGACATCGCATAGTACAACCGATATTTCTGACAAATCGAATACCAAGACCAAAATTAACATTTGAAACAATTTTGGATACCAAGTCTTGATATACTCCACCTCTTTTGCCAATTTCTAGAAATTTTGAATTTCAGTGGTTTGGCCCAACTTTGCCGATATTTTAGTGTTCACGTATTTTTGGCCAATTTCTAGAAATTTTGAATTTCAATATTATGGAAAACTGATGTCGGTTATATTCTATTACTTTTTGCTGACTTTTTCAAATATTTATTTGAGTGTTTCGGCAAAGTTTTATGGGTTATATAATCCACAATTTTTGGTCAATATTGGGAAATCTGAACCTCAGTGTTCTATCCAACTGTGGGTTATATAGACCACCATTATTGATGGATTTCACCAAATTTGAACTTTAGTGTTTAGGCAACTTTTGGGGGATATAATCCTTTTCTTTGCCGATTTTGAGAAATTCAAAATTTCAGTAGTTTGGCTAACTTTTGTTGGCTAGTGCACTGATTTTGGCCAATTCTAATAGAAATTCTAAATTTTAGTTGGCCAAGTTTGTGGGTTATAGTCTTTTTTTTTTTTTTTTTTTTTTTGAGGAAAAGGTGGGATAATGCCACCCTGTTTCATTAATAAGTGATTAATAAACAACCCCGAGGACTCGGGAAAGAAGAAGTACAATGCAGAAAATAAAACATATCCCCCAACAAAACCCTGGGGGGTGGGTTACATCCTCTCGCCTAAAGGCAACCAAAACACAACAAGAACAACAACATCAAACAAGGTACTGAGGCCTGATACAAGATAAGAAGTAGTGAGGCGGGTGTCCATTCATCAGTCCAGAGTTGGCCCGATCTCTATCTCCTCGTCGTCATAATCCTCCACCTGGAAAACCCTTGCAATTCTTCCTCTTGCTCCTGAGGCAGCAGCTGTAGCCCAAAAGGAAATAAGATGCATGATATGAGTAAGATTACTAGAAGTAGAGTTACATGAAGCACGGAAATAAAAATTGTTTCTATCTAGCCATAACACCCATGTGGTTGCTGCAATGGCAATAAACCATGCATCTTTCATATCGTGACGGGAAGAGGCGAATCTGGAGCCGACCCATAGCTCCTCATAGACTCTTGGGTAAGCACTTGTTCCAAGTGCTCTCAGCACCTCTACCATGACGGCCTTGCTTCTGGCACAGTGAAGAAACAAATGATTCAAATCTTCCACGTGTACATTGCAGAATCCACAGTTGGTCGCAATGTGAGGTTGCCTCTTAGCTAGGTTCTCTCTAGTGAGTATGGCATTGTTGAGAACAAGCCAGAGGAAGACTTTAATTTTCAGAGGTGTTTTAGTCTTCCAAAGTACCGTTGCCCAGTTGGGCCTGCATCCTCGGTAGTGAATCCTGTGGTAAAGTGATCTGACCGAGAACACTCCCTTCTTTTCGAGTTCCCAGCGCATGTAGTCTGGGCCTTGGGTACATCTCACCCCAGACTGGGTAATGCGCGTTTGTAGATCCTGCAGTTGCTGTAGCAAACTTGGAGAGAGAGTTCCTTGGAACGGTGGTCTCCACGCCCCCCTTTTCCACGTTTCGGCTACCGAGATATTCGGTCGTTTCGTTATAGCAAACAGCTCGGGGAATTCTTCCTTAAGGGTGTGATGACCGCACCACTTGTCCCACCAGAATCTGGTGGTTCGACCATTGCCGATCAAAGATGAGGTTGCTGAGTTGAACGGTCCGCTGGCTTTCGCCACTCCTTTCCAGAAGCGGGAAACTTTGGATCCTACTCGAAAGCCTAAGTTTCTTGTCCCCTTCCCCCGAAGGTAAGGTTGGATAAATTCCTGCCACCCTTCTCCGCCGTGGTGGAACACTTTCCACCACCACTTTCCCAAGAGTGCCAAATTCATATCTCTGAGGTCAATAATGCCAAGCCCTCCGTGCCTCTTTTTCATGCATGCGATATTCCATCGAATAAGGTGATAGCCTCCCTTATTTGAGTCAGCACCTTTCCATAGAAATCTCTTCCTGATCCGGTCAATCCTTTGGATCACCCACTTTGGGAGTTCAAAGAATGACATGTAGTATATGGGCAGATTGGATAACACCGAATTGATGAGTACCACTCTGCCCCCCAAAGAGAGAGATTTGCCTTTCCACCCGGACAGTCTGTCCTCCACCCTGTCAATAATAGGTAACCAGTCAGCTTTAGTGAGCCTCCCTGGACGGAGAGGAAGCCCTAGATACTTGATTGGGAATTCTTCTATCGCACAGTTGAGAATGGTGGCATGCTCCCGAGTTTCAGCTTCTGAGAGTGAAATAGGGATTAGCGCACTCTTGTGGAAATTGATTCTAAGCCCAGACCAGGCTTCAAAGCAATAAAGGACCCCTTTAAAGCAAATGGTCTCCGCTCTAGTCCCATTTCCAAAAATTAGGGTGTCGTCTGCATATTGGAGGATCGTGCAACCCTGATTGGTAGTGCTGCTGGCCACTGGAGAAATCCACCTTTTTTTTTGGCAATTTTCTAGCATTCCTCTAAGCACATCCGCTACAATAGTGAAAAGAAGTGGGGACAGCGGATCCCCCTGACGGAGTCCCTTCTTGCACGGGAACGACGGGCCTGGTCTCCCATTCACTGAAATTGCCGTTTTGCTAGAGTGTAAACATTGTTTGATCCATCTAATCCATTTGTCTCCAAAACCTCTTCCCCTGAGAGCCTCTAGCAAACATTCCCAATCCACAGAATCATAAGCCTTCTCAAAATCTAACTTTAGGAGGAAGTTCTTGGAGTTGCTCTTGTGGCAGTGGTGGATGACTTGCTCCGCCGTAGCCACGCAGTCTAGGATACATCTGCCCTTAATGAATCCCGTTTGTGGGTTATAGTCCCCACTGTTATTGTTCAATTTCGAGAAATTAGGATTTCAGGGTTTTGGCCATCTTTTGTAGGTTTCGATCATTCTTGGCGGTTTTTGAGAAACTCAAGATTTCATTATTTTGGCCATGTTTTGTAGGTTATAATGAACTTTTTTGACCAATTTGGAGAAATTTTAAAAATTTCATTGTTTTGAAAACTTTTTGTTGGCTATATTGCACCATTTTTTTTGCCAATGATGAGAAATTATGAATTTCTTTATCTTGGCAAAGCTTATTTTCTATTCCACAGTTTGTTGTCGATTTCTAGAAATTATGAATTTCAATATTTTGGCAAACTTATTTTCTATTATTTTTGGGTGACTTAGAAATTCTGAATTTCAGTTTTTGGCACTTTTATAGTTCACCCTTTTGGTTGATTTAGGGAAATTATGATTTTTAGTGGTTTGGCCAACTTTTTGGGTTGTAATGGTCTGTGATTGTTAGATTTCGAGAATAAATTGAATATTCGTATTTTGGCCAACTTTTGTGGGTATTTAGTTTACTGTTTGTGAAAATTTATGAATAACATTGCAGTTTTTGTGGAATTCATAATTCAGTATTTTGGCTAACTTTTCAAAGTAATAATGCACTATTTTTGACCAGTTTCAAGAAAATTCGAATTTTACTGGTATGCCAACTTTTGTGGGGTATAGTTCATTATATTTTGCTTGACCTTGAGAAAGTCTAAATATCAATGTTTTGGCCAATTTGAGTGGGTTAATCCACCATTTTAGCCGATTTTGATAAAACTATTTTGACCAACTTTTGTGGGTTATAGACATATAGTCCACTGTGATTGATAAATTTAAAGAAATTTTGAAATTCAGTGTTCGGTCAACTTTTGTTATAAGCTATCGTTCTAGGTTATTGTTAGAATATAAGTGCAATTTCCCTTAACCCTTCTACAACTTCGAAGTTTTTAGCTTAGTAGCAAAGACTTTCACATGGTATGCGAGCAACCCAGGTACGAATCCCACCGGCTATGCAATTTAAGTGCGGATTAAAAAAAATGCCACTGTGTATTGTCCAGTCTCGGCCAACAATTTGTTGGGCATTTATCCCGTATCTTTGGCCCCTAAAAAAATATGCTCTCGACCTGAGGGAGCGTGTTAGAATATAAGTGCAATTTCCCTCAATCCTTCTACAACTTCGAAGTTTTAGCTTAGTGGCAGAGACTTTCACATTTATATGCATTTTTTTTGCTGATTAAAAAATTCCAAATTTGGGCATTTCTGCCAACTTCTTTTTGGTGATAGTCCACCGTTTGTGACAAATTTTGAGAAATTATAAGTTTCATAGTTTTGGCCAATTTTGCTGGGTGCAAAGTTTTCGGCATTTTGAAGAAAATTTAAGTATCACTATTTTGACCAAATTTTGTTGATTTAAAATTTAAAGTGCTGGATACAACCCATAATTTAAATTCCATCTTTTTTGCTGATTTTGAAAATTTTGATTTTCACTATTTTAACTTGATTTTCGTGCTCAACCACCTTTTTCGGTCAATTTGATTTTTGAGAAATTCAAAATTCCACCGTTTTTGCCATATTTTGAGAGATTATAAATTGCATTGGGCCAGAAATTGTGGGTTGTATCCCGATTTTGAGAAATTATTCAGTTCACCATTTCCAACGATTTTGGAAACTATGAATTTCACTATTTTAACAAGATTTTGTAGGATATAGACAAACCGTTTTTGCTAGTTTTTTGAAATTATGAATTTCCACTGTTTTGGCCAGATTTTTTGAATACCACTATTTTTTGACATATTTCCAAAGATTTGAAATTTTACTGTTCTTACCATAATTTAGAGAATTTCTGAATTTCACTGTTCTTGTTATAATTTGTGGGCTATAGTCCACCATTTTTGGTCGAATTTAGGAAAATTTGAATTATACTGGTTTGACAATGTTTGTTGGTTGTTCATTGTTTTGGGGATTTTGAGAAAATTTGAATTTCACTAATTTTAGCTAGATTTTGTGGTTTATAGTTAACCTTTTTTCGGCCAAATTTGAGAAACTCTGAATTTCATAGTTTTGGTTAAAATTGTGGGTTATGATCCATCGTTTTCGGCTGTTTTTTTCTTTCAAATTTAAAATTCTAAATTTCAATGTTTTGGCTTGATTTGTGGGCTATTGATAGTTTTTATTGGTTTTGAAATATTCAAATTTCAAAGTTTTTGTGGATTTTGTGGGCTAATCTACCATTTTTGGACAATTTTGAGAAATTACGAGTTTCATTGTTTTTGAAAATTTTAGTGGTCCGCGCATTGTTTTTGGTATATATTTCAAGAAATTTTGATTTCACCATTTTTGCTCAGTTTTGAAAAACATTTAGTTACAGAGTTTTGGTTAAATTTAATGGGCTGTAGTACCCCGTTTTAGATGTATTTTGAGAAATTTATATTTTCAATATTTTGGCCAAATTTTATGAGCAAGTGTATTGATTTGCTATGTTTTGAAAAATTCTAACTTTCGCTAATTGGGCCAGATTTTTTGTGCGACCATCATATTTTGAACGATTTTGGGAAATTCTAAACTTTAGTGTTGGACAGTTGTCAACCAGTTTTCGGAAATTCTGAATTTCACTGTTTTTTACTCGATTTTGGAAGTTTTCAATTTTGGAGAAAATCTGGATTTCATTGTTTCGGCCATATTTTGTAGGCTGCTCACCATTTTTGTCCGATTTTAAGAAATTCCGAGTTCCACAATTTTAGCCAGATATAATGAGCTATCTGTGGTCATTGGCATATTTTGAGAAGATCTAATATTCACTTTTTTTTGGCTAAAATTATGAAATCCATAATTTCTCGACATAAGTGAACGAGGCCCATTTTGGGAGATTTTAATTATATGCGATATAGTCCATTTTCATCAATTTTGAATTTTTTTCTTCTAAATTTCACTATTTCTGCAAGATTTTATGGGCTATTTAGAGTTTTTCAAAATCCTGCTGAAATAGTGAAATCTAGAATTTTTTATTTTCGACAAAATTGGACTTATGCCCACAAATTTTATAATAGCCCATAAATTTTATAATAGCCCATAAATTCAGAATCTCTCAAAATGGGCCTCGTTCGCTTATGTCGAGAAATTATAGATTTCACTATTTTATCCATATTTAGAAATTCTAGGTCCACCATTTTCGTCAAATTTCTAGAGGTTTTAAATTTTCACTATTTTGGGAGATTTTGAATATAACTTGTTTTACCAGATTTTCTGGGTAATAGTCCACTATTTTTTGCTAGTTTCAAAAAATTCTCTACTTAATTGTTTTGGCTAAATTTTGGACAATTTCTGTAAATTTTCAGTTGCAGTATTTTGCAAGATTTTGTGGCCTATATTCCACTAAATTTTGCCTATTTCGAAAGATTCTCAATTTAGTTGTTTTGGCTAAATTTTGGATAATTTCTGTAAATTCTCAATTTCAGTATTTTCTCAAAATTATGTGGGTTACACTATTATTTTTTTGGCATTTCTAGAAATTTCAAATTTCATTGTTTTGGAAGAGTTTTTTGGGTTATAGCCTAGCTTTAATGCCCAATTTAGAAAATCAGTTAGTCTGCCAACTTTTGGTGGTCATAATATTTTCGTGAAATTGTGAATTTCATTGTTTTGGCCTACGTGCATGGGTTATATACTTATAGTCCATCGTGTTTTGCAATTTTCAAGGATTCATATTTTCAGTGTTTTGGCTAAATTTAATAATGCACTAGTTTTCGCCGATTTCGAGAAATAGTGAGTTTCAATATTTGGCTAACTTTTTTTGGCTATAGTCCGATTTTTTTTCTCATTTTCTAGATATTCTAAATCTTTGAGTATTTGGGCAAACATTTGAGGGTTAATCCATTGTTTTCTTTACTGGTTTAGAAAAGTTTTGAATTTCGTGTTTTAGTCTAATTTTGTGAATTGTAGTCAACTGTTTTCGCTCTTCTGACCAACTTTTGTAGATGGTCCACCGTTTTTTGCGGTTTTCGGGAAATTCATAATTAGACTATATTCCACCGCTTGGCAATTTCAGTGAATTCTGAATTTCAGTGTTTTAACAAACTTTTGTTGGTTATAATCCAATTTATTTTTGCTGATTTTAAGAATTCTAAAAATATCAATTTTCCCCCAAAATTTTGGGATATATTCCACAATTTCTGGCAAAATTTTAGAAATTCTAGAATTCAATTGTTTGGCAAACTTTAAGTCTCTTATTTTAATTGATTTTTCAAATATTACAAATTTCATTGTTTTGGCAAACTTTTTTGGGTTATAGTCCAACCGTTTTCAGGCGATTTAGAGAAATTCTGAATTTTAATGTTTTATCCAACTTTTATGGTTTATGAATTCAGCGTTTTTGGCAGTTTGGGGAAATTCATAGGTTCACATTTTGGGCAAACTTTTCTTGGTTATAATGCCTACTAGATTTGCCCGTGGCCACGTGCCTACGGCACGTCTTCAGAAACTATACAACATATGAAAAGTCGTAAACAGTAAATCAACAATTATGTACCTGAAGTTTGAATAGTATGACAATAATTAGTTGTAAATAAAAGTCCATGTTTCCATTAGTATATGGTGAAAAATAATTATAAATTGGGGGTATAAAGGTCTATGTTTCCATATATATATATATATATATATATATATATATATAGAGAGAGAGAGAGAGAGAGAGAGAGAGAGAGAGAGAGAGAGAGAGAATTAAATAAATAAATGAGTTGTTTTGGGGGGGAGAATTTGAATTTGAGTTTTGGGGGAAAACTTTTGGGGGGAAAATGTGTTTTGTGAGGTTAGATTTGGTCCTTTGATTTTGGGGGGATTGAAGGAGAGCCACTTGATAGCTTTCTTTGTATTTTATTATATAGATTTATGACACTTTCCAGAAATTCTTATTTTTTTAGCATTTGGCCAATTTTTATGGCCAATACAGTGCATTGTTTTTAGTAGATTTCACGAAATTTTGAATTTAAGTGTTTTGGCTAACGTATATGGGGTAGTCCACTGGTCTTGGCCGATTTTGATAAAACTCTGAATTTCAGTCTTTTGGCCAACTTTTGTATTGTTTTGTCAATTTTTAAATATATTACGAGTTTCAGAGTTTTGGTCAAGTTTTGTGGGTATAGTCAACCGTTATTGATTTTTAGAAAGTATAAATTTCAATGTCTTGGCTAATGTAGATTATTATAATTTTTTCTTCTTTTTGATTACGAGAAATTTTTGAATTTTCAGTGCATTTGCGGAATGCTCCGCATATGCACTATGCGCGGTGAGGACTCACCTTTTTTAGGCCACATATAGTCTATTTTGTAAAAAATATGATTATGCGACCACATTGAAATATGCGGTCGTATATTTGATATGCGCCAGCATTAATCGAGTATGCGCTTGCATACTTTGAGTCGGTTGTTGGGTTTATTTATATTAATATGAATAGTTTATTTTTTGTTGTTGACCCGAGCCGCAACCCGATCTACATTAAGGTAAAAACAGGTCGGATCGCTTCATTCTTTCACAATTGCACACTTATGCAGTGAGAAATAAGTCAACAAATGGTTAATGGTCGTGTAACGAGGACAAGGCGAAGATTCCTAGCGGTGGGAGTGAGGCGGAAGAGAGCGAGGGGGACTTTGATAGCACTAACTCCGAAGTGAATTGACGAAGCTTGTCCTTCGGGCCATTTTGATAACTCCGATTGATTATGTCTTGTCATGGACGTATTCGGTATTCCCTATAGTTAATCAGTTATGTATTTTTTTGATTGTTGTTGGAATAACTATGCAATGTTATCTATACTTTATATCTTTGTGTAAGACTCGTAAGTATTTTTTTCTTTTTAGCAAGAAGACTTTAAGTAATATTGCAAACTAATTGTAGTAGTTATTTTTATGTCTTTGTTTAATTGTATTACCATATTATCATATTATACACTAATAATATTTATTTATAAGTGTGCTTTATGTCATTTTCATTTCCAACAACTTTTTTTTTTCTGACTTTTTTTGATATTTTCTAATTTTTTAAAATAACTTTTTTGAAGTTTTGATAATTTTTTAAAAGGGCAAAAAACAAAGTACCCCCCCCCC
Source organism: Hemerocallis citrina (assembly GCA_017893485.1). NCBI lineage: Eukaryota > Viridiplantae > Streptophyta > Magnoliopsida > Asparagales > Asphodelaceae > Hemerocallis > Hemerocallis citrina. The sequence goes on from JACEHZ010000354.1 coordinate 459,486, forward strand.
CCCCCCCCCCCCCCCCCCCCCACCCACACACACAAATGTTTGGGCCTAATACAATATGCCCATATAACGTTTGAAAAGGTACATTTAACACATTCCTCCGTTAACTTAATCTCATCCGTTAAGTTAGAATTATTGAGTTACCTTTTTACCCTTACCCTTTCATAATCATATATTTTCTTATTTTTCCTCCATTTTTTTTTATTCTTATCAGTTATTTCGTCAGAAAATCTGGTATGCTTGGCGGATTTGATGATCGATCATCATTTTCGAAGTAAGAGTACTTGCAATTGTATATTTCTGATGGCCATCGAAATTGCATACATGAGCATTAATTTAGTGCATGATATTGTTTTTAAGTATTAATGTTTTCACATTTGAGCTTGAGGCATGTTGGTTGCATATATCACTAGACTAGGTAAGCTGATGTTGGATTTCACTATTTCTTTTGTATTACCATAATATTTTCAAAATGCTCGATGACCTGTGAACAATATTTTGAGAATGCTAGTGCAGTTAGAACGATATTTTGCTACAGTATAATGCTGAGTTATTCAATTTTTCTTTTCCAAACTCGATAAGAGGTTGTCATTGAGATGAATTTACGCATATTTGATTAGTTTTCATGGAACTCTCACTCTTCAACATTATCTTCATTATCGTAAGTCCCTACTCACCACATGAACTCAAAAAAGAAACTCCTTGAAATAAAAAAGGGAACCCGCATGAACTCAAAAGGAATAAAGAAAAAGAATGAAAAAGAGGAAAAAGAAGAAGAGTTTTAATTATAAAAGGGTAAGGGTAAAAAGGTAATTCAATAATTCTAACTTAACGGATGAGGTTAAGTTAACGGTGGAATGGGTTAAATGTACTTTTTCAAACATTATATGGGCATATTGTATTAAGCCTAAATGCGGGGGGGGGGGGGGGGGGGGTACTTTGTTTTTTGCCCTTTTTAAAAATAAAAAACCCAAAACGCATTTGCGCCGCATATGCAGTATATGCGGTATGCGGCCAAGAATTGCATTGTTCCGCATATCGCCTCTATAACATTGTGAATTTTATTGGTCTGCCAAGTTCCCCTGTTTTTCGTTGATTTCTAGAAATTTTGAATTTCAGTTTTGTCAAACTTATTGTCCATTATTTATGGCCGGATTTTAGAAATTTTGAATTTCAATATTTGTAAGACTTCTGTGGGTTGTAGTCCATTGTTTTTTGCTGATTTAGTGAAATTCTGAATTTTAGTGGTGTGGCCAACTTCTATAGGTTGTAGCTCACCAGTATTCATCGATTTCGGGAACTGATACATTTCAGTGTTTTGGCCAACTTTTATGGGTTATAATCCATTATATTTTGCAATTTGTAGGGGAATTCATAATTTAGGTGTTTTGGCTAACTTTTCTAGATTATAGTGTGGTTTTTGTTGATTTAGTGAAATTATGAATTTATGTGTTTTGCCCACCTTTTATGGGGTTGTCGTCCATTCTTGTTAATCGTTTTCAAAAATTTTGAATTTTATTGTTTTGGTCAACTTTTGTGGTTAAGTCCATTGTTTTTGGATGATTTTAGAAAATTCTGAATTTTAATGTTTGACAAATCCATTGTTTATAATTGATTTTGATAAATTATGAATTTCATCGCTTTGGTCAACTTTTGTGGATTAGTTCACAGGTTTTAACAGAACTTTAAATTTATGTGTTTTGGCCAACTTTTGTTGGTTATATAATCTATCGTATTTGGTTGCTTTCGAGAAATTCAAAATTTTAATGGTTTAGCTAATTTTGGTGGGTTATAACTAGACCTATAATCTGCCATAATTTATAGATTTTGAGAAATTGTGAAGTTCAATATTTTAGCCAATTCTTGTACGTTATTGTTGTGGTTTAAAGGAAATTCATAAATTCGGTGTTTTGGCTATTCTAGGTTATAATGCACCTATTTTTGTGCCATATTTGCGAAGTTTTGAATTTGAGTATTTTGGCCAACTTTTGTTGGTTATAGTCCTATTTTTTATCGATTCTGAGAAATTATGTATTTATTTGTTTTTGCCAAATTTTGTGGGCTATTCAACCGTTGTTGGCCAATTTCTATGAATTCTAAATTTAGTATTTCAGCAAACTCATGTAGGTTGTAGTTTATTATTTTTGTTCATTTTTTAGAAATTTTGAATTTTATTGTTTTGGCGACTTTTTTTGGAATTGTCCACAGTTTTTCGACCGATTTAGGAAAACTTTTAATATCATTTTTTGCCGACTTTTGGGGGTCATTGTCTACTGTCACTGATAGATTGCGAGAAATTATGAATTTCAGTTTTGGCCAGCATGTATGGTTTATGTCCATTGTTTTTAACAGTTTAGAGGTATTCGTAATTTCAGTTTTTTCGCTAACTTTTCTAGGTTCTAAAGACACTGGTTTTGAATGATTTCAAGAAATTTTGATTTTCAATATTTGGCACACTTTTGTGGGCTCTAGTCCATTTTTTAGTAAGTTTAGAGAAATTCTAAATTTCAGTGTTCTAGCCAACTTTTGTGGGCTAGTCCACCGGTTTCGGCCAATTTTGATAGAACTTTGAATTTCAGTGTTTTCGCGAACATATGTAGGTTATATAATCAACTGTTTTTCACCGATTTAGAAAAATTCTTGAAATTCAGTATTTTGACCTAATTTTCTGGGTAATCCACCATTATTGATAGATTTCAGAAAATTATGAATCTTGCTATTATGGCAAACACGTGTGTCCACCCTTTTTTTGCAGCTTTCAAGAAATTCATATTTCACTATTTTGGCTAACCTTTGTAGATGATAATACAATATTTTTGGTTGATTTCGAGAAATTCTCATTACCTAAGAGAGACCATTTTCGATATTTAGGTTCGATTATACAAAACGATGAGGAGATATGTGAAGATGTTATATATAGGATCCAAGCACAGTGGCTTTAGTGGAGAAATGCTAGTGGTGTTTTGTGTGACGAACGTATACCTTTGAAGTTGAAGAGAAAATTTTATAAGACTGTCAGACCATCAATAATGTATGGAGCAGAGTGTTGGGCAAGAAAGAAACAATATGTCCAAAAAAAGAGTGTAGCGGAGATGAGAATGCTAAGATGGATGTGTGGTAAAACCAGATAGAATTAGAAACGAGCATATATGAGACATGATAAAGGTAGTTCGTATCCAAGATAAATTAAGAGAGAATTGCCTTAGATGGTTTGGACATGTCACATATAGACCTAGTAGTGCCCCATTAGAATGAGTAATTTGATAAGTATTGAAGGAAGAGTTAGGGGTAGGGGAAGACCTAAACTTAGGTGGAAACGGTGAAAAAAGATTTGATAGTTTGTGGCCTTACAGAAGATATTGCGCTAAACCGAGCAGAATGGAAAACCAGGATTCATGTAGCTGACCCCAACTAGTTGGGAAAAAAGGCTTTGTTGTTGTTGTTGTTGTTTTTGTTCGAGAAATTCTCATTGTTTTAACTAGCTTTGCTTAGTTATAGACCAATTTATTTTGCTAATTTTGAGAAATTCTGAATTTTATTATTTTATATTCCACCATTTAAGGCGAAATTCTAGACATTTGGAATGTTTGTATTTTGGCAAACTTTTTAGTCTATTATTTCCGGTTGATTTTTAAATATTACGAATTGTATTGTTTTGGCAGATTTTCCCGGGAATTCATAATTTTACATTTTTTGCTAATTTTTCTATGTCATAATACATTTTATTTTTGCCGATTTAGAGAAATTATGAATTTTAGTGTTGGTCAACATTTAAGGGAGTGAATGAGTTTAGTCGATTTTGAAAAAAATGAATTTTGAATTTTTGCCAACTTTTGTGGGTCCATCGGGTTGGCCGATTTTAATGGAACTTTGAATTTTGGTGTTGTGGCCATATAATTCACTTTCTTGGGCTCGTTTCATGAATGTTGGATTTCAGTGATTTGACCAAGTTTTTTGGGTTGTATAGTCCCCACCGTTATTGATAGGATTTGAGAAACTAGGAATTTCAGTTTTTGAACAACTTTTGTCCAATATTTTTTGCAGTTTTTGAAAAAATTCAAAATGTCAGTGTTATGGCTAACTTTTCTTGGTTATAACGCCCTGTTTTTGGCCAATATGATAAAATCTGAATTTTGGTGTGTCCAAGTTTTATGTGTTATATAGTCTACCATTTTGGCTTATTTTGAGAAAATTCCCAATTTAATTATTTTGGCCAAAATTGTTGGATCCACCATTTTGGGGTCAATTTCTAGAAATTCTAAATGTTAGTATTTGGCAAACTTTAGTCTATTATTTTTGGTTGATTTTTAAAATGGATTTCATTATTGTGGTCAAGTTATGTGGGCACCCATCCTTTTTGGTCGATTTCTAGAAATTTTGAATATTAGTATTTTGGCAGACTTTTGACTTCTTGAAAATTTGAATTTCAGTGTTTTTTTTAAAAACGAATTTCAGTGTTTTGGCCAACTTTTATGGGTTGTAAACCACCGATTTGGCCGATTTTGAGAAATTGTGAATTTTAATGATTTGGGCCATTTGGCCCAACTTTGCGGATTATAGTCCATTTTTAGCCCATTTTCTGAAAGTTGGAAATTTGATGAATTTCCCCTTACTAATTTCAAGGACTCTGCCAAATTTTTTGGGTTATATAATATACTTGTAGTGCAGACTGCCCGCGGACTTACCCACATGCACGGCTCCCATGGGCGCTATAAACTAGAATAACATCCGAGAGGTTAAGATAAACAAAGTTCCTTTTGCTTGTCATATTGAACCTAGAGTTTATCAAACTTGTTCATGTACTCTGAAACATACTATTTTCTGTATTTTAACATGAATTGTGAGTCCATAGGAGATTCCTAGAGCAACTTGTTTGTCAATTTTGGTTCACTCTTCCCAACAGAGAATAAGGGTTCTTAAATCAGTTTACTTACAAAAATGGTCAACTAGCTTGTTTTTATGCCCCTCTAGTTTAGCCTTAGTGTATCTAACCTTATGGTCTTCAAACAAATTGTACCGATCAGTGCAATTTTCATCTTCGCGTATATAAACCTTATGGCCTTAACATAAACTGTAATGATCAATGTAATTGTCAATGTGTATTAGTCGATCAATTTCAAAAACTATGCAGGTCTAATCTACCATCAAAAGTGGGGCTTTACCTTAGCCCCTTCCTGTTGTCATGCTCTTGTCACCAAGTGCCTTTGCCTCATAAACAGCGACACAAGTATCGCTTATCTGATCTGATCTGAAAATATAAGAATGAATGACTTTTCCTTGTACTTGGTGCATTGACCATTGAGGGTAGAATTTCACCGTATCATATATTTATTACTGTGTTTTCTATCTTGTCAGGCCCAGCGCCAGGGCAAGATTGTAGACATATAATTCAAATCGTCAGAAGCCAACTCATGATTTATGGTTTCTGGATATATCTCAATCATTTCCTTGCACTCTTTATTCAAATTATGATGATAATCTTGAATGTCTATAAGCATATTATCAAATACATTGCTAGTTTAGTGATGATATTTCTTATGCCTGCTCAAACTTTTTGACTGTCATATATGATAATTGTTTATGCAGTTAAATCTCAGGCATATCATAAAACGAGACATATTAATATATCCTGGTTACATTCCTGAGCCCGGTGCCAGATACAAGGTCTTCCATTATGGACTTAGATTCGGCTTTGGAAATTGGAGCTTCGATAAGGCTGACTGGAGAAATACTGACGTGGTAAATACGTGCTGGGCTAAGTTTCCTGATCCACCTGATCCTTCTACAATCTCCAACTCAGATGAAAATATTGTAAAGAGGGATCTACTAGGCATTGAATGTGGAAAAGCACTGAATAAGGCTCTCTATCTCCATCATGAGAGGAGAAATTGCCCTTCAAATGTAATTACCCAAATGAAACAAACGGTAAACACTCTGAGAAGTAAAGGGAACAATGACCAGTCACAATCTTCAAGAAAGATATTTGTACCTATAGATTTATCCAATTCTGCATCTTTTTATGGTGCAAGTAATGAACAGAAGAAGCCAGTAAGGATCTGGGTCATTGGTCTCTGGGCTCTTGCTGTGTTAGGGTTCTTGGCTATCATCTCCATGGTCCTTGCAAGCCGCAAACATGAGAGGTTAAGGATAAAGAATAGTAGATACGAGTAATCTCATGATAAACACCTCCTTTAATACTCAAGTCTTTCGTTCAGCTCATCAGTAATAGATCTAACAGTAATTGTTCCACCTTTTAGTCTGATATGAAGAAAGGACACTTCTTGATTCAAAGAGTCGCATGGTTGTTTCGAATAGTCATAAATGTAGTCTTCTATTCACTGAAGGACGTTGTGCTCTATTTAAAGAGGTTTGGATGCATAATCTTTTGTTTTTCAAAGTTTGTCAGGGGCAGGCTTCCTGAAGGTTTAACCATTCACCACCAGGGAGTTAAGGTGCAAGCTCAAATTCGCTGAGATGTATTTAATTAATCACATAAAATTTTTGTATTTAGATATTCAGAACAGTTTTGAGGGAAAAAAATTGTGCAGAATGAGATGCATTATTTTTGTAGAATGAAAGACATGTAACAAAATTTTAGCATTGTGATAGTAGTAGTTGCACAATTTGCTCTTGTTTGCACTTGCATAGATCAGCCTCTGTTTGTCAATCTGTCACTTCTTCTCCCAAGCTATGTCGATGTTATCAAGGTTAATTAAAGAAATTCCCTTTCATGTAATCAGTTTTATGTTCTTGAGAATACTTTGATTGTAGAGGTTGGTTGACCAGGTACAGTTTTGAGTAGCGCAGACAAAGTACACTTCAGTTCTGCTTTTCTAAAGGGGAGTTTCTTAAATATTTATGCAACATTATTTTTTACAGCAATCCTTAATATTGCATCACATATCATAGGTATATTTCGTTTCAATCAATTGAAGTAAGCAAGTTTACATTGCAAATGTTCTAAAACTTCTCTCTTGGGATGGAAGATGAAAGTTGGGCTCGCATACAAGCATTGTAAGGACAAATGTGTCCAAAGATCACATCTGTTCTGCACAAAATTCTACTAACATGTATCATAGAATTATTGCAGTGGGTATTAAATTGTTTGAGTTCATAATGTATTGATGCAGTTCATCTATGAAGCAAAACATTTCAAGATATTTTTTGTAATCATATCGAATCAGAAAATTGATTTGAGAAACAGTCAGCCAAAACTTTTTCAGCATACAATAGCAGCAGAAGAGCTATCAGTAGATCAGCCTAGTTGTCTGTACAAACAGAATTTTTTTTTACTTCAGCTTACTTCTATTTTCCGCTATTATTATTATTACAATATTTAAAAAATTGTGGCTAATCACATTGTAGATTACACGGTACATGCATGCAGAAGGTAAACACGCAACAAAAGAGAGAGACCGTTTCCTGCAAAATGTTCTATTGCATAAATTAACAGCTAAACCACTAAACAAGCGTCAAATGCTTCATCTCTGTCCCTATCTCCATCATCATTTGTTTCTCTTCTTCAGTGGATCTCGGCTCAAACCATGTTTCCTCAAGGTTTTGATATAATTTCGCATTAAGGTAAACTTAGTGGAACTGAGATGGTAAAGGTAACCCCATGTGTAAATCCCAGTGCTATGCAAGTCATCGAAAACTAACCTGCCAAGCAAAAAAAATAGGTCGCAGTTATAACAGAGAGTAACAAATGTAACAGGAAGGAAGAAGTCTCCTTTTAGATTCACTTCTTCAGTTACTGAGTTAGTTAAGAAGGAAGAAGCCTGAATTAGTTGACATACTCAACCTGATTCCATAATTTCCTACTGGTTCTGCAGACATTATCCCAACATATCTTCGCCCAAATATCACCTGCTTCAAGGAAATTTATCTGATTACGTACAATGGAAATGGTTTGACGATCATCATCTCTTGGGATTCATTGCATGAAAATAAAAGAATGTAAACTAGTAGTTTTGATCTTGTAGTTTTGTTATCTCATCAATGAAACAGGAAACACACATATGTACATGGAAGAGGAACATTTTAAAACTACACGATTTGAAGAGAAGTATGAATCCGAAGTTGCTAAAAAAATATACTAGAAGAAGACATGGCTGCAGATCACAAAATTTAACTGCATGTCAACAAGATCCTGCAAAAAGAAAAAAAAAGACTTGAAGAAGACCGTGGCTACTGCATCATGCAGTTTATCTGCATGTCAATAATATCCTGCAGTGAGACCATGACAATATTGTTAACAGTTAACTTTAAAGACAAGTGGGGAATGGTGAACAAAAACACTTGGGCCAGACTGAGAACAGAAGATAATCATCAAATTTGATCATAAGAGCACATCTTCCTCTCAGTCTTCACGTTACTGGTACTTATCAAGAGCTGTGAATAGTGAATAGAATCACAATCATCATAATTTATATAGATTAACTTAAGTATATATGAAGAAGCAATCTGAGAATTTTAAGGGCCCTTTTAGATTCTACAACAAGACGAACATTAAAATCTGAGCATAAAGAATGTCACCCAGAAAGATCAAACATTTTATTTTAATAACTAGTACTGTAATAACAAGACCGTAATTTTTAACGCATGTATTTATCCTAAAATTTGAAGTGTAACATATGAAGTAAGTGGAAATATATGGAGATAATGCAGTTCTATATTATAATTGCCAGAAATGGCATAATCTAAAAAGATCATGTGTAACATTTCAAACTTCAAAGGAAGGAACCACTAAAGAAAAGAAAAATCTGTAATAACTCAGTGATCAGTGTGGTTTACCTTCTCACCACCAACTGACCTAATCTTGCTATCAACAGCAGGGCTATGTATTCTAAGAAACTCAGCTGACAAGTCAAACACACTTCCATCAGAAAACTCCACCTTTACCTGGAAAAAAAAAGAAGGTTAAAACATGAGATTGCATTGTGTTCATTATACAATATCAACTACATGTTTCTTTAACATCTTGTTTTGCTCTCAATTTTTATGTACTGCTCGATAATAAACCGATAGAAAATGCATGTACAAAACCATGGTATTCAAGTCAACTCGAACGATCAAGGTTAATCAAATAACTCATTTAGGTTTCAAGTATCAAATCAAATGTCTAAACCTCATTTTGATTCAGACTTGAAAATTCATTTCCCAATTTATGAAAACATCAAAAATCAAGGCCTAATGCATTTAATAAGTGTGAGGCTCCTCTAACTCGAAATGAAAATAAAAGTAATAAAGTGCTAATTGTAACAGTGTACTGCTTGCTTTCAGAATATGAAAGAGAAAAGGCGGTGGGTGTCCACATTCTTGAGTCCAGTAGTACGAAAGCAAAGCAGTACACTAAAAGTGAATAAATCAAATGGGTTTCTTCAAAAAAAAAGGGGAAAAAAGAAGAAGAAGAAGAAAATCAAATGGGCAACAACCAAACGACGAAACGTAACAACCCATTAAAGATGATATTGAGCTGATTAAACCCAACTCATTGGATACTAAATATGAGCGGCCATATAACAGACAGAAAGAAAAGCAAGAAAATAAAACGCGAATTATTAGTTGAAGAGGAAGTGAAGAGATACGTACGTATTTTGGGGGGTGAAGGAAGAACTTGGTGAGAGAGGGAGGTGGGTTTGCAGAGGAGTGCAGGAGCCGGAGAAGGGCTGGAACAAAATTAGACATTGATGGGAATGAGGGAGGGTTTTAACTTTTGAAGATCCGAGATGCCCACCAACCGTTTGTCGAATTGCTTGTACGAGATTTATGTAGACAGAGCAAATGTAGAGGTAATTGTTGTTGGGGCATTTTGGATTCGGAATTTGTAGGAGTGCTGTAAACCGCATTATAATGGGTTTCGGCCCGTTGGGCCTCAATACATCTGCTCTGTACGGACAAACACACACTCTCATCACATAAATTACGGAATTGTGTTAGGAGCTCCGGTTGCAAATTGTTTGGATCTCGCCATTGATTAGGTTTTCTAGGTTGAAGAAGAACGAGAGAGGATTTGGGGAAGGCAATGGATTACTCAAGCTTGAAGTTTATTCCGTCAAGAAAGGCCTTATAAAGGTAGTTACAACAGACTGACTCACGTGCACACTGCGTGCCTACTACTGGACTTTATACAACAGCTCATTTACAACTTCCCGCCCTAGAACACATATGAAAAGTGTGCGCATTGTACGTACAATATTGAAACACTAATACAAACACAACAATATACGTCTAACAACATACAACTACTACATACTACGTAATTCCCTATCCATCACAAGACAATTATTGATCATCAGCCACCCCGCACCCTAACAACTCCCCTTCCCTTACTTTGGACTTGTTTTAAGTTCAAAATCTGGGAATTTCACCCCTAATTCATCCACATCTACCCATGATGCATTTTCAAATCAGTGTCCTTCCATTTCACTAGTAGCTGAATTCCCATCTTGTTTCCCTTCTTAAACACCCTCTTATCAACAATGAACTCAGGTTCTGGACTAGGAGGAGCAACCCACCACTGAGGAATCTCATTAGACACTGCTATATCATGATTCCCATGGCATCTCTTAAGTTTGGAGACGTGGAAGACTAGAAGCAGAGTAGTGGCAGCAGGTAGAGCTAGCCTATAAGCAACTTTGCCAATCTTCTCCAAGATCTGATAAGGGCCAAAAAATTTCGAAGAGAGTTTTTGTGGGACTGCACCCCTCAGAGATGTTTGTTTATATGGTTGTAACTTCAGAAAAACCCGATCTCCAACTGTAAACTTTATATCAACTCTCTTTTTATATAAAATACTTCATTCGTACCTGTGCAGCTTTGATGTTATCCTTGAGCAACCTGAGCATTGAATCCCTTGTACAAAGAGCTCCCTCTACAGCTTGTACATTAGCAATACCAAATATATATTGAGTTGGACTTGGAGGGCTTCTACCATACAGAGCTTGGAAGGAGGTGACACCAGTAGAGACTTGCCAATTGGTATTATACCAAAATTCAGACCAACACAACCATTTGACCCAATCTTTAGGCTGTTGGCCACACAGACACCGCAAATACATTTCCAAGAATTTATTGTTATCTCGGTCTGGCCGTCAGTTTGAGGGTGATAAGCCGTCTAGTACTTCAATGCACTTCCTTGCAGTTTGAAGATTTCTCGCCGAAAGAACTCGAGAAAACAATGTCTCTATCACTAACAACCCTTATTGGCATACCATGAAGTTTGTAAACATGTTCCACAAACTCTTGAGCTACCATATGAGCAGTATACGAATGTCCCAAGCTCATGAAATGGGCATATTTAGTGAGTCTATCTATGACTACAAAAATGACTGATTTGCCCATGCTTTTTGATAATGCCTCAATAAAATCCATGGAGATATCAGTCCACACTAACTCAGGTATAGGCAAAAAAAACCTGCAGGCTGCACTCTTTCTCCTTTATTTCTTTGACAAATGAAACACTCTCTAACCATTATTTTGACATCTTTTCTGATACATTGCCAATTGAAGGCCCTCTTCACCCGATGGTGAGTTTTATTAAACCCTAAATGTCCCCCTACCTTCTTAGTATGGCTATCCAAAATTACCACTTCTCTCAGATCATAAGTAGGAGTAAGTAAAATTCACCCTTGCCAGTACCATACACCTTTTTGTAGCTTGAAATCAGTAGCTGATAATTCTCCTTTATTAATCTTCGCTTCCAACTCTTTGAAATATGGATCCCCCACCCTAATTCTCCTTTATTTTGTGCTTCTCTGATCGGTTTTCAGGGCAAAAATTTCCCGAAGCAAGTACCGACGCCAGTGTCTCATAGCGGAAAGAATTGCCAAGACCTCCTTTTCATAGGTGGACAATGAAAGAGCTTTACCCTTTAAACCTTGACTCATGTATGCAATTGGGTGACATTCTTGCATAAGCACTGCTCCAATGCCAACTTGAGAAGCATCAGTCCCAACTACAAATTGTTTGAAAAAATCAGGTAAACTCACACTGGGGTAGTAGTCATAGCTCTTTTAAGCTTCTCAAAAGCCTCTGTAGCTATCTGTGACCATTTGATCCCATTTTCCTTCAAGAGTTGTGTAAGAGGTGTTGCTATACTACCATACCCTTGGAAAAATTTCCTATAATAGTCAGTCAACCCTAAAAAACCCGGCAGCTGTTTAACTATACTTGGCTCTGGCTACTTCACTACTGCAGCAACTTTATCAGGATCAACCGCAATACCCTCCGAACTGATCACATGGCCCAAATAACCCACTAGTTCTTTCCCAAAGCTGCACTTATTTTCCTTAGCAATTAGCTGATGCCTTTTTAACAACTCCAAGGTTAGTTTAAGATGTTCAACATGGCTTTGCATATCAGGGCTATAGACCAAAATGTCATCAAAGAACACTAGAGCAAATTTTCTCAAATATGCCTTGAAGATATCATACATTAAACTCTGGAAGGTAGCCGGGGCATTAGTGAGCCCAAATGGCATAACAACAAATTCATAATGCCCTTGGTGAGTTCTAAACGCTGTTTTCTTTGTCTTCCTCACTCACTCTGATTTGATGGTAACCAGACCTCAAGTCAATTTTAGAGAAGAGTTCAGCTCCATGGAGTTCATCTAACATTTCATCAATTACTGGGATTGGAAATTTAGCCTTAATGGTTTGAGAATTGAGTAATCTATAATCCATACACATTCTCCAACTCCCATCGGCTTTTTTGATAAGTATTACTGGTGAAGCATACGAATTGCAGCTATTTCTAATCAACCTTGACTCCTGCATCTCTTTCACTTGTCTTTCAATTTCATTCTTATATGGTGTTTATAGGGTCCAATTCAAACTATTTTCTCACCTTCGATCAATGGAATTTGATGATCCACACTCCTTTGAGGAGGCATTCCAATATGAGATGAAAAAACCTCAGGGAACTGCTGAAGTACCTGCTGCACCTGATTAGGAACATTTGGGCTGTGTTTGGTTTGCTGTTTGCTGTTTTCTGAAAACAGTTTTCTGAAATGTGTTTTCTGAAAATGAGAGTGTAAAAGCTGTTTGGTAATAATTTTTTCTGAAAACTGTTTTCTGAAAATGAGTGTAAAAGCTGTTTGGTAATAATTTTTTCTGAAAACTGTTTTCTGAAAATGAGTATAAAAGCTGTTTGGTAATAAATTTTTCCTGAAAACTGTTTTATGAAAATGAGTGTAAAAGCTGTTTGGTAATAAATTTTTCCTGAAACAAGTTTTATGAAAATGAGAGTATAAAATGCGTTTGGTAAACCCAATAAATCGCAATTTTCTTAAAAATAGTATTGGATAATGAGGTTATAAAAGGCGTTTGGGTATAAAATTAAATTTGAAGTACAACAGGTATTCTGTCAATGAGATTATAATTGGCGTATGTTTCATCAATTTGCATTCATTTTCTTATGAAGTAATTTTTATCGCTGCAGTTACAGAGCAAAGCTGTACAAGTATACGAACAAGAATCGTGAGAATGAGCGAACGGAGCACATATTATCACATTGTGGAGGAGTTGTATTAATGTGAAATACCTTGAGCTGGTTCACATGAAAAGATATGCAACTATAATTTTGCCATTGAAGATGTTGTATTGGTATTATATAAAGAACCTTCCATAAAGAGGATATGCGATGTGCAAAGGACTAATATGAAACATGATAAAAATAGTTTATTAGGTAATGAAAATTTGTATATTGGCATCCCTTGTTTTGTAACTCGTTACATTTGTTTTAATCTGAAGTCACATAATATGAACAAAGCTGAAATACATTATATTACATTGCGTCAGTCCTTCTAAATTGTTGTAGTTGAAGTCCAACACTTCTCTCGCTGAAAATATGCTATCAACAACGTTCTTTACGAGGTCACCACTCGCAGCTGCAGTAGCATTCTGGGATATCTTTGTGGCATCAAATGTACAATTCAGCTCACTTGCCTACAAAGGGGTTAATTTTAAATCCACATTTAAAAGAAAAAATTACATAATGTTTGCATAGTAATAGACATTCTCATATGCAGGAAAATACACAGTAAGAGGAAGCAATTTCAATAATTATTATTAGCATCATGAAAATGAATACAACTCAAGTGTAATACATAATGATAGAATTGAAATTTTTTACTGTATTGTTAACCCAAACTGGAAAAATATAAACAAGCTTATTATTGACTCATAAGCAATATATACAATATTTTGGTTCCCGTATTGGAAAAAATCCCAGGCCTGGTCCTCGGCGAGATCCCACAGCCCCGACCACTCCACAAAAAACTTCTTAGAAAAATCATATCGTAGGCTCAGAACTAGCGAAGCATCGACTGCTGCTGGTGGAGGTCATAGACGAGGAGCTCAACCAACTACAATCTCCCCATCTCCAACTTCAAAACACATCAGCAATGGCATCACCAATTATATGTTCTACTGCTGGTTATGCTTCGCCATTAGCATCTTCATTGCCCTCACCATCACTGTTACCATCTGCATCACAAAGGCCATCACGCATGTGGCCAGCTGCTAAAAAAGCAAAGCAACAGCCAGCAATCAAACCTGACCGCGCCATCATAAGGTGAGGCTGAGCTCCCACCTCCAAATGTTTCTTCTACTTCACCATCTAAATAAAAAAAAAAACCATCTTAAGGAGTGCCATACAGGAAAAAAGCATATACACAGGGAATCATAGAAGAACCATCTTCTTCTGATTCATTGCAAAAAGATACCATCTCATTGGTGAGATCCATTAATACCAGAATCCAAACATGCACCCAAATATGGAGAATTAGTGAGGGAATTCTCAGAAATCCACATGTGATGCAGTTTTGCATCAAGTCTGATGCTAATTATGTAGATAAATAATGAAATCTGAATGGAATTGCAATTTTCAAACTTTTAATAAGATTCTAGACAAGGATATATCTGCCCATACAACAATAAGGCATAATAGTTTTCTGGGCAATCTGCAAATGGGATTAGAGACATACTACTGAAGCACTGCATGCATGCATAAATAGATGGTTGCGAGCCAGGATATATCTGCTGAAGCTATATCTAGAATTTGATTATAGCTACACAAATGAACAAATAATAGCTACTGTAAAGTTTCAGACACCATTTACACTTATTTGTTCATAATAGTTTACAGTAGCTATATCCTGAAGCACTTGCGAGCCAGGATATATCTGCTGAAGCTATATCCAGAATTTGATTATAGCTACACAAATGAACAAATAATAGCTACTGTAAAGTTTCAGACACCATTTACACTTATTTGTTCATAATAGTTTACAGTAGCTATATCCTGAAGCACTTGCGAGCCAGGATATATCTGCTGAAGCTATATCCAGAATTTGATTATAGCTACACAAATGAACAAATAATAGCTACTGTAAAGTTTCAGACACCATTTACACTTATTTGTTCATAATAGTTTACAGTAGCTATATCCTGAAGCACTTGCGAGCCAGGATATATCTGCTGAAGCTATATCCAGAATTTGATTATAGCTACACAAATGAACAAATAATAGCTACTGTAAAGTTTCAGACACCATTTACACTTATTTGTTCATAATAGTTTACAGTAGCTATATCCTGAAGCACTTGCGAGCCAGGATATATCTGCTGAAGCACTGCTGAAGCACGGCATGCATGCATAAATGGGATTAGAGACAATAATAATTGGGTACAAAATAAAATAGGTGGTTCCCTAAAGCACTACATGCATAAAAAATGGCATTTCTAATGGTGAGATGTGGAGGCATGCTTCCACATAAATTTGATAAGGATCATTGTGGTCCAGTGTGCACCAAATTTTTTTTATTACATATCTGCATATACACAGCTATGTAACAAGCATTAATTTTCCAAATTACCTTCAAAGATACTTACAGGAACATGAAGCCAGAAACATCAAAAAAAAAAAATGTATCCATCACCTGGTAGAAGAACCCAGAAACCTTCAAAAATACGTCTACAGGCATGCTTCACAACCCATCACCTGGTAGAAGAAGCTAAAAAAACAGTATCCATGAATGCATCAACAACAAAATCTCTAGTGTTAATAGAAACCATCTGAAATCATCATATGCTACTACATAATAAAGCATCAGTTATTATAAAGCATCAGAAAAATGTAGAAAATCCCAAATAAGCATCAGAAACCATTGTAATATTCAGACTTGTTATAAGGGGACTTTACAACAAATAAAGCCAATGAAGTTAAAGTATAAGAAAGCAATGTGAATTTTTCAAAGTATATAATTAGTCGTAGGCTCAGAACTCCTTCGTATGTACCAGTTGTTCCCAAAAATTCATAAAATATAGTCTAGGGCTGCATTTTTTATAATGCCACTCCTACTAGTAATAATGATGTTGATTATAGCTACACAAATGAACAAATAATAGCTACTGTAAAGTTTCAGACACCATTTACACTTATTTGTTCATAATAGTTTACAGTAGCTATATCCTGAAGCACTTGCGAGCCAGGATATATCTGCTGAAGCTATATTTAGAATTTGATTATAGCTACACAAATGAACAAATAATAGCTACTGTAAAGTTTCAGACACCATTTACGCTTATTTGTTCATAATAGTTTACAGTAGCTATATCCTGAAGCACTTGCGAGCCAGGATATATCTGCTGAAGCTATATCCAGAATTTGATTATAGCTACACAAATGAACAAATAATAGCTACTGTAAAGTTTCAGACACCATTTACACTTATTTGTTCATAATAGTTTACAGTAGCTATATCCTGAAGCACTTGCGAGCCAGGATATATCTGCTGAAGCACTGCTGAAGCACGGCATGCATGCATAAATGGGATTAGAGACAATAATAATTGGGTACAAAATAAAATAGGTGGTTCCCTAAAGCACTGCATGCATAAAAAATGACATTTCTAATGGTGAGATGTGGAGGCATGCTTCCACATAAATTTGATAAGGATCATTGTGGTCCAGTGTGCACCAAAAAAAATTTATTACATATCTGCATATACACAGCTATGTAACATGCATTAATTTTCCAAATTACCTTCAAAGATACTTACAGGAACATGAAGCCAGAAACATCAAAAAAAAAAGTATCCATCACCTGGTAGAAGAACCCAGAAACCTTCAAAAATACGTATACAGGCATGCTTCACAACCCATCACCTGGTAGAAGAAGCTAAAAAAAAGTATCCATGAATGCATCAACAACAAAATCTCTAGTGTTAATAGAAACCATCCGAAATCATCATATGCTACTACATAATAAAGCATCAGTTATTATAAAGCATCAGAAAAATGTGGAAAATCCCAAATAAGCATCAGAAACCATTGCAATATTCAGACTTGTTATAAGGGGACTTTACAACAAATAAAGCCAATGAAGTTATAGTATAAAAAAGCAATGTGAATTTTTCAAAGTATATAATTAGTCGTAGGCTCAGAACTCCTTCGTATGTACCAGTTGTTCCCAAAAATTCATAAAATATAGTCTAGGGCTGCATTTTTTATAATGCCACGCCTACTAGTACTAATGATGTGTACCCCCCCCCCCCCCCCCCCCCCAGCCACCCATAGTTTAATTCATCAATCATGAAATCAGTATACCGACATTCATGCTGAAGCTAATAGCTTCGTTTCTGTAGATCAGCTTAATAGGTCTCATCATAACCATGGATCAGGTAAATTACAAATCATCATTTCCATGGATTCACTTGGGGGGGGGGGGTATTACCAATATACAATACAACCAGTCAGAAGGTGGAGGGGGTGGGGGGCACACTATCAAAATAATGTTTCTGGATTTTCATCATTGCCTAAACCGACATTATCTTCGTGAGTGAAAAAAATATATAATAAACACTTCCAGTTATTGAGAACTCCATTCATTGTTCGATCATCATTAGTACCCAAATCTCAACCCATGTGCAACATCTGTACATCATATCAAAATTGGTAAAGACATCTCACACAGTAAAAAAAGCAAAGAAAAAAATGCTTGTGATAATTATAATAGTAATATTACAATGATACATACATATCCAAATGACATCAATGTCTCGCATTCCACATAGCCATAGCAATTTGATCTCTTTTTCTACCCATACGGTTCAATTGGGAAGCAGACATATCCAACCCCTGAGATGTTGATGGAATTTCATTATTTTGTGGATGATGACTTAATTCATCATCCATATATTCGGTAAAAAAGGTATCATCTACTGTATGTCTTCCTATGAAGTTGTGAACGGCACAACAAGCAATTACCATATTCACCTGTTTTGTTGGACTGTAGTTAGACATAAATTTGAAAATAGGAAACCCTTTTTTGAAGACTCCAAAAGTTCTTTCGATGACATTTCGTAGCCTTGCATGCTGCTTGTTAAAAAGTTGCCTATGTTGAGTCGGTGCATGATTGGCCCCTTCGAAGTCCTGTGCATGATAAGGCTCGCCACGGTATGGTGCTAAAAAACCTGGCATATTGAGATAACCACAGTCTACTAAATAATATTTATCATTTGCCGGGATTTGAAGCAATCCTTGTGATAATGCTGTTTGAATTACACGGGAGTTGTTGGCACTTCTTTCCCATCCCGCATAAACGAACGTGAACATCATATCAAAATCACAAACGGCTATGACATTTTGTGTTATGTTACCCTTCCGTGCCCGACAAGTATTGTGTTGGCTAGCAGGTGCCCAAGCATCCACTAATGTGCCATCAACAGCACCAATAGCTCCCTACATTGTTCAGTTTGAAAACTATATGTTATCTTTTCCATTGAAATATAATAAAACACAATGTATGTCCATGGTCATGTAGCTACGACGCATATTTGGAACGATTCAATATAGTAAAAATCATTTATTAAACATCAGAACGAAATTTATATCGATGTTTATTCTAAAACATACCTTAAACCATGGATAAAATTCTGGGGAACTCGTAATCCTTTCATGTATACGTGTCGCATCTGGGGGAGTAATAAGAACTGTCGCTGCAGTGGCCAAACCTTTCAACACTTTCGCAAAATGTTTGTTTATTGTGTATGTCGAATGTACAAACCGATCAGCTGCCACTCTTTGTTTGTGACTATGACCGACAATGAACAAAAAAATGGCGACACTTTCTTCAAAAGACACACGCCTAAGTTGGGACTCCGACTCTGTCTCCTCGAGATAGTTCCCATCCTTCAAAAATTGACACAAAACCATAAAACAGACTTGATTCATACGAAATATGCGATGGAACTTATACGCGGGACCATTTAATAATTCTGTCAAATAGTCTTGCCCTGTTAGAGTGAGAGTGGAATATGGTTCTCTATCTAAGGAGGAAAGCCACTCGATTGTATCCAAGTCTTCCAAGTCTTCCAGGTCATCCATGTCATCGTCTAACCTGTTCATCACTATGTTGCGTCGGTGCAAGTAGTGTTTCACTGTGAAAAATTAGAATTCATTTCCAAATATTATGTTGTTTTTGTAAAGCCTACATTGAAATATGATTTTATCCAACAATCACAAAGCAAATTAAACCAAATACATAAACATAATCAAATAGTTCAGTTTGAACAAACATAAACATAATCGCAAACATGAACATAAACTAAACATACTCATTACAACACATAGAAATAAATCATAGGCAGCTCATAAAATATAAAAAACCCTAGTCGTTAAAACTGTCAATGAACCAACGCCTATACTCCTCGCTCATCCCAGTGAAGCCCTTACGTGCCTCTGGGTTGTTTACAAAATGATGGAATGCCTTAACCAACTGTTGGGGGTGGAGCCCAGTTATTGAATTCAATATTTTCATGGTTTCTGTCATGGAGTAAGGGTCATTGGCAGTAGGGGGTGGAGCTTGTGGCTGGGGTTGAGTTGGTTGGGGTTGGCTTTCTCCTCGGGATAAGTTATCGTAGTATCGTTGTTTCGAACGGGCTGCAGCCGCGATCGAACTCACAGCATCGTCCTTGCCAGAAGTCTTCGTGCTTTTCGTTGCTCGTCCACTTGAATTGGCAGATCTCCTTTTTCGAGACCCTTGACCTCCCGGTGCTCCATCGCCTTCATCATCCGATAGTACATATGGTATATCATGTTGGACGAACTCTTCATCGACCCTACGTGCCTCATCGGAATTTAGGGGCATTTGTGTTGAAGCCCTAGCAAGTGTGCCTTGCGCAATAGTGTTTTTGAAAATTTTGGTTAAGGCATCAAAATTTGCCAATCCTTTCTCATTAAAACCTCTGGCCTTTGGGTGCGCCTACGAACAAAATTTTGGGTTACAACTGTAATAAACATTAAAATAATCTTACGTTTAAGTATAAGTATATGTTAATCACATAATAATCTTTTCATGATGAAGTTATATATGAACCTTAACATATGCATCCCACACTACTGGCTCACAAGTAATAGTTCCGATATCTTCATCCCAACCCAACCCACTCTGCATCTTCAGATCCCGAAACGCCCTCCATTGCTGTCGAAGTCTGTTGTATTTGCCATGTATTTGCTTCATTGAATAATTTCGATGCGTAAGGGCTTGCAGATCAACACGAAATTTTCCCAAGTTCTTCCATCAAATGTGGAACTTTTTAAAGGGGTAAGGTCTACCGCTTGCTCCATCAGATCAACAAACACCTTTTCATGGGATGTCGGCCATAGACTTACTTCAAAATCAGAATCCACCTCCATCTCTTTACCCCTACTAGTCATCTATGTTATAAACATCAACCGTATCAATATAAATGCAACGTTTACAAAACTACATAACTACCCTGGAGGATTGGAAACAAATATCACAAGAACAAATTTAAATAAGATGATTGGTAGTTATGACATTTTTTTACGGTTTGAAGTTTGAACACCAACAAAATCAACCAAACTAGTTTGCACCAATAATAATTCGACAACGAAGATGACAAAAGCTGTTTCAAAAACCTTCGCACTTCCCTTACCAAATATTCTCTGTAAATTTTTTTTTTTAATAAAAAAACCAGTTTCTCTACCGATCCATCTTAGATCCCAGATCATGAACGAAAAAAATCATCTCACATCCCCAAATTCCTACAAGATCTTACTGTCAAAAATGGTTTACCAAAAAAACATACCTTCCTTTCAGCAATAGAGAAGTTGTCTCCACAGGATTCAACAAGGCAATGATGTTTTATTCGATTCAACCGAGCTCGCGCACACCTTCTCCTGTAAGCTGATCGTGTTTCACACACCATGAAACTGCCGAAGAAGTTGGGGGAACAAACAAATCTGACTATATCTTTACACAAAAACCGTACATCGGTGAGGGTTGTGATCGATGTGGGTTGTGATAGATTTTCGCTTCAGATCTAGGGTTTTAGGAAAGAAAGCTGAAGGAGAGGGAAAGAAGAGGAGCTTTCGGTTTAGACAGAAGAAGATACGATTGCTAGTACCCAAATTTCAGAAGTAGATGACTCTCTTGTTGCCGATTTGGAGCTTCAGATCTAGGGTTTTTGGAGTGAAGCAAAAGGAGAAGGAGACGAGGAGCAGCGTGAAGGAGAGAAGGAAAAAGAAGGAAAGATGCCACCCACGTGAGTGAGAGTATATGTTCTGAAAACAGTATTGAATCGTTTTCAGAAAACGATTTTCAAAAAAACCCCTACCCAAACAAGTTTCCTGTTATTTATATTTTCAAAAACAAAAAAATGGTTTTGAGAAACCAAACCAAACAAAGCCTTGGTTTTTGGTTGCTTGCGGTCTCTGTCTCCTTTGCTGAGACATTACAACAACCCTCTATCTCACTGCATTGTAGTTGTAGCATGAAGGCTTGACTAGATAGCTCCAATGTCTTGGGTAGCTCCACTGCCTCTATGAGTTGTAAACTCCCTTCAGTATGCCCATGAAAGATCTTCTTAACCCCTTAGATGTAGAACTCCATAGTTAGAAGACTGAAACCCACAGTAACCCTACCCATCGATCTCAACCAATGAGCTCCTATCACCATTTGGGAAGGCCCTAAGGGCAAAATTAACAATTTCACTACTAATTGTACTCCCTATACAGTAAAGAGAGCTTTCTCAATCTTTCCTTGATTGTGCATTATATCCTCATTTGCTACTTTCACATTATACCTTGGCTCTTGTACAATGTTCAATCCAGCTTTATTGGCAATATAAGAGTCAATATAATTGTGTGTCGATCCTGTGTCAATCAAAATATTTACTTCTCTTCACTTGATATACTTTTTAACTTTCAATGTATGGGGATAACATGCTGAACCAGTTAAAGCATGACATGATAGCCTCATTAAGTTTCCTTCCATACTCATCCAAGAAGCATTGACTTCCTCTTCATCATTCCTGTGCTCATCACCCTCTTCCTTTTCAAACATCTCTAAGAAATACATTTTCTGAGACTTGCACTGATGCTCTGGCACATACTGCTCATCACAATTGAAACAAAGCCCCTTGGATTTTCTTTCTCTCAATTCAGGTAATGTCAGCCTCTTGGGAACAAAGGTAGACATAGGAGTCGTATCAGTTTTCTTTAGAGCAAGATGGGAAGCAAGTGAGAAGGTGTTCTTGGGCACAAATGATGGTTTAGCACCCTTCTTAGTACACAATAGTTTTTCTTCATATCCCCTAGCTTGCCCCATTTCTTCATTAATTGTTCTTGGACGTTGTGCCTTAACATTCCAACAAATTTCATCTCGTGAACCGCTGATGAATGTACTCAAGAAATGTTTCTCAGACCAATCTCCTACAAAATTTGACAAACGATCAATTTCTTGTATGTACACTTCAATGTCCCCTTTCTAGCTTAACTTCGTCAGTATCCCTTCATAATCCTGGAACCCTGATGGACCAAACCTAGTTAAGAGCTCTTCTACAAACTCTTGCCAAGAAATCAAATCCTTCCTACTCTTGATATGCCTTCGGTACCATTGAGATGCCTTCCTCTTCCAATTCAGAGCTGCAAATTTCAACTTCTGAGAATCTTCAATCTCATAAAATTCCATGAATTTCTCAGCTCCGCATATCCATTCCGTCGAACCCCCTTCTTGAAAAACATAGAATTCCATCTTAAAAGGAACTCTTGGGAAATTCATCTAACCATTTCTAGATCTTTTCACTGGATGGATTTGATTTGGAGTATGGATTGGATTGGGAATTTCTACCTCTCTTTGAAAAATTGATTATGGATTGGATGAGTTACCTCGATTTGGATTAGCATTGTGATTCATCAACATCATCTCCTTAACTTGCTCCATCAATGTCGCCACCGCCATTTTCAGCTCCTGAACTTTCATTTCGATTGACGAAGTGCTTCGACATCCCTCGAGTCGGTATCGTCGTTCGCCTACTCCTATACAAACATGTTAGGAGCTCCGGTTGCAACTTGTTTGGATCTCGCCATTGATTAGGTTTTCTAGGTTGAAGAAGAATGAGAGAGGATTTGGGGAAGGAAATGGATTACTCAAGCTTGAAGTTTATTCCATCAAGAAAGGCCATATAAAGGCAGTTACAACAAGCTGACTCACGTGCACACTACGTGCCTACTATTGGACTTTATACAACAACCCATTTACAACTTCCCGCCCTGTAACACATATGAAAAGTGTGCGCATTGCACACACAATATTGAAACACTGATACAAACACAACATACAGCTAACAACATACAACTACTACATACTGCGTAATTCCCTATCCATTACTAGATAATTACTGATCATAAGGCACCCCACACCCTAACAAATTGTGCAAGCGATCGTTTGAACTATCGACTTTTTGTTCACTAGCTTTCAAAATCGACGACCAGAAATTACTTTTCTAGGGCCGAGTGGACCCTCATCAGCTACTTTTCAGAGCATCCACAGTCGTTTTCTATTTTGCAATTTTGCCTTTTTTTTGGGTGCAAAAGCGATGCTATAGTCGTCATGTATTTTGCCATTTTTTCTATTTTTTGAACAGTTCATTGCCATATTTGAGAAAGAGTTTGAAAATTCTCAAATTATAGGTTCCTATTATTTTATTAATTTTTTAATTCATCAGATGAAATTTGCATTTTTTATAATAACCCTCAGAAATAAAAAAAATGTGATAAATAGGAGATCGGTGTTTCGTCCCAATCCTTTTTGAATTTAGTTTTTAATAAAAGTTTGGATAATTTTGCCCCCATATCCTTTCAACGTTGAAAAATTAATCCAATGCCTATTCCAATGACTATTTCTCTTGTTTCTCTATATGTACGCGCTGCATTCAATCAAATAAACAACACAAATATTTTGTTCATCTTCTATCTTCCATAGTAACATCAATTCTCTCTCTTTCTTTCTCCTATTGAAGAATTTGTGGAAGGAAAAAATGGCAATTCGTGGTTCAAGGGGCAGAGCATACACAACTTTTGAAGATGTTACTCTATCTCAAAGTTGGATTACTATAACTCAAGATCCGTTGGTCAGTGTTGATCAATCCAGTGCACAGTTTTAGGAGCACATGTCTTCAACATTTGCTGTATTATTAGGTACTATGACCGAAAGAACGGTTAACTATCTTTCAAGTTAATTCCATGCAATTTCGAAAGAAGTTGTCCTATTTATTGCGAAGTTGGGCAATGTAACAAATAGAGCTGCTAGCGGAACAACTGAAGTAAATAAGGTATGTTAAAATTTTAAATTAATTTGCAATTTACCTCGAAAACTTGCCATGGCCCGTTAAATGACTTCACTATAAGTCGACTACATGTGTTAAGAGACAAATACAATAGTGCTAATGCTGGCCTACCCAATTCATATTCTCCAACTAAATTAAGATATTCTAATGCAGCAAGCCAGTCACATCTGACTATCGAAGAACCATTAGGGAAAAGAAAGTCACAAAGGAAGAATGTAAAGAATGCTCGTGCAATCTTCATCGCCTAAACATTATCGGTTTTAGATGCTTCGATCATACTGCTATTAAAATAATGTTTAAATAATGGACAACGAATAACACAAGACTTCCAATCATCTCTAGTAATCTCAGGAAAGAAGCGAAACTGCACTATTTCAAAGGTGTACGGCTCGTCGTTATACGGAGGAAAGAGACCGATTTCGATGGAAATCTCCGTTAGCATTACCCAATCCAACTGAGTGAATTCCAACTCACCGCACAGGAGGTGGAAAGTGTGGGTCGTGTCCCACTATCTAGCTTGTCACTCCCTGCTTTCCAGAATACGAGGGAACACAGGCACATAACTTACGCACAGCGAATGATATAAGTACACCAACTCATATCATCCATAAGCCGTACTAGTCTTAACTCAACAATATTAGAAAAATAAATCACAACCACGCAGAAAACATAATCACATAAACGAGAGTGAAATTCAATAACCAAATCTGAAAAATAAGAACTTAACAAATAGCTCGAGAGACTCCTGCTCCAATCGTAGAAGAACTGCTCACCAATGCCTTTTGAAAATTCTCCTTGTGCACCTGTACTTGTTCATCTAAAAGAAAGAATGAATTGTCCTTAGAGCAAGTACGGACAGCAAGTAGTAAAAAGCAGAGAGTAAGAGAACAAGGTACATGAAGAAATATGAATCATGATCAAATTACAAAGACAATAATGGTATTAATAACAATGGTCATAATCAAGTATATACATGTCAACTTAGGTCTATTAGTATGTTGTTTCTCCTATCTAGTGCACGTACTACTGCGTCCCATACCACAGGTTCGGTGCATGCAAAACAATATTCGTTTTAGACTTCGTGGTGGGATCTACAGAGCATGTACTCGGTGTATCACGATAACAAGACAACAAGACAACAAGTTCACGTCTTCACTGGTAATTCTCCATCTTCCATGTCAAGATTCCATGTAACAAGAGGGCCCTACTGGGTATATTTTCTGAGACTATCCACTACTAGGTTAACCCTTATTAACCCCGGCTTGTTTTAGTATTTTATTAAGTCATTCATGTCCATGCAAGTATGTGTAAGGATGTCAAGAGAATGATAAGAATGCAGCAACATGATGCATTGCACAATAATATACATGAAGTAGTAAATCTGAAATAACCGACACAGTAATACTAAAACGGCGATAACTCATGGACTACAATTCAGAATTTGAAGTTCCAGGATGTTATCAGCAACTAGACTCTTAGAGCTACAATTCATCTTAATATTATTTTAACTGATTCCTATTATAACTGGGTCGAAACCTCAGTGCAAAATAATATAGGTAGCACGAGTTCATGGAATGTCATCACATATATGTTCATCAAAGTGGGTAATTAACATGTTATTGCATCATGAAATGTGTTAACACCAATGTACATCAAGCAGAATGGAATTTTTAGTATTCAAGTCAATTTATCATGTCAATTTCAAGTTACAAGATCTCAATTAATCCACATGTATTTGATCACGATGTCTTTTCCTCATATACAAGTTCTATTCATTTTATTCATATCATGTGTGTATATAGGCTTGGATTTGAGTCAATAGATAATAATATGATGTAAAGAGTACGTCAGGTTAGCTCGTGTAAACCATCGATACTCCCAATGGAAGGGACACAAGGCAAAGTTAATGATAAATGAAGGAATTACTTGCATAAGAGTTCAAAAATCTTGAACTAGAATAATTAACTGAGTTCAAGTGGACTTGCCTTTTTGTAGATGCTTCGATATAAATAATAAGGAATAACGGGATCAGAATCCCGGGGAGCGATCCCAAAAGTACATGCGAAGACCGTGCCAAGATAATCAAACAACAAAGAGCAATCAGCAATTCAGCAAGATCTCCACATTGGATCGAACAAAACTCCAAACGGCAAGTCTAGATCGGCTACACCCAAACACAGAACACTAAGTCCAACCAATCACTTCTCTACGAACACTAAACAGCCAAATCCTCTCACTGTTCTCCTTCTTCTTTAATCCGACTGAGAGAGAGAGGGTGCGGGAGAGAAGCGACAGCCGGGCTTGGGCGACTGAAGGTTGTGACTGCGATTGGGAGTCACCGCGATGGCGGGAGGCACGGCGATGGGGGGCATGGTGCTCGGGAGGAGGACGGCAGGCAAGACTCTGACGACGAGAGATGGGTTCGTTAATGGGATTGAGTTCGAGCAGGAGGGTAGGGATGAAGACGAGGGGATTCTCGGTGGTTGCAGGCGAGAGGGCGAGGCACAGAGGTTGAAGGCGGTTCAAGTGGGAAGCGCTCGAAGGTGGGGTTCGGCTGTGGAACAATGGCGGCGACAAGGCGAAGCTCGAGCGGTGAAGGCGACTGTGAGGAGTCGCGGGGGTGCAGTCGACAAGGAAGGTGCATCGCGAGGCAATAGACGGCGGGAGGAAGATGGAGGACTTCAGGGTCGACTGGTAGTGGCGTGGTAGTGCTGCCGATCAAAAGGCTTCAACTGGAAATTGAGGAGGAAGAAGACGACGGGGTGTGTATAGTGGCTTTGAGAGCGGCTCGACTGGTTGGTCGAGGACAGGGGGATGACCGGAGGGCAATAAAGAGGCGGTGGATGAGGAGAGGGCGGTGATGAGGTTGATGAGAGGCGGTCGGAGTTTAGGCTTCGGTTGAGGGGCAGAGGACTTCGACAGGGTGGTTCGAGGGGGAATGGCTGGTGGATTGGACTAGGCGACGGAGTCGACGATGCAGGAGGTGGAGGCCACGGTGGGTTCGAGCGGTGGGGAGAGAGCTCGATGGGGAGAGGATGATGAGTAAGGTTTTGGGTTTTCTGTTTAGGGTGAAGGAGGAAGAAGAAGTCGGATGGGTAGGGGTTCTGTTTCATTCTGTTGGTGCTTTGGGAAACATAGGGGGAGATGAAGAGACGGGAGAGAAAAATAGGGGAAGGTTCTATTGTGGGAGGTTACAGGAGAGAGAGAGAGAGTAGTGGGGTATAGGGGTTTAATAAAAATAATAAAACAATTATTATTTTAATGGGGGTAGTTACTAGATAGTGGGGATGTAGTTACGGGGATGTGGGAAGAGTGGGAAAAAGTGGAGAATTTGTATACGGTGAGTGTATGGGTTTGTGGGTTTGGGTTTAGGGTTAGAGTCCAATAGGAGATGTGCTTGGGATTGGGCTTCAATGTAAATAAATAAAAAGGAGGGAGACAGAATTCTAGTTTGGAATATAAATTTGGGTTTTAATAGGAGATTCAAAAGGATTTGAATGCATCGGAAATGGTTTATACGGAAAATGAAATACAAGAATACATGGAGAGAAGAAAAGAAATGGAAATCCGTATAATCAAAAACAGGGGTTACAAATCCTACCCACCTTACAAGAGGAATTTCGTCCTCGAAATTCATTTCGGGCAGGTAGTAGGACATAATAGAAGCAAATTTAAGAAATAACAAGGTAGGAAAATTAGAAAAAGAAAAGTCAAGTGATGGAGGCACCAGCATAAGAAAAGAACACATACAAGATTGATGTCGAATAATAAATCGACAAAAGATGGAGAGTGAAAAAGATGAACACGATCCAAACGATGCAAGGAAGAAAGAACAACAAGAAAATTCTGGGACCTGTGGGTTATAGGCCCACCACGCTTCCACTGCGCTGCTCTGATGGTGATATCCCAAGCAGCATACATGTCGTTGTAGGCAACATGACACTAATCGACGAACTGAGCAGGAAGACAAGAATGAGACACCGGGATCAAAAGAGAGTATGAGCTCAAGATAGATATAAGCAAATAATGCAAAATCAAAATAAAGTTTGGCTTCAGTTTAAATAATTAAAAGATATGTTATTAATCAAAACTAATGGGCTTTAACAAAAATAATAATAACAATAGATATTAGTAATAAAATAATAATATCAATAACAACAGAAAAGTAATAACAATAATAAAATAACAATAACAGTAATAATAGCAACACATATTAATGATGAAATAAGAATATCAATAATAATAATAAAATAATAATAACAATAATATTAAAAATAATAATAGCAATAATAATGACAGTAATAAAAATTCATCATGTTCATACGAGTAATAATAATAATATTTAAAATGTTAACAATACTGATAATCGTGATAATACATACATGACAAAATTGGGTTCAAAACATTCATGAAAATAATGCAATAGTAATAATAATAATTATAATAACAATAATTAATAACAACAGTAATATTAATAACAATAATAACAATAACAACAATAATAATAATGGCAATAATAATAATAATAATAATAATAATAATAATAATAATAATAATAATAATAATAATAATAATAATAATACCGGTAATAATAATAATGCAAGACAGAATATAATTTAGGTTCAAATTTTTTTTCCGTTTTTGTATGAAGGTAATTCAATATTAACAACAATAATAAAATAATGGAAACCACAATAATAATAGCAATGGTAATAACAATAATAATAATGATACTAATAGTAATAACGAAAACCATAGCAATAATAATAACATTATAAAACAAAATAAGAAATTGGCTTATCAACTCTATGAATAAATCAAACATGAATATATATATATATATATATATATATATATATATATATATATATATATATATATATATATATATATATATATATATTCGATCAATTATAAATGAAAAGTGAAGTCAAAATACACCATTAATCCACAATCGTAAGAATATAGAAAGACTATTCACATAGAACAAGAAGTCAAAAGTGAAGAGATAAAATCCAAATATAAAAAGTTGATAACTATACAAACAATAAAGGAATACAAACTTTAAAGGTTACATAAAAAAAATAATTTTGGAAAAATAACCAGTCAAGATACACAGAAATACGAATAAATTTAGCTAAGTAAGGAAATATTAATAACAATGAATGTAAAAGACATATAATAATTAGTGAATGTTGACATTATAATCAATACTCGAAAAAGGGTAACGAGCAAAATAGCCCAAAATATATATATGCTCGAAGACTTAGTAAGTGAGAAATCTAAAATGTTAAGGAATTGAAAAAGGTGGCAATAAGTAGTAATTCACAAAGATCGAAAACTTAGACCATAGTTGATGAACTCAATCTTAACATAAATGAAAAAAATTTGTAAACACAAAATAGGGTAAAATCAACTATACTAGTTCAAATTGTATGGAAACATAAAGTGTAATTGTATAAACAAAATGTCATAAAGAAAATATTTCTTTTCCATTAGTTTCATTATATAAGTAAAAAGTCCTGAAATATCAATTAGCAAATAGGTAGAAAATCTTGCCTCCTTAATATCAAGTTGCATGTTTGCCTTCACGACATCAGGTTGCATGTTGCTGTCTGGATATTCGGTGGTACATTTTTGCCTTCCCGACATCTAGTTGCAGTTTGCTTCCATTGACATCGAGTTGCATATTTGCTGTCTCGACATTAGGTTGTACCGAAATGGTAAAATGAAAGATGTAACCTTCTGTATGCACAGGGATTTGGGACATTTAATTTAAGTATGATATTATGTTTTGGATATAAAAATAGTATAAAGTAAGAAATGAAGTTGAAAGCCACACAATAGAATATCAAAATAGATGTATAGATTATAAATATCAAACACAATAGTACAAAATAATAGTAGTGAAAATGATTTGTAAAGGTAGAGAGAAAACAGAATGAAAGACAAGCATAAGTACAATGTAAATGAGAAAATAAATATGCAGTGTAGCAAATTTACACGATAAATATATCATAAAAATATACAGTATCGTAGGAATTAAACGAGCCTCTAACATGTCCTTAAAGATCTACCAATGCCGATCGACGAACCAAGCAGGATGAAAAGAATGGACAACTCCGGAATCAATGAAATATGGGCACAAAAGAATAAAATTATACCCAGAAAGGAATCAACGAATGTAAATGAATGGAAGGGACGAAACAATTAAGAAATGAAGGAACTGAATGTGAAGGGATCAAAAGATGAATCAAATGAGAGCAGTATCCAGATTATATGTTGGTTATTACATGTTCATGTGATTGATGTGGTGCGCATATTATTGAGTTAGACTGGCTAGAACCAAACTTGACTAACGTATGAGCCAAACATGACTAACACATTAGCCAAACCGGCTAAACTTCAACATAGTTAGAGCCTAACCTGGGCTCTGATACCACTAAAAACCTGTCACGCCCCGCTTCCTAGAATACGGGGGAACACAGGCACGTAACTGAGGCACAGCAAATGATATAAGTACAACAACTCATATCATCCATAAGCTGTACCAGTCTTAACTCAAAAATATAAGAAAAATGAATCACAACCATGCAGAAAACATAATCACATAAACGAGAGTGAAATTCAATAACCAAATCTGGAAAATAAGAACTTCCAAATAGCTCGAGAGACTCCTACTCCAATCGTAGAAGAACTGCTCACCAATGCCTTCTGAAAATTCTCTTTGTGCACCTGTACTTGTTCATCTAAAAAGAAAGAATGATTTGTTCATCTTAAACTAGTATGTAGTTTTGATGATTAGGAATTAATTACTTGTGCTAAATTTAGAATTTTGACTCCAATTAATATGGGAGGCTCTCTTACATGTTCTTACCATGCTCTAATTTTTGTAGATTTTTCTGGGTTAATTTACTAGGCTAAACAAACCGTTTTCCCAAAACAACGAGCATAAGAAAGAAACTGCTGTTTTGGTTGATTCGACTTGTATTCAAGGGGTTGAATTTTGAGTTCCACAAGGAATATGAAAAAGTGTTCAACTAGAAAGTTGTAGTAGACGTTCTCCCATTTCCAAAATTTTTAATTTTGTTAGATTCCGATAAGTATGTCAAAATTTGTGAGCTTTACAAGTTTCAGCTTTTGCTATCAAAGTCTGCTGTTTTGTTAATCTTTACTTATGTTTAAGGAGCTGGATTTTGAGTTCCACAAGGAATCTGAAAAAGTGTTCAACTAGAAAGTTGTATTAGATGTTTTCCTCTTTCCAAAAATCCCAATTTTGTTAGATTCCGATAAGTATAGCAAAAGTTGTGAGCTTTACAAGTTTCAGCTTTTGCTGTCCTTTTGTTGTTCTTGAATTGTGTTCAAAGAGCTGGATTTTGAGCTCTATAAGGAATTTGAAAAAGTTGTCAACTAGAGAGTTGTATTAGATGTTCTGAGCTTTCCAAAAAGTCCAGTTTTGTTAGATTTTGACAAGTACAGTAAAAGTTGTGGGCTTTACAAGCTTCAGCCTTTTGCTGTCTTTGTTGCTCTTTGTATTGTAATTAAAGAGCTGGATTTTGAGTTCCATACGGAATCTGAGAAAGTTGATAACTAGAGAGGTGTAGTATATGTTCTGATCTTTCCATGAAGTCTAATTTTGTTCGATTTCGACAAGTACAACAAAAGTTATAAGCTTTAGAAGTTTCAGCTTTGGCTGTCTTTGTTGTTCTTTGTATTATGTTCAAAGAGCTGGATTTTGAGCTTTGTAAGGAATCTGAAAAAGTTTTCAACTAGAAAGTTGTAGTAGATGTTCTCCCCTATTCAAAAAGTTCAATTTTGTTATATTCTGACAAGTATAGCAAAAGTTATGAGATTTAGAAGTTTCAGCTTTTTGCTATCTTTTGTTGTTCTTTGTATTATGTTCAAATAGCTGGATTTTGAGTTCTATTCGGAATCTGAGAAAGTTGTTAACTAGGTAGTTTTAGTAGATGTTATTAGCTTTCCAAAAAGTCTAATTTTGTTAGATTCTGACAAATATAACAAAAGTTATGAGCTTTAGAAGTTTCAGCTTTTGGCTGTCTTTAATGCACTTTGTATTGTATTTAAAGAGCTGGATTTTGAGTTCCATAAGGAATCTGAGAAAGTTGTTAACTATGAAGTTGTATTCGATGTTCTAAGCTTTCAAAAATGTCCAATTTTGTTTGATTTCGACAAGTATGGCAAAAGTTGTGAGCTTTACAAGTTTTTGCTTTGTGTTGTCTTTTGTTGTTCTTGAATTTCATTCAAAGAGCAGGAATTTTAATTCCATAAGGAATCTACGAAAGTTGTTAACTAGAAAGTTGTAGTAGATGTTCTTGGCTTTCCAAAAAGTTCTACTTTGTTAGATTCTGACAAGTATAGCAAAAGTTACGAGCTTTACAAGTTTCAGCTTGTGCTGTTTTTTTGTTGTTCTTTAATTGTGTTCAAGGAGCTGGATTTTGAGTTCCATAAGGAATCTGAAAAAGTGGTCAACTAGAGAGTTGTAGTAGATGTTCTCCCCTTTCCAAAATGTCATATATGGTTAGGTTCCGATAAGCGGAGTAGGAGTTATGACTTTTACAAAGTCACAGCAGCTCGTTGTTTAAGTTGTTCGAGATTTTTCTACCTCTTATTGACTAAATCTGAGAAGGTTGTCAACTAGAAAGTTGTAGTAGATGTTCTCATCTTTCTAAGAAGTTTAATTTTGTTGAATTCCAATAAGTAGCAGGTTTAATTGCTTCTAGGGTATTAGAAGACTTTTATGTTGCTTTTATGAATAATCAAGTTTTGCTAGTTGCATGTTATTTTACTTCTAGGTTGTCAGAAGACTTTTATGATTGCTTCTATATGATTCATTTATCGCATACATAGCCAGTTGGCTCGTATGTAATTTGTTTGGCTCATACGTAGCTAGTTGGCTCGTATGTAAGTTGTTTTGCTTGTATGTAGCTTATTAGCTAGTACGCAGTTATTGTGCTCGTCTGAGGTGATATTATTGCCCTACGAGCCATCGACCATCAAGATGTGTATTTATTTTACTCCTCGTGGACTGTGGATGAGTCATCCCTCGTGCACCATCAGATCTTAACCAGTGTAGGTTGATGCGGGCCGGGAGTGTAGACGGAATCCAGGTTCAGGGCAATAGCATGTGATTACGTTCTTATTGCTGGGGTCTTGGATCGGTAGGCTATGAACAGGATCCTTAGGGATTCTGGTATTTCTAGGTTGAGCACCTAGTAGAGTTATCTTGCGAAGTCTAACTTAAGATCTAGCATGTTGTGTTAGTACTATTATCATTCCTCGGATTGTTTAGGGTTAGTGACATCGTTAGGATAGTAACTTATGACTATTACTATTTAACCTTTATTTATTATCATTTCGCCGAAGGGAAAGAGTTGGTATTAAGGGTGATACCTTATGATCCGACCCGTTCTATAGGCCAACACTAGGTGGTATTATTGGTTGTACCCTTCCTGTCAAAGGGATACGGTTTGTGCCTTCTCACGAGTTGGGAGCACGGGATCCGTATCTCGTATGTTAATTTCTGAAGTGCCATGATAAGGATGGGAAGTTTCCTATCGGAGCTAGGGGATGGACCCCCGAAACTCTGTCATGTTCTATATCAGGAAAGGCGAACAAGCCATAGACTACGGTCTATAGGCTAGGGGACCACAGGGGATGTTTCGAGTTAGCCTGTGTTGTAGTAAACTCCAAGGGTTTGTCAGATTTTTGAGTGAGGTCCGGTACGTCGAGTGATAGTGGCAAACAGAGACATTACTATATGACTGCGAATGGCGGGATTAGGCCGTTTCAGAGCAACCTCATCAGTCACGCTGTATCTTCAGAAATAGGTTGAGTAAAAGAGTAGAATTCACGGCACTAGTTCAAATCCCTATATATATGAAGAAACGGCTTATTATGGGCTTATGTAGTATAGGCTGCATACTATTCCGGAAACTTGCTTGCATTAGAATAAGTGCATCATTGCATTAGTTAATCCTGCATTAGATTCTAAGTCATAGCATACACTAATACATCAATTATATATACACGTTTCTCTTTTAATCAATCTGTTTGTTGAAAGTTGAGAATCACTGCTAGTCATCAGCCTTAAAGCGTTGGTATATGTACTGACGTCCCCACTTCAATAGGTACTGGATTGCAAAATTACAGGTACAGATTCAGGAGGACTCAAGGCAAGAGAAGCAAAGTGTTGATTTTGTTTGAATTGTAATATATGTTGGTTACCATTGTTTCAATTGTAAATTTATTTATGTTGCGAAGCATCCAAGTGAAAGTACCAAGTGTTATATATTATTCATTGTACTCTAATGTAATTTTTATTGAAGTTTGTAATAGTTGGGTTTGTATGGCATTATTGTAACACTGATGTAATGTATTGTAGTTTTATAACATTCAGACTCGTAATACATTTGTGTTGAATAAAAAATTTTAAAATTTTCCTGTTTTTCTGTGTATTATGGCTAATTGAAGGAAAAGATTCTGGCTTATGTCACGGTTTCCCAGTGTATGAAAATCGGGGCGTTACAGGAGTGGGATTCAACATTTAAAATTATTGTGCAGTATAGACCCAAGGAGAATGCACTTAATTTTTCGAGTGTGAAAATCTAACTTCCAACAGTAGTAATGATGTATAGGAAATCTTCCTTATCTTCACCAATAGTTTTTATGTGGTAACCATTCATTCCGATGTCTTTGAAACTAAGCAAATTTCTTTGGGAATTACTAGAAAATAAAGCAGCATCATCATCATCATCATCATCATCATTATTATTATTATTATTATTATTATTATTATTATTATTTTTCGAGTGTGAAAATCTAACTTCCAACACTAGTAATGATGTATAAGAAATCTTCCTTATCTTCACCAATAGTTTTTATGTGGTAACCATTCATTCCGATGTCTTCGAAACTAAGCAAATTTCTTTGGGAATTACTAGCAAATAATTTGGGAATTACTACAAAATAAAGCATTATTATTATTATTATTATTATTATTATTAGAGTATGGATTTTATTAATTAATATGTAATATTATTTTGCTCATTATTATATTTTAGCTCAATTCAAATCCAGTCTCATCTTTTGTGAACCCATACGTTCTATTGAATTTAGTAGTATTTGAGTATTAATTTAATGCATACTAATTGATTTATTTGTACTACTATATGATTATTGATTTATTTTTCTAAAACACCAAACCCGTACACGCTAACCCGTATCCGTTAACCCAAAACCTAATAATTTACTCTATAGATACTAATTAAACATAAACCCTAATTAAATCTTGATCTAACCCTAATCTCTCAGTCGTCATCCCTAACCCCGCACATTGTTCATCTTCAACCCCGTAACCCATCCTCGCTTAGCCACTCCGCCGTCCCGTTCTCGTCCTCCGTCGCTCCGACCACCGCTCCACCCCAGCCCTCATCTTCACCCTGCTCCTTCCTCAGTCTCCTGCAACCCCCCCCCCCGCTCGTCGACTGACTCACCATCTCCAATCATCTTCTTCCTCTGGTTTCTCGTTGAACCCATCACCGCCGAAGTGCCACCACTGCAACCTCCAAACCCATCGCCTCCACTGTTGCTCCACCGCTGCGCCATTGCCCTGACCTCCCACCATGGCTGTTCCCCTCTTCCTCTGTTTCACAGAGCTCTTACCACCATGGCCAAGCTCTGCCCCTTACCCTCATCACCACCCTGAGCAACACCGCTCTCATCCTCGCCCCCATCATCGCCCCGTTCTCATTACACCACCTACAACCGAACACTAAGCCCCTCGACTGTACCCAGACTTTCACCTCCCCTGTGCCGCAACAGCCGCAACTCATCCGACCACCATTACCGCAACACCACCTCTGCCATCGCCATCATCACCTTTGCTGCTTCCTCGACTGCCGCGATCCACTACCATAGCCCCGTGTCCCATTGCTGCCTCTCGCAGTCTCCACCTCCTCCTCATTGTGTGCTGCAGTTCAAGAAGTTTGCTGTTTTGCCAAGCTGTTCGCTGTTGGCTATGCTCATTGTTGTTGTGCCGCCCTTGCTATTGGCTATTTTGCTGTTGATGCCCATTTCACGTGTGTGCCAGTTCCGTAGTTGCACGTGTTGCCGTCAGGATGCTCGTCCCGATATTCTCATTATTATCAGAATCGGCATCTTTCAGGCATGTACCTTGTACATTTTTATTGTTCCATACAAGCTTTTATTTGACCCCCCACAATTAGTAATTTTGCTTGATTATCGTGTTTTGAAACTCGTCTATGTTCATTAAAAATATCTTTATAAATTTCAATTGATTGAACCATCGATTTGTTTATGCCTTGAAATCATTCCATGATTAAATCACTCAATATGTAATCGAATCAGTCTATTTGCCTTTGTGATTAGATGCCCATCAAAAGATCATAGATATCAAATTGTATATTTCTGCCCTGCTGTCAGTTCTGACTTGTCATACGATTTTGACCCAGTTACATTTTGAATCTATTAGAACTTTCTAAATAAGAGTTTTAGACCCCTGAGTTTAGTTTCCAGAACTTTTGACGGGTTTGAAATCCAATGTGTAGATTGCTAGATATGTTGTTTTTAGTGCTGTAACATTTTCGATTCCAGATCACTATTTTGAAGTATATTTCTCGATCGACTACTTTAAATATCATGTTAAAAGTATAATTAAAACCTGATATTTTCCAGGATGTTACTAAACATGCTTATGAGTTGAATTATGATTTTTTAAAGATTTTTCAATGAATTTACAGTTAATTTTTATATGCATGAATTTGACCTTGGCTTGCTGCTAGAACACGAAATCTGTAAAGAATTGACTGTTAGACCTAGCTATTATATTTTTAATAATCGGGTGTATATGCATTGGAACCGGCATGAAGTCTACTTTCTGGAACCTCTGACAGTATCTGGTTAGCTAGTCTGTAGCAAGGGAAAAGTGAGTTTTAGTACAACGTGTTGTTGTCGAGAAGTGTAACTTCATATCCTTGATTGTAAATATGCTTATTTCTTACATTTAATTAATCAAACTTGTATATCATGCATTACATATCCTTGATACTCCTTGATCCAGTCCTGATACCAGTCCTCATTGTGCATGTTCATGTTAATGATTGCAAAAAGAATAATAAGCCGGGGTAATAAGGGAAAGAATCTAGTAGTGGACAATATAGAAAAGTGTACTCGGAAGGAGGTCTGTGTTTCTCGTGATAGTGACTCCTGATTACATGATTACCTGTTTTCCTGCTTACAAGTTATATGGAATTAAGTGCCACGTCCAGAGCCGACGTGGGCCACCTCTAGAATCCATTACCTGATTACATAACATGATATGATTCCTAGTTACATGATATGATTCCTGTTAAAATCACTGCAACACCCGAGTACATGACCCTATAGAATCCACCACTATATCTAAATGTAACTTATTTGTATGCATCAACCATTTGTTCTGGGACGCATGAGTGATGCATTAGATATGATTAAATAAAAGACTTAAGAATAATATGTTTCACCTGCATATTCCTGTCACCTTTTTCACATGTTTATCTTATAGCTTTTACAAGTTTACAAGTTTATAAGTTTACATGTTACCTGTTACCTGTTACTTGTTACCTGTTACCTGTTACCTGTTTACATGTTACATGTTACATGTTACCTGTTACCCATTACCTGTTACCTGTTACCTGTTACTAGTTCCCATGACTCCCATTATAAGTTTGCATGACTTTCGTTTATATTTCATATTTCCTATTACATTATTCCTCTTCCCGATTAGTTATATTTTGACTCTTGTTCCAGTTGTTACCTGCATTACCTTGATCATGTTATATTACATTTGCATCACCAATTCTAGTTTTCCTGTTTGTTGGTCCTTGTTTCTTTCTTGTTATACATGTTGTTTCTCATTATCATGTTTGTTCCGTATTTGAATTCCAGTTCTTTTGTTTTCCTGCAAATCTTGTCTCCTATTCATATTTTACTAGTACTACTTGCGGCCCGCGACTTGCTTTAACGGGTACTCCATCTATATTTGTTTAAGTTATGTTATACAGGTACAAACGATAGGTCACTTAAAGAACTCGTTAAGCTGTTATTATATTGCATATTCTCGGTCTATTTG
The DNA here is from genome assembly GCA_017893485.1 of Hemerocallis citrina. Taxonomy (NCBI): domain Eukaryota; kingdom Viridiplantae; phylum Streptophyta; class Magnoliopsida; order Asparagales; family Asphodelaceae; genus Hemerocallis; species Hemerocallis citrina. Next base: position 498,286 of record JACEHZ010000354.1, read on the forward strand.
GTAAGTTCTTGTAACTCAGATATTGGTTATTGTATTGATTTCTTGTTCCTGCGATTATTATTGTATTGTTGAGTTGACTGGTATTGTATAGCTTATGGATGATATGGATTGGCATACTTATATCATTCGCTGGGCCTCAGTTACGCACATGTGTTCCTGTATTATGGGACGTGGGACGTGACAGGTACCATTTGGTAACATTATATGACCAGAGCCTTCAACTATTTATACAGGTCCCACCTATGGTGGATACTTTGCATGGATTTAACACCAATTATGAGAAAAAATTCTGATTTTTCAGTGTAGTATGTGTTATGCCACTGTATATCAGACATAGATTATCTTCAATGTCATGCATTCCATGACCCATATCGCTAAAATAAGTGAAAATTAATACATTACTTATGTAGAAAAAATAACTTGACCATTCAAAGCAAAGATAATATATTATCTTGAAATAAAAACGAACAATTCTCCAAAATCATAAACTAAAAACTACATTTAATAAAATGATAGCAACTATTTTTAGATCTTCTTGACCAAACTTGGTGGTTCTCCAAATTTTGCTTCAAATGCTTTTGTGTTAATAGGCTGACTATTAGTATCTTTAAAGAAATCTTCAAGATTCCAGTTTGTAGATCCCCTTGGCATATTAGCATCATGATTTTTCATCAGCTCTTTACTATCCAGCATATTTGTCCCTGTAGAATTGACAGAAGCCTTGTATTGATCTACCACATGTTTTGGTGCATGGTAGATCCATGCCCAATGTCCACTTTTTTCACATTTATAGCAAGTATCATTTGAATACTTAGTAGAATGTTAGGTAGATTTTGATTCTTCGCAATATGGGAGGCAGACATCGATCTTCTGGTGGTTTTTGAACCATGCATTATTTGTACATTTTTAACCTCCTATAATGGAGTAATTATAATGTCCACCTCTACTGGAGGAATTATTGTATCCACCTCTTCTGCCTCCTACCCCTGCCTCTATTTTTTAGCAATGTTGGCAATTACTTCTGAAATTGCCATAGACCCCGATTGGTCTTGAATTATGATTCTTAATTAAAACTTTGCTATTTTGTTATGCAACAAGGAGACAAGTTATCTGTTCAGAATACTTAATAAAATGTTGCTCTCGATACTGTACCTGCATCAGCATATTCATGGAGTGAAATGTAAAAAGAGTTTTTCTATCATTTGTGTAATTGTTTCACCACACAATCTCAAATGGGAAACAATATTAAATAGAGCAGAGTTGTAGTTAGAAACTATCTTGGGCTTTATATTATCCACGGCGTCAACCATAAGTTTGATTACATCGCGTTCAGTTTGAGCTGGACGATGAAAAGTTTTATAAACTCACGAACTCTCGTTCTTTTACCATCTTTCATGCGATTTGACCAACTTCTTGATTAATTGTTTTTGCTCACCATCCAAGTCCCCCATATGATCTTGAAATTTCAGATTCAGAGAATCACTTTGAGAATTGGGTAATATCACCATCTTCTAGTGATCATATCTATCCTTCAGGGATTTCCAAAGAATCAAGGGATCTTCCTCAATCAAATACTCATTTTTCATGTCATCATGAAAATGAGGACGTAGAAAAATGAGAGTGGATGCTTTGTCATCCGGGGACATCTTATTTCCTACGGCAATAGTATCACCAAGTTTTTTCGATCGCAAATGGATTTTAGCATCCAATTGCATGATAAATAATTTTCAATGTGGATCGCAAGAGCCTTAAAGTCTAGTTTAGCAATGTTCGATATTTTTTTAGTAACACCGGATCGATGTGAATTTTGGATATGTTTCTCTCCAATATATTGTGCTCTTGATCTCAAAATTTGAAATCGATCGGACTTCGGAAAGGCACGAGAGAATCGTGCTGATAACGTGTTATAAAATTGAAAGAAACAAATATTTATAGAATAAAGAAGAAAGTAATCTTACAAATACTTCTCTAATTGGAAGTTCTTTATTTCTAGTTTTTTTCTTCCACTATACTTGCTCTTACATCTCTACATATATTTATAGTAGTTCATAAGCATAAATCACATGAGGATGAAGCGAACTTTACTTCCTTCTCATTTGTGAGATAGCCATAAACCTTGACTCACATTTTTTATGATCACTTCATGTGATTTATGCATTACTTCTAGAACTCATAAGCCCTTATTGATAGACTTATATGTTACAAAAATTCATAATCAGAAGATATGGTGGTCATCCACAATCATAATATTTGCAACAATAATTAGTTTTTTTACCATTGTTGAATTCTACACAAACAAAATCATGGGGTCAACTGCTATTGAAAAAAAAGAACAGCGGGGATAGGGTTTATAAATAGTTTTAACACCTTGATTGTATCAACTTAATCATAAACTAAACCTTGATTAATGATCAATCTCCTCCCCTTAATCATAAAATAAACCAACAATACCCTAAAAGCAGGACAAAAGCAAGGTGTCATCTGGGTTTTGGACTGATCGAGCATCGAAGGAGTAAAGAAGAAGCTGAAGAGTAGTTACTGTAGAGTCTGTAGTTGGAATAAGAAGTTGCATTTTAGTCCTTTGTATTTTCATTTCAGTCCATGAGTTGTAAGGGGTTAAGTGTAAATAGGTTAAGTGAACCGGTGTGAGCCGTTAGATGTAAGTGTGGTAGCGGTTGAAGTTGAGTCCTGTGGGCCCCATTTGATAATGGCCTAACTAAGAATTTTTTCCCAAAACAACCCTTTTTTGTAAAGTTTTTCCCAAACCGCCCTACTTTTTTTTATTTCCCAAAGCGCCCCACACGGTCTTTGAAAGACCGAGTTTAGTACAAATAAGGTCGGTCTTTCAAAGACCGAGTCTTGCGCTTTGAAAAATCAAAGAGCAAGACCCGGTCTTTCAAAGACCGAGCTTATTTGTACTAGACTCGGTCAGTCAAAGACCGAGTCTTGGACTTTGGCGTTTTTAATAACGCAGATCCCCTTTCTTCTTCTTCTCTCTCTCAACTTTAACCTATTCTATTTCTCTAACCCATCTTCCTAAATCTAGGGCGACCTCCTACCCACAAAATCTCATCTTAATCTAAATATATTTACCAATTTCTTCCTAACCCTCTAAGCGTCTCCACTATAAAAACCCTAAACCCATCTTTTGAAAGATCCCTATTTCGGATTTTTGCTAAATTTGAAGAGGATAGCAACTTCAACTCTTTTACCCAAATATCTACGGCTCTATCCTTGACGCTTGTGAAGGTATGATGAATATTGGTCTTTAATTTTATATCTTTTTTTATAGATTTTGTTTGTGGTTAGATAATAACTCACATATTCGTATAAATATACGTAGGTATGGATCTTGAGATTCCTATTTGGTTATACTTTGGTGGTGAAATAATTCGTGATCCAAAGATTGGTAGTTGTTACAGTGTGTTGGATCCGGAAATAGTTTGGGTACCTCGTACCATAACATTTGCAGAACTAGTTGAGAAAATTTATGAAGTTACTAATTGGGATAGGAATCAATGGAAGGTGAAAATTTTAGCTCGATACGCAGCTGGTAGAGGAGATGGTCAGTATTTTATGACAGTGCCCGTACCTACTGATAATGCGCTGAAGTCATTGATTGCTAGGACATTTGATCCCAATTGTGCTTGGTCTGCATTAGAGTTATATATTCAGCAAATTTAAAATTTGGATGCTCAGCCATATGAAATTCCCAGTTCAAGCTTCATAAGGGTAGTACCTACACAGCAGATGAGGTCTAACCCTGCTCAACCTTCACAACCAAATCCACTGTCCTCACAAGAAAACACTTCCACAAATACAAGAAACGCTGATTCTACAGATGTTGAGTTGCCACCCCAACCTAGTCTGGTTCCTGACTATGTTCCAAATGACAGTGTATTTGAGCTCTTTCAAAATGCAGTGGTTAACAACAGCTTATTAGATGATGATGAAGAAGAGGAAGAAACAGACGATGATGAAAGTGTAGAAAATGATGATGAAGAAGAAGATGATGATGTAGCAAATGTAAATCCTATGAACAACAGTTCTAACGAAGTGAGAGCTACTGATAGCTATGCTAATGTTAACGCTCATGTTACGGAGGAGATGGCTCAAGCTGCTAGAGTCCCCCCATTTCCACAAGAGTCCTCTGGTTCATCCAATGTAGACGAATTTTACGTTGGACAGGAGTTTGTAAGCAAAGAGTCCATTCAACAAGCTGTGAAGGTGTATTCTATCAAGAAACATCGTGAATTTGTCACATTGAAAACAACACCGTCACTGTACACTGTTAAATGCAAAATGGCACTTAGAAAACGTACAATTGAGGAGATCGTACAAGGTCCCCTAGGAGTAAGTGATGGTGGATGTTCTTGGAGATTACGAGCTATTGTTCCAAAAGGGGAGAGAAATTTTGTGGTGAAGAAGATAATTAGGCCTCATACTTGTACGAATCCCATGTTGAATCAAGACCACTGTAAAATAGATGCTAACCTTGTTAGTAATTTGATTGTGGGTGTGGTGAAGAAGGATATTGCTTTATCACCGGGAGCAATTATTGAGATTGTGAAAATAGAATATAATTATCAGATTTCATATAAGAATGCTTGGAAAACAAAATAAAAGGCAATTGAGAGGTTGTACGGTACCTTCGAAGAAGCATACACGAAGCTGCCTTTTCTACTAACAGCAATTCAAGCAGCAAATCCAGGAACCGTTGTCCACTGGGATAAATATGAGTCTAGCCCCAGTGAGGAAACATTCAAGGGAGTATTTTGGGCATTTGGTCCTTCGATTGAAGGTTTCAAGTCTTGCAGACCAGTTATTAGTGTAGATGGAACTCACTTGTACGGTAAGTACAAGGATTGTTTGCTAATTGCTGTTTCCCTGGATGCGAACGGTTGCTTATTTCCATTTGTATTTGCATTGGTTGATGGAGAGAGTATAAATACGTGGACATGGTTTGTGACTTGCATCCGGTATTATGTCACCGATCGCACTGAGTTGTGTGTTATCTCGGATCGTCATGCTGGTATATTGTCTGCTATGGATTTGCAAAACGGAGCTTGGAACGAACCGAATGGATTTCATCGATATTGTATGCATCATTTTGCCACAAATTTTTTTAGTAAATTTGGTAGCAAGGAATTGCGGAAAAAGGCCAAAATTATAGCTTGTCAACACCAACCCAAAAAGTTCATGGCCAAACTCGCTGAACTGAAACCGTCAATGTCGAGGCGGCTAATTGGTTGAAAGAGAAACCGGTTGAGAAATGGGCACTTTATGCAGATGAAGGTCGACGATATGGAATGATGACTACGAACCTGTCAGAATGCTTCAATTCAGTATTGAAAGGAGTCCGTAGTTTACCAGTAACTGCGATTGTGGAGACGATCTTTTTACGTCTCAACTCTTACTTTACTACTCGTCGACAGGAAGCTAGTAAGCTTTTATGTGAAGGGAAGATTTTTGCTAAAAGTGTACATGATTTGATTGATAGTCGCCGTGAAAGAGAAAATCAACATGAGGTTACAATGTTTCATCATCAGCCTGGAGTTTTTTCCGTGAAAATGGGTATACGCATGGTTAATGGAGAACGGAAGGGTGGGAACTTGCACACCGTGAACTTGGGTACGAAAACATGCACATGTATGAAGTTTCATCTATATCATATTCCCTGTTCTCATGTATTAGCAGCTTGTGCGTATCGTGCAATCGATCACAAGCCTTATGTTGATAAATTTTATCTTGTCACGTCATTAGCACAAACATGGGCTCTTGTGTTTAGTCCTATTCTAGATCAAGCATATTGGCCTACTATCGACGGTCCACGACTCGTACCGGATGCTGGTTTGCGACGTTCACGGAAAGGCCGACCTAAATCCACGAGAATACGCAACGATATGGATGTGAGAGATAGTTCTAGCAGGGGTACAAGAATGAAATGTTCAAGTTGCGGGTTGGAAGGACACAACAAGCGTCGATGTACTAACAGAGCATCTCAAAACAATTAAAATTTGATTATGTGCTTTCTAGTGTGTTTGTAATATTTATATCGAACTAAGCACTTAGTTTGGATGTGTTTAATTGTCGAAATTGTATGATGTTATGTTGATGTTATGAGTTAGTATAATTTTGTAATATTTTGAATTTGGTAGGTGTTGTAAATTTTTTAGTTAGTTTGATTTTGTAATTTTTTTTTATGTTCTTAATGTTGGGCATATGTTGAGATTGTGGTTGTGAAGATGTTCTTAATGTTCTTATTGTGGAGATGTTAATAAGATTGTTGATGTGGTTGTGGAGATGTGGAGATGTGGTTGTGGAGTTGTGGAGATGTGGAGATGCGGCGATGTGGTTGTGGAGTTGTGATGATGTTGAAGAAATTGTATGTGACTGTAGTTACTTGTAAGCAACTAGACTCACTTGTAAGCAAAAAATCAATCAACATCAAGACTCGGTCTTTCAAAGACCGATGTCATTTTAACTAGACTCGGTCTTTGAAAGACCGAGTCTTGAAGCTGATTGCAAAATTTGGCTATCAGACTTAAGACTCGGTCTTTCAAAGATCGAGTCTAGTTATATTGAGCTCGATCTTTGAAAGACCGACTCTTGAGTTCAATCTCTTCTAGAGACCAAGCGACTCTCTGGAAATGATTGAACATCACAGTTGGTCTTTCAAAGACCGAGCTAAATATAACTAGACTCGGTCTTTGAAAGACCGAGTCTTCAATCTGTGAAATTTTGACTGAAGACTCGGTCTTTCAAAGACCGAGTCTAGTTATATTTAGCTCGGTCTTTGAAAGACCGACTGTGATGTTCAATCATTTCCAGAGAATCGCTTGGTCTCTAAAAAAGATTGAACTCAAGAGTCGGTCTTTCAAAGACCGAGCTCAATATAACTAGACTCGGTCTTTGAAAGACCGAGTCTTAAGTCTGATAGCCATCAGCATCAAAAAGACCGAGTCTAGTTATATTTAGCTCGGTCTTTGAAAGACCGAGTCTTGATGCTGTTTGAGATTTTGCTACAGCCAGATACAACCCCTTTCATCTCCCCTTTACAAAATTTGCTACAGCCAAATACATTTTCTTAACAACCACATCAACTACACAAACACATCTTCTTCACAACCAAGACCACACATCAATGAGAACATTAGGAACATCTTCACAACAAACTTCACAACAGTCTTTGAAACAATATTCACAACAAAAAACCACAACTATCTTCACAACAACAAACCACAACTAAGATCACAACTTTCATTCTCAACAACAAACCACAACAACAATCTTCACAACTATCTTCAATTCTGCATACCACAAAGTTATAACCAATTTTGCATTCTTCCACAACCACAAGCACCTCATCTTCACAAAGTTTTCTTCTTCTCAACCACATCTCTACCACATCTACAATGTTGTTAATATCATCTACCAAATTCAAACTAACTAAAGATCGCAACCACATCAACAATATTAATAACTAAGAACATTTGAAAAAAAAAAACAACAAAATCAAACTAACTAAAGATATTACAACACCTACCAAATTCAAAAAAATATGACAACAAACTAACATCAACATAACATCAAAAGTCAAGGGTCAGGTGTGAAGAAGTTGGGGGGTCTTCGTTGTCGTCTACGACGTTGTGGAGTTACCTGTGTGAGTGCGGACAACGGGATCTCCTCCTCTTCTTGAATCTCATCCCCAACGTCATGTTATACATCATCCCCTTCAATCTCAGGCTCTGCTTGTTCTTCGTGTTCTGAATCGCTTTGAGGTTGAGGTGGGGGCCTTCGAACAACTCTCTTCCATCGTAAATGGGTACGGCCGCTCGTTTGATGTGTGGGGATCCTTAGTATTACATCTAATGTTGCGCCTTCCCCCACAAGATCAGCCTGTGCACGGCAACACGATAACATCTCCCGTACGGTATCCTTCGCCTGATCGGCGATGTTGCTATTCAACATAGTTGCGCATTTCTTTGCAAGGGACCAAGTCTGTACCAACTGGAAAACATAAAAAGTTGAATAATTAGGTTACTTAGAAATACACATACATATATGAAGACAAATTTATATATAAACTTTAACAAATTTAGAACGAAACTTAAAAAACTTACAAAATTCCGAACAGTTGATCCCTTTGGTTGGTACATCGGCAACCTAACGGAATGTTGATCTGCTGGTTCGGTCCCCGGTCGACGGATCGGGACTGCTACTCCAGCAGGAGTCTGCAACGTTGGAGAAATGAAACGTCTAGTGACTCTCTCGTACCAAGCCATATAAGTCCTATGCACAGAGAGGTCAAAAGGTGGAATGTCACCGATGACTTCTTGGAAACGATGAACATTCCATCTCTGAACGTAGTCGAAGAAGCAAGTGGCCCAATTGTGACTGGGGGTACGACCCATTCCTGTGATGTTGTGCATCTCGGCATTGAATGGTGCAGCAACTGGAATCCCTTGGTGAAGACCGAACTGGCGTAACACTATATTGGGGTAATAAAACTCGACAACCCTAAAGTTGATTAACGGTGCTTTCGTGAGCCACAAATCACGCCTGTATGTGAAAATAGGCGGCAGTCGAATCAGTCGCTCCTCCGTGTAAGGGGACCACACTACACAGTCAGCGGCCAACCTATCAAGCTCATCGCGGTAGTATGTCAAGCACCTATTGGGGTTGGCTGTCCATGTCAGTTTGCCTGTCCAGTACATACCGATAGGAGGTAGCATGTCAATATCATCGGGAAGAACTCTCCAATGTCGAGATTGGATCCGTACTACGGGCCGACCTACGTGAATTCGCTCCCAACTCCATATCTGCAGTAAAATCAGAGGCCCATTCATCTGGTTCGAACCTATACTACACAAACACAGACTCCGATACAGTGATGAAAGTACTGCACTGCCCCAACTGTAACGGCTGACCCTACCTAGATCGGCGATTAAGGGCAAGAACATCAATGAGATGCTATTTCCGGTCGAATTTGGAAACAAGACGGTACCAAATACCGTGAGAATATACGCCCTACAATAGCACTCCACCTCCGCTGCAGTTGAACCGTCATTCAATCTATCTTTAAACGTGTCCTTCAACCACTTTAAATGGATAAATTTCCCATTTATCGCACCGGCTTCTACTTCAACCCCTAAGTACTCCTCCACCATATACACTGGGTCGAAGTCCATCGATCCTGTGACTGTCTCTCCATCGATTGGAAGCCCGGTAAGTATGGCAACGTCCTGTAGAGTGACCGTCATCTCCCCAACTGGCAGATGAAATGAATGTGTCTCGGGCCTCCATCTTTCAAGTAGTGCTTCCAAAAGAGGACGATCGCACTTGATGGATGTCATCCTGGCAATACCGTAGAACCCACAGTCTCTTAGTATCTCGTGTATACGTGGGTGCACAGGTAGCGGATGACCGGTCCTAAAGCGGCACTCCGTAGCCTCACCGTTCCAAACATTCTGCGATCGGTGCAATGGCTGAAGAGTGAGGAGTGAAGGGTCGAGGGGTCCTGGCCCTCCAGAAGGGACATATGATGACGAAGGGAGTGAAGAAGAGTGCCCGCCTCATTTGGATTGACTTCAGCCTACATAACAATAACATTTACATCAATAGACCAAAATGTAATATAATTTAATTACAATCAACAATTAATTACTTACATTAGTACCCTCGGTACGAGCACGACCACGACCACGAACACGTCCACCACGAGTACGTGGTCCATCACGTGTACCTCTACTACTTTCTCCTATCTCCATGTTACCCCTTGTGCGTGCTATTGACAATAGACTACAAATCCTACAACTTCAACAAAAATGTTATTAACTACACATAACCTAGATATAAAAACAAATTCTATATAACAATGCCGTTGATTCTCTAATTTTAGCAAATTAGAGAATTTTAACTCTTTCTTAGCAAAATTCTATATGGAATTCTATATAACAAATTCAACGTACTTCAACAAATTCTAAAATTTCTAACTCTTTCTTAATTTTAGCAAAAAACTATATAGAATTCAACAAATACTATGTAACAATGCCGTTGATAGCAACAACTTCAACTCTTTCAACTCTTTCTTTTTCAACAAAATTAAAACTAAAAATAACAACAATAGCTACTCTATATTGTCAACAATAAGTCAAATTCAACTCATCAACTTCACAATAGCATCAAGAGTACCACAAATTTTGCTTAGCAAAAGCTTAAGAAATATACCTTACAAGTAGGAGAATCCAAAACGAGCTACTGAGAAGGTAGAGAAGAGCAAGATCCTTCAACCAAGATCTTCCAAAGACGAAGACGAAATTGGCGAGGTATACGAAATTGGGTATTCGGGGTTTAGGGTTTTAAGAAATAATCAATTTTGGGGAATAGGATTGGGAAAAATCGAAAATGGATTAGAGATTAATTGGTTTTGTGGAGTTTATCGATCGATTAAAGGCGTAATCGACAAAAAAATGGGCGAGGGCGATGGATTCGTTGAGGGACAGAGAGAAGAAGAAAATAAACTCTAAAAATTTGAGAAGAAGAAGAAAGGAAAGGGGATCTGCGTTATTAAAAATGCCAAAGTCCAAGACTCGGCCTTTGAAAGACCGAGTCTAGTACCAATAAGCTCGGTCTTTGAAAGACCGAGTCTTGCTCTTTGATTTTTCAAAGCGCAAGACTCGGTCTTTGAAAGACCGACCTTATTTGTACTAAACTCGGTCTTTCAAAGACCGAGTGGGGCGCTTTGGAAAAAAAAAGTAGGGCGGTTTGGAAAAAATTTTGCAAAAAAGGGTCGTTTTGAGAAAAAATTCCCTAACTAACTCATCTTCACCCTATAGGAACACGTGCTTTGCACGTAAATAAGTTCTATAAATAAGAACAGAGCACCCATCATTTTAGGATGCGACTATGGTGGCTAATTCCAGCCTCTTTCTTGATTCTGTTAGAACTTAGGGTTCCTTTCCCCAAACCCTAGCTCTATTATCTTCCTCTCTTATTTGATTCCATATTATCATTGCGTTCTAATGACAAAAAGAGCTACCACAGCGGCGGAAGCTGCGGCGGTGCAAATAGCGAAGCACCAAATGGTATCATAGCCGACCGATCCTTCAAATCGAGAGGTGGATGGTGATCGCCGAGATCAAGAAATTGCAGTGCCAGAAGCGGGTGGAATTTTGGGCGAAGCACCGGAGTTGGAGTTAAAATAGTGGCAGCAATTCATGGAAGGGAGGATGTCGGGAATTCAAGGTCATCTTCAAGAATCGCCACTCAATTGACTCAAGTGTCGGTAATTCTTGCTCAGTTAAAACATTTAGCACACCAGGTTGGAGGCTTAGTTGCAGCGGATAAGAATCATAAGAAGAATTTTGACCTGGACGAGCCAATTCCACCATTCACAATTAGAGGTAAGAGCAATTCTGATCAGTTTTCTTCACGAGCTAAATTTGGATCCAATATAGGAATGGGTGGGGGTGCAATTGGTAAGAAATTTGAGCAAATTTGGGGATAATTTTTTTCCTAAACCCCCTAAATTCGATGTTAGTCCATTCTTGGGTGTTGGTGACATGCTTAATTGGTTGTTTCAAGTTGAGCATTATTTTGATATTTATCATATTCCCAGGGATGAGAAGGTGTGAGTAGCTTACTTTTTCTTAAGGGATGAGGTAGTGCAATGGTGTTGATGGTTTCTCAAACTAAATGATGGAGTAGTTACATGAAGAAAATTTAGGGAAGGCATTTGTAATCGATTTGATTCTGGAGTTTATGAAAATGCTGGCAAATCCCTTTGCAGATTAGAACAAACTTCTTCGGTTTTGGAGTATCAATAGAAATCTGAAATGTTGAAGTGTTTGGTAGATGGGGTGAGTGAATCATATTTGATTCAATAGTTTGTAAGTGGTCTTAAAGAAAAAATGTAGCATGATGTTTCCTTAGCGGAGCCACAGTCTTTGAGTGAGGCGTTCAGGGTTGCTATTTGGTTTGAGAAGAAGTATAACTCACTTAAGCAGTTTCATAGAGACACTTCTATGCCACCTTATAGGAACACTTTTGTTTCTCAGGGTAGCACTTCTTCTCCTAATAATCCTAATGCCTTATTTCAATCACACAAACCACAACCTGCATCTACACCAATATTAAAGAAACTAAATCCAAATGAGATATGGGAAAAGAGGAAGAAAGGATTGTGTTTTGGGTGTGATGAAAAGTTTACACCAGGGCATATTTATAAGATCAAGACCTATATGTGCATTGAGGGTGAATGAGATTTGTTTTCTATTCAAGATGAAGAGGAACTCACTCAACTGCTAGCTATTTGATGGGCCTGTATAGTTACCAAAAGATGTTGAGGGTAGTCAGTTGAGTACTACATCTTTGAGTACAGGGATTAACACTAAGTGTTTGATTCTCAAGGGAAATCTTATGGGACATGATGTACACATATTATTGGATAGTGGGGCAACCCATAACTACATTGATCCCTTTATTTTAGAGAAGACTGGGCTACAACTTCAATCAAACAAATCTTCAATGTGAGAGTAGTTGGTGGTAGAGAAGTGGAGGGAAGTGGGCTATGTTCGGGGGTCAAAATTAAATGTCATCTTCCTAAGTTACCTATTCCTTCAGAGATGAATGCATTACTTGATGAGTATGTGGAGTTATTTGAAGAACCCAAGGGCCTACCGCCGAATAGGTCCTGTGATCACCAAATTCCCTTAATAGCAGGATCTAAACCTATATGTATAAGGCCATATCGACATTCTTTTGAGCAAAAGAATGCAATTGAAGAAATTATATCCAATATGCTTATTCAAGGTTTAATTAGGCCAAGCACATGCTCTTACTCTTCCCCGGTGGTTTTAGTGAAGAAACATGATGGTTTTTCACGCATGTGTGTGGATTAGAGAGCTTTAAATCAACAAACAATCAAAGATAAATACCCTATTCCTATTACTGATGATCTTTTGGATGAACTTCATGGATCAATTTTTTTTTACCAAGTTAGATTTGCGCTAGGGATATCAACAGATAAGGATGAATTAGAATGATGAAGAGAATACTGCATTTAGGACTCATAGTCGGCAGTATGTTCCTAGTGATGCCATTTAGATTGAGTAATGCTCCATCAACATTTCAATCTCTTATGAATGATATTTTCCGACCATACTTGAGCAAATTTGTATTGATATTTTTCAATGACATTCTAGTCTTTAGTGACTCTTGGAAGCATCATTTGGATCATCTCAGGATTGTTTTACAAGTCTTTCGGCAAAATCAGTTGTTGATCAAGAAATCTAAGTGTGATTTTGGCCGAAAGCAAGTTGAGTATCTTGTTCATGTTGTATCAGATGATAGAATAGCTGTTGATGCAGGCAAAGTTGCGGCAGTTAAGGAATGGCCAATTCCGAAGAATGTGAAAGCTCTAAGGTTTTTTTTGGTACTCATGGGCTATTATAGAAAATTTATAAGGAACTATGGATCCATTGCTACTCCTTTAACAGAGCTCACGAAGAAGGAAGGATTTCTTTGGTTTGAAAATGCTCAAGAAGCTTTCGAAAGGTTAAAAGAAGCCCTATTCTCTGAACCAGTCTTGCATCTGCCAAATTTTGAAGAGACGTTCGTGGTAGAATGTGATGCATGTCAAGAAGGTGTGGGTGTTGTTTTGTTACAAAATAAGTATCCTATTGCCTATATTAGTCATGGAATGAAGGGGAAATCACTGCACTGGTCTGCATATGAGAAAGAAATGCTGGCTATATTGCTTGCGGTTAATAAGTGGAAGCAGTGCCTTTTTGGACGGAAATTTATTATCCGAATTGATCATCAACCTTTGAAAAATCTCTTGGATCAGAGATTATCAACTGACACGCAACATTCTTGGCTAGTTAAGTAGTATGGGTTTAATTTTCAAGTGGAGTACAAGAAGGGTATCATGAATATCCCAGCAGATCTGTTGTTGATAAGAGATACTAATTGTTATTTGCTGCAATTGACTACTTTGCTTACATACTGGTGGGAAACAATTGTGCAAATGAACATCACTGATCCTTATTTCATAGAATTGGCTTCTAAGCTTGCAAAGAAACTCAATTCTAAATTTACTGAGGTTCGGGGTGTATGGTACAAATCTGCAAGGGTTGTTATCAGTCCAACCTCATCGTTTAGGAAAATGCTGATCTCTGAGCACCATGATTCACCAATTGGGGGTCATTCAGGGTTATGATAAGACGTTGCAGAGATTGAGGAGATCATTTTCGTGGAAGGGCATCAAGAGGGATGTACAAAAGTATGTACAAGAGTGTACAACTTGGCAAATAAGTATCTTTGTCACCCTCCATCAGGATTGTTACAGCCACTACAAATACCTGATAAGGTATGGGAGCATGCGACCATGGATTTCATTGAGGGTCTTCCACTGAGTTCAATTTTTTTCAGTGATTTTAGTAGTGGTGGACCAGTTAAGCAAATAAGCACACTTTTTCCCTATTCAACACCCTACTCAGCTGCATGTATTGTACAAGTTCTGTTTGACGGGGTTTTAAAGCTTTACAGGATGCCACTGTCTATTGTACGTGATAGGGGAGTTGTATTCACTAGTGCTTTGATGCAGGAATCACTGAAATTGCAGAGCACTACACCAAAGTTTTCTACTACATACCATCCACAAACGAATGGTCAGACCGAGGTGGTAAATAGTTGTCATCAAACCTGTTTGCGGTGTTTTACTCATCATAAACCAAGGAGCGGAGTAGATGGTTGTCATGGGTGGAATACTGGTACAATACATCATGGCATAGCTCAACCAAGACAACACCTTATCAGGTTTTATATGGGAGATCTCCACTTACATTGTTATCCTATATTCCACATACTGCAAAGAATCTCGTTGTATAAGAGTCATTGCTAGCGAGGGATGTGCATTTAGAGATACTGAAAGATCAATTGCTTAGAGCCCAAGATAGAATGAAAAAACAGGCAGACTCACACAGAGTTGATAAATAATATGTGGTTGGTGATTTTGTTTACTTGAAACTGCAGCCATATCGTCAAGTGTCAGTTGCTACTCGAGCTGTGCAGAAGCTGTCTCCTTTGTTCTATGGGCCATATAAGGTGATTGAGAGGATAGGAGTTGTAGCTTATACGCTGGCATTACCAGATTCAGCGAAGATTCATCATGTTTTCCACATTTCGTAGTTGAGGAAGCACATTGGGCCTAAGGTTGAGGTGCAATATTCAATTCCTGCTACTATATCTACTGTCTTACTGGAGCCTGAGTCAATATTGGGTAGAAGAGCTGTGATTAAGGGAAAGAAGCTGGTTTCGAAAGTTTTAATCAAATGGAAGTCTCAAGCAATGGAGGATGCAACATGGGAACCATATTGAGAATTAGTCAAAAAGTTTCTACTCTTAGACTTTGAGGCAAGGTCTCAAAAGATAGGGGGAGGAATTGTTACACATGGAGCATCAAAGGAGTAAAGAAGAAGCTGAAGAGCTGAAGCTAAAGAGCTGAAGCTAAAGAGTCTGTAGTTGTAATAAGAAGTTGTGTTTCAATCCTATGTATTTTCGTTTCAGTCCATGAGTTGTAAGGGGTTAAGTGTAAATATGTTAAGTGAACCAGTGTGAGTCGTTGGATGTAAGTGTGGTAGCGGTTGAGATTGAGTCTTGTGGGTCTTGATAACGACCTAACTAACTCATCTTCAACCTACAGGAACACGTGATTTGCATGTAAAGAAGTTCTATGAATAAGAACAGAGCACCCATCGTTTTGGGATGCGATTGTGATAGCTAATTCCAGCCCCTTTCTTGATTCTGTTAGAACTTAGGGTTCCTTTTCCCAAACCGTAGTTCAATTATCTTCCTCTCTTGTTCGATTCCCCATTCTCATTGCGTTGTAATGGCCAAAAGAGAAACCAAAGCAGCGGAAGT
This sequence comes from Hemerocallis citrina, assembly GCA_017893485.1. NCBI lineage: Eukaryota > Viridiplantae > Streptophyta > Magnoliopsida > Asparagales > Asphodelaceae > Hemerocallis > Hemerocallis citrina. The sequence continues at coordinate 514,210 of JACEHZ010000354.1, forward strand.
GGCGGCGGTGCAAACAGTGATGCACCATGGACAATAGTGAGTGGCAGGCCACCTGCAAATTGCATATAATACACCATAATCAAAGGTTCGCGGAGGAATAGAGAACATGATTCTTTTTAAATATGTACTGTCTATAACTTGTGCCAGTCTTGATTACTTTCACATGCAATAAGAATTACAAGGTACAGTCCATATTATTGCTCTGATCCTGAGATGCAGTGGATAAGGATCTCTTTGAACAAAAGAATAGACTGGAACTCAATAACCATAAAAAGAAGATTAAACTCCTTCACAGGCCCATTGGTTGGAGTGGAATGGAATGTTCTTATACTGAAGATGACAAACTCATTGTACTTTGGATTAAAGTTACTTGCTTTGTCATCATGAACAATATATACGTGTCATATATGACACTGCAGTTAGTGAGAAGAATAAATAAATCACGCATATTGACCTAACCATTGGCTTCACACACATACGGTATATACATTCTGGTTGTGTTAGCTTCAAATGCATGAACCTATTAAATTTTTAATTTTTTTTATTTTTAAAACTAAAATAACGATACGTGCCATTTTGCCATTTTATAAATTTAATATTAATTTTTTACTTAGTCCATGTATGTCACTCTATAATAATTTTTCCAATGTTTTATTGTACATCATATTTATCTGTTTATGATAAATTTCTAACCAAATCTTCAAGTGTATATAGTTATTCTACATTTTAATCTTCAACCTAGTATTTCATATACATATATGTTAAATCACCGCGCGGGGGGGGGGGGGGGGGGATTGTGCGGAATTTAAAAATTAATAAAAAAAGTGCAAGGTAAGTGTCACGCCCCGCTTTCCAAAAAGAATACAGAATACGGACACGCAACAAAAGCCCAGCGAATGATTTTCATCATCCATAAACTGTTCAGGAATCTTTACAACATCTCATAAATAATCAGAGTCGGAAGCGAAAGAGTCAACCACACATGCATAATTGAATCAATATACCAACAGAATTAACTTGGAACAAAATATAATATTCTCAAATAAATCAGAATCTGGACAAGTCAAATATCCTGGGTCACATCGGCCAATTACAAAATAAATATTCAAGTACTCAAAATACATTGTTTCAAAACAACAATAATAATAATACTAATAAACAAAAAATCCAGCACTAATATCTCATTTCGCCAATACCGTTGGGCAGCTGACCATCCTGATCTGCAATTCATAATTGCAGGAGAAGAAAAGAGAAAACAAGTACCCGTCAATTGCAAGTTACAGGCCACTTATAATGCAGGATACAAGCACATGGAAAACTAACAAATAACATGGAATAATTCATCAACAGTGATAACTAGCATGAATCAGTAAAACGAGATCAACTAGCATGGTATACTAACAGTACAAATGAATGTGTCAAGTATAGTGTCATATGACAACTAACAGTGTCTAGTACAGTAAGCTCAGTATATCAGTGTAACAGTATAACAGTATCAGTCTAACAGTATCAGTCTTGTGTGTATGACTAGCTAGGTAGCACTTCATGCGCCCCAAAAACAAAACACATGATTGCTATAACAAACAGTTTCGTTTTTAGATTTCATAGTGGACCATAATGGGGCAGTGTACTCAGGTATCAGTAACAGTAACAATAGAAGTAAAAGTAAAAGTAACAGTAGCAGTAATAGTATGGAACACTAGTTCCCTTCCAAGTACACGTTTCCATATTTTCCACTACTAGATCTTTCCTTAAGAAATCCCGGCTTGGTTACTTTTATTATGGTCATCAAACAAACATGAATGTGTACGAAATAGTGTCAAACTAACATGGTATAATCAGTATTAGGTTCAGGAAAATAAATAAACATGCATAGGTGATATACAGTCACATAAACGAGCAAAACAGTGGATGTTCATATTCAGGACAGTATGACAGTACAATACTAAAACAGTAACTCCCCTTACTACAGAAATCCAAATCTAAATCCGTCGAAGAATCTGGAAAATAGACTTTCACGCGAATCCAGTAAATACATATAAGTTATAAAGTATTTCACAAAATCATAACTCAAAACTGATTTGAATCCAGAAAATACGTTCAGCCAGAAATCAGTAAATCGAATTTTCAGTCAGAAAAACAGCATTAAAACTCCTCAAATAAATTCAGAAAAAATCTGGGGTAATCCACTATATGTCTAGTATCAGAATATAAAGTTTCATAATATTCCAGTAAAATTAGCTCAGTCAACAAAAATCAGAAAACATAAAAAAACGATAGTTTAGCAAATATGGAATTCCCAACATTGCTGTATGAAAGCTATAATATCTCGCAAACCGTAAAACGAAATCCACACCCGTCAAAGGGAGATGAAAATAGACAAAATATTCTAACTTTCATATTTTATAAATATTTTCCATACATTAAAAGAAAATGGGGTGAAAATACGATTCTTTATAGAACAGCGAGCAAAATACAGCAAGTATAGCTTTCACAAACAAGCATGAAACGGCATATGAAACTCATCAATAAAATCCACTAAAATTCTGGGTAATCCCTAAATAGATATAGAAATACTGTTCAGAGTTCCAGGTCAAAATAATATAATTAGGACTAGTATCAAACTAGTTTAATCATCAAAATTATCAAGAAACGAAGTCTGAAAATAAAATACACCTTTGTAGTAAAACAGACATAACTCGCTCATACGAAAACGAAATCAATCAAGGTCAGAGGGATTGGAAAGAAGACAGATTTCCCTACAATTCATGTCTAATGCAAAAATTAAGAATTTTGAACTTAATATGGTCTAAAATACAATTCAAAACTGATCGTCGACAATTTACATATTTCTCTCTAACAACAAAACCAACATAAATTATACGAAACTTGTTCCAATCACAATCAAACATGGTATAGAGTCTACTAAGTGTCCAACATCATGAAATATGGTATATAACATATTCACAACTATCATATCACATGGATCTCATCAAACACATAATTTTACCTAATTATATCACATATATGAATAGATCAAGAACGGTCAAAACCTAGTTGTTTTCATGTCGATTTTGTGTCGTGAGGCAACTATGGTCAAATAGCACAATAGAGACAAAATCCATCAAAAATAACACATACACGAGTTGTCTCTAGAACCCAACTACACTATAAGCGGTATTTTTGACTTGTATCATACAAAGGAATTGTAGTACAAGTTACTTGCCTTAACCGAAGACGAAACGAACACCAAGAATAACGGGAACGGATTCCCAGACAACGAACGAAAATCCAAGAAAGAAAATCCACAAACCAAAGCAACCCATGCGCAAACTATATGCACGTGCAAAACCCAAGAACCAAGAGAGAGGGAGAGAGCATCGGACGGAAGGGGTAGCGGCGGCTAGCCTTGCTGGTCACTGCTGCTCCTGCGTCGCTGCTGTTGATCGACGGCGCCGAAGAACGTCGGAGGGAGAGAAAGAGAGATGGAGATGGATGGAGTGCTCGGTGGTGGAGATGGTTGGGCTAGGGGTTGCGGCAATGGGGAGTTGGGTGTGGTGGATGGGTGCAGGCCGATCGAGATGTAGGGTCGGGGAGAGGAGTGTTGGTCGGTGGGTGGTGCAACAGGGAAGAGGAGGGAGGCCGGGGTGTAGGTAGTAGGGTATTAGGGTTAGGGTTTTAGTAGAGTGGGATTATATAGGGATTGTTTAGGGTTTGTAGTAGGAGATGGGTAATTAGGTATTTGGGTCCAATAGGAGTAGAAATAGGATTAGTCTAATATGAGTTGATTATGATAAAATTTGTATAGGATTCAAAATAGGATTGTGGGTTAATTTGGCTTTGGTAATCAATTAGGGATCAGCAATAGGATTGGAAATAGGATGAGCAACCAAATCACTATGAGCACCCAAAGATACAAATAAAGAGAGCAAGACACAAATGAAGAGTGAAAATAACAATAATGATCAAGAACAAATCAAGGAACCAAAAATAAATCACAAAAGATCAAGAATGAGAAGAAAATGAATATATATTGAAAATAACTTCAATATACTGTCCAAGAAAAATACAAGAGAATACAATTACTCAAGAAGAAGAAAAATACACCAAAAATACGAAAAACGAGAAACAGGGGTTACAATCCTACCCACCTAACAAAAAGAATTTCGTCCTCGAAATTAAAAAAGAAGATACATAGGGTAACCCCAAAACAACCAAAAATAATAAAACAAAACTACTCAAACAAATGAGAAAACTTCTGCTGAATCTCCTCCTCCATCTCCCAAGTCGACTCACTAGGAGAGTGAGGATTCCAAGCAACACGAACCAACTTAATGACCTTGTTCTTAAGCACTTTCTCCCCTCGATCCACAATAGCAACTGGCGGAATCTCACAAGTCAAATCCGGCCGCACGGTCAACTCAGAGTAGTCGATCATGTGACTCTCATCTCGAATATATCTCCTGAGTTGTGAGACATGAAAAACATCGTGCACTCCTGATAAAGCTGGCGGCAATGCAAGACGATAGGCCACTTTGCCTACTCGCTCCAAAATCTCAAATGGTCCAATAAACCTAGGGCTAAGCTTGCCCCCACCACCGAACCGAATAACATCGTGCCATGGCGATACCTTTAGAAAAACATGGTCACCAACAATAAACTCCAAAGCCCTCCGATGGACATCAGCCCATCGCCTCTGCCTATCCTGATCTGCTTGCAAATGCTTCCTGATATGAACCACTGCATCAACTGTCCTGGTGATCAACTCTGGACCCAACAACTTCCTCTCACCAATGTCATCCAAGCACACTGGCGATCTGCACTTCTGCCCATAGAGTGCCTTGAACGGAGCAGTTTTAATACTGGCTTGAAAGCTGTTATTGTACAAGAACTCTACGAGATGCAAATGGACCTCCCATGATCCACCGAACTGCAACATACAGGATGGCAACATGTCCTCAAGAATCTGAATAGTTCGCTCTGTCTGTCCATCAGTCTGGGGATGAAAAGTTGTACTGTACTTCAACTTACTCCCCAAACTAGCCTGAAGACTCTCCAAAACTGAGATCTGAATCTCGTATCCCTGTTGGATACAATACTAACTGGAACCCCATGAAGCCTGATAATCTCTTGCATGTACTTCTCCGCTAGGTTCTCAGTAGACTGACCGACACGAAAAGGAATGAAGTGAGCACTCTTCGTCAAACGGTCGACAATCACCCAAATAGCATTGTGACCCTTAGGACTCCTAGGCAAAGCGGTCACAAAATCCATGGTGATATGCTCCCACTTCCACTCCAGAATAGGAAGCGGTTGAAGAAGTACAGCAGTTCTCTGATGCTCTGCCTTAACCTGCTGGCAGATCAAACACTGAGCCACAAACTGAGCAATAGCCCCCTTCATACCATGCCACTAGAAATGAAGCTTCAAATCCCGATACTTCTTAGTACCGCCAGGATGGATAGAATACGAAGACTGATGAGCTTCTTCAAGCAACCTCTAATGAACTTCACCCTTAGGGACACACAATCTTGACCCAAAGCAAAGCGATCCATCCGAATGAATAACCATATCTGTCCTGAACCCAGACTCAACCTCAACTCGAAATCTCTGCAGCTGTGCATTACTAGCCTGTGCCTTTTTAATCTGATCAACAGGAGACGACTGCAGCTGAAGCATCAAACAACTCCGATCAGAACTCGGCAACAAAACCTCCAACTCTAACCTCCTTATCTGCTCAATCAAATCCCTCTGCTGAGTCAAGAACATAACTGCCGGTCTCCTGCTCAAAGCATCAGGCACCAAGTTTAATTTACCAGGATGGCATTGCAAACTAATGTCATAATCGGCCATAAGTTCCAACCAACGTCTTTGCCTCATGTTTAACTCCTTCTGGGTGAAGACGTACTTGAGACTTTTGTGGTCTGTAAAGATCTCCATGCGGTCTCCAAGTAAATAATGTCTCTACAGCTTCAAAGCATAGATCACTACCGCTAACTCCAAGTTATGAGTAGGATAGTTCTTCTCATTAGGCCTCAACTGCCTCGATGCATACGCAACGACACGGCCCTTCTACATAAGAACTGCTCCAAGACCCTTACCAGAAGCATCACAGTGAATTACAAATCCGCCTGAACCACCAGGAATAGCCAACACAGGCATTGACGTCAATCTATTCTTCAACTCAACAAAAGCCTCATTGCACTCATCAGACCAACAAAACTTTTGATCCTTTCCTGTCAGATTAGTTAACGGCCCTGCAATCTTCGAAAAATCTTGGACGAATTTCCGATAATAGCCAGCGAGACCAAGAAAACTCCTCACTTCGGAAACTGACTTATGAATAGGCCAATCCTTTACAGCTTCAACCTTAGAAGGATCCACAGAAAGACCATCGCCAGAAATAATGTGCTCCAAGAATGAAACCTTGTCGAGCTAAAACTCGCACTTGCTAAGTTTTTTATAGAGCTGATTCTCTTTCAAAGTCTGCAGAACCACTCTAAGATACTCAACATGATCTTCCCGATTCTGAGAATTTACCAGAATGTCATCAATGAAGACGACCACAAATCTATCCAAGAACTGTGAGAAGACCCGGTTCATAAGACTCATGAATACAGCTGACGCATTAGTAACCCCGAACGGCATCACAAGATACTCATAGTGCCCATATCTAGTCCTGAATGTAGTCTTCTGCATATCAGCAGCCTTCACCTTGACTTGGTGATACCTAGAATGAAGATCCAACTTCGAGAAAATAGCAGCCCCACTTAACTGATCAAACAAATCATCGATCCTAGGCAACGGATACCGATTCTTCACAGTGACACTATTTAGTTCCCGATAATCCATACACAGGTGATGACTACCATCCTTCTTGTTGACAAAAAGGACCGGAGCACCCCAAGGCGAAATACTTGGTCTGATGAAACCCAAATCAAGAAACTTCTGAAGCTACACCTTAAGCTCTACTAGCTCAACAGGTACCATCTTGTAAGGAATCTTTGATATCGGTGTCATTCCAGGCTGAACATCAATACCGAACTCCACTTCCCTATCAGGGGGTAAGCTAGGCAACTCATCGGGAAAAACATCCAAGAAATCCCGAACTACTAGACGCGCAGCCTCACAGCCTAAGTGCAATTCCATCGCACAATCCACCTGTTCAACTGCAATCCGTGCTCGGCCAAGGGAAGACTCCCCGGTATGGAACTCGAATTCTGCTCGATCTGGAATTCTGAAGACAACTTTACTGGCACGGCAATCAATAATGGCATGGGCTTCACTCAACCAATCCATACCGAGAATGACGTCGAATTCTAAATTTCCAATTATAATCAGGTTGGCTTTGAAATCTGCGTCCCCAATAACAACGGGACATTGCCTGCACTCAAGGGCACAAGTGACAACACCACCGCCCGTCAAAATATTCTAAGCCTCTGACATGTTGCTACACTCCAACTGATGGCGAGAGACAAATCGAGAGGAGACAAAAGAATGGGTTGCCCCAGAATAAAAAAGAACACTAGCTGGAAAAGAGAAAACAAGGATGACACCTAAGGAAGCAAAAAACAAGGAGAAAGGAAAAGTAGATAATTAAGGGTAAGGGAAACAACAATGCAGAAAGATAACGGAAAGAAAGCAAAACAAGACAAAAAAAAAAGAAAACAAAAGAGGAACAAAACAGCAAAAAAACAAACTAAAATATACCTGTCACAACTCCTTCTACTGTCTCGGCATATGCAACAGTCAAGTTGAAAGCCTGACCTCTCCTCGGAACAGCGATCCTCTGACCGACAATTTGACACTGAGGAGGAAGCGGAGGCCTAACTGGACCATGAGCTGGGCCTGCTTGCTGAATAAGACTCCTGGCTGGAAGAGCCACCTGCTGCTGCTGCGGACAATCGCGTACACTAAGATCAGCGGCACCACACCTAAAGCATCGGCGGTTGATGCGCCAACAATCCTTACGCTCATGCCCAGGCATCTGACAAAAGTCGCAAAAACCACCATTCTGGAAACCAGCAGAAGGATACAGAGCTGCCCTGATCGGATGGGTTGAGATAGGCCTCCAAACAGGACCACCAGAAGGCCTAGCAGCAGGATGCAGAACAGTCCGCAGAGAAGGAACCAAACCCCCACGAGCTTGCTCCTGAGCTCGAGATGCCACAAGAGTTTTAGCATAAGATGCAAGCGAAGAGAGACAAGATGCCTTTTGATATCCTGCTTAAGCCCATTTTTGAATCTACAAGCCCTATCCTTTTCGGTTGCCACAAGAATGGCAGCAAAGCGGCTAGGTCTAGTAAACTCAGCTGCGTACTCATCCACTGACCTGGAGCCATGTTGCAAGAAGTCCATGTTACAACATTGTTTGAACAATTATGTAACAAAATTCAAAATAGAATAATGACTTAACCTGTTTTAGGGTCAGGAATTGTTATTCCATCTCAACTCGAGTACTACTGGGGAAGAACTCCAAGAATCTCCGAGTGAAAGTAGTCCAAACAATAGGCCTTTCAAGTCGATCGGACTCGGCCATCCACCAAATATGAGCCAAATCCACCAGCTGGATGGAAACCACATCCACCCTATCAGCCTCGGCAACACGTGCCGCCAAGAGCAAGCGCTCGGTTCAGATCAATCATTGTTCAGCCTCCAAAGGCGTCTCAGTGCCGGAAAAATGATCGGGATGCAGCCTCATAAAATCTGTAACTGTTCCTGGACGAGGTGGAAGATTTGCCTGCACAGGCACAATAGGAGGCGAAACCTGGGTAGCTTCAAGAGCAGCCATCACAAGATCACTGTAGTTTTACTGCTGATTAATCAGCTGCTCAGGCACAACAGTGACAGCCTTAACTGGATCAGGCTGGGAAAAATTTCCACAAGCCACAGTCTGCACAAAACCAAAAATAATTAGCATTCAGAATCAAAGTTGATAATAATTCATTTACGTATGCATGGTTGGTGAAATATTAAGCCGATCCCAGTTTGAGCCGAGCTTGTCTAATATATTAGGCAACTAATACATTAGCTAAATCTGGCTCTGATACCACTAAAAACCCTGTCACGCTCCGTTCCCAAAAAGAATACGGAATACGAATATGCAACAAAAGCCCAGCAAATGATTTTCATCATCCATAAGCTGTTCAGGAATCTTTACAATATCTCACAAATAATCAGAGTCGAAAGCAAAAGAGTCAACCACACATGCATAATTGAATCAATATACCAACAAAATTTACTTGGAACAAAATATAATATTCTTAAATAAATCAGAATCTGGACAAGTCAAATATGTTGGGTCACATCACCCAAATACAAAATAAATATCCAAGTACTCAAAAAACATTGTTCCAAAACAACAACAATAATAATACTAATAAACAAGAATTCCAGTACTAATATCTCATTTCGCCAATACCGTCGGGCAGCTGACCATCCTGATCTGCAATTCATAATTGCAGGAGAAGGAAAGAGAAAACAAGTACCCGTCAATTGCAAGTTACGAGCCACTTATAATGTAGGATACAAGCACATGGAAAACTAACAAATAACATGGAATAATTCATCAACAGTGATAACTAGCATGAATCAGTAAAACGAGGTCAACTAGCATGGTATACTAACAGTACAAATAAATGTGTCAAGTATAGTGTCATATGACAACTAACAATGTCCAGTAACAGTAAACTCAGTATATAAGTGTAACAGTATAACAGTATCAGTCTAACAGTATCAGTCTAACAGTCTCAGTCTAACAGTATCAGTCTTATGTTCTTACAATCTTCTGTGTATGACTAACTAGGTAGCACTTCATGCGACCCAAAAACATAACACATGGTTGCTACAACAAACAGTTTCGCTTTTAGATTTCATAGTGGGCCATAATGGGGCAGTGTACTCAGGTATTAGTAACAGTAATAGTAGCAGTAAAAATAACAGTAGCAGTAAAAGTAAAAGTAACAGTAGCAGTAACAATATGGAACACTAGTTCCCTTCCAAGTACACGTTTCCATATTTTCCACTACTAGATCTTCCCTTAAGAAACTTCGGCTTGGTTACTTTTATTATGGTCATCAAACAAGCATGAATGTGTACGAAATAGTATCAAACTAATATGGTATAATCATTATTAGGTTCAGCGAAACAAATAAATATGCATAGGTGATATACAGTCACATAAACGAGCAAAACAGTGGATGTTCATATTTAGGACAGCTCGACAGTACAGTACTAAAACAGTGACTCCCGTCACTACAGAAATCCAAATCTAAATCCATCGAAGAATCTGAAAAATAGACTTCCACACGAATCCAGCGAATATATATAAGTTAAATAGTATTTCACATCATAACTCAAAACTGATTTGAATCCAGAAAATACGTTCAGCCAGAAATCAGTAAACCGAATTCTCGGTCAGAAAAACAGCATTAAAACTCCTCAAATAAATTCAGGAAAAATCTGGAGTAATCCAAAATATGTCTAGTATTAGAATATAAAGTTTCATAATATTCTAGTAAAATTAGCTCAGTCAAAAAAAATCAGAAAACATCAAGAAACGATAGTTTGGTAAATCTGGAATTCCCAACACTGCTGTACGAAAACTGTAATATCTCAAAAATCCAAATCCGTCAAAGGGAGATGAAAATAGACAAAATATTCTAACTTTCATATTTTATAAATATTTTCCATACAGTAAAGAAAATAGGGTGAAAATACGATTCTTTACAGAACAGCGAGCAAAATACAGCAAGTATAACTTTCACAAACAAGCATGAAACGGCATATAAAACTCATCAATAAAATCCACCAAAATTCTGGGTAATCCTTAAATAGATATAGAAATACTGTTCAGAGTTCCACGTCAAAATAATATAATTAGGACTAGTATCAAAATAGTTTAATCATCAAAATTATCAAGAAACGAAATTTGAAAATAAAATACACCTTTGTAGTAAAACAGACATAACTCGCTCATACGAAAACGAAATCAATCAAGGTCAGAGGGGTTGGAAAGAAGACAGATTTCTCTACAATTCATGTCTAATACAAAAATTAAGAATTCTCAACTTAATATGTTCTAAAATACAATTCAAAACTGATCATCGTCAATTTACAGATTTCTCTCTAACAACAAAACCAACATAAATTATACGAAACTTGTTCCAATCACAATCAAACATGGTATAGAGTCTACTAAGTGTCCAACATCATGAAATAGGGTATATAACATATTCAAAACTATCATATCACATGGATCTCATCAAACACATAATTTTACCTAATTATATCACATGTATGAATAGATCAAGAACGGTCAAAACCTAGTTGTTTTCATGTCGATTTTGTGTCGTAAGGCAACTATGGTCAAATAGCACAATAGAGACAAAACTCATCAAAAATAACACACATGAGTTGTCTCTAGAACCCAACTACACTATAAGCGGTATTTTTGACTTGTATCATACAAAAAATTGGAGTACAAGTTACTTGTCTTAACCAAAGACGAAATGAATACCAAGAATAATGGGAACGGATTCCCGGGCAACGAACAAAATCCACGAACAGAAATCCACGAACCAAAGCAACCCACGCGCAAACTACATGCACGTGCAAAACCCAAGAACTCAGAGAGAGAGAGAGAGAGAGAGAGAGAGCATCAGACGGAGAGGGTAGTGGCGGCTAGCCTTGTTGGTCGCTGTTGCCCCTGCATCGCTGCTGCTGATCAACGGGGCCAGAGGACGCCGGAGGGAGAGAAAGAAAGATGGAGATGGATGGAGTGCTCGGTGGCGGAGATGGTTAGGCTAGGGGTTGTGGCAATAGGGAGTTTGGTGCGGTGGATGGGTGCAGGCCGATCGGGTTGTAGGGTCGGGGAGAGGGGTGTTGGTCGGTGGGTGGTGCAACAGGGAAAAGGAGGGAGGCCGGGGTGTAGGTAGTAGGGGTATTAGGGTTAGGGTTTTAGTAGAAAGGGATTATTAGGGTTTTTTTAGGGTTTGTAGTAGGAGATGGGTAATTGGGTATTTGGGTCCAATAGGAGTAGAAATAGGATTAGTCCAATATGAGTTGATTAGGATAAAATTTGTATAGGATTAAAAATAGGATTGTGGGTTAATTTGGCTTTGGTAATCAATTAGGAATCAACAATAGGATTGGAAATAGAATGAGCAACCAAATCACCATGAGCATCTAAAGATACAAATAAAGATAGCAAGACACAAATGAAGAGCGAAAATACAACAATGATCAAGAACAAATCAAGGAATCGAAAATAAATCACAAAAGATCAAGAATGAGAAAAAAAAGAATATATATCAAAAACAACTCCAATATACGGTTCAAGAAAAATACAAAAGACTACAATTTCTTAAGAAAAAGAAAAATACACAAAAAATACGAAAAACAAGAAACAGGGATTACAGTAAGTAAAAGAGTTAAGAGAAGTAAACACAGATGATGCAGCGATATAATATGGTTCGACTCCCAGGTCTACGTCCACACCACCTACTTGTAGAAATTCTCCGTCACAAGCGTTCCACTATACTTAAAGCCCTTTGTACAGTGATTCTTGAGTTCAAGCCGAGAGACCTATTACACCCACAGGACTTCCAATACAAGTCCCGTCGATCTCACCGAAGTGGAAAAGAAAGAAAAAGCAAAACTCAAGATCGTTTAATGATCCTGACTAAAGAATATAGAAAAATCATCGCTCACACTCGGATTGATTATCGAAAGATTAATTCAGAAGAATTTTATTAGAAGTAATAGGGTTGAGAATACATGGTGGATTCGTTCAATATTAATAGACCAGGAAGTGTATCGGTCAAAAATAGAAACGATACTTTCGAAGAATATACACAGCAAAAAGTGCGGTCGACCGTCATATTGGTGCGGTCGACCATTCAGCTCTCTGACGTAAAGTAGAGAGGTGAAAGGTCGACCGCTTCTCAAACAACTCAAGGTTGCAGTCGACTGTGATGCGGCGACCGGTCATGAAGTATGGTCGACCGGTATTGCGCTGTATATTCCGAATCCACCCTGTTTTCTTACCATAAACTAATAAATCTTTAATTAATCTTATACAATTAAAATCTCACGAAAATAGAAGGAGAAATTTAGGTCTTGATATCTTCCTCTTTTGCTTGTAGACCAATTAATCATGAACTCTTTTTGAATATCTTCCTCTTTTGCTTGTATTTGCAATCATTCTTTATTGCTTTCCTTGTTTGAATATTCTTGAATCTCTCTTGAATTTCTTACTGATATTATTTGATCCTGAAGATCTGAACAACTAATTTTAAACTTATTAGTATTAATGAGCACGTTTTGTGCACACCAAACTAAGAGTCAACAATCTCCCCATTTTGGTGTGAACAAAACATGTTGGAATGTTTAAAAATTAAAATAGGCCACATAAATACTCCCCTTGAGTTTAGTAAGTCCTGTTACACATATTTTCATAAGTAAGAGCCTTTAAGAGAGATGTAAATACTCCCCCTTAATTCAATGTCACCTGTTATACTGAACTACAATATATATGATTAGTGTAAGACTTTTGAAACCATATTTGTAGTTTAGAATATTCATAGAATCATTGCAGAGTATTTGAAATCATTTTATGAAAACATGTCATGAATACTTTAGACTTTATTAAAAAACTTTGAAAACATTCCAAAAGAATTCTCCCCATTTTTGGAACACACCAAGAGGGATTTAAGTAGAAGAAATGTGAAAGCATGTAAAAAAAATATTCTAGTGAAAGCACGTTAGAAAAGTGAAAGCACGTGAAAAGAACGAAATGTTACTGAAAACAAGTGGAAGAGAATCTTCTTACATGATATCGTTGATAGCCAGACTCTTTGCTATACAGTGAGAGCTCTTCATAATATCATAGATTTGAGATCCTCCCCAATACAAGTATAATATAAAAATCGAATTTCATGAATCACAAAAAATGGTTTTAAAAAGAGTTTTTATCGAAGACCAGAGAGGAAACCGGTCGACCGTACGGTCGACCGCAATAGAGATGATTCAAAAAATTTTCCGAGAGCATACCGGCCGACCGCACCTCTTTTGTCAAAAATACAATAGATCACAGAGGGCAAACCGATCGACTGCACGGTCGACCGTTTATTTTGTAAAGACAAAAAAATCCAGTGAATGAGCCGGTCGACCGCACGGTCGATCGCAAATAGTAGAAACCAATTTTTTTAAAATAGTGAAAAAAACCAATTTTAACCATGAGGAAACCGGTCGATCGCCCATTCGACTGTACACCCTCATAGGTGTACAGTCGCCCGTTCAGTCAACCGCTGAATGGAATTTCATGCTGAGATATCAATCACATTTAGTTCTCACTTCAAAAAGTGAAATCGTTTTTCATCTAAAGGTTTTGTAAAAATATCCGCAAGTTGTGAATCAGTAGGAATATATTCAAGTAAAATATCCTCCTTTTGAAAGTGATCTTTAATAAAATGATACCTAATATCAATGTGTTTTGTGCGACTGTTGATCAGAATTTTTGGTCATATGAACAGTTCTAATGTTGTCACATTTTATTGGAATATGATCAAAGAATACCTTGTAATCTTTGAGAGTATATTTCATCCATAATACCTGCTGTAACGACCCGATTTCCATATACTGGGAAACGAGACACGAGCCAGGACCTTTTTTTCAATTAGTCACAATACACAGAAAAACAGGAGAATTTAAAACTTTTTATTCAATACCCAATGTATTACAAGTCTGAATATCATACAACTGCAATACATTACAATAGTGTTACAATAATACCTTTACAATCCCAAGTATTACAACCTTCACAAATTTACATCAGAGTACAAGGAATGAAGAACAACACTTGGTAACTCTCACTTGAGTACTTCTTAACTAATAGATAATTCACATACATGTTACAGCGGAACTAACATGACATTGACTCCTTGCTTTCCTTGCCTTCAGTCCTCCTGAATCGCGCACCTGTACTTCGCTGATCCAGTACCTATGGAAGTGGGGACGTCAGTATTCACTGACGCTTTAAGGCTGATAACATAGCAGCGAATCTCCCAAACAACATACAAAAGATGGCAATGGTGTCGGTGTAGTTTAAGTGTTCATGAGTGCTATGACTAGAATCTAACGCGATATTTAACTAAAACTAGCATGCTCCTATTCTAATGCCAACAAGTCTCCAAAGCAACATGCAGCACATACTATATGCGCCCCTTCTCAAGCCGTTTCTCCATATATAGGGATTTGAACCCGCGTTATGAATTCTAATTGTACACAACCTGTTCCTGACAGATACAACATGACTGATGAGGTTGTAGACGTGGTCAAGTCCTACCAAGGCAGTACGCTCATGGTGTCTATGCCCCACTAATGCAGTCCGCTCGTGGTGTCTATGTTTGCCACTACTACCCGGCTAACCGGACCTCACTCAAAAACCAAACGAACCCTCGGAGTTTCCGCCAATAGGATAGCCCCCCTGCCGCCCCCTAGCCAGACCGTAGTCCATGGCCTGTTCGTATCCCCGGCATAGGACCTGACGGAGTTCCGGGATCCATCCTTAGCTCCGCCTGCCTTATCATGGCACTTCAGAAATTAACAGCGCGAGATACGCAACCCGTGCTCCCAACTCGTGAGACACCACCGTACGTATCCCTTTGATGGGAAGGTACAACCCAATAACACCACCTAAGGTCTACCCTAAGGGACGAGTTAGTCGTAAGGGGCCCCCTACAACCCACTCCTCCCTTTCCGGCAAAGGGTCTAAGTAAATGATCTTTATAAGTCACTACCCTAATGATGTCCCTAACCATGAACACTCCTAGGGATGACAATATTATAAACACAACCTGCTAGGCCTTAAATTAGACTTCGCAAGACAACTCTACTAGGCTGCTCAACCTAGACTTACCAGAATCCCTCAGGATCCGGTTCCTGGCCTATCGATCCAAGACCCTGGCCATGCAAACATACATGCATGCCACTACCCTGAACTTGGATTCCGTCTATACTCCGGTCCTCGATCAACCTACACCGGTTAAGATCCGACGGTAAACAAAGAGTGACTCCTCCACAGTTCCTTAGGGGTAAGAAAACATATGTCATGATGGTCGATAGCCCCTAGGGTAATAATATCACCCTAGACGAGCACAACAACTGTGTACTAGCTAATAAGCTATATACAGGTAAACTAACCACATACGAGCCAACAAGCTACGTATGAACTAACCACTCCCTACGAGCCAGGCGGACCTCGCATGAGATAACAACATACATACCGGCCAAATATGACGCGTATGAGACGGGTATGAGACCAACAGCTACGCACGGGCCGGTCGAGCCGCATACGAGACAACAACCTATATACGAGCCAAATAAACTACGAATGAGACCCACGGCTACATACGGGCCAGTCGAGTCATGTACGAGCACAATCATATGCAAACAACCATATGGGTAATCAAACCTAGAAGCAACCAAACGTGCTTACTAGCAACTTGATCTTCCATTATTAGAAGCAACAGAAGAATCTACTAATAGTCTATGGTAGGCATTCTACCAACAAAAAGCCCGAAGGCGATATAACAACTTTTATCGAACAAACTATTACTAGTGACCTTCCCAACCCTTATTACCCATAAGGATGAGGAATACCCCCATGATAGGGTCTAATTCCAATTAGAACCTCACACACTAGAATCCCCGGTTTCCTTTCAAAAACGAACTATAACGACATAGAACGCACGTTCGCTTCAATATTCAACTAGGAGGCTACACTATACCCTTCAAGCATGTATGGGCTCCCTACTAACATTAACTACAACAAGGTAGTCATCACAACAATTACCACATGATTCTTTCCTATTACTTAACCTATAGCATGGTATACAATTGTAAGCATCAACCTACAACAACTAGTCATGGTATATAACATAACCACCAACTCACAACACTCTTAAGCATGAATACGATTTAAGCATGCACTTATAACAATCTTAAGCATGAATAGTTACTACAATCTAAACATGAAGCTTTACTACAATTTAGCATGAACTCCTTACAACATGTACACAACATAAGCATGGTTCCTACAACATGGCACACATCATGAGCATGGTTCCATTAACCTACAACATGGTACACACCATACATGGTTTAGGAGTTTCCTACCATAGTCTAGCATGGTATATATTTTTCCTACAATGAATCAAGCATGGTATGATACTTTCTTACCTTAACTACAACAATTAGCATAAATTTGTTACCTTAAACATGGGTATCATCTAGCATGAATATCTACTAACTACTTAAGCATGAATATCGTTATCCATCAACTAAGCATAAATGGCATTGAGCATGAATATCTATTAACTCAAGTATGAACAACATTCAAGCATGACATTTTCCATCTAAGCATGAAGATCATCTAAGCATGGATAAATACTAACTACTTATTCATAGAAATTGCTACCATTATGCATGGATAATTGGTACATCTACACATGGATATTACAATTTGTCTTACAACAAAGTGAGCATGATGTACAACATGGCATGGGTTCCTACAACAATATAAGCATGTATATGTACTTAGCATCAATCTACAACATTCCTAAACATGGTAGATTAATTCCACATTAATCCTACCACAATATAAGCATGGATATTTACTTAGCATTAACCTACAACATTCCTAAGCATGGTAGATTAATTTAAACATTAATCCTACAACATGGTATCTACTTCAAGGATGAGTTTCTTTCAACATGATACATATCATAAGCATGGTTGATAATTCCTACCATAATCTAAACATGGTATTTATTAAACATGAATATCTTCTAACTCAATCTTGAACAATATTTAGGCATGAACATACACTATTTAAGTATGGATATCATCTAAGCATGATCATCTACTAACTTAGCATGAACAACAATTAAGTATGACATCTACTAACTTAGCATAAACAGTACTTAAGCATGGTTATCTACTAACTTAGCATGAATAATAATTCAGCATGGTTATCTACTAACTTAGTATAAACAATACTTAAGCATGGTCATCTACTAACTTAGCATGAATAATGATTAAGCATGAATATCTACTAACTTAAGCATGAACAATAATTCCTACAACAATCTAAGCATTCCTACATCAATCTATGCATGTATAAGGGTTCCTACTAAATTCTAAGCATGGTATCATACTTCCTACAACAATATAAGCATGTATATATCTTTCCTACAACATGATACCTATCATAAACATGATTCCATTAACCCACCACATGGTAGACATCAAACATGGACTTTCTACAAAAATATAAACACCACATAAACATCAACCTATAACTAGTTAACCATGGATATCTACTACAAATGGGCATACTTCTAAAGCAATTGTCATTTACCACTTCAACATAACATAACTATCCATTACAACTTTACTTCAACATAACCATCTACTACTACTTCAATTAGACATAAACATCTACTACTACTTCATTTAAACATAAACATCAACTATACTTTATATAAACATCGACTACTACTACTTCATTTTAAACATAAACATCAACTATACTTTATATAAACATCTACTACTATTACTTCATTTTAAACATAAACATCAACTATACTTTATATAAACATCTACTACTACTACTTCATCTTAAACATAAACATCAACTATACTTTATATAAACATCTACTACTACTACTTCATTTTAAACATAAACATCTATTACAACTACTTTATTTAAAACATAAACATCTACTATTACTACTTATTTTAAACATAAGCACCTACTACAACTTTACATAAACAATACATCCACTACTACTTCATAAGCATTTATTTCTTTATTATTACTAGTGAACATAAAAAGAGATCTTTTTAATCATTCTACAACTAATGACTTAGATTAGTCTATTTTCTTTTTCATACTAAAAATTAACATCTAAAATGGGTTCTTTTTACTTAAGTTTTATAAAAGGAAATAACAATAATTAAAATAAAGTAAAGAGTCCTCCATTTTGGTTCAACCCAACATATGTATTCTTTTAGTCCAAAGTTCAAGTGTATGTTCTACAACCCAAAATGGTTGTATACAAGGTCCATATGTTTATGTGTATGAGTCCACATTCAAGTCCTACAACCCCAAGTGGTTGTATGTACCAAGTCCATATGCATATGTGTATTTTGGTCCAATTGATAAACACAAACAACAACAACTACTACAAGATTCAATCTTTATGTGTTATTTAGTACTACCACTATTTCTTTTCTTTTTATCCATACAAAGCTATAACACATACAACCAAGCAACATACAACAACCTCACAAGACAACCTTTCAAAAGAACAAAGGAAAACAAAACCAAGGAAGGTAAGAAGAAGAAAACCAAAACACAATTCAAACAACAAAAGAGAGGGTGGAGAACCCCCACCTAATTTTCTTTGTTGGAAGGACTTGCTTGCTTATACTTCTCCTTCCCCTAAGCTCTTAGACTTCTATGGAACCTACAAGAGAAAAACTCTCAAGTTAGAGTGGGTTGTCTCTTTCTTTTCCTTTCCTTTCTTTTGTTTTGTAAAAAGTGAGACAAGTGGAGAAGGAGGGGGTATTTATAGGTGGAGAGAAGGGTGGAGAGTGCAAAAGTGCACTTCACATTTTGCACAAAACCCCTTGGAGAGGGTGAGGCCGGCCATGCTTGGTAGGGGGGTGTAGGGATGAGGTGGAGGTATGGTGTAGGGTGAGTTGGAAGCATGGTGAAAAGATAAGGTTTCTATAAGGGTTTTTACCTTAATCTTCTCATGCATACAAAAATCCTAGTTTAGCCACTAAATAAAACCTTAATCATCTAATTAGGTTTGTCATGACAAGATTAGTGTCTTGTCCAAGAGTACATACTACACATTTTGTATAATATACTAATTTGGTACAATACAATGTGTGTATATGTATATGTATGTGTATACCAAAAAACCCTTATATAATCCTCATATAATAATTTAATTTGAAAATAATAATAAAATAAGTTTTATTATCAATTCGGAGGATTGCGCTACCAATTTGATGTACTACGTATGTACACCGACCGATATATGCGCACAGACAATGTTTGTGGACAAACCGGGCGAAAATCATCAAAATGTTTCTATTTTGGAATTAAAACAAAATAATAATAACATAATAATAAAATAATAATTTATATAAGGTAATATCCGTCCGGAATATTACACCTGCGCATAGCAGGATCTTGTTGCGATATATTCAGCTTCGGCAGTAGAGAGAGTTACAGAGTTTTGTTTTTTTGATGCCCAAGAGACAAGACAGTTTCCCAAGAAGTGACATATACCGCTAGTGCTCTTTCTATCGGTCAGGATACCGGCATAATCTACATCAGAATATCCTACAGAAGAGAAATTTCTATTTTTCGGATACCAAAGTCCAGTATTTGGTGTGCCTTTGAGATATCGGATGATACGCTTAACGACAACCAAATATAATTCTTTGGGACACGATCGAAAGCCTGCACATAAACAAACACTAAACATAATATCTGGCGAGAAGCAATAATATAGAGTAAACTTCCAATCATACCTCAATAAGTGGAGATATCAACATTATTACCAGATTCATCTTTTGAAAGCTTGGTGGTAGTGGCCATATGTATTTTGTAAGCATTTGCAGTTTCAAGTCCAAACTTTTTAACTAATTCCTTTGCATACTTGGATTGATTGATAAAGATGCCATCCTTTCTTTGTTGTATTTGAAGCCCAAGAAAATAAGTTAGTTCTCCCATTGTGCTCATTTAGAATTCATCCTGCATTTGCTTTAAGAATTCATTGCAAAGATTTTCATTAGTGGATCCAAATATAATAACATCAACATATATTTGAATGATTAAAATATCTTTAGAAACATGTTGTATAAATAGTGTACTGTCTACTTTTCCTTTCGAAAAACCTATGTGAAGTAGAAATGAACTTAGTCGTTCATACCAAGCACGAGGGGCTTGCTTCAAACCATACAATGCTTTATCAAGACGAAGTACATGGTTTGGGTGTGTGGGATCAGTGAATTCCAGTGGTTGTGCAACATAAACTTCTTCGGAAATAAAACTATTTAAAAATACACATTTAACATCCATTTGAAAGAAAGTAAAATCCATATAAGCAGCAAATGCAAGTAAAATGCGAATGGCTTCAAGCCGTGCAACAGGTGCAAAAGTTTCATCAAAATCTACACATTCTTGTTAATTATAATCTTATGCAACAAGACGGGTCTTATTTCTAGTGATTGATTCGGATTTATCTAACTTGTTTCTAAACACCCACTTAGTTCCAAGTATAGTACTATTATGCGGTCTAGGAACAAGTCTCCATACTTGATTCCTTTCGAATTGATTAAGTTCTTCTTGCATGGCAACGATCCAGTCGTTATCTTGCAAGGCCTCCTTAATATTTTTAGGTTCAAGTATGAAAACGAATGCGGAAAAACACATGAAATTTTGAGCTTGTGTGCGAGTAGTTATCCCTTTTGACATGTCGCTTCGTATAAGAGTTGGTGGATGGCTAGACATGAATTTCCATGCAAGGCGTCTTTCACCTATGGAAATTTAATGTTGTACATGTTCATTTTCCATGTCATCAATTTGTTCTGTAGGCATCTCTTCTATTTGCGATTTGGACGCATCTTCATCTTGATGAGATTTTTGATTTTGATCATTCATATTTGGGTCTTCTTCAACGTGAACCTGTTTCTTTTCAATCTGAACACATATCTCATCATTATCAACAACATGCAATATTTTTTTGGTGTATGGATTAGTTTCATCAAAAATAACATCTATAGATTCCTGAACTGTGCATTTTCTTTTATTAAATACACGATATGCTTTGCTACTAAGAGAATATCCTAAGAATACACCTTTAACACTTTTACGATCAAAATTTTCCAAATTATTAAGAGTATTTAAAATAAACACTTTACATCCAAAGATGCGAAAGTAACTTAAGTTGGGAATTTTGCCATAATATAGTTCAAAAGGAGTTTTCTCAAGATATTTTCTAATGATTACTTGGTTAATTGTGTAACATACTGTATTGATAGCCTCCACCCAAAATAATTTAGGTAAATCTTTTTCAGTAAGCATGGTTCGGGTCATTTCTTGAAGAGATAGATTTTTCCTTTCAATAGCTCCATTTTGTTGGGGAGTGCGAGGACAAGCGAACTCATATTTTATTCTCTTTTTGTCACAAAATGAGGTGAAGAGTTCATTTTGAAATTCTCCACCATGGTCACTACGAATAGTGATAATGGTGAGGCTTTTCTCATTTTCCACTCTTCGACAGAATTTTTGAAATACATACAATGTGTCATCTTTTTGTGGCAATAAGGCAACCCAAGTAAATTTACTGTAATCATCAACAATTACAAAAGCATATCATGCACCTCCATTACTACGTGTCCGTGATGGTCCAAAAAGATCCATGTGCAAGAGTTCAAGGGGTCTAGTAGTTGATACCATTTTCTTGAGTTTGTGAGAACTTTTAGTTTGCTTACCAAATTGGCACGACTCACACGGTTATCTTTCTCAAATTGGATTTTAGGATTCTCCCTTACAAGCTCTTTGGTTACGAGTTTGTTGAGATTGTCCATAGCCGTGTGTCCATGCCATAACCAACCATCCTCATTTCTTGCAACAAAGCACCTCATATTTTCCTGTGCTAATTCATTAGAATTTATAACATAGACATTGTTACATTGGTTAGCTAGAAGTAAGCAAGATTTATTACTATTTAGTACATTACATGAATTTTTATCAAAAGTGACTATATAGTCTTTATCACATAATTGGCCGACACTAATTAGATTATGTTTCAAACCT
The DNA here is from genome assembly GCA_017893485.1 of Hemerocallis citrina. Classification (NCBI taxonomy): domain Eukaryota; kingdom Viridiplantae; phylum Streptophyta; class Magnoliopsida; order Asparagales; family Asphodelaceae; genus Hemerocallis; species Hemerocallis citrina. The sequence continues at coordinate 537,113 of JACEHZ010000354.1, forward strand.
CTTACCAATAGAACATCCTCAATGGGGCATGAGAAACCAAAGTTTATTTTACCTTTACCAATAGTTTGTCCCGTGCTATTATCTCCAAAGATGATGTCCTTTCCTTTTTCCCTTGATAGTGATGCAAAATATTTGCTGTCACCTGTCATATGATTTGAGCATCCACTATCAAGCTACCATTGATCTTTAGTCTTGATATGCTGAGGTACCTACACCAAGATTAGTAGGTATAATTTTCCGTGCCCAATTTTGTTTTGAACCAACATTTACATCCTTTCTTACCCACACCCAATTAGTATTCCTTTTTAATGGACAGTTAAGAGAAATGTGTTGTAGTCTACAACAATAATGACATGTGATACGACTATGTCTTGAGTCATGCACACTTGCATAGCTTTGGGTAGGTTTATGATTATGTTGGAGTTTGTGCTAGTGTGTATGACATGATGATTTACATTTTTGATAGTGTATTGGCTCTTCGTAACCAAGCCCTCGATTATCATGATAAGATCTTGAATTTTTTGTAATAAGGTAACTCAGCCCTTCATATTTTTCAACAATCTTTTCAAGCTCAGTTACTCTTTTACATAATCTTTTCCTAGTCATCTCATCGTCTTTAGTGTTCCAATGAAGAGTGTCTAGTGTAGCATCAAGAATTCTATTTTTTTCAAGAGCTTCATTACATCATTCCACTACCTCATCAAATTTCTTTTTACATTCTTTTAAATCATCTGTGAGTTTAACTATATAAACAGATTTCTCATGAATTTCTCTTAAGTGATCATCATGCGTTGCTAAAGATTCTCGAATTTGTTGTTTTAAGATTTCATTTTCCTCTAGCAATACATCATAATCTTTTCTAAATGACTCAAAATTTTCCAAGATCGAGGCATTCTTATTTTTCAGTTTTTGATTTTTTGTAATACAAGAGTCATGGGTATCATTTGAAATTTGTTTATATTGCTTAAGTTCACGACTTAATTTCTTAGCCGAGTCTTTCAAACCATTACACATGTCTACTAGTTCATCATAAGTGGGTTCTTTGATTACCTCTTCTTGAGATGGTGATTGCACCTCACCATGCCCAAGAGCCAAGAAGCCGACGTCGTTGTAGCCTTGCTCTCCCTCACTCGAATCAGAATCTAACCATGTTGCCTTTAATGCCTTCTTTTTCAGACTTGGGTTTGAGCGGTAGTAGTCCTTGTTCCTGTCTTGTGAGACGGCACAATTTGCATGAATGTGTCTAGGCTTCTTGCACTTATAGCACACATCATCTTTATCCTTCTCCCTTTTTCCTTGGTACCTGCAATATTTCTTATGTTTGAGATACTTACGAAATTGTTTTGTCAATAGAGCAATGTCCTCGTCTGACTCCTCACGATCTGAATCTGCTTTTGATGGTCGGGATTTTTCTGCTTTTAGTGCAATGGTCTTTTCTTATTGCTTTGGTTCAATCCCGATGTTGTCTGTATCTTTTGGTCTCCAACATTTCCATCTCGTATGTCTTCAGCTTTTCTTGGAATGTGTAGTAGTCGAATCCCTTCTCTTCAAGAGTCTCCCTCATTGCAGTGGCCTTTACATCCCATTCTGGCGTGAGACAGCTTATGAGCTTTCCGACCTTTCGGTCATCAACTAGCCCCTTACCTAAGCTCTCAAGTTCGTGGGCAATGATATCGAACCGGACGAGCATTTGATCCACATTTTTTCCTGGCAACATGCAAAACACATCAAACTTATAGAACATAAATTAACTTTAGCTTTTACCTCAGAAGCGGTTCCTTCATGCCGCTTTAACATGTTGTTCCAGATCTCATATGCTGTTTTACAATTACGTCCGCATCGCATTAGTTCTTCGTTATTCAACCTTGTATAAAGAGCCGTCATGGCTTTGGAATTTGCTGTCATGAGGGCCAACTCTGCTTTTGTGAAGGATGTCTTTCCGTCACTAACTGGAATTTCTGTTTTATTAACACACACATTCCATACTTCTTCTCCGAGCATCCGTAAAAAATGAGACATATGAACTTTCCAGATGTCATAGCATATCCATCAAAAAATGGTGATCGTGTAAGGCTTGTCCCATTGGAGATAAATGGTTCCGATGAGTACAAATTATTGGGAGAAGGGATTTCGGCCATTGGACCCTTTGCTTAAGCTTTTAAGCTTTTTGATAAGCACCACGCTCTGATACCACTGTTAAATCACCCTAGAGGGGGTGAATATGGCGATTGTGCGGAATTTTAAAATTAATAAAATAAACTGCAAGATAAGTAAAAGAGTTAAGAGCAGCAAACACAGATGACGCAGCGATATAATATGGTTCGACCCCCAAGTCTACGTCCACACCACCTACTTGTAGCAATTCTCCGCCACAAGCGTTCCACTATACTTAAAGCCCTTTGTATAGTGATTCTCGGATTCAGGCCGAGAGACCTATTACACCCACAGGACTTCCAATACAAGTCCCGTCAATCTCACCGAAGTGGAAAAGAAAGAAAAACCAAAACTCAAGATCGTTTAATTATCCTAACTGAAGAATACAGAAAAATTATCGCTCACACTCGGATTGATTATCGAAAGATTAGTTCAGAATAATTTTATCAGAAGTAATAGGGTTGAGTTTGCAACCACTCCAACACCTCATTGGCATATTTTTGTTGACATATAAAGATATCTTCTGAGCTTTTTGTGACTTCTATACCAAAGAAATATCTCATACATCCAAGATCGGACATATCAAACTCCTCCTTCATTGAGCTCTTGAACTGCTGAACCAATTTCTCATTGTTTCGTGTGAATATAAGGTCATCAACATATAGGCACACAATTAGAATACCTCCATCACTATTCTTCTTTCTAAATAGAGTGTGATCACTCTCACTTCTCTCAAAGCCTTCCTTGACAAAGTAAGCTTTAATCTTGCTAAACCAAGCACGTGGAGCTTGCTTAAGCCCATAGAGTGATTTTCTCAATCTGTAAAGCTTGTCTTCTTTTCCTTTCACCTCATAACCCTTTGGTTGCTCCACATACACCTCCTCCTAGCTCCTTTGCTCTCCTTCTCTTTTCTTCTAGTTCCAATTCAGAATAAAGGGTGTTGTGGGAGTGTTTTGAGAATGTTGGAATTGGTTTGAGAGTGGAGGGAGTAAGAGTAGATGAAGTAGATGAGAGTAGATGTATCCAATGAACTAGAAGGCTCTCTCTCCTGGCCTCCTTCTTATTTAACCGACATTAAGCAAAGAAGACAGAGATTGATGCTTTGAATGGAGATCGAGCATTGTGCTTCACATAATCAACCCCTTGCAAATTTAATCTCATCATGGTTTAGCCGAGAGTTTTGTTATTTGAAACTTTGACTTAGCCCATGGTTCGATAGTTAGGTTTTGTATAGGTTAGGGTATGTGTAGTATACAAATCTACAATTAGATATGTATGTAATGTACATATGACAAATTGTATCAACATAACCAATTAGTTAAACAAATATTTGCTAGGACGTGCAATCATATTCACATGTAAATAAATGTTAATTATTTTATGGATATTACGTTACTCCCTCCTTAGAATAGTTATGTTCTCAGAACTACACTTAGTAAGGGAGGAAACACATTTTCTCATACTGGGTTCAAAATCCCCTGCTGCACAAACCATTTTCATGACAAACTTCCAAGAGTTGATCATCCTATGAGTATCGGCTCTCATCCCGAAATACTGGAGATCAATCTCACTCCGTGGATCATTGTTGGGCATATTTCACCCTCGTCCCGTAATACAGGGGATTATCTCACTCCGTGAACCATTCTGGGACCTATTTCATCCATCGTCATGAAATACTAGAGTTCATTCACCTTTGGATCATTATGGGGCCTATTTCATCCCTCACCCAGGAATACTGGAGATTATCTTACTCCATGGATCATTCTGGGGACTATTTCATCCGTCGTCCCGGAATACTGGATATCAATCACTATTTTTGGATCATTCTAACGGATATTTCATCCCTCGTCCCAGAGTACTGGGGATTATCTCACTCCATGGATCATTCTGAGGCCTATTTTATCCCTCGTTCTGAAATACTGGAGACCAATCACCATTTTTGGATCATTCTAGAACCTATTCATCCCTCGTCCTGGAATACTAGGGATTATCTCACTACGTGGATCATTCTGGAGCCTATTTCATCCCTCGTCTCGGAATACTAGAGATCAATCACCATTCGTGGATGTTGCTCTTGTCCCAGAATATTGGAGATCAATTTCTATCCGAGGATCATTCTGGAGCCTATTTCATCTCTCGCCCCAGAATTTTGGAGATTATCTCACTCCGCAGATCATTCTGGAGCCCTCATCACACGAACTCCCCATGAGTGTCGCTCTTGTCCTGAAATACTAGTGATCAATCTCTATCCGTGGATCATTCTGGAGCCTATTTCATCTCTCGTCCCAGAATTTTGAAGATTATCTCACTCCGCATATCATTCTTGAGCCTTATACTTACAATCACTCTTGCTTCAGCATATCTCCCTTCTAGTGCCTGACGCAAGCTCTCAGCAAGTCTTCTAGCTCTCGGTTTGCACTTTTTGAGGGTCGATGGCCACTCCCTCCATAGAAAAGAATACAAGGCCAAGAATTGCAGCTCTAGTCTTCTCGCATGAGTACAGCTCCGCTGCTATCATCCTCGATTCCGGTTGTGCCATAATTTCTTTGTTATGACTATGGAATGCTAAGTATATAGTATTCCAACATAAATTAACACCCTGTAAAATAGTATAACACACCAATTTCAAAACACAACATCATAATTACTTTAGCATCCAATATCTAGGTTCAATAAGGAGATTACATCATTCCATGTAACATCCCGTATTTTTATTTTAATTAAAAATACATTTTTTCAATTTCTGCACGTATGATGCACGTGCTAATTTTTCCATCTTTATTTTTCTTACTCTCATTTCTTATTTTAGCATGCAAGAGCCTTTTTATTAGCCTTTTTTAAACCCATGGACCTAAGAATAGATTCTAGCCCACTAGACTAATTAATTAATTAATTAAAAAGCAAGCCCAACAAGACAAGCCCATTAATTAAATCTAATTTTTAGTTTTGCATGGACTCACACATGACATATAACAACTTTTAATACACATTTTAGAATTATAGAAATTGTATTTATTTGTGTATGTGTGCGCACTAGTGCACGACACGTGCACGTGCACTAGGAGAGAAGTGGGTGGCCGGTTTTGGAAGAGAGAGGGGTGGGGGTTAAGGAGATGGAGAGTTGGAGGTTAAGGAAAGTGAAGAGGTGGAGAGTTAAGTGAGTAGTTATTAGGAGGGTGAAATTTGCATTCTAGCCCTTCTTTTGTCCTATAAATACACCATTTTTCTCTTCTCATTTCACACCTAAACAAACCAAATTAGAGAAAGAAAAAAAATGAGAGAAAGAGAGTGTTCTTGTGCATTAGAGGCCTGTTGGAGAGCTCTTGCTAGGAGGAGAAGGACAAGGAGTTGCTTGTTGGAACTAGGAGTTGTGTCTCACCTTCTTTGTTACAAATTCTTCATAAGAGGTGGGTGATCTTGTGCTTTTTAAATGTAGGAAATGCATGCTAGTATGTTAAATGAGTAGTATAGATAAACTTGATGAGATAATGAAGAACAAATCCATGCTTTTGTATGTACTATGAATGATAGTAAATTTTGTTTTGATTAAGAAACTAATTTTCATCATGTTAGTAGAAATGAGAAAAAGAAACTACAAGTATTTGCCATGAACAAATATGCATGTTAATTTACAAAATATATAATTGTATGAGAATTGTAGAAGTAATGTTGTATTCAATATATGCCTAGATACCATGATGATTGAAAAGAGGAAAGAAGGTAAAACAAATTAAATTGTTGCCATGAAATGTGTTAGTTTATGCATATTGCCATGTTATGTTAAAATTATAATTTTTGCATAAAAGAGCTTTTGAGATCCTCACGGACAATTAAGAGGCATGGTTGGTTCTATTACTAAATTTTAATTAGTATAAATGAGTGCAAGAACTAGTTATAATGAATATAATTCTTAATTTCAAGTTTTGAGAAAAATGCAAATTTATGTGTGAAATTGAGATAAAAAACTATTCGAAAAAAATAGAGATATGTTTGTAAAAATGGATTAGAAATTCATTGGCTACTATTTTAAAATTAATCTCAGTCAAGGAAAAAAACTATTTCAGTATACTAAAAGATTGGATCGATTGAATAAACGAGTTTTGTGAAAAATAACTAATTTCAGAACAGTATGAACAAAATCATTTTAATAGATTCCTAATCAGTAATCCCACTTGGACTTCATGGCTAGTCGGTGCACCATAGGTCACTGTGTTGGTCGGTTGGTCTTGGGTTCGAAACTTGTTAGACCCTTTTATTTTTGTTTTGTTTAATTAAATCCGAAACCGAAAGTTGGTATTTGGGGTTTTCGATGTGGCATATTGACAGCCAAGTCACATGGACTTATTGGCTAGTGGAGTGGGCTTTGGGCATCTACTGTGTTGGGCAGTTGGCTTGGGTTCGAAACTTGATGGCCACCTTTGTTTTTTTTGTTTTTTTTGTTTTTTTTATTTAATGTTTTTAAATATTTTGAAGAGGTTTGATGCAAATAAAAATTTGGGAAAATATCGAGTATTCCTATAAATTGATAAGGAATTTATTAAAAATAGTTTTAGAAATTTTCATGTATATTTTTAGAAATGAAAAGAGAAATTGAGATAGAAAATGGGTTATTGATTTCAAAATTGTTTATTTGAGTATATGACATTTATTTTTGAAGAAAAGTAAATTATTCATGTGAATTGATTTCTCTTGATGAGATTATACATTTATTTGATTTAAGAAATACTTGATGTGTGTTGAGATAAATTATTTGAGCTTAAATTGCTAATGAGACTTAAAGTGATGAATCTATTGTTCATGAAAAGAAATATTGTTTTATTTTGAATTATAAATGAATAAATGAATCATGTGTAATGCTAAAATAAGACATTGATTAAATTGTGAATAAGTTGAAAGAGAAGAATATATTGAGTTTAATACATGATTATTGAAGGGTATGAGTGCTCATGGATTTTTGTACATGAAAGATTGTGATCTAGAGTTTAGTGAGATCTCAAGTACCGACATTATTTGATTAAAAGATTTGAGGTATATTTTTGAGATATGGCCATGAAGCTATCATGTATTTGTGATTAAGTCCGGTAGGAGGTAAAACTAACTCTAGGCATGATAGTTTATTCATGTCTTGAACATTAAGAACTAGGCACTAAGAGAAGATGTAGTAAACCTGGGCAAACGTAAGCGGGGCACTCTATATAGTCGACGATGTACTTCGGGACTATAGACCCAGTTGGACGGTGTACTCTGGGACTGAGGTTGCTTCGATGGAGACAAATTTTATTTTAAATTCGGGACTATTCATAGTCAAGCAGATAGTTTGTCGTACTCCAGTGTATATACGTATACCGGGGCTAGAGGGGCACTTGCGGGATGTTCGCACGAAGAGGAGTCTGTATAATAGTCGGGCAATGTACTTTGGGTCTGGGATCCATACTCGTGGAATATCTAAATCTTGATTTTATTACTGGGTAGTTTTCATGGCGAGGGATCAAACCCTTTTAATGTGGAGTACGTAGGTGCTTGCCTTCGGACCTATGTAGAATCCGAACAAGTATGCATTAGTGTCATCCTTGTATAAAATATCTGCATTAGGCATTAAGGCATGGCATACACTTACATGTTTAGAGTAATAGCATTTAACACTTTATTTTCATTCAAGTTTGTGATCTATTAAAGTATTAAGATCGTTATATTTCCGGCATAGAGAAGATGGCCGTGTATAACATTTTCGTCGGTTGTAAGCAACTGACGTGCCCACAGTTTATATGCAGGAATTGGATTTTTCATGAAGATATATAGTCGATATGCTGCTGTTGATGTTAAAGATGTTGAAATTGTATAAATTTTCATTGTTGTACTTCATTTTATCTTCTGCTGTGTATACAATTGTAAAGAACTCTATTGTATTATAAAAAGTTCAAATTTCCTTGTAAATTGTACGAAGTGAAGTGTAAAGATCCTGCTGAACTTCGAATTCAGCCTTATTTGGAATTTGGGGTGTAACATTCCATTATTCCATCAAAAGACAAAACAATCCACTCTGAATCTTCCATGCTAGCGATAGCTCCCACAGCACCATGCTTCTCCTTTAGTCAAGGTGAAAGGGTTTCTTTCCTTTATCGACCACTGTCTGAGTCTGGCCATTGGGGTTTCCTTGCAGTTGTGGACAGTTCAACTTCTTATGCTTGATCTTTCCGCAGTTATAACAAATACTTGACCGAGCTTTCTTCGGGAATTGATTTTGAAATGTCCTTGTTCCCCACAAAAGTAACAAGCTATTGTTTTGGTCGTTCCCTCCGTGGTTTTAGGTTTCTTAAATTTCTGAGTTGGTGTTTGCCTCTCAAAACTCATTGCAGTTGTTGGTCTCATTCCCTTGCTCCATGTTTCGGCCTTGCCCTGTGTCTGCTAGTTTTGGTTCATGTCCATTTCAGTCACTGCTACTCGACGCACCAATTTTTCAAACCTTTGAATGCACAGTGATACCTTCCTAGACCTTAACCGAGGTCCATGGCCTTGTTCGAACCTCTTCGCCTTCTTAACTTCATCTTGAACCATTTCTCGGGCATAATGCGATAGCTGAGTGAACTTCGTTTCATATTCTCAGATAGTTATGATGCCCTGCCTCAGATTGATAAACTCCATTGCTTTCTCTTCTTGATGTCTAGTGAAAAAAAGTGTTGCATGAATTCTTCTGGGAAATCCTCCTATGCTATCGATCCATCTCTCATGCTGCGTTTGACTAACTGCTACCACACTCGTGCATCCTTTTCCAAAAGGATGGTTGCCAACTTTACTTTGCTGTCCTCCGGCATCTCAGGCACTTCGAAGACAATCTCTACTTGACGAATCCAGTCATCATCTACTGTGGGATCCGCTTGTCCGTCAAACACTGGTGGTTTCATCCTTTTGAAAGACTCCTCCATTTTAACCAGGCCAGTCACGATGTTTCCCAAGTTCCTCCCCTGAGCTCATGGCTACGATATAAAGTTCCGGCTTGCCTCCATAAATGCTCCCATCATTTGATAAACTCGTGCGAATTCAGATTCAAAATTGAGGCCAGCACTGTTGGCCCCACTGCCCCCTTCTCCGGTTCTCATGCCGTGGCCGCTCCTTCTCCTACTCGATATCTTTAATTGAAAGAAACATATATAGGGTTAGTTTTGGATATAGGGAAATCATAACACAAGTTGAAAGTAAAACAATATGATTTACGATCATCCAACTATCCAAACTAAACCTGACTCCAACCGGGGCATTCAAGTCTAATTTCCTACTGTGTTAGTACTGCAATTTGAAGTCAGCTCTGGTACCACTCTGTAGCGACCCGATTTCCCACACTGGAAACTCGTGACATAATCTAGAATCTTTACTTCAAATGAGCACACAACACGAAAACATCACAGGAAATTAAAAAAAATTTATTACCTCAATGATATTACACTCTACAGTATAATCTTACATAAACTTTACATCATGAATTACATCAATAAAATACATTGTACAGAATTGATATCCTTCACTTGGACGCTCCACACAGCTCAAGTCCCGTGTTCCCACGATCAGTGTTACCGCTGAATCTGGTGTGGGGGCAAACAGATAGTATTTGTGGATTCTTGGGAAAACTGAATAGTCGAACCTTAACTTCTTCCGCCGAGTTGGACCGCTAACTCCCGCCGTTCACCTGCAAAAAGTGCGAGACACCGGGGTTGATCCCGGCGACGTACCCTCCGACGCTCAAGTCAGTAATCAGGAAGATTATGAGAGAGCGTAAATTGGCAAAAGATTGATTACCTCTTAATGGTGGTGGATGGGGGGTATTTATAGCCGCCTTTGGGATCAGATTAGGAATGTAATCCCTAGAAACAGATTAGGAATGTAATCCCTAATTCCCAGTGAAAGGATAGATACGAATTAGAGCCGTTGATTAGAATTAATCAGAAACCCTAATTCTACCCTGCTGGACTGGGTTCGCTGCGGGTTAAAACCCGCACCCAGTTGAGATGGATCTGTTCGTGGGTTATCGGGTCTTCGGGGAGGAGATCTAGCACCCACTTCAGACCTGCTTGTAGGTGAAATCACCATTTTACCCCTAGGCTTTAAGATTACTGCCCGATTTGGACAGTTCCGATTTAATCCCTATTTTTAGCCATATCACGAGCCCCCCACTCCCGAAGACTGAGTTTGATCAGCCTTTGAGGAGTAGTTTTTCTATCTTTAATGGCTTGCGGAGTTGTATCGGAGTCCAAAATGGGAGGTGTCGGATCATAGAGTGGGGTAGTATGGTGATTTTCTGAGTTGGCTGCGCGATCTAAGTTGTTCTTGAGCTGCTCTGGTTTTCTGGAATTTTTCTTAATTTTTATCTATTTTTCGGATCACTTATTTAATTTTACGAAGCGCTGATTCGTCGTTCGGGGGTCTTAATCAACCACTCTAGGCAATAATTATTTACTCGGGGGCTCAAAAATGTCTCTCCGAATTTTTAATTATTTTCCAGAACATTTTAATTAATTTTCCCGAATTTTTAATCATTTTTTGTAATTTTTAAATAAATAACACGATTTTAATAAATAAAAATTAATTTTTAATACCGAATTACGTCGTGGCGCGATCTGGGCTGTTCATCAGTGTTGAGCGCATTTTTCTGGAGGATCGGACGGTCTAGGTAGCTCGGCAAGTATTTTCTTCGAATTCGAGGGTCGGCACCTCGGCACCTCGGTTCGGGTCCTCGGTTCAGCGCGCAATGATCTGCCGAGCAATGTGGCACGATCTGGAGCGACCATATGGCGTAAATCCCAAAAGAATGCTATCTTGTCGTTTTGTGGGTGTGGCGTGATCTGAGCCGTCCATCATATTTGGACACGAATTTTGAGGCGATCCGACGGTAGAATTGGCTCGGCGGTATTTTTCTCCATATGTGGAGGTCGGTACCTCGTCACCTCGGCTCAAGAGGATGGTGGCTCGGTGGCTCGACCGAATGCTCCAGTGAATCAGGAGCTCGGATCGAGTCTTTGAACCACGTGGTGAGATCTGAGACGTTCATCGTGGCGCGCATCACGAAGTTGGAGGTTCAGATCACGAGAAAATGTTATCTTGTCGTTTTGTGGGTGTGGCGTGATTTGAGCCATCCATCATGTTTTGACGCGAATTTTGAGGCGATTCGACGGTGAAATTGGCTTGGCGGTATTTTTCTCCATATGTGGAAGTCGGTACCTCGTCACCCCGTCAAATTGCCTCACGGTTCGGCATGCCACGAGTTGTCGAGGGGTGGTGTTTAAGCAAAACGACGAGCCTTTCCCCTGAAACGTCGCAGCTTTGCATTTTGTCGTTTTACCTTCCCTTAGTGGGCCCTTAGACATTTCGAAAGCCCAACAGTCGTCTTTTGGCTATAAGTTCTTACCCCCCCCCCCTCACCCCTTGGCTTATTTCTTACTTTTACTCCCAAGTTTTTACTTTTGCTCTCAGTTTGCTTTGCTAGCGGCGATTTGTGCTCCAAGGTGGTTGTGCTAGCTGTCGCGAGGGCCAGGCAATTTTTGGCGAACTATTTCCAACTGTGAACATCACTTCAAGGTTACGTCACATCAAGGTCAGTCCTTTTTGCCTTAGATTATTTATTCGAGATGTCAAGAGTGAGCTCGGGGAGTGAGGCATCGTCCTCGGGAGATAGAAGCGCCGAGGAGGGGAAGGAAGTAGTGAGCCGTAGGAAGGGGAAGGAGGTAGCAGGGTCGTCTGCGGCCGAGAAAAAGAAGAAGAGAGTAGTGGCCCGGTCTTCGATAGTCGAGGAGATCGTGGAGCCTGAGAGGCGAGCCCCCGAGTCGGGTCGGTACCCTGGCGTGCTGTCCGGTCATGCCGGAATTAGGCAGTACAGCGGCGATCTGCTGGAGAAGGCAATCATTGGTCGCTCGGCGACTTACGAGGAGAACGCCCCGAGGGAGGTCTCCAAGGTGGATGATCTTGCTTCGGTATTATCCGAGCGCGATCTTCTCCGGATCAGAAAGGGGTTCGCCATCCCTCCGGAGTATAAGCTGATCCTCCCCGGCCCAGGAATGCGAGCGAACACTGAGCTGTCATCGGACACGTGCGTCTTCGACTTCGACTCCTTAAATGCTGGTCTGCGCTTCCCTCTCCATCCTTTCGTTTTGAAAGTCTTTCACTGGTACTGTCTGGCCCCGGTGCAGTTCATGCCGAACACTTAGAGCCACGTGCTCGCCTTCTTGCTTCAGTGCCGTATTGCCGAGGTCGAGCCGGACATCGTCATCCTCCGGAGTTTGTATCGAATCAACCGTATGACGAAGTTCGAGCCTCGTTATTACTTGTCACCCCGGCGAGGCGTTAAGTTAATTGAAAATCTGGATTTGATAAAGCATTGGAAGGAGAAGTTCTTTCTGTTAAAGGGGCCCTCGCCGTTGGGCATCCCGACTCGGTGGAAGTCAGAGGTGCCGAAGTTCGCGAGGGTCGACCCGGTGTTGACAGCTGCCGAGGAGGAGGTGGCGGCCAAACTAATCGCTCTCCTGATGTTGAGCTGGAGAGAGATGACCGAGGAGGTGCTACACGGGTCGGGCCTTAGTCCGATCGACCCGAGTATGCTCTTGACATCTCACTGTAGATTATTTTCTTCAAATGCCTTGCACATTTTTTTAACCTTTTCTTTTGTTGCTCTGAACAGAGGTGCCGAAGATGGATTTCATGGGCATGATGACCGAGCGAAGCAAGGTCACCGATGGTAGGAAAAGGAAGAAGCCGAGCGCTGGTCTCACGTCCAGTCGACCCACCAAGGCCCCCTCGGTAGCCGCCGACCCTACCTAGGAACCGTCTCCGTTGGTGTTCGTCCTTCCCGACCCTTCTGCCCCTGCCCCGTCTGCCCCGGTAAGTGAGGCCTTCTCTATTTCAGCAGCCCTGGCACTGCAGGCTCCGCCTTTGACGCCTCAGGCCGAGCAGATCTTGACCGAGGCCCATAAGAGGCTGTTTGTCCTCGACTGGCGGGTGAAGAACCACGACGGCTTTTTGGGCAACTCGCAGATGTGCATGCAGGCCGTCAAGCATCTTGTGACCCCAAAGGATCGAGCAGCCCTGAAGGCGGGGACGACCGGCGACGATACCTACGAAATCGCTCGGTCACTTATGTCGGTAAGTCTTGATTTTTTCTGAAAATTTCTTAAGTCCACAGCTCGGCTTTTGTTGCGATATAACTCATACTTTTTGCAGGCCACCTGTCACTTCAGCCACCTCGTCCAAGAATTCGTCGAGCAGGAGATGGAGTTGAAGGCCCTTAGTGACAAAGACCGGGCGGAAAGGGCAAGGGCTGTGAAGCAGCTCGATGCGGAGCAGCGTCGCTCGGAGGCCTTGGAGGCTCAGGTCGCCAACCTCGAGGCGGCCTTGGAGAGAGCGAAGGAGAAGCTCACTACGGAGGTTGCCAAGACTGACGAGGAGAGGGCCGCAGCGGCGAAGGCCTTGGAGGCGGTGGAGGTAGGACAGGTCGAGGCGGTGGAGAAGGCGAGGAAGGAGATCGAAGCCGAGGCAAAGAGCCACATGGCCAAGAATATGGAGCTTTCTTACGCGAGAGCGCTCAACCATATTGTAACGCCCCACCCCAATACTCAGACAAATTGTAAATACTATGTAGTACAACTGCCCACCATAGGCTGCCTCTCAAAAGGTGGTTAACCGGATTGGTGACTCTTGATTATTGGCTAATAGTATTTATACTCAAATTCTCATATCAAACTTCCCATGTGGGACTAAATTCCTCAAACTCAATCTCAAATCTCTCAAATCCCGCGCATACCAGTCGACTGCTACCAGTACCAGTCGACTGTTCGCTCAAGATCTGGGGTATTACATACACCCCCCTTAGGGATCAGCGTCCTCGCTGAGTACAGGGCACAAATCAAGCGTAGGATCCGCCTTTCTAGCCGTTGTAGAATAGTCCTCGATCCCACGAAATGTGTAGAAACACCCGGTACATATAAATGCACCCTGCCTATCCGGAGAATCATCTCCCTGCCGTGAACTAGATCATAGGCCCTCTTCTACACTCGGTGTCGAAAGTCGGCTCTGATACCATTTGTAACGCCCCGCCCCAATACTCATACAATTTTTAATGTTTTTAGAAATACAAATTAGATACTATGTAGTACAACTGCCCACCACAGGCTGCCTCTCAAAAGGTGGTTAACCGGATTGGTGACTCTTGATCATAGGCAATTATATTTATACTCAAATTAGTTTTTGTATACTTCCCATGTGGGACTATATTTCTCAATCTTTCTCTCAAATTCCCTCAAATCCCGTGTACCTCACGTACACGTCATTCAGTAGCAATCGACTGCTCAAACACCAGTCGACTGTTCGTTGAAAACCTGGGGTATTACACATGTGGAGGCTCGGGTCCCTGGCTTCGAGAGGGTGGGGTACCGGCTGTGGCCCGGCAACGAGGTAGAAGGCGACGAGGAGGAGGGAGAAGAGGAGGAAGGAGAAGAGGAGGGCGAGCAGCGGGGTGGCGAGGTGCCTGTCATTCCGGAGACAGTGGCAGCCGACCCTCAAGCAGGGGCGACGGGGGGCGAGGGGCCATCTGCCATGGCGCCTGTGTCCAAGCTGCCGCCCCAGGTGGACCTTTGATCCCCTCGCTTTTGTAATAATTTTTTTTTCTTTCTTTTATTGTAATGCCTTATAGCGGACTGGCCACCGCTTTTTTGCCATGAATAAAATTTCGCCCGAACTCGAGTTTTGACCAAGTGTGGGATTGTTTCTTCGAAATTTGGCCAAGTGTTGGGTTTGGAATTTCTCTGAAGTTCGACAAGTGTTGAGCACTGCCTTTAGTCTTTTTTCTTTTGGTGTTGATATGCTTCGTTCTTTCAGATCGTCGAACTCAAGTCGGACTCCGAGGCAGCCCGCCTTCGCGCAGAACTACAGAAGTGGTCTCGCGAAGCTCATCTCGAGGTGAGGTGGAGTTGCTCAGGAGGGTGTTATTCGACGTCGAGAAAGAGAAAAGCGAGCTGCTGGCGGAGGTTCGCCATTTGCAAATAACCGAAGAATAGCTCTCGGCGAAGGAGGATGAGTTAAATGAGTTAACTTCGGCAATGGGGAAGCTGACGGCTGAGCACGACGAGCTTACGGCGGAGGTCGAGCAATTAAGGAGGGTTACGGTCGACAAAAGCATTGAAGTGACCAACCTTCGCCGTATCATAGCAGACAGTGCTGGTGATGCAGGCTTGGCTAAACTTCCTCGGTTTAAGATATCTGTAAAGGACGATACTTTGAAGGATAGGATCGTCGACCGCCTTAAACCTCAACCTTTGAGGGTTAACGTCCAAAGTACTTTGTGTACTCGCGAGGAGAGAGAGAGGGGGATCTCCTTCTACGAGCTCACGACTCGTCCACCTATCATTCGGCGGAGCCCGGCCGACGCTCAGAGTGGTGTGGCCATTTCGTCTAGCAGAGCCTCGGTCAGAGCCACAGTCAGAGGCAGCGTCGAAGAGGCATCTCAGTCCGTTGGTCTAGAGACGAGCTCGGAGGTTAAGCGGCGCCGCCCTCGTGTTTCTCTGAACCGAAATGTCCCCATCCCGAAGAAGCGTTGAAAGAGTTGTATTATGCTTTTGAATTTTTGTAGCACCTCGTTGTAGTAACTCGGTGTTGTAACTTGAATGTTTTGTTTGTTGAACTCTTTAATAAAATAAAAGTTCGTTTACTTTTTGATGTTCATGTGTTGGAGATGTAGGGTGGCCCCTCCAGTTTTAGAAACGAACCGTAGGATCAAAACTTTAGTTCTTCCGAGTACTCTAGTTGCAGAAATTTCGCTCTTCTCGCCTGTCTAGTCTAGTTGTAGAAATTTTGTGTGCGTCGGCGGAGCGAGGGCTTATTTCAACGGTTGTGGGAGCAATTCCGAATGGCGAACCACTTCTAGCTCGCTTAAGAATGAGCTTGCGAAGCAGAGTTGAGCCTAGTGTTGGACTCCGAACTCGTCGTTTGAGTATGTTTCAACAGTTGTGGGAGCAATTCCGAATGGCAAACCACTTCTACCTTGCTTGAGAGCGAGCTTGCGAAGCGGAGTCAAGCCAAGTGTTGGACTCCGAACTCATCGTTTGAGAATGTTTCAACGATTGTGGGAGCAATTCCTAATGGCGAACCACTTCTAGCTCGCTTGAGGGCGAGCTTGCGAAGCGGAGTCGAGCCAAATGTTGGACTTCGAACTCGTCATTTGAGAATGTTTCAACGGTTGTGGGAGCAATTCCGAATGGCGAACAACTTCTAGCTTGCTTAAGAGCTAGCTTGCGAAGCGGAGTCGAGCCAGGTGTTGGACTCCGAACTCGTCGTTTGAGAATGTTTCAACGGTTGTGGGAGCAAATCCGAATGGCGAACCACTTCTAGCTCGCTTGAGAGCGAGCTTGCGAAGCGGGTCGAGCCAAGTGTTGGACTCCGAACTCGTCGTTTGAGAATGTTTCAACGGTTGTGGGAGCAATTCTGAATGACGAACCTCTTCTAGCTCGCTTAAGAGCGAGCTTGCAAAGCGGAGTCGAGCCAAGTGTTGGACTCCGAACTCGTCGTTTGAGTAAAAAGAAGGTAAAAAACAGAGACCCAAGCAATTCACAAGTAAGATATGAAGAAAAAATGTTCTTTATTGAAAACTAATAGTTGGCTGCTTCTAAGTTGCGAGCCGTTATTACATTGGAGAAATAAAGAAGCAAAAGTAAAATACAAGTGAAGGGAAAGAAACGGTTCGACATCTGAAGGTACTCAGAGAGGCGTTAATGCGCTCTCTTGGTACTTCAAGAGATGGTCGGCGTTCCAAGTCCTGGGAATCTCTCTTCCTTCAAGGTCTTCTAGTCGGTATGTTCCGGGCCGAACCATTCTGGAGATCTTGTAGGGTGCTTCCCAATTTGGGGCTAGCATGTTCTTCTGACTGGGGAATGAGATGGCTAACTTTCTGAGGACCAAGTCCCCTTCTTTGAGGTCGGTGGGACGGACCCTCTTGTTGTAGGCCAGCTCGATCTTCCTTCGGTAGCTTTGTTGGCGAATCGAGGCTCTTTCACGGAGTTCATCAATCAAATCCAAATTTGCCCGAAGCTCCCTGGCATTCTGCTCTTCTTCATAGGCAATGAGGCGAGGAGAGGGTACACCGACTTCCAAGGGGATCACAGCTTCAGACCAATAGGTGAGATTGAACGGCGACTCTCCTGTAGGGGTCTATTTCGTAGTGCGGTAATTCCACAGTACATTAGGGAGCTGATCGACCCATAAGCCTTTAGCGGACCTATCCAGCCTCTTCTTAATACCGGAGAAGATTTGTCGGTTGGCATTTTCTACATGACCATTCGACTGTGGGTGGGAGACGGAGGAGAAGCGTTGTTGGATGGCGAGGTCTTCACAGAGAGCTCGGAATGCGTCCTTTGTAAATTGTGTTCCATTGTCTGTTATAAGGACTCGAGGAATGCCGAACCTACAGATGATGCTCTTCCAGAAGAATTGAAGTACTTTGTTCTCGGTGATTATGGCCAAGGGCTCGGCCTCTATCCATTTTGAAAAATAGTCGATTGCCACGACTAAGAATTTGAGCTGGCTGGGAGCTGGGGGAAACGGCCCTAGTAAATCCATCCCCCACATTGCAAAAGGGATCGGACTTGATAGGGAGGTGAGCTGAGCTCGGGGTAGGCGACGAATGTTGGAATACTTTTGACAAGAGCTGCATTGCCGAACGTGTCGTTCGGCATCTTGGAGGAGGGTAAGCCAGAAGTATCCATAATTCAACACCTTCCTGGTGAGGGATCTGGACCCTAAATGTGCCCCGCCTATGCCTTCGTGAAGCTCTTGCAAGGTGTATGTGGCTTGTTCGGGGGGAGAGGCACCTCAGTAAGGTCTGCCGTCAACTTGTGTGAAGGAGCGTTTTTATAATATCCCCTTAACAAGGGTGTACCGCTCCGCTCTGGTTCTGACTCGACGAGCTTCCTTAGGGTCATCGGGGAGGAGCCCATCCCTTAGAAATTCCACCAAGGGTTTCATCCAATTATCTTGTAGTTGAACAGGCAGTGACTCCATCGAGTTGGGAGTTTCTTTTTCTATGCTCGGCCTCAGGAGCACTTCAGTCAAGACGGTCTGCTTGAGACCTTGGAGGGATGAAGAGGCTAACTTGGAGAGGGCATCTGCTTGGACATTTTCTTCCCTGGGGATTCGCCGAATAAGTGCTTCTTCGAATAGAGCCATGAGATTTTGGACCTTGGCTAGATACTTAGCCATTTGGTCATCTCGTGCTTCATAATCGCCCAAGACTTGATTTACGACCAATTGAGAGTCACTAAATACCCGGAGACGTCGTGCTCCTGCTTTGCGGGCCATTCCGAGACCGGCTATAAGGACTTCATATTCCGCTTCATTGTTGGAGGCCTTGAAGTTGATGCGGAGGGAGTATTGGAGAACGAAGTCATCTGGGCCTACCAGAATGACCCCGGCTCCACTTCCCTCGGTGCAAGAGGACCTGTCCACATATACCGACCAAATAGGAGGCCCGATTGCTGCTCGACTGACCTCGGGGATGGTGTTCTCAACAATGAATTCAGCTAAGGCCTAAGCCGTGATCGCGGTCCGAGACTGATATGATATATCATGCTAGCTCAGTTCGATCGACCACTTCATGAGGCGGCCAGAGGTCTCTGGTTTGTGTAGGACTTGCTTCAGCGGTTGGTCGGTAAGAACGACCACCGAGTGGGATTGGAAATATAGGTGAAGCTTCCTAGCTGCCATAACCAAGGCATACGCCATCTTCTCTAGCCTTGGATAACGAAGCTTGACATCCCGAAGTACCTTGCTTACGTAATAGATGGGCTTCTGAGCCTTGTCTTCTTCCCTTACCAAGACAGCACTGAGGGTTTGTTCGGAGGCAGCTAAGTAGAGGTAGAGTGTTTCCCCGGGGATAGGCTTGCTGAGGAGAGGGGGCTTGACTAGATAGGCTTTAAGTTGATCGAATGACTCCTGCTGTTATTGACCCCATTCGAAACCCTTAGCCCCCCTGAGAGCCTTGAAGAAGGGAAAACACTTCTCCTCTGACTTGGAAAGGAAGCGCCCTATAGCTACGAGGTGTCCGGTTAGCTTCTGAACCTCTTTCACATTTTTGGAAGGAGCCATGTCCAGTATGGCTTTGATCTTCTTGGGGTTGGCTTCGATTCCTCTTTGGTTGACCATGAAGCCTAGGAATTTTCCTGACAAGACTCTGAACGCACACTTGTTCGGATTGAGCCTCATATCATGCTTCCTGAGTACATCGAACGCCTTTTGTAGATCGGTGGCATGGTTGGCCCCATGGATGCTCTTCACAAGCATATCATCAACATATACCTCCACGTTGCGGCCGATCTGATTTTGGAAGATGTTGTTGACGAGGCGTTGATAGGTGGCACCTACATTCTTCAACCCCAAAGGCATTACCCTGTTGCAGTAGAGGCCCTGATCGGTAACAAAGGAAGTCTTCGGGATATCCGGGGGAAACATGCGGATTTGATTATACCCGGAGAAAGCGTCCATGAAGCTGAGAAGCTCATGGCCCGAAGTGGCGTCAATCAGAGTATCGATGCTTGGAAGAGGGAAGGGATCTTTGGGGCATGCCTTGTTCAGGTCGGTAAAGTCGATGCAGATTCTCCAGGTCCCGTTGGCTTTCTTTACCATCACAACATTCGAGAGCCATTCAGGGTAATTGACCTCTTGTATGAACCGAGCCTTAAGGAGCTTGTCTACCTCCTCTTTTATAGCTTGCTGGCGATCAGGAGCAAACTTGCGCCTCTTATGTTGGATCGGTTTGGACCCCGAAGCAACGCTGAGGTGGTGGACTAAGAGCTCTTCAGAAATTCCAGGCATGTCGGCGGCCGACCAGGCAAAGAGGTCGCGGTTCTTTCTAATGCACTGGACTATGTCGGAGCATAGGGCAGATGGGAGGGTCTTGCTGATAAAGAACTTGCGGCTCGGATCTTGCTCAGAGAAGAGCACTTCCTCCAATTCATCCACCGGCTCGGATGTTTGTCGGACACTCTCTTGGGGGATTTCAAGTGTTTCGAGGGAGAGGACTGGACCCCCAGTAGAGATCATGTAGCATTTGCAGGCCATTTCTTGATTGCCTCTTACTTCCCCTACTCCTGTCCAGGTGGGGAATTTCATCTTGAGGTGATAAGCCAAAGGGATGGCTTCTAGAGCAGCTAGGCCGGGCCGACCTAGGATGACATTATAAGCTGCGGGAACATCAATGACCATAAAGTCCATCGGCTCCGTCCGGGTAGTAGGAGTTTTACCAGTGGTTACGTCGAGGGTGATTACCCCTTCAATAGTTACTGGCACTCCCGTGAACCTGTGGAGTGTGTAGTCGGCGGGCTTAAGTCTGTCCCGGGATAGTTTGAGTCCTTTGAAAGCAGCGAGGAAGAGGATGTTATCAGAGCTGCCATTGTCCACTAGGATCCTCTCCACTTTAAAATTCGCCATATGGAGGTTGATGACTAGTGCGTCACAATGGGGGGTTTGGACGCCCTTAAGGTCTTCATTTGAAAAAGTGACCGGTACTGCGAGGCCTTTGGGAGGGGGCATGCCAGGTACTGAGTTGACTTCCCTTATGAAAGCCTTTCGAGAGGAGTTGGAGGTGCCTCCCATGGGGCCCTCATGGATAAGGTGTAGGATACGCTCCTCTTCGAATTCGGGTGTCTCATCGCGTCATTAAGGATGCTTGTTAGCCCCCGAGGAGGAGGAGGAAAGTCGGTTTGGTCCTTTCTCACAAATTTGGCCAGCTGCCCCCTCTGGCTGAGGGCCTCAATCTCGTTCTTCAAGCCCCGACAATCATTGGTGTCGTGGCCATGGTTCCAGTGATAGCGGCACCACTTCTCTTTGTCCATCTTCTTACCAGGGGTGTTCATCTTCGGGGCTGGGGGTATCACCCCTTCCTTCTCAACCTCCATGAGAATAGTGGAAATGTTGGCATTAAGAGGAGTAAATTTTTCGAATCTGGGGGGAGGGCGGCGCTAACCGCTATTATCCTTTTGGAGCTTCTTGGCTCCCTCTTCTTCACCTGTCTTTCTTTTGGTTCCGGAGGAAGGCCCTTCGAAGGTGGGACGATGCTCAGCTTCCTCAGCCCGGATATACTTCTCGCTTCGTAGAAGTAGGTCGGAGAAGTTCTGCGGGGGCTTCTTGGCGAGGGAAGACCGAAGGTTGGAGTTAAGGACATTCGACTGGAATGCTACTGTAGTAACTGACTGGTCGTGGGAAGCGATAGACCTGGCTTCCGCACTGAACCTTTTCACATAATCTCTCAGCTTCTCACCCTTCTTCTGGTTGAGGTAAAGTAGCGAAATGCTGGTCTTCTCAGTTCGGCGGCTACTCACGAAGTGGGTGACGAAGAGGGTCTCGAACTGCTCGAAGGAGAATATTGAGGATGGGGCGAGGCGAGAGTACCATTCCGGGGCCGGACCCTTGAGAGTAGCGGGGAAGGTCTTGCACAGCAGAGCATCGGATGCTTGGTGGATTAGCATGAGGGTCTTAAAGCTTTCGATGTGATCGACGGGGTCAGACTCTCCGGAATAAGTCTCGAACTGGGGAGGCTTGAAGCCTATTGGAACGGGCACCTCCATGATGGTTCGAGAGAAAGGGGGTCAGCTTGGGCAGAGGGTCCTTCCTCTCAGTTCTTCTTCTCTGTCTAGCTGACCCAGGCGCCTTTCCATCTCGTGGAGATTACGGTAGACAGTGTCATCCCTTCGACGGTAATCAAACAAGCCTCTGGACTCGTCTTCATACGAGGGAGAGCAGGGGTCTATGACAACGGTAGCTCCGAGAGTGGCGAGGACTAGGAACATGCTGGGGGTTGCTAGAAGCTGGGGGAGGAGTTAGGGACCGTCGGCGAGGACTTTGGACCAGAGGAGGAGTGGGGACCCTCCGAGCATTGTTATTGTTGGGTCGGAGATGGAGGGCTTGCAAGATGGTTGCCTGGAATTGCTAAAACTCGGCACAGGTGTTAGGAGCATTATCATCCCTCAGGGAGCGAGGCCTTCTTCCATAGTGCTCGGGGGACTCTCTTCGTCTTCGGTGAGGCGGAGACCTCCTACGTTCTCGGCGATGAGGAGATCGCTCATTTGGACGTTGTTGACGGGAGACTCCCTCTCGGGCGCGCCTTTCATCCAAACGGCGGCAAAGATCCTCTTCTTTATGCCGATTGTTAAGGGTGTTGCGGAGGTCATCAGATGCCCGGGGATTGTGAGATGCCATGGAATCGGTAGAGGGATTGTGTATGGAGACGTGGTTATGTTGAAGAGGTTGTTTCGGAGGATTGGGACGGGAGCCCCCCGCACCGGCATTCTGGGGACCGGTTTGACCGCGAGGGGGTTGAAGATTCTGAGGAGGAAGTTGGTCCTACTGCAGGGCTTGGTCAGGTTGAGGAGGGAGTCCCTGTGGCTGGACCGTTTCTAGAGGGTTCTCTTGTTGAGGAGTAGGTCCACGGTTGTACCCCCTAGATCTAAGCTTCTTTGTAGGCATGGCTGGGTAGGATCTGACCAACGGGAAGAGGAAGGGCTGCTATTCGTTGCTTCCGACAGATGGCGCCAATCTGTTACTGCTGAATCTGGTGTGGGGGCAAACAGATAGTATTTGTGAATTCTTGGGAAAACTGAATAGTCGAACCTTAACTTCTTCTGCCGGAGTTGGACCGCTGACTCCCGCCGTTCACCTGCAAAAAGTGCGAGACACCGGGGTTGATTCCGGCGATGCACCCTCCGACGCTCAAGTCAGTAATCAGGAAGATTATGAGAGAGCGTGAATTGGCAAAAGATTGATTACCTCTTAATGGTGGTGGATGAGGGGTATTTATAGCCGCCTTTGGGATCAGATTAGGAATGTAATCCCTAGAAACAGATTAGGAATATAATCCCTAATTCCCAGTGAAAGGATAGATACGAATCAGTGTCGTTGATTAGAATTAATCAGAAACCCTAATTCTACCCTGCTGGACTGGGTTCGCTATGGGTTAAAACCCGCACCCAGTTGAGATGGACCGTTCATGGGTTATCGGGTCTTTGGGGAGGAGATCCAACACCCACTTCAAACCTGCTTGTAGGTGAAATCACCATTTTACCTCTAGGCTTTAAGATTACTGCCCGATTTGGACGGTTCCAATTTAACCCCTATTTTTAGCCATATCAATCAGGTAGTCTGACAACTATTCAGACTGTGGGAAAGTCAGTAAAATGTAACTGACGCAATGTTGATAAAACTAGTGATCGCCAAAATCCTTAACAATCAATATTAATGCAGAAAAGGTCATACAAACAGAATTGTCGGTGTATGTCAGGACCTAGAAACTAATGTACAACTCAAATACATACAATGCTCTTATTCTAATGCACACTTGATTGGAAACATTTGCATCCCATACTATATACTTCCCAATTAAGCTCATGTTCTTCTTATAGCAGGGTTTGATCCCTCGCCAAGCAACCTACTCTTGTACTCTTATCCTGTTTATGATATTTATCTAGTGAATGATGAGGTTGCAGTCGTTCAATCCAATTCCACCTCTGCAGTAGTAGTAGTTGTTCGCGGTACCCCCGGTCCAGTTCTATTATGCCCGGTACCTGTGGTACCCCCGCTCCAGACCTCATCAAAGTTTGTTACGAACATAAAGGTGGCCCTGCAGTATCACCGTGAGACTTAGCGTCTTGCTCTTACTCCCTGTTCGCATTAAACAACATAGTACTTAACAGATACTTAGGTTCTATCCCCTAATCTTCTAATGAACTCTTCCTTACACTAGATCCCAAATATTAACAGTCGAGATAACGCCGTCCATGTCCCCTTGACCAAGTGAGATGGCACCGCACGTGCCCCCTTGACAGCTGAGTACAACACCCAACTAGTGCATGTCCTTACAACCAATAACGACGCGTCCTTGTCTTAAGACATACCATGCACAAGGTTTCCAACAACAACCCAACTTCTAGGGAGCACTAGAATTTAGTGAATATGGTTAACTCCACAATCACTAGATCAATTCTTTCATTATCTGGTTTACCCAATTCAAATGCCTCTTATCGTTACTGCCCTAGCTCTTTTCATTAACTTACTAGTTTAAATTAACTAGTGGAATACAAAGTGATTCTAACTCTATTTTTATTTACCAAAAGTTCCATTAATTAGGCGACCTATCATCTAGTTACAAAATCCTAACATAGAAGTTATACTCTTGATCAAAATTATAACAACTAGTTATCTTCTATTAGTTAAGCGATTAGGGTATAATGGATGGCTCTTTTTAGTCAATTAACTTAGTCCTTTATTCAAGCCTTAATCCAAACCAATTAGGGCCCAAATCGGCCTTCAAATCTGGCCCGAGAGTTGGCCTTGCCCGGCCCATACTTAGCCCAACCAAAAATAGCGAATCGACCCATCGTCGATCGCCATTTCGCCCTGTTCGTTTGGAGTTCGACTGTGCCTTCGACCCATGACCAACCCTCCTTGAGTCCTGTGATTTCCACACTTCCACGGTTCTTCCGACGAGTGGTAGCTCCCAAATAGCAAGTAGAATCATCCTTGGACAAAGTGCAAGTTGTCGCACGAAACGGTCGACGACCGACGCGTTCGAGGCGTTATAGACCCTTATTCTACCCAATTAACCATGTATTACCAATACAGGAACTAGCATTCAATTTACTACATTGTTAACAACAAGTTAAGGTCCTTATGGGTAATATTTGCTTACCGTTCGGGTGTGCAAAGATGCTTAAAACAGTGATCGTCATTCAGCCAACATCGACAACCCCAAAGGGTACTTAAGCCGGCCTTTTTGAGCTTGTTTGGCGATCAACTCACCTCTACGTGATCCTACATTTAGCACAGCACTATAGGACTTCTACCCACATGATATTAGTGCAAAAAATTGATTTAAAGCCCTAAAATAGGATTTTTTAAAATCCAAACAGCAAGAACCGAGGGCTAAAAGTGCCATTATAGGGTTCTTTCCAGACCCGTTTCGAGAGATAAACGAGTTCAGATGAGCCCACACATATACAAAACATGCACAACAAAACTAAGAATCAATTGGGGATATATTCATCCCAAAAATATCATACATAGTCATGCATACTACTATTCTAACACCATGCAAAATATTGCTCAAAACAGTGAGTTAGTTTCACTTGTTTTGCAAAGATAAACTAAAATGGTTACTTTAACAACATGCAAATTAAAATCTAATCCTGCACAAATTCAACTACATATCATAACATGATTTAAAAGTTAATAAACAATATTTCTAAATCTATTAAGAGGTCCTAATGTGACAATTTACATGCATCAAAACAGGAAGTTAAAAATCCAACATGTAGTTCTTGCTACTTATAAAAATCACTAATAATCCAATATTTCTCTGAATTTCGATAAATTAGGTTATAAAGATAGGTCAGTGAGTCTACTACAAGTTCATAGGTGGGAGTTTTCTCAAAATACTTTATTTAAGAGGTTAAAATGATCAAGAACTAAAAGGCATACAAATTTTTAGAAACTAATAAAACTGTCAACCATTTGTGAGTTCAAATTTATTAAAAATACTAAATGATGTCCAAAACTCGTGAAATTTAGTAGACTCATTATAGACATGTACCAACATCACATATAAATATTGCAGCTTGGTATTCTATATATTCAGATAGATATGATTTTTGAATTATGTGTAATAAACAGGACAGAATCATAGCATAAGCTCTGTTTTCCTTTCTAACTAGTAGTGAGTTCGGATTTATTAAAATACTTAACTTTAACCAAAAAGTATGAAAATTTGTCGTATGTTATAGACATGCATGAGATGTTGCTATAAAAAGTTTAGCCCTAAATTTTACCTAGTCAATGAGTTATGATTTCAGAGTTGATACGAAATTTCTGAACAAAATCAATAGCTGATTTCCAAGTTATTTTACCACAAAATACACTCACATCTATTATGTAACGCCCCGGATTCCCGTCATAGGACATCCGTGACACAACCAGAATCTTTGTCTTCAAATGTATCTCAACACAGTAAATAGTACGGAAATTTAAAACACTTTTATTGCCATCAGAGTTAATACATCAATAGTTACGAACATCAATTATTCGTATCAAGCCGTAATGCTCCCATTTTGACTCCAAACCCAATTCTTTCAATTTCTATATCACTTTAATCATAAACTAAGATAGTTATATTTCTAAGAAAATTTCGGCAGAGTTTCCCCTGAAATTTCTGTCCCGAAACACAAAAAGCATACGGAATTCTGCTCTAAATTCCGTAGCTCACATCACAGACAATTATATCACGGGCTCCCCAGGCCAAAATGAGCAGAATCACACAGGCAATATATATATATGCTCTGGGGGCCAAACTCATACTAGAATATCAAATATCAATTAAAAACCATAAATTCCTTTGAAAACGTAGTAAGGTTTTTAGAAAATAATTCATAAAACATACCACAGGGCCCGGTACTCCACAACGAGATGGGTACGGGTCAACAACATAGCATACCACCCCACACTATACTCATCATCATTATCCACATACTTATACATCACAAATACAGTTTAAAGCATAAATTTCACTATTCACACAATCAAACCTTAAGTAACAAATTGTAGAATGAAGTCCCACTCCACAGAATCTACACCTCACCTCTGCACCGCTGAGGACCTGTAACAGTAGGGGCCTAGGTAGTCCAGAGACTACCTAACCCCCCAAACACTAAGGGGTTAGCCATTTCTGGTGTGAGTATAATTTATTAATAAGCAACTGAATTAAACTTTATAAGTAAACAAAATGAACTTACGAATACCAAGATAAACCTGAACATGTAAATATCATAAATGAAATTTCCCGTCAAATACTCACTGCATCACTTCCTGTATGCATATCCATACCTGCTCATAGCATACTTATCATAAGTTTGGAAATCATTCCAATTTGTCACTTAAGGCCTATCACTTTACGCCTTAAGCAACTATTCCCATAGCTTTATTTTTCCATAAAGCTTTACATGCACAAATACTCTACTATCGCATAACTGCACCATATTTACCATTCATTGCAATTACAGACTCACGACTTATCTTCCTTTGCGATCTCATATCACATAACATCACATTCATTCATTCTTACAACATATATCATCACGTCTCGCAATACATCACTTCCACACTCATACTTCATCTTAAATGGACAATAAACGTGTATCCTAATTTCCTAGTGTTTATGTATGTCATGACCTGAGTCTAACGCAACAATACAGAATATAGAACAGATGCACTTAATCTAATGTCAGCAAGATTCTGGATGCACATGCATCCCATACTACATGTGACCTAGGTCAAGCCAACGTACTTAGTCTAATGCAAGCAAGACTTTGGAAATGTATGCATCCCATACTACATACTTTCCAAATCAAGCCATTGTCTCTAAGTTTAGGGATTCGAACCCTCGCTATGCAATGCATTCTAATTTGGTCTACTTCCTGTTCCTGATAGTGGCGAACTTAAAGATATACCGCAGTATACCTATAGCATCGTATTTCGCCGGACCGCAGTCCGTACGACCTGTTTGTGTCCACTAGCATATATCTGGATCCCATTCAACAGCCGTGACAAACTTAATGATATACCGCAGTATACCTATAGCATCGTATTTCACCGGACCGCAGTCCGTACGACCCGTTCGTATCCACTAGCATATACCTGGATCCCATTCAACAGCCGTGACGAACTTAAAGATATACCGCAGTATACCTATAGCATTGTATTTCACCGGACCGCGGCCCGTACTACCCGTTCGTGTCCACTAGCATATACCTGGATCCCATACAACAGCCGTGACGAACTTAAAGATATACTGCAGTATACCTATAGCATCGTATTTCACCGGACCATAGCCCGTACGACCCGTTCGTGTCCACTAGCATATACCTGGATCCCATTCAACAGCCGTGAAGAACTTAAAGATATACCACAGTATACCTATAGCATCGTATTTCACCGGACCGCAGTCCGTACGACCCGTTCGTGTCCACAATGAGTACTAAGCACAGGAACTTATCTAAGTCCTAAATGAATGCTAAGACATCATTAAAACCCGATAGCTTATGATCACCACACTGCGGTATGCAGAGGGCTCCTCATCAATTGTCCGATAAAATAACTCATGAATTAGCAGTAGCTGTGACCCAAGCTACGCTCATCGGAATTCAACGCACTCAGACTTCTAGAAGGGTAGGGAGATCCACAGCAATCCCCTAGTGGGCGACTCTCAGCTATTTAAGAGCTCAAGTCCCCAAGCTAACTTAATCTTTAAGTCAATCTCAACAACAGGGTGCCAAACTTACAAGAACCACAACTTCCAATCATAGCACACAAATTCAGCCACTCCTTCAGCAGAGCATTTACTACCCTTGACCAAACGAACTCTAGAATTTCTAAAACTTGAGAATCATCAAATAAACCCATACCAAAAGCTACTGTTCATAGTAAGATCATACCTACGCAAATGGTTATGACCCTTTGGACTTCAGTCCAAAAGCAATCGGCTTCAGCTCTGTCCTTTCAGACCAGCTGCACTCCACAATTTATTTTGAGGTATCAACCAACCTCGATAATTTATGAAATTTAGCCTGTAGTTGTGGACACATACAAGAGTGTCCACACCAATCCTTAACTCAAAACATCCATGCTACACTAAGATACAAAAACGGAAATATGCAGCAATTCATAATTTAAAATTTTCACAACACGCCATGTTTGTAAAATAAAAGATATCATACTCACAAATTGTCCCGCGAAGACTCGAAGTGCCATCACGCCTCCAAAGCTGCTAGTATATCCTATCATCAGAGTTCAAAGCAATCAAGGCTCAAGCATCCAAAAAGAGTTACGGGAAAATAATAATACTAACTCCAATATCACACAGGCATTCTATTGAACGCCTAGGATGCACACGCGCTTTGCACGTAATCACTCAAATCGTCCAAACCAATTATAAAAGCTAACAACAACATCCCAAATATCACACAAGCATTTATTGAACGCTTGGGATATACACGTGTGATGCACGTAATAACTAATGCCGACGAGATTCTTATTTCCAACAATTACTAAATTACCCCCAAAATATTCTAATAGCCCAACTACAATTTCTATTACTATACGAGAATTAATTCATATTCATATAATTCTCATTTACAAACCCAAAACCCCAATTTATTAATAACTTACAATCTCTCTAACAATCCACTAATTTCTCCCATCTACCACTTTCAACATCTCTAAATCTCTCTACCCTATATTCCTACTCAATAAAAGTTAACCCAACTAAATTTTATACAATAAAATAATTAGGGTTTTACCTTCCCGAATCCATTCGAAAATCCGACGCTACCACCATGTAGAGAATCCCTCATTTAGTCTACCCCTCGATTTAATTTGGATTTGACGAAGGATCGGAGGGAATTTGAGGTGGGGGAATCTTTGCCGAATGGGTTCCGGGGTGGGGGTCGGGAAAGAAACGGGATGGAAAGAAGATGGAGAAGAAAGAAGATGGAGGGGCGGGCTTCGTTTCCTTCGACTGGTGCGAACGGGAGGAGGAAGGGAGGAGAAGGAGAAGGGAGGATTTTTCTTTTGGGTCGGTTTGGGAAACGGACGGGAAGAAGAAAAGAGAAGGAAGAAGGAGGAGGAGAAGGTGGGGTGGGGTGGGGTTTTATATAAAAAAATATATAATAGATAAATAAATAATATAAGGGGAATATTACATATAAGCCCCAAAGTCCCAATACATTTCAAATAAACCCCAACTCTCACTCTTTAAAATACTAACAATCAAACATACATAAAATCGTCTTATAATAGCCCTCCAAAAGCATAAACTAAGATAGACAGTATATCTGATATTTCTCAATAACAATCAATTATTATTAGAAAATACATAATTGTGCGCAATTCTCATTTGCGCACAGATTACGATGCAAAATAGCCATATGTTATTTTTGCGGGGTATTATATATTAACAATCATCAACACACATATACAATTGCATTCAATCCATATCAAGGAAAAGAGACTATACTACACACAATCTAAAAAACCATGAGAGTTGGAGAACACCCACCATTAGTACAGAGTTCTCACTACAAAGTTGTGGTTCTTCTTCTAGATCTTCTCCTCCTTGCTTGGCCTCCTATTCTTAGCTCCTTTGCTCTCCTTTTCCTTGCTTCTATTTCCAATTCAGAATATAGGGTGTTGTGGGAGTGTTTTGAGAATGTAGGATTTAGTTTGAGAATGGAGAGAGTGAGAGTAGATGAAGCAAATGAGAGTAGATGTAGCCAATGAACTAGAAGGCTCTCTCTCCTCACCTCCTTCGTATTTGGTCGGCATTAAGCAAAGAAGAGAGAGAGATTGATGCTTTGAATGGGCAGCAAGCATTGTGTTTCACATAATCAACCCCTTGGAAATTTAATCTCATCATGGCTTAGCACATAGTTTGGTAATTCAAAACTTTGACTTGGCCCATGGTTTGATAGTTAGGGTTTGTATAGGTTAAGGTATGTGTAGTATTGGGTATTTTGTAGTATACAAATATACAATTAGATATGTATGTATTGTACATCTGACAAATTGTACCCAATACAAATTGTAACTTGTATCAACACAACCAATCAGTTAAACAAATATTTGCTAGAACGTGCAATCATATTCACATGTAAATAAATGTTAATTATTTAGAAATATTACATAGGTTTTCTTACGTTTTATTTACAGGCTTCACCTAAGTGTTTTTTTTTTCCATCAATCTGATTAATCATATCAGTTTAATGTAGTAGTTTTAGAGAAAATGATATAATTTTTAGATAGCTTGGAAAATTTTGGAGTATAGTTTGTCCACACATTGTGGTTATTTATATATGTTTTTATTGATTTGGAAGTATGCATTTAAAATGGGAGGTTGTTCGAATTGAAACATCTATTGATGATGATGATAATAATGAAAGCAAAACATATCAAATATTGATGATAATGAAGTATGATGAAGAGCATGTTGATTAACTCTCACATCTTTGGGTTTCTACTCATAGTAATCATATAGTGGTTCTTCGCGTTGCTGAATTTTTTATTTCTGGCAACAAATTGTTGATTTTGGAAGCACAAGATTCCCAAACATACCTAATTTAGATATTATCTTCGTATGCCTCTTGATTGAGATGATGCTCCAAGTAAAAATTCGACAGTTACTTTATATTCTCAATTTTAACATGTTGAAAGCAGGTTTCTTATGCAGTGTTTTATTTGAGATTAGCAATGTTTTTGTAATCTATCATGCAGTGTTTTATCATGTAGTAGTTTTAGCAAAAATGATATACTTTCAGATTGCCTGTAAAATTTGGGTGTACAGTTTTTCCACATGTTGTGGTATTTTTTCCCACTTTATTTGGAAGTACGCATTTAAAATTGGAGGTTGATCGAAGAGAAACATCAATTAGATGGTGATGATAATAATGAAAACAAAACAAATGAGATATTGCTCATAATGAAGTATGATGATGAAGAGCATGTTGATTAACTCTCACATCTTTGGGTTTCTACTCATAATAATCATATAGTGGTTCTTCGTGTTGATAATTTGTTGATTTCTGGCAACATATTGTTGATTTTAGAAGCACAAGATTCTCAGGCATACCTCCTTCAGATATTATCTTCTTATGCCTCTTGATTGAGATGATGCACCAAGTACAAATTCGACAGTTACTTAAAATTCTGAGTTTTAACATGCTGGAAGCAGGTTTCTGATGCAGTGTTTTATTTGAGATTAGCAATGCTTTTGTAGTCTATCATGTTCTTGTTGTGTATTGTACAGTAAACCTAAACTTCTTTTCATGAGAGATCTGCTCTAATAACCTCACAACAACTTACTTCAAATTTCTTTATTTGATGAGGTAGAAGCTACGAATTTTGGGGCTGTTTCATTACAAGTAGAGTTGCGCTTTCACCGTGGTTGCAACGTAAAAGTAGTTGGAATTTAAATTGTAAGTTGCAAGTTTCTTCCCTTGAATTGCAATTAAAGAGTAAAGGGTTTTGGCTTCTATATATAATTTTTCAATTCAATTCTGAACTTTGTTTTAAGTTAATTCTAAGTTTTAACATGCTGCAAGCAGGTTTTTTATGCAGTGTTTTATTTGAAATTAGCAATACTTTT
The DNA here is from genome assembly GCA_017893485.1 of Hemerocallis citrina. NCBI lineage: Eukaryota > Viridiplantae > Streptophyta > Magnoliopsida > Asparagales > Asphodelaceae > Hemerocallis > Hemerocallis citrina. The sequence continues at coordinate 569,469 of JACEHZ010000354.1, forward strand.
GTAGTCTATCATGTTTGTGTTGTTTACTGCACATTAAACCTAAACTTCTTTTCTTGGGAGATCTTCTCTGATAACCTCACAACAATTTACAACTTGCTTCATATTTCTCTTGCTGATGGGGCTGGAGCTACGAATTTTGGGGGTGTGTTTCATTGCAAGTAAAGTTGCGCTTTCACTGTGGTTGCAACTTACAAGTATTTGGAATTTAAATTATAAGTTGCAAGTTTCTTCCCTTGAATTGCATTTATAACTACTAGTTGAAATTTTCGTGGACCAAGTGCACGTGGCTTGGTGGACATGCCAGTTGAATACTTAAACAATATTTTATGTTTTTGAGAAAATCAATCATAGAAGAAATCTCACTAAGAACTCAAATGAATATATAGTGTGATCACTATATATCAATTATGCACACAAAACACTTGAATTTTAATATTAAAGACTTTAAATATTATATCTAGTCTTGAGTAAAACATTAAAAATATTAAAAAGATATTAAAAAAATTAATTAATCCTAGACTCATATTATCATATTTTTCTTAAGATCAATCATCATTTTCCAAGAATACTCCTCAAGCCTGTCCTACCTACCATGGAATTAGAAGAGTACACCTACACTGTAAAAATGTTTTGCTTCATATCAATATAAAGTTGAACAAAATCAAAATTATCGGTTTCCTTTTCACATGAGACAAATGAGAAGTACCTTTTCCGAAATCGACTAAAAGCTTTCCGAGTGCCAACTACCACCTAGATTAAATCTTAGCAATCTCAAATCAATGTTACCATCTAGAAGCACCCAAAAAAAAGAATAAAATATTAAATTAATGTGAATGCACAAGAACAAATAGACAATTGCATAGACAAAATTTGAACATCACATAAAGGAACCTATTGTCATCTCTACAAGGAAAAAGCTAGCAACAGTCACAACTCTCATCTTATCATATATGCAACAATCACTACAATCTTGTCTTTAACAACTTTATATAAATTAATGTAAGTATATACAAAATGTTAGTACTCCTCCAACATCTCATACATCTCATATAAACTCTTCATCACACTCAATGAGGATCATCTTTTTTCTTCATAATTGGGTATTAAATTCTAGTTTAGATCAACGATTGAAATTTTCACCAAGAACTCTACACCTGCCTACCACAGTGTTCATTGATTTACCATGGCCTCAATGTTAGCGAATTTCAAGAAATTTTGTATTTCCCCACGTTAGTCAATCAGTTTCACTGTATTAGAGCATCCACGGTGGTTTGCTAAACCTATTCTAACTTTAGAAATGAAAATTTAGCTTTTAGCGAATGTCGCTGCAGTCGTTATTTCTAATTTTTAAAAAAGTATAGTATGAAACGGATGTTGTTCATCCGTCTAATAATTTTTTATTTTTTATTTATTAAAAAATGGAGCAGACGGTACTTCTTCATCCGTCTTTTGTAATGGACGGCACTTCTTCATCCGTCTTCTTCATCCGTTTAAAAACTTAAAAAAAAAAAAAAATAATGGTTGGAAGGATGAACATAATCCGTTCACTGCTTTTGAATTTTTTTTTTTTTAAATAAAGTAAAAATGTGAATTTACGAAAAAACCACTATCACTTCTTCCTATAATAAATCGGCAAGGGCAAAATGGTAAAAGCTATCTTATCAAAAGTGAGGACGGATGAACAACATCCGTTTCTCACTTTTGGGTTTTTTTTTTTTAATTAGCTATATCTATTTAGTTAATTAATTTTATATATTAAATAACAAATTAAGAATGGACGGAACAACTTCATCCGTTTAAAACAAATTTTTTTTAATTATCGAATTGAGACGGAAGATCTTCCTCCGTCTCAATACTCAAACGGATTATGTTCATCCGTCTTCTATATTTAGCAATCGACTATCCGGCTTCCTAACTTTAGCAAAGTACTGTGCATTGCTATTCTAACTTTTGAGTTTTTAGCAAACCACTGCATGTCAGTTGTCTAAATAGATTTCTAATTTTTGAGTATTTAGCAAACCACTGTGGATGCTCTTAGTGAAGAGTTGCAATGTCGAGACATAGTTGATACGTACCAGGCTACCACCACCACCACCACCACTAAACCAAACCTTGCCAGAGAAATAAAATCGAAATTATCCATATTATGAGCAATAACCTGATCCATATATCATAGACCTAACCATCCTACAGTATGCTTACATAGTTACATTTCTGTCAACAATATGTCTTCACAACAAAATGACAACAATAAAGTAGATGCAATTTGAGCTTCGAAAAATCTAGAGATTCGCCCAGAAGGTTTTTATCAAATTACTCTAAAACAAATCAAAATATATAAATCCTGAACAAGCCACAGACTCATAGTCACATAATCAGAATCCCAAAGACGATGATACCAAATAAACATTAGACAATTCAAGGTACGAAAAATCTGGAGGTCAATCAAAATCATAATCATCCACTTGTCGTCTACAATATGCTAAAAATTATAAATGGAAGCATGAACTAGTTGTAGATCAACTTACAACAAAATTAAAATGAGCCATCAGTAATCAACGAAATATATTTATTTTTATAATATCAGACATTAACAAAAGACATAGAAAGAGATTTCAATAACAATTTGAGCATTATTAAATCTAGAGGTCAATCAAAATCATAGTCATCAACTCGTCGTCTGAGATATACTTTAAAGCTTCCAGTTAGTAGATTGGTAGTCATAAGTTCAAAACATGGTTAGATGCTGAGTAGCAAGAGTTTATCTTGCATAATCATAATCCCTAACATAAATCTATCAGCAAAGCTTGCGTGCTTCTCTTTCAGTCTCAAGAAGGGTAAGAACGTCACCCTCATGAACCGGTCCCTTCACATTCCTCATGATGAAACAGTTTGAGTCGTCCAAAAACTAGTGCGTTTGTTTCAATATTGAGAATACTCTATTCTAAATATTGTATTGGGAGTTGGCGTTTGTTTTGAGCGTTTTCTCAAAACACTATTGAGAATACTGATACCCCTCATTTTCGATATTCCCAACCCATCTCTCCTCTCTTCTCACTCACGAGCTCTCTCTCTCTCTCCTCACTCACGAGATCTGGTCGCCTTCGTCGTCTTCTACCTTCCCCCCCTCTTTTCGACAAGGTCTCTTCGAAATCTGGTCTCCCCAACCCATCTCTCCTCTCTTCTCACTCACAAGCTCTCTCTCTCTTCTCACTCACGAGATCTGGTCGCCTTCGTTGTCTTCTACCTTCCCCCCCTCTTTTCGACAAGGTCTCTGAAATCTGGTCTCTTTTCGACAACCCCTTTCCCTCTCTTCTCGACCGTCTCTCCCTTGAGGCAGCCAAAACCACCCACTTCAAACCCGTACGGGGGCTTCTTCCTCCCTTCTTTTTTGAACCCAGATCTGATCTCCCCCCCCTCCCCCCCCCCCCCCCCCCCCCCAAATCAACGTTTTCCGAACGATTCTACTGTGAAATCGAGCGGAAACGTGTGATTCTCTCGCTGGCGACTTCGATACCATTCTATTTCTCTGTCGAATTGGTGAGGGGTTGAGGAGTTTTGGTTGGGGGTTAATGGTTTGCACTACCCGTGCTGCATATCGGAGAAGAGGTAGGGAACGAAGGGCAAATCGAATCAAAGAGCTACGCAAGGTTGAATCCTATGCTGACAATTTCTTCCTTGTTAAAATCCAATCAAAGGTATGAACCGCGATTGTATTCTTTATTTGGTTGTTTTTCTTTATCAATTTGCGCCAATTTTTAATACGCTTTTGCACCCAAAAAATTATCTAGAAAACGGTCCAAACTGCACACTGTAAGCCAAATTCAAAGTTACCATTTTTGGGTGTAATCGGTGGCTACTTGCAACCTAGGGTTATCCGATCAGCTTTTAAACTAATTGAAGGAATTTGGCATTTTTTTTTTTATTGGTATTTGTTCAATATAGATGAGTAATACGGGTAGGGGAAAGGAGAAGGCAGTGGAGGAGGATTATGGGTTGTGGCCTCCCCATATTGTGGAATATTTTGTCAACCTTATGGAGGCTGCAGTTGACAGTGGTTACCTAAAAAGCAGCACATTCGAGGCTAAAACCTGGAGTAATTTTGTGCTACAAATGCAACAGCTGTGTGGCCGTTCATTCTCGGTAACACAACTGAAGTCAAAATAGAACCGACTTAAATCAGAATGGAAGGTGTTTGCTGATATGAGGAAACAGAGCGGTTTTGGTTGGGATGAAGTCAACGAAACCGTTACTTGCGAGTTACCGGTTTGGGAACAATATGTTAAGGTTAATATATATAATCTCAAACTTTGATATTTATTTGTGAATCCTTTTTATTATACTTCATCTTCACTCTAATACTTGCATAGTAACAACATATTCTATGAATAGATACATCCTGCTGCAAAAATAACAACATAAGGGGTTGCCACATTTTGATGCTTTGACAAAAATAATGGAGGAATCTGTAGCCCAGGGCAATATGGCAAGGGCTTCCACATAAAGGGGGTTCGAGGATGAGGCGTGGAGGATGAACTATGAGTTTGGCCACTCCCATCCCATCAATCACACGTAAATGTGATTGATGAGGCTGATGATGTGCCAATGGGTTCGGGGTCGGGATCACGTAAGAGAAAATCTAGTGCATCAAGTGGCCGCGGATCAGCGATGTCAATGGTGAAAGAATATCTTGATGTCTGTAAGCAAACTCAAGAGGTCAAAAGAAGCAGGTGGAAGAATAAAAATGAGGTGGACAGTGATGCCTCAATTAACCCTGCTTTGGCTGAACAGGATCAATGCCAAGATATAATAAATTCGATGACAGGGCTTGATCCAATTGTAGCTTTAAAAACAGGACACTACCTATTTCAAAATCCTCGCATTTGTCATGCTTTCCTCCGTATGCCTTGAGAACAGCAGGAGTTGGCGGTTCGTTTTTATGCCACCCTGTAGTCATCCCATTCGGCCTAATGGGATAAACAAATCATGTTGTAGACAATTTTTTATGATTATTTCCGTATTTGCTTGAGGTTGATTGTAGTATGACGGCTTGACGGTGAACAAATTGCTTATTTAAATTAATTTAAATTTATAATGTTATTTTTTCCTAAAATAGATTTGCTAGTAGTAGTATACCTTGTTATCTTTTTTCAATGCTAGAGCTTGTGGAATTATACCATCTCTCAATATGTTATTTTGTGATTCCGTAAATCTCGTTACATATAGTCGTATTATTAAATGTGTGTGCACTTGATATGGGATTTTCTCAAAATGATTTCTATCTTCTTGTTTATAGTGAGTTACTACTGCAAGTGCATCCTCTATTATGGATACTTCTTCATCCAGTAGTGACGACCTCGAAGAGGTGATGAATATAATCTTGCTAACTGAATTATGTGAAGAACTTGACCGTACAAGGTCGACTAATAAAAAGCAAACAAGACGTGAATATTTGGATAATATGTTAGAGGGTTCTCAGGCCGAGTTTCATGGAATATTCCGTATGAACCAAGATTGTTTTATGGCCTTGTGTGCTTTCCTGCAAAATGGGAACTATTGCGAGGAAACAGCGGAGTCTTCAAGTCATAAACGATTGTCTTTCGAGGAAAGCGTGGCAATTTTCCTGTATATTGTCGGTCATAGTTCAAGAATGCGACTAGCCGGTAATACGTTTAACCACTCAACTCAAACAATCCACAAGCACTTTACAATTGTATTGAAAGGTCTGGAAAGAGCAGCAACATTCCTTATCAGACCCCCTGATTATACACTTGTACATCACAGAATCGCTAATTCAGAGGACTTTTACCCGTGGTTTCAGGTATTACGTCACCCTGATTGCGTCATGTATTATTAAAGTTTTTTTCTAGTTTGGATTTGTGATATCTATTATTCGAATTCATTAATGTAGGGAGCTATTGGTGCTGCTGATGGCACGTTAATCAAAGCTACAGTTCCCGCTGTTCGAAGCAACGTTTGTCGCTCTCGAAAGGGTATTGTAAGTCAAAATGTATTGGCAGCATGCGATTTTAACATGCTGTTTACATTTGTTTACGCGGGATGGGAAGGCAGTGCGAACGATTCCCGTGTAATGCATACTGCATTAGCACAAAAACTATTGCCAATCCCACCGAACGATAAATACTACTTAGTAGATTGTGGTTATACCAATATGCCTGGTTTTTTGGCGCCATACCGTGGTGAGCCATACCACTTACAGGACTTTCAAGGGGCCAACTATGCACCAACCCAACCTAGACAACTTTTTAATAAACAGCATGCTAGGTTACGGAATGTGATTGAGAGAACGTTCGGTGTATTCAAGAAGAGGTTTGCCATCTTCGAGAACATGCCAAACTACCTGTATACAAATCAAGTTATGATGGTCACAACCTGTTGTGCACTCCACAATTTTATATGCATGCACTCACAAAACAATGCATTTTTAAAGGAACTCGATGGTGAACAATTAGTACATCACCAACACACCAAAGATATCGCATCCACATCGCAGGGGTTGGATTTATCATCTTCCCAATTGAGATATATGAATAGGAAAAGAGATGATATTGCCATGGCAATGTGGGATGCTACACACTAATGTAATTTGAATGTAATATTGTTTCATTGTATTCTTTTTTCGAACTATTTAACGAATGTAATTTTTGAATGAACAGGTATTGGGCACGGAAATCATGTTGTGCACATGATTGGTCACAAAAAATGGATGGAATTGTCGGTGGCAGTAAGTAATCCAAATTGCATTTTTGAAAACCTAACAAAGATGAGTGTCGTAATAGGCAATGATGATAGGGTTTCATTCAATGTGAAATGTGTCCCTCCCCCACCCCGTTGCCGCTTTCTGCTTGATTGTATCGTCAAGCAACGGATATTGAGATTGGGGTATATGATTGAATAACCACTGAAATGATGTATAATACCCTTTAAACTAATCTGTGGTTGATGTTTGGAATGAAAGGTTAAGTAAGAATGAATCCATTGTGGTAAACAATGATGATGAATTCGATTATTGTTGACGGCAAAGTGGGAAGGGGATAAGGGGGGGGGGGGGGATGAACATTGTACTCAGTGGCAGTATGCGTGGCATTGTAAAGATGCAGTCCTGTCCTGAATTTTTTATCATTGAATTGAACAATCTGAGCCTATGACAAATATGATTTTCTTTTTTTGGACAGCTTATATTCTGACTTGGCCTTTGTTTTAAGTGTTTTTTGATGAAAAACTATTCACGTTATTAAAAAGCAGTAAGTGAACACAATTGTTTTTTAAACCTGACGAAGATGATGTCGCTATAGTCAATGATGAACGGATTTTCAAGAACAGTGTTTTGTACTAGTGGGCGTGGCATTGTAAATAATGCAGCTCTAGTATGGAGTTTTTATCATTGAGCATGATGAATTTGAGACTGTGACTATGTTTTTTATTCCCGGGAATTATGCCCTGTTTTTATGGTTTTGGGGAGGATCTGATATATTCATATCCAAAAGAAGCTTTTTTGCTGCAAAACAGAGTGGGGGGTATCAGTATTCTGAATAGTGTTTCCAAAATATCACTTATAACAAAGGCCAACTCAGTTTATTACTTAAGGAAACTTTAAAAAAATAATTGCTGAACAACCAGCATGTTTTCATGTATTTTGATGCATCTGATTTTTCCAGATGAATTGCACTAGTATTCAGATGATTCTACTTTGTTCTCTGATTCTGCAATATGTATTATAATGCATAAGGATTAGTGAATCCTTATTTGCAATATGTATTATAAAGAGGGGGCAGCCCAGTATTCTCAATAGTGTTTGGAAAAAACACTCAAAACAGACGCCAACTGAGGATACTGTTTTTTATGATTAGGAAAAAAAAAAATTTATACTGATGTGTATCAAATGCTCATGGCAACAAACCATCAGTTTGTGTGCAGTATAAACCTTACAGTGTGCTAACAATCTCCCACCATGTTGTTACTAATATATAAACATTATTCAGTATGCATTAAAAAACCACCATGAGGGGCACCCACACTCAGCACAGCATTGTATCAGTTTGTGGCAGCATTGTGTCAGTTTCAAATTTTGGAAGTGATGATGTTAAATTCTGATCCTTTAATACTCTTTGGAGTAGTTATTGTTCTTTGCTTTAAACGAAAGTAAGGCCTTAATTCTACATCAAATTTGAGGATGACTTCTTCTGTGATATGAGAAAGCAATTTGTGTTTAAATTGGTTAATTTCCATATTGTACACAAATACAATGCTGTGCTGAGTGTGGGTGCCCCTCATGGTGGTTTTTTAAGGCATTCTGAATAATGTTTATATATTAGTAACAACATGGTGGGAGATTGTTAGCACACTGTAAGGTTTATACTGCACACAAACTGATACAGTGCTGCCATGAGCCTTTGATACACATCTGCATGCCTGGTGCGTTTGCTTCAAATTTTTTTCCTTTTTTCTGAAAACAGTATAACAAGTTGGGACTTGTTTTGAGTGTTTTTTCCAAACACTATTGAGAATACTGGGCTGCACACTGATGGTGGTGTTACTTTTTCCTGAGAACATTAGCACACTGATGGTTTATACTGCACACAAACTGATACAATGCTGTGCTGAGTGTGGGTGCCCCTCATGGTGGTTTTTTAATGCATACTGATGGTTTATATGTAAGTAACAACATTGTGGGAGATTGTTAGCACACTGTATGGTTTGTACTGTACACAAACTGATACAATGCCATGAGCATTTGATACACATCAGCATGAAATTGCGTTTGTTTCAAGCCTTTTTTTCTTTTTTCTGAAAACAGTATCCTCAGTTGGCTTTTGTTTTGCTGGATATTCTGAATTTTGTATGAATGATACCCACCTTCAAAATTTGGAAGTGATGATGTTAAATTCTGATCCTTCAATACTCTTTGGAGTAATTATTGTGCTGTTGCTTTAAACGAAAGCAAGTCCTTAATTTTATAACAAATTTGAGGATATATTCTTTTGTGATATGAGAAAGCAGTTTGAGTTTGAGTTTAACTTAGTTTGAGTTTAACTTTTCTAATTTGAATGGAGCTTTTTTGCTCAATAGAGTGGGGGGTATCAGTATTCTGAATAGTGTTTCCAAAAAAACACTTATAACAAATGCCAACTCAGGTTATTACTACTGTAAATAACAAAAAAATGAACCTGGAACAAACAGACCACCATGTTTTCATGTATTATGATGCATCTGATCACGTTAGATGAATTGCACTTGTATTCGGATGATTCTACTTTGTTCTCTGATGCTGCAATTTGTATTATGATGCATCAGGATTTGTGAATCCTTATTTGTGACATTTAGAAGGGAGAAATTGCTGTTTTTTTGCTAGAAATGGTGGGACTGTTTATTCTGAATAGTGTTTCCCAAAAACACTTACAACAAAGGCCAACTCAGGTTATTACTTTAGTGAAATTAAAAAAATTTGAACCTGGAACAAACAGATTCATGTAATATGATGCATCTGATTTGTTCAGATGAATTGCACTTGTATTCGGATGATTCTACTTTGTTCTCTGATGCTGCAATTGTATTATGATGCATCAGGATTTGTGAATCCTTAAATGTGACATTTAGAAGGGAGGAATGGAGCTTTTTTGCTCAATACTAGTGGGGGGTATCAGTTTATCTGAATAGTGTATCCAAAAAAAATGAAGCTGGAACAAACAGACCAGCATGGTTTCATGTACTATGGTGCATCTGATTTGTTCAGCTGAATTGCACTTGTATTCAGATGGACCTACTTTGTTCTCTGATATTGCAATTTGTATTATGATGGCACATCAGGATTTGTGAATCTATATTATTTGAAAAAGGAAGGGAGCACTGGAGCCTTTTTGCTCAATACAGTGGCAGGTATCAGTATTTTGAATAGTGTTTCCAAAAAAACACTTATAACAAATGCCAACTCAGGTTATTACATCTGGAAAAAGAAAAAAAAATGAACCGGGAACAAACAGACCATCATCATTTCATGTATTATGATGCATCTGATTTGTGCAGCTGAATTGCACTTGTATTCAGATGATTCTACTTTGTTATAGTGAGTTACTACTCCAATTTGTATTATGATGCATCAGGATTTGTGAATCCTTATTTGTGAAAAAAGAAGGGAGGAATGGAGCCTTTTTGCTCAATACAGTGTGGGGTATCAGTACCTGTATTAATAATCAATATTTTTGTGGAGGAAGATACAAAGTGGGAGATGATGGTTTCTGATCCCTTATGATTATTTTGTAGTCGATGCTTCCCGTATTTTATATACATTATCTGCACTCAGAATGCTTTCAAGTCTTCTCATATTTAGGTCTCAGTTTGCAAAACAAAGAGGGCAACTGGGGGCTTTCTTAGCTTATTGCGCTCAAAAGAGGGTTGCTGCAAATGTTTGGGTTAATCATCTTTCCACTTTTGTTTTTTTGTGTTTCCTTTTTTCCCTATGATTAATGTAGCTTTTATATTGACTACAGGTACAAGTTTCTTATATTGACTACAGCTACAAATTTTTCAGGGAATTAAGAAGCAACAGCAGCAGCTCCAGGAAGCAGCAGACACTACAGGTAACAGTTTACTATTATTTTGTGACAATTTCGTATTCATTCAGGAAAAAAAATTGTAGAACCTGTGTTCAGAATATATGTATTGGTCCCATGCCATTGTTCCTCATTTTGATTGGGATTGTTGAACAATGTAAACAGTAGTAATGAAGTAAGCTTATTTTCTTGAATGTTTTGGTTGAGCATGTTGATTTTTGAATACTTTTTATTTTGATCTCACATGCAATTTTCTATCCGACTACTGCTACTACTTCCTCTTGCATGCAATCTGAACAAAACAAACTAAAAAATCCTCCTCATTTAAGATTGAAGAACTGCAATTACCAAAAGAGGCAATGATAACAGCACCACATTGATCCAAAAAGAATAGCTGATACATGAACCGCGATTTGTTGCTTCACAAAACCTCACTGAATCTTATATTATGTACATACAAGATTTTGCTTTCAAATTTTGTACTCTAACGTGAAGGATCAGCCGTGGAGATGATGGCGGCTTATTTTTGCTCGATTCACATGCTGCTCAGGTTTCTTGTTCTCATACTTGTACAACATTGCAATCTAACTGCAGCAATTAAAAAAATATTAGCAAATGATAAATGCAAAAATTGGTATTCATAATTGTCAGAAATATAACGGAACAGCTTTTAAACTCTTTTTTTCAGAAAAACAGCTTTCAGATAACAGTTTTCAGTTAGAAATATAACCGAACAGCTTTTAAACTCTCTTTTTTAGAAAAACAGCTTTCAGATAATAGTTTTCAGCTAGAAAATATAACCGAGAAGCATTTAAACTGGCTTTTTCAGAAAAATAGCTTTCATAATACAGTTTTCAGCTAGAAATATAACCGAACAGCTTTTAAACTCTCTTTTTCAGAAAAACAGCTTTCAGATAACAATTTTCAGCTAGTAAATATAACCGAACAGCATTTAAACTGGCTTTTTCAGAAAAACAGCTTTCATAATACAATTTTCAGCTAGAAATATAACCGAACAGCTTTTAAACTCTCTTTTTCAGAAAAACAGCTTTCAGATAACAGTTTTCAGCTGGAAATATAACCGAACAGCATTTAAACTGGCTTTTTCAGAAAAACAGCTTTCATAATACAGTTTTCAGCTAGAAATATAACCGAACAGCTTTTAAACTCTCTTTTTCAGAAAAACAGCTTTCAGATAACAATTTTCAGCTAGAAATATAACCGAACAGCATTTAAACTGGCTTTTTCAGAAAAACAGCTTTCATAATACAGTTTTCAGCTAGAAATATAACCGAACAGCTTTTAAACTCTCTTTTTCAGAAAAACAGCTTTCAGATAACAGTTTTCAGCTGGAAATATAACCGAACAGCATTTAAACTAGCTTTTTCAGAAAAACAGCTTTCATAATACAGTTTTCAGCTAGAAATATAACCAAACAGCTTTTAAACTCGTTTTTTCAGAAAAACAGCTTTTAGATAACAGTTTTTAGCAAGAAATATAACCGAACAGCTTTTAAACTCGCTTTTTCAGAAAAACAGGTTTCAGATAACAGTTTTCAGCTAGAAATATAACCGAACAGCTTTTAAACTCGTTTTTTTCAGAAAAACAGCTTTCAGATAACAGTTTTCAGCAAGAAATATAACAGAATAGCTTTTAAACTCGCTTTTTCAGAAAAACAGGTTTCAGATAACAGTTTTCAGCAAGAAATATAACCGAACAGCTTTTAAACTCGTTTTTTCAGAAAAACAACTTTCAGATAACAGTTTTCAGCTAGAAATATAACAGAACAGCTTCTAAACTCTCTTTTTCAGATAAACAGCTTTCAGAATACAGTTTTCAGAAAATAATATAACCAAACAGCTTTTAAACTCATTTTCAGAATAACTCTATTCAGAATACAGTTTTCAGAAAACTCTATTCAGAAAACTCTTTTCTAAATATCAAAACAAACGCACTCAGCTGTGTCACTTGACCCTTAGACCCTGTCCTTCCCATCACCTTAACAACCTGAGCAAGCTTGGCCTGAGTATCCATGCTACATATAAAAGAAACATAAAAATTTTGATTACCTAATTGTAAGGCTGATCAAAATTGAAAAGGAAATTAGACTATTTCAAATTTATATACGAATCCAATAATACTTCAATAATGTGATTACAATTTTGTTCTAAGAACAACGTTGAAATTTGTTTTGCATCTACAAAGAACCACTTGCAATATATTTCTGCAGAGTTTGCTAATGCCTCATAGTATAAAAAAAACTAGACAATATCTACTTAGCAACAAATTTACGCGTAATGTCAACTTAATAAATTATAAGCTTAAGCTAAAGGTCTAAAAGTTGAAGTTCACATACACACAGATGCAAACTTAAGACAGAGAGAAACTAATACCACTCTTCAATTACTATCATCGACAACAGACGGGCGAAAAGGTGGGTCAAACTCTTCTACGATCCAATATGAAGTAACTCCTAGGCCACAATAACCCTCAGTATCTCAAAATAATTAAAAAAAGAGATTTGGTTTTCAATGAAATAAATAGTTTATAGTCACCAATGTGATAAAACATAATGCAATAAAATTCAGCAATCGCTGATAAAATCAACATATCTATCCTATAATTGTTAGCACTTTCCAAGAAGGAAAATAATAATAATACGCCCATAGATAAGGCATACCAGTCTAATGCTGCCTCGGAAAGGCTTCATTGGAATAAGCTGATAAGGTTTGCATCCTCACTAGAGAAAGAAAGCAATCCATGCCTTAATTCTCCTCCAAAACCATGCCCCTACAAGATTCCATCAAAATCCGAAATCCCAGGGATGTTGGACGAGGCACGGTTTTTTAGGAGAACTGGGCTCACGACTTTTGCTTAGCCTTCTCTATGCCCAACTGGGCATATGATTTTTTCCCCATATTTTGCTAAAGCAATTAATACTATTACAAATCCATACTTCTCTAACCCATTATTATTAAAAATTATCGAACTATAAAAGCCAAGAAAACAAAGCTGAAGGGTTTGTCCATACTATTTAAGTCATTATCAACATATAATGACGCAGGCATTGCATTACTAAATTTCTTAACTAATAACTTAATCCAAAAATAATATTTAAATTTTGATTATGGTACAACCATTAATTATAACTCCCCAAATCCGCAAAACACAAACTCCCTAAAATCCAAGGAATCTTGTAAGATATGCTATTTTTTAAAAGAACAACCCTAAACCCATTAAAATTATCAAAAACCAATATTTCCCATCATAACCAAAAAAAAATATCAAATTGTAAAACCCAAAAAAATAAGTAGAATTCTAGGGTTCGTCAATACTATGGATAGTAACACGAATAAATAAACAATTACAAATTTATCCCAATAGTGTCATTATCAGCATACAATGATTTCCGAACCTGAACAATTGCTGTCGACTTCGGGAGCCGGATTTTGTTCCTGAATGAATAAATCTGAGAATTAGGGATTAAGGTTTTGAAGAACCTTGAAAAACTCATGAGAAAGCTGAGGCGGCTGATGATGGTGTCTCGGTATTTATAACCCGAATTTTGTGAAGTAGATTATTGAGCTGGGTTTTGTATGTTTGAGCTTGACGGGTTATTAGGATTTTGAATTTTTTGATCGAAATCAAAGTGATTATAGAGAGATTGAAGATGATTGATTGATTACCATGCGAGATTTGAGTAGATGAACTGGTCATTGCTTACGGATTTGAAGAAGAAGAAGAGGGAAAAAAGGAGCCAGGGCTTGGGTTTGATTTGAGATATACTTAGGTTTCGAGAGAATTGAGAAAGATGTAGAGTGGCATGGGAGAAAAGAAAAAGGGGTATTATGTATTAGATTATTTAAATGATTAATTAAATAAGGTTAATGGCTAAAATTAACAACTAGGATTAAGATGATCATGTTAGATCTACGGTTCATATAATTTTTAAAATGAATGGTTAAGATCGAGTTGTCGAAATTGATGGTTGAGATCTCTTATGGACAGATTTATTATGGTTTTTATAATAGAAATTGATAGATAGATATATGTATTAAGCTAATGGTTCTATGCCCTATCTCCATCTTCTATTTTGAAATAGATCAAGGAGATAAAAAGTAGGCAAACTCATATAAACTAACACGTGCTTTTCTCACATTTTCAAAATAAATAAAACCCCAAAACCTAATAGTCACGATCTCATCTCTCTTGCTTCCAAAACCCTCTCCAACGGCGCTGCCATCCTCGACCCTCCCTCACTCAGACGTTGCTATCCCAGACCCTACATCGCGCGGTTTCGGTGCTGGCCTTTGTGATCCTCCACCTCGCACCTTCGACGCCCCCACTATTTTGGGTATGAAATTGAAATCTTCAATTTCGAGTTCAGTTTAGAAATGAATCTTGGATTTTGATTTTGATTTTTTTGGGTGATTTGATAGACAATTGTACATCGCATCTATTTAGTTGTTTGTATGTTTATGGAGTTAGAATTGTTTTTAGTGGTAAGAGTGTGCATTCTGATTTCCTTGCTATTTTTTGATACGCTTAGTTTGTAATTTGATTGTTTTTATTGATCATTGAATGAATTGTTAATGAATAAGATTAATCCCATCACTACCTTCTTCGACAACTGTCACATAGATACAATTGAATCAAAATCATAAACTGTTTGATGGAATGTCGGAGAGGGGGACGTTGCCGAGGTCGAGCACAGTGGAGACGCAGGAGAGGAGGAAGGAGTGAAGGGCGGAATCAAAGAGGGTGTAGGTTTGGGAGGGGGTGGGATGAGCTGGATCAGGGCCTAAGTATTGTCAGTCGAGATATATACGAAGGTCGGGATGTGCGCGTAATTTTTCAGCTAAATTTTACTAAACTATATCCTCGAAGAAGTGATTTCTCACAATTCTCTCACACTTTTTTGGAGTTCCATATAATTTTATGAGTCCCTCAAAATTCTAGTATGTGCAATTTACACAGAATAAGACTGGTGCAATCTTAGGTTATTTCTAAATATTCATGTAAAAAATCTATAATAACTTATATTTTGGAACAAAAGTGGAAGTATCATATTGATGTTGTAAGAGCATCTATAATCGGACGCTATTTTTCCAAATTTTACTTCTTTTATTGTGTTTCCATGATCCAAACTAGCTTGACCTTTCGATTTGTTCCTACAAATAAATCTTCGTATGGACATGTTGTTTGGAGCTTTTATTTTTAGAGAATCAATTGAGACAAGAAAAATAAATTGTTCCGAACAAAGGATTGAAGTCGTTGAAGTCAGAGAGGGGTGAATATGAGTTTGTATGCAAGAATGAATGAAACCATATCAATATATAGAAGATAAAGTGCATGAAAGGAATATTAGGAAACAAAAAATTTCAAAAGAGAGGGACGAAAAATAATGTAACGTCCACTAAATTTTTATTATTATTTTGTTTAAAGTAGCACTCGGACGAATGATGAACTTTCGTCCGATGCTAAGATTCCCTTTCACATTTACCGGATGGTAGTTGATTAACTGTTTGATCATTTTAAAAAAAAAGATTTCATTTCTCGGACGGG
Organism: Hemerocallis citrina; assembly: GCA_017893485.1. Classification (NCBI taxonomy): domain Eukaryota; kingdom Viridiplantae; phylum Streptophyta; class Magnoliopsida; order Asparagales; family Asphodelaceae; genus Hemerocallis; species Hemerocallis citrina. The sequence continues at coordinate 585,605 of JACEHZ010000354.1, forward strand.
ATATGATATCCCGTCCCGTATTTTCTCATTTAAAAAAAAAATTCTCCAACGGGAAGTGTTATTCCGTCTGTAGGTTTTATATTAAAATATATATCTATATAATAAAACACAAAGAAAGCTATCAAGTGGCTCTCTTTCAATCTCCCCAAAATCAAAGGCTCAGATCCAACCTCACAAAACATATTTTTCCCCCAAAAGTTTCCCCCCAAAACTCAAATTCAAATCACCCAACCCAAAACAAGGCCTTTATTTATTTAATTATCTCTCTCTCTCTCTTTCTCACACTCTCTCTCTTCGATTCAAAAAATACAGAAAATAAAAATTTTAATTTTTAAAAAAAAAAAATTACAAACCAAAAAATTTAAAATTTTAAAAACTTTAAAAATAATTCAAAAAAATTTTTAAAATAAAAAACTTATAAAAAAATTTGAAAATTTTAAAAAATATATATTTTTAAAAATATTTAAAATTTTAAACTTTTAAAACAAAATTAAAATTTTTAAAATTTTAGAAATTTTAGAATTTTTAGAAATTTTAGAAATTTTAGAAATTTTTAGAATTTTTAGAAATTTTAGAAATTTTAGAATTTTTAGAAATTTTAGAAATAAAACTTTAAAATTTTAAAAATAAATGTTTAAATTATTGGTATTGTAGATACCTTTACACCTGCACTTGCGTTACCATTGTATTTAGACATGCTCATAGTGGTTATGGGATTAGAGTAAGCTCTATAAAACCTATATGATAATATTCTTGCATAACTATTACAAGTATCTAAAATTGGTGCTGAAGTTAAAAAAACTTTATGCAGTGTTCCTAACAAACTATATGCATTCCAAATAAGTTCAAGCTAATGATCAGGAAGGCGATAATTAAGCTTAAAGGTAGATATACTGCTTCCTCATATAATATGTTTGATACTTCAATTAATTTGCTGGACCTCCAAAACTATTTTATATAATCAAACCAGGTGCACCGTTCCGAAGATGTGCCGTAGGCACGTGTCAACGGGCAAACTGAGTCTATATAATAAAACACAAAGAAAGCTATCAAGTGACTCTCCTTCAATCCTCCCCAAAGTCAAAGGCCCATATCTAACCTCACAAAACACATTTTCCCTCCCAAAAGTTTACCCCTAAAACTCAAATTTAAATTCTCCCCCCCAAAACAACTCCTTTATTTATTTAATTATTTCTCTCTCTCTCTCTCTCTCTCTCTCTCCTATTCAAAAAATTAATAAAATAAAATTTTAAAAAATTTAAAAACTTTAAAAATAATTCAAAAATTCAAAAATATCAAAAACTTATAAAAAAATGTAAAATATTTAAAAAATTTTAAAAACTAAAAAGAATTTTAAAAAATTTAAAATTTTCAAAAATTTTAAAATAAAAAAAATAAAAAAAATTAAAATTAAAAAAAATTAAATTTAAAAAAAATATATTTTTTAAAATTTAAAATTTTAAAAAATTAAAATTTTGAAAATTTGAAAATCTCAAAGCAAATCCAAATCCAAATCCAATGTCGAACCCAAATCCAGAGGTCGTCGCCGATATCTGATCTGCTGCTGATTCCGTATCGGTGACTCCCCTCCACCAAATCAAGCGCGAATATCAAGCGACTCAGTATCGGCGACTCCCTTCCACCGAATCGAGGGCCTCTATATGCGATGCGACGACTCTAATTTCATCTCATTAACCGAATTCTCATTCTAATTTTTAATTTTGTGTGTGCAAGGGATTACTCAATTTTTTGCTGACTCGATTTTTATGTGTGCATGGGATCTAAGTTCGGAGAGGTATGATTGTTTTATTTTTTGGATTAAAAAATTTTAATTTAACAATTTATTTGATGAGTTTTTTATTGGTTTTGATTTAAGGTGTACACAAATGAGAGATGGATTATTTGGTGGTGTCAGTTTGGGCTTCCAAACCATAGCAGGACAGATAAGCTGACAAGCAGCCTAAAATAACTCGGCAAATATGCAACATTAATTTCTTTACTACAAGAGAAATAACTATCGTGAAGTGACTTCACTGGTTATTAGAAACCATGAATAATATAACATATAAGAACTTTTAGTGTACGTTTGAATATATAGGATTGGGATAACTGGAGTTTACCAGTGAAGGGTGCAAACTCTCCACTCAAGAAAGACAACTGTAATGCCCCAGATCCCCGATCTCGGACATCCGTGACACAATCAGAATCTTAGCCTTCAAATGCATCTCAACACAGTAAATAACATGGAAACTTTATAAATTTTTTATTGCCATCAGAGTTATTATATCATTAGTTACAAATATTAATTTGTCCTTGAACAAGGAATACAAATTACATAAACTCATTACAATTTGATTACAAAAATATTCAAACTCCTCTTGCAAAGCTATCGACTGTCTTCCAGATCGGCAATCGATTGGTCCCTGCCGAAAATTTTGCTGAGTGGTCTATCTGCCTCCCTGGGACTTGCCCCGCGGCTTGAGCCATCTGCAGCACTGCTCTGATGTTTATGCAGCAGCTCAAATGGTAGACCTATATACAGGCACTCCACTTGGATGCCCTGCTAGGTTGCCTCTCCTGCGCCCTTGACCCGGTATCCAGTACCTAAATAAGTGGGTACATTAGTAATTCTACTGACGCAATGCTGATAAGAAACCAGCGATCTCTAACTAGCACACCACAATTTCTCTTGAATACAAAGAAAACGTGCATCCTGATTTCCTAGTGTTCGTGTAAGCCAAGAACTGAAGTCTAATGCAAAATGCAGAGTATAAAACAGATGCCTTAATCTAATGTCAGTGAGACTCTGGACACACATGCATCCCATACTACATGTGCTCCAAATCAAGCCGTTTCTCTAGTTTCAGGAATTCGAACCCTTGCCATGCAATGCATTCTATTATTGTACACTTCCTGTTCCTGATAGTAGAGCATGACTGAGGAGGTTGTAGATTAATCGGTCTCATCCATTCTGCAGTCACTTCGTGGTGTCTCGGTTTGCCACTAGTGCTTGGCGCCCGAACCCCACTCAAAAGTCGTGACGAACCTACAAATACATTGCATCATATCCATTATGCAAAAGATCCAATATGATCCGTTCGTATCCACTGCATAGAACATGACAGCCTCGATGGTCAAAAACCCCCTATCCGCCACGAAATCGACATCCCGTTCTTACCACAATACTTCAAGAATTAATAGTGCAAGATACTTACCGCAGCACGTATCCCTAATGATAGGAAAAGATAATCCCATGGTCATCACCACCTAGTGCCAACTTTGAGAACGAATCAGATTATAGGGAATCACCCCTAACACCAATTCAGTCTTCAAGCAATACAAAAATAAGGAAACCTAATCAATACAGTTTACTGAAAACATGTTGTTACCCAAATCACACTTGGTGTCGATCAACAATGTTGAGCCTGACTGGTCTGTCAAAATCATCACGGGAATCACCTTCGCTGATTCCAATACCTTCGCAGTGCATCGACCACATAATCCCGGCCCGTAACCCTCAGCGAGTACTCCGACGGCGCCGAGAGGATGCAAAATAATTGAATAAAGGTAAGCACACACAATCATCAATTCTTGACCATTGACAGACTTAGGTATCGAGACACCAAACACAAACCGACCAGAGTTATATCCCAACTCACTCTTGTCCACCATGAGTACTAAGCCCAGAAACTTGTCTAAGTTCCAAATGAGATGCTTAAAAAAAACATCTTTAAAAACATGATAGCTTACGATCACCACATTGCGGTATGCAGAGGATTCCTCATTAATTGTCCGATAAAATAGTTCAAGAAATAGCAGTATCTGTAACTCAAACTACGCTCACCAGAATCCAACACAAATCAGACTTCTAGAAGGGTAGGGAGATCCACTGCAATCCCCTAGTGGACAACTCCCTCAATTCTTTAAAGAACTCAAGTCCCCGAGCTAATCTTAAGCTCGAAGTCAAACTAAACAACTGGTTGCTAAACTTGCAACGTTCATAACTTCCAGCTCACAATTCGAAATTGCTTGATATCTCCCATTTTGGAAAGATAAGATCCTAGTCTACAACTCTCCAGTTAACCATTTCCTCAGATTTGATCATCTTGACACCATAAAAATTTCGTACGCTTTCAGCTTGTCTATTCCTTCATGCACTCGCTGCACCTTTCCAACATCATAAAAAAATTTGCTCGCTTATCGGAATTATTCGATTCCGAGTTTTATGGAAAGGTGAGAGTGTCTACTTCAACTTCCTAGTTGAACACATTCTCAGATTCAATCATTATAGTCCTCGAAAACACCAAATTCCATCAGGTGCGCAAACAGGGGAAAAGTTGATTCTTCAACAAACAGGGCTTCAACTAGACTAGATCTGCCCCAGTCATTGGAAAATCATAACTTTAAACCTACAAACTGGAATTACAAAATTTCAGTTTGGGTTAGAAATCTATGACTCCCTACTACGACTCTCTAGTTGGTCAAATTCCCAAATTCTTAACACATAATTCTAGAATTTCCCATCCTTGCAGACTAGTCGATTTGTACTCAGCTGAACTAAGTCCACTTTGAAATTCAATAATAAATCAAACTTAAGTTCAATGCTCATGAAATTTGAGAATATTAATCCACACATACCATTCCATTGTGTCCCAAATTCACATTCAGATTCATATCGCACAATGAGTTATAACTCCTCAAATACTGCACAAAATTTTAGCTGCTCTTTCTGTACGGTATTTACTATCCCATACTAAATAATTTAGAAACCTCATCAAATGACCTCTAAAAATTCTGAAATTTGAGAATAATCAAATAGACTCATACCATAAGATACTCCCAAAATTTCAAAACAATATCATAAACACACAAGGAGTTATGACCTTTTGAATCTCAGTTCAAAAACAGTCAGCTACAGCCACAACTTCCAGACCAGTCACCTTCTGCAATTTCTTTGAGGTATCAAATAACCTTGGAAAATTATGAATTTTAAGACTATATCTTTAGACACATACAAGAGTGTCCACAAAAAAATTCAGCTTAAAATAACTAGGCTACACTGAGATACAAAATCGAAAATACACAGCAAATTTCACGCAGCCAGCAGCAAAAGCTGCTTACTGTCCGAGATTGGGTCCTATGTTTGGGCTATAAAATTGCTTCCAAATATTATGAAAAAATTGATGGATACTCTACATACGTAGAAGAACAATTTTCCAAAATTTGAGCCCAAAATTCCGAACGTTTGGGAGCAAGAAATTCCCAAACTCACCCTCACAAGCATGCATCTTAACAAAAGCTTATAAAAAAGAGTTGTTCTTACCATACAACTATCTTCTTAGCATTCCACTTATCATACATGATAATCAAAATTCTCCAAACACTACCACAAGCTAAGAATTCACATACACATCAAGAAAATAAATTTTTAGAGTTGAGAGAGATCACCCACTTGTAGTAGTCGCAAGAAAATCTTCTTGTAGCTTTGCATGCTCATCCTTCCTTGCTCCTTGCTCTTGTGGAACTTGGCTATCTCAATCCCCTACTACTCTTCTCCTTTTTCTCTACTCAAAGACTCCTCCTTCTCTTCTTCTCCTTCTCTACTTCTTTTTTTTTTCAAGAACACAAGATGAGAAGAAAGGAAGAGAAGTGAGTGGAGTGGAGTTTTATAGGATGGAGTGCTAGGGCTTGGGTGGTAGAAAGGGGGCGACAAACTTGATGGGGGATGGAGGGTGGGGATGGAAGGAGCTAGGTTAGAGTGGGAAGGGATGGATGAGATGAAGACAACACACATCTTCTAGAAGCTTTTAGGAAGTTTCTTGGAAACTTCTCATATCAAAGTCAACATATACACATGGTGAATTAATTTCACCATTGGATCTTCATCAAGATCCAAGCTATAATCATATGATGCTAGGGTTCCTAACCCTAGGTTACGTCATGGAACCATAGGTCACCATACCCTAATCCTAACCCTAGTGCACAATCTCAATCCCTATTCAATTCAAGCACAAGCTCAATTTAAAATAACCAATATATATAATTTAAAATCTATAAAAATATATGTAGAAACTATAATTTTCTCCCGACAATTGTCTGGTCAAAATAATCGGGACAAATCCACTATTAATTTGAGAAGATATCCTGAGTATGTCTCATCGGGTTCAGAACAGCTCATATGTCTGGAATCTCTCAATTAAAACTGATAACTATTAGAAAAATATGTAATCGTGTGAAATACTCAGACATGTACAGATTACTATGCAAAAATAGCCATATGCTATTTTACAGGGTATTACATCACTCCCTCCTTAGAATCGTTCTGTCTCAGAACGACACTAGGGGAGCAGACAAACATTAATGAGCAGAAGATACCTTCCCTGATCATCTCAAATTCCTCGAGGAGCATTCTCGACAACTGACTCTCAAGTGCTCAACACCGGCTCACATGCCTCAAGTGCTCATCGCATCCTTTCATCCTAGAGATTAATCCCATCGCGTGGATCATTTGGGGATCTGTCTTATCTTACATCCACCGTACTGGGGATGAATCACCTTGGGAAAAGTCGCTCTCGTCCTGGACTACTGGAGATCAATCCCTCTCCATAGAACATCCTGGGGCCTATTTCTTCTCACGTCTGGAATACTGGAGAATATCTCACTCCTTGGATCATTCTGGAGCCAACATCACACAATCTTTCTCCATGAGTGTCGCTATCGTCCCTGGAATACTAGAGACCAATTCCTACTCCACAGAACATTCTGGGGCCTATTTCATCCTACTTCTGGAATATTAAGAAATGTCTCACTCCATGGATCATTCTGGAGCCACATCACACAATCTTTCTCATGAGCATCGCTCTCGTTTCTGGAATATTAGAGACCAATTCCTACTCCACAGAACATTCTGGGGCCTATTTCATCCCACGTCTGGAATACTGAGGAATGTCTCACTCCATGGATCATTCTGGAGCCAACATTACACAATATTTCTCATGAGCGTCGCTCTCGTCCCTAGAACACTGAAGACCAATTCCTACTCTACAGATCATTCTGGGGCCTATTTCATCTCTCGTCTGGAATGCTGAGGAATGTCTCACTCTATGGATCATTCTGGAGCCAACCTCACCACACGAACTCCCCATGAGTATCGCTCTCGTCCCAAATACTGGAGATCAATCCCACTCCACAGAACACTCTGGGGCCTATTTCATCCATCGTCTGGAATGCTGGGGAATATCTCACTCCATGGATCATTCTGGAGCCTCCATACTCACGATCGTTCTTGCTTCATCATATCTCCTTCTAGTGCCCGAGTCAAGTTCCCAGCATATCTTCTATGTTGTACTACTAGGGGGTCAGTGACCACTCCCTCCTTAGAAGAAAACGAGGCTTACCAAGGAGAAGAAAATTTTTTTAACTTTATGCCATATCCCAAACACTTAATAAAATAAGCATAAGACATGAGATGACCAAATACTGAAACTTTCATGCTTTATAAAAGTCATAATATCATGCTACAGAACATAGTATAAGTTCATCATCCATAACTTGCAAAAATGCAACTAACAAAACATTTTACTATTTCTGGACCATGATAGCCCTTACTATTACATACTTCTTTCCAGTTAAGCTAAAGTTCGTCTCTGACGAACAGGCTTCTTCCCTTTATCGGCCACCTTCAGTAACTGGTCATTGGGGTTCCCTTGCAGTTGTAGACAATCTGATTTCTTGTGCCCAGCTTCTCCTCAATTGTAGCAAGTACTTGTCTGGGCTCTTTTCGGGCATTGACTCTTGAAATGACCTAGTTCTTTACAAAAGTAACACACCACCGTCAGGTTAGTCCCTTTGATGGTGTTAAGCTTTCTGGACTTGTGAGTTGAGTCCTGCTTGTCTTGGTCATTGGTGAGAATATGCTTCTTCCGCTTTTTCTTCGTCTCGGCCTTGCCTTGACTCTGTCTCATGTCTATTTCTGTCACCACAGCTCGCCTTACTAGCTTGTTGAATCGGCGGATGCCTAACGGAACCATCCTCGACCTCAGTCCAGGCCTAAGCCGTTGCTCAAACCTTTAGGCTTTCTTCGCTTCCTCCTGGACCATCTCTGGTGCATACCGTGACAATTGAGAAAACTTTTCTCATATTCCCTGACAGACATATTTCCCTACTTCAAATTGTGGAACTCCATTACCTTTTTTTCTTGCACATCCATGGAAAAATAGTGTTGTCGAAATTCCTTAAAGAAATCTTCCCAAGTGATCTGACCTCCTCCAAGACCATGCTTCACGGACTGCCACCAAACTCCCGGATCCTTCTCCAGCAAGATTGTGGCCAAACAAACCTTACTGTCCTCTGGAGTCACCAGTACTTCAAACACCGTCTCCACCTGACGTATCCAGTCGTCAGCAGCTGTGGGCTCGGCCTATCCTTCGAAAACTGGCAGTTTCATCCTCTTGAACGATTCCACCAACTTGATCGGGTCTGCTGGTGCAGCAACTCCTGGTGTTCCCTGTGGTGGTGCTTGGTTTCTGATAGCTTCTACAAATGCTCCCGTCATCTGGTATACACGGGTAAACTCTGCTTCAACATTGAAGTTTGTGTTCTTGGTCCTACTGCCTTCGCCCTCAGCCATTCCATGGTGGCTGTTTCTGATTCTTCTGGACACCCTTCAAGAAAGAAAACACACAGGGTTAGTTCTGGATGTAGGGAAGATCACAAACATAAGTGGAAAAGTGAAACAATCATGGTTTTGGCCTTCCTGCAATCCAAACTGAACCCAACTATTTGGCATTTTAAGTCAAATTTCCTACTGTGTTAGCCTGCAATTTGAAGTCAGCTCTGATACCAACCGTAACACCCCAGATTCCCGTTATCAGATATCCGTGACACAACCAGAATCTTTGCCTTCAAATGCATCTCAACACAATAAATAACATGGAAATTTTATAAACTTTTTATTGCCATTAGAGTTATTACATCATTAGTTACAAATATTAATTTGTCATTGAACAAGAAATACAAATTACATAAACTCATTACAACTTGATTACAAAAATATTCAAACTCCTCTTGCAAAGCTATCGACTGTCTTCCAGATCAGCAATTGATTGGTCCCTGCCGAAAATTCCGCTGAGTAGTTTATCTGCCTCCCTGGGACTTGCCCTGCGACTTGAGTCTTCTGCGGCACTACACTGATATTTATGCACCAGCTCAACTGGTAGACCTGTATACTGCCACTCCACTTAGATGCCCTACTGGGTTGGCTCTCCTGCCCCCTTGATCCGGTATCCAGTACCTAAATAAGTGGGCACGTCAGTAATTCTACTGACGCAATGCTGATAAGAAAACAGAGATCTCCAACTAGCACACCACAATTTCTTTTGAATACAAAAAAAATGTGCATCCTGATTTCCTAGTGTTCGTGTAAGCCAAGAACTGAAGTCTAATGCAAAATGCAAAGTATAAAACAAATGCCTTAATCTAATGTCAGCGAGACTCTGGACACACATGCATCCCATACTACATGTGCCCCGGATCAAGTTGTTTCTCTAGTTTCAGAGATTCGAACCCTCGCCATGCAATGCATTCTATTATTGTACACCTCTTGTTCCTGATAGTAGAGCGTGGTTGAGGAGTTGGGAGATTAATCGGTCTCATCCATTCTGCAGTCACTTAGTGGTGTCTCGGTTTGCCACTAGTGCCCGGGTGCCCTGACCCTACTCAAAAGCCGTGATGAGCCTACAAATACACTGCAGCACATCTATTATGCAGAAGATCCAGTATGATCTGTTCTTGTCCACAACATAGAACATGACGGCCTCGAAGGTCTAAAACTTCCTATCTGCCAGGAAATCGACATCTCATTCTTACCACAGTACTTCAGGAATAGCAGTGCAAGGTACGCACCGCAGCACGTATCCCTAATGACAGGAAGAGATAATCCCATGGTCATCACCACCTAGTACCAACTCTCAGAACGAATTAGATTATAGGGAATCACCCCTAACACCAATTCTGTTTTCAAGCGAAACAAAAATAAGGAAACCTAATCAATGCAGTTTATTGAAAACATGTTGTTACCCAAATCACACTCGGTGTCGATCAACAATGTCGAGCTTGACTAGTCTATCAAAATCATCACGAGAATCACCTCTGCTGATTGCAATACCTTCGCAGTGCATCGACCACATAATCCCGGCCCGTGACCCTCAACGAGTAGTCCAACGGCGCCCAAAGGATGCAATATAATTGAATGAAGGTAAGCACACACACAATTATCAATTCCTAATCATTGACAGGCTCAGGCATCGATATACCAAACACAATCCGACCAGAGTTATATCCCAACTCACTCATGTCCACCATGAGTACTAAGCCTAGGAACTTGTCTAAGTTCCAAATGAGATGCTAAAAAAACATCTTTAAAAACATGATAGCTCATGTTCACCACACTGCGGTATGTAGAGGGTTTCTCATAAATTGTCCGATGAAATAGTTTAAAAAATAGTAGTAGCTGTAACTCAAGCTACGCTCATCGGAATCCAACAAAAATCAAACTTCTAGAAGGGTAGGAAGATCCACTGCAATCCCCTAGTGGACGACTCCCTCAATTCTTTAAAGAACTCAAGTCCCTGAGCTAATCTTAAGCTCGAAGTCAAACTAAACAACTGGTTGCTAAACTTGCAACGTTCATAACTTCCAGCACACAATTTGGAATTACTTGATATCCCCCATTCTAGAAAGATAAGTTCATATTCTACAACTCTCCAGTTAACCATTTTCTCAGATTCGATCATCTTAACACCATAAAAACCTCGTACACTCTCAGTTTGTATGTTCCTTCATGCACTCATTGCACCTTTACAACATCATAGAAAAATTTGCTCGCTCATCGGAATCACTCGATTCCGGGTTCTATGAAAAGGTGGGAGTGTCTACTTCAACTTCCTAGTTAAACACATTCTCAGATTCAATCATTAAAGTCCTCTAAAATACCAAATTCCATCAGGTGCGCAAACAGAGGAAAAGTTGATTCTTCAACAAATAGGGCTTCGACTAGACTGGATCTGTCAAACAAAATTCCAGTTGGGTTAGAAAGATATTACTCCCTACTAAGACTCTCTAGTTGGTCAAATTCCCAAATTCTTAACAAATAATTTCAGAATTTTCCATCCTTGCAGACTAGTCGATTTGCACTCAGCTGAACCCAGTCCACTTTGAAATTCAATAATAAACCAACCTTAAGTCCAATGCTCATGAAATTTGAGAATATTAATCCAAACATATACTGTTCCATTGTGTCCCAAATTCACATTCAGATTCAAATCGAACAATGAGTTATGACTCCTCAAACACTGCACAAAATTTCAGCTGCTCTTTTCGTAGGGTATTTACTATCCTTTACTAAATAATTTAGAAACCTAATCAAATGACCTCTAAAAATTCTGAAATTTGCGAAACATCAAATAGACTCATACCATAAGATACTCCCAAAATTTCAAAACAATATCATAAACACACAAGGAGTTATAACCTTTTGAATCTCAAGTCAAAAACAGTCACCTTCAGCCACAACTTCCAGACCAGTTACCTTCTGCAATTTCTTTGAGGTATCAAACAAGCTCGGAAAATTATGAAATTTAATAATATTTCTGTATACACATACAAGAGTGTCCACAAAAAATTTCAGCATAAATTACCTAGGCTACGCTGAGATACAAAATCAGAAATACACAGCAAATTTCACGCAGCCAGCAGCAATTTCGATTGTTTACTGTCCGAGATTGGGTCCAATGTTTGGGCTATCAAATTACTCCCAAATATTATGAAAAAAGTTCATGGATACTCTACATACATATAAGAACAATTTTCCAAAATTTGAGCCCCAAATTCCCAACCGTTTGGGAGCAAGAAATTCCCAAACTCACCCTCGCAAACATGCATATTAACAAAAGCTTATAAAAAAGAGTTGTTCTTACCATACAACTATCTTCTTAGCATTTCACTTATCATACATGATAATCAAAATTCTCCAAACACTACCACAAGCTAAGAATTCACATACACATCAAGAAAATAATTTTTTTGAGTTGAGAAAGATCACCCACTTGTAGTAGTCGCAAGAAAATCTTCTTGTAGCTTTGCATGCTCATCCTTCCTTGCTCCTTGCTCTTGTGGAATTTGGCCATCTCAATCCCCTACTACTCTTCTCCTTTTTCCCTACTCAAAGACTCCTCATTCTCTTCTTCTTCTTCTCTACTTCTCTTTTTTTTTCTTTTTCAAGAACACAAGATGAGAAGAAAAGAAGAAAAGTGAGTGGAGTGGAGTTTTTATAGGATGGAGTGCTAGGGTTTGGGTGGTAGATTGGGGTCGGCCAACTTTATGGGGATGCATGGGGATGGAAGGAGCTAGGTTAGAGTGGGAAGGGATGGATGAGATGAAGACAACACACATCTTCTAGAAGCTTTTGGGAAGTTTCTTGGAAACTTCTCATCTCAAAGTCAACATACACACTTGGTGAATTAATTTCACCATTGGATCTTCATCAAGATCCAAGTTATGATCATATGATGCTAGGGTTCCTAACCCTAGGTTAGGTCATGAAACCCTAGGTCACCATACCTTAACCCTAACCCTAGTGCACAATCTCAATCCTCATTCAATTCAAGCACAAGCTCAATTTAAAATAACCAATATATATAATTTAAAATCTATAAAAATATATGTTTTATAAAAACTATAATTTTCTCCCGACAATTGTCTGGTCAAAATAATTGGGACAAATCCATTGTTAATTTGAAAATATATTCCGAGTGTCTCATCGGGTTCAGAACAACTCATATGTCTGAAATCTCTCAATTAAAAAGAATAACTATTAGAAAAATATATAATCGTGTGCATTACTCAGACGTTCACAGATTACTATGCAAAAATAGCCATATGCTATTTTGCCGGGTATTACAACAACTAAAGCAAATTTGTTATTTGTCAATTTTGATTTTTTTTATAAAGGTGCAATGAGGAGACAAAGTGGAGATAAAAGAAATGATTAGCTTGGATTAGAGTTTTGAGAACTTCATGTATTTCATTTTGGTTAAAATAATAATAAGAGGTATTTTAATTGCAAACTGGGTCTCAGACAAACAAATATTTAGATTATTGGTATTGTAGATACCTTCACACCTGCACTTGCGTTACCATTGTATTTAGACATACTCATAGTGGTTATGTGATTAGAGTAAGCTCTATAAAACCTATATGATAATGTCTTTGCATAACGATTACAAGCATCTAAAAGTGATGCTAAAATTAAAGAAAACTCTATGTAGTGTTTCTAACAAACTATATGCATTCCAGGTAAGTTCAAGCTAATGATCAAGAAGGCGATGGTTGAGCTTAAAGGTAGATATACTGATTTCTCATATTATATGTGTGCTACTTCAATTAATTTTGCTGGACCTCCAAAACTATTTTATATAATCAAATTAGGTGCACTGTTTCGAAGACGTGCCTATGTCAACAGGTTAACCTAGTATATATATATATATATATATATATATATATAGTAAAAGGGATATGAGCAACTTGTTCATTTAGTAAATGAGTAATTGATTCTGTGGCATGCATGTGATATATTGGACAACTAACTCTTTTAATGATTTTCCAATCACATGTATGCCACATCATCAATTGCTTATTTACTAAATGAGCAAGTTGCTCATACCCCTTTTTCCCTATACACACACACACTTGAGCAAATTCATCTTCCGTCCGTCTCTACTTCAATATCAAAACTTATTTTTTGGTTTAAACAACTACAACTAACTTCCAATTTTCTTATTTCTGTTTGTCAAAAATCTGAATTTTAACTTTCACCGACTGCATATGCTCTGAGCATCAGCAAATTACTGTAGAATGGACCAAAAAATGATGAAGAAGCTTTATTGGTTGGAGGAGTCCATCAATTATGTGGTCACCTACTCGTTACAGCTGAAAGTTGCTAACACCTGTGCGTATGTTGGAGATGTTTGTTGCATAATAAATATTGAGAAATGCTCCTTTAACATGGTCGGGGTATATATAGAACTAATATGTATTATTTAATCACGATATCGAAGTCCAAACCCAACTACGCTAAGGACTAGTATTTTTTAGTCATGGAGCGAAAGTATTCACCTCATGTCCTCGTCATCCCTTTTCGGGCCCAAGGCCACATCAACCCCATGCTCCAATTCGGCAAACGCCTAGCCTTCCACAACATCCAGCCCACCATGGCAATCACTCGGTTCATCGCCGACACCACCCGACCTGTACCTGGTCCAATCTCCTTTGAGACATTCTCGGACGGGTTTGATGAATTCGGGTTCAATACAGCCTCTAGTGTTACCACCAACTTGACCCAACTTTAATCGGACGGGTCCGAGTGCTTATCGGACCTGATTAAGTCACTCAGGTCCAGGGGGAACTCGGTTCAGGTTTTGGTTTATGACTCATTTCTACCGTGGGTTTACGACATGGCAAAGCAGTTCGGATTGCGATCCGCGAGTTTTTTTACGCAGTCATGTGCAGTGAATACAATTTACTGGGAAATTTGGGAGGGGAGGCTTAAGTATCCAGTGACTGAACCAGTGAAGTTGGGGCCAGGTTTACCGCTTTTTGAGGTGAGAGATTTGCCCTCGCTGGTAACAGATCCGTATCCCGGTCTAACAGATGTGTATCCCGGTCTGTACCCTGCTTATTTCGAGATTCTAGTGAGCCAGTATGAGAACATGGATAAGGTTGATGTGGTGTTGACCAATTCATTTTATGAGCTAGAGCCTGAGGTAAGCATTGTTCGCATTATATTATAGTAATAATACTATGTTCTTTTTTTTAAAGAAAAGGTGGAGTCCGGCAACCCGGTTTCATTAATAATTGATTAATAAAACACACTCAAGAGTACTGAGCCTACTCAAAATCCTAGAAACAAAACAAAAGAACATAAACTCCACCCCGAACATGGGGGTGGGACAAAAGAAAAACACAGAGTAGCCGCAAGGCAATACATCATACCCCAACAAACTCTGGAGTGGTGGGTATCAATGACCATCGTAGACCGTGCTGGCTATTAATCGATCGTCGGTCCGATCTCGATCTCCTCGTCATCAAAGTCCTGTACCTGGAATACACTCGCGATCCTTTTCCTGGGACCTGCTGCTGTCACATTAGCCCAAAATGAAATAAAATACATAATGTGAGTCAAATTACCAGAAATACTATTGCAAGTTCTACGAAAGTAAAGATTATTTCTGTCTAGTCAGAGAACCCAAGTCATTGCGGCGATCGCGATATACCACGCTTCTCTTATAGCACCCCTCTTTGTTGCGAACTTTGGACTTACCCACAGGTCCTCATATGTACTAGGGTATTGAGATGTCCCTAGGACGCTGAGTACCTCTACGAGTACCGCTTTGCTTCTAGGACACTGAAAAAGAAGATGATCTCTAGTCTCCAGGGTAGTGTGGCAGATCCCGCATTGAGAGTTTACATTCGGTTGGCTCTTAGCGAGGTTTTCTCTAGTCAGGATCGCATAATTAAGTACCAACCATAAGAAAACTTTGATTTTTAGCGAGGCTTTCGTTTTCCAGATGAGAACATACCATTTTGGGCTACATCCCCTAAAATGGATGCAATTGTCCATGGAGCGAACCGTGAACTTGCCGTTCTTCTCCAATCCCCAGGATTTTTTATCGGGCCCGTGAGAGCAGCCAACATCAGCGTTGGTGATGTAGACCTAATATTCCGTTAGTTTGAGCTGAGTGCCTAGGTCAAGCGATTGATTGAAAGATGGATTCCAGGTACCTCTTTTACAGGCAGCAGTCACCGTGCAGTGTGGATGTGTCGCCTGCTCATATAAATCGGGGAACAGGATTCTAAGAATACTACTATGCTCTTGTAATTGCTAGTTTGCTATTTTGAACGGATTGCATAAATAATATAGAAAAGCCAACTGGAGTGTTGTTGTTTTTTTTTTTTTTTTTTTTTCCTTCTTCGAAAAAGAAAACTATCTTGTATTTTGGACCTTGGGAGAGTTAATTCTTTCGTAACAAACATGCAGGAATTCAAGTTGGTGAAGCCATCATAGAAAGTAAAATGCATCAATTCGGTCCAATGATTAATCTCTCTGCCAATATGGACAACTGCATCCCTCCCATCTGATTCTCACTATGGCTTCCACCTCTACACCCCCGACTCCCAACCATACCTCGAATGGCTCAACTCCAAGCCCTCGCCTCTCTGTCATCTACATCTCATTTGGTAGCATGGCCATACTCAACCAAGACCAATATATCCAACGAACTTGCATATGCACTTTCCAGCCTCACCCCCAACATCAGCTTCTTGTGGGTGGTTCGATCATCCGAACTAGACCCGACCAACTTTACACAAGAAACAGCAGACAGAGGACTAGTGGGGACTTGGTGCAACCAACTTAATGTGTTGACCAACGAATCAGTGGGGTGCTTTGTGACTCATTGCGGGTGGAACTCGACTCTTGAAGGTATTTCAGTAGGGGTGCCGATGGTTGGGATGCCACAGTATACGGACCAGATGACAAATGCAAAGTACATAGAGGAGGTGTGGAGGGTGGGTGTGAGGGTAAGAAAGGACGAAGAGAGCGGGTTAGTGATGAGAGAGGAGATCAAGAGGTGTGTGGAGGAAGTAATGGGGGAGTGGGTCAGGAGGGAAGAGTTCAGAACAAATGCGGCCAAGTGGAAGGAGTTGGCCAGGGGAGCCATGTCTAAGGGCGGGAGCTCCGCTACCAACATTGTCGAGCTTATTGAAGAGTTTTGGGGTGGAGACTCTCTCTAGTAGTTCCATTTACACGGATTACCATATGGTTGAAAGATTTGTTACATGCAATAAAAATTCGAGCGTATTAAAATTAAATAAACAGAAATTGAATTAAAAGTACATACTTTTACTCGGTTGTACTTCAGGTGGGTAAGCCTTTGATTTGTACTTCAAAGGCGGTCTGCATCCTTAATTCAAACGTAAATATGTTTCGGAACCTCTTCTGAGTCCTTCTGATATTTGAATGGGGTATCCTCCTATAAGCATCTGAATCCAACCTCAAATGAGCAAAATAATGAAGAAAAATCTTTTATAGATGGAAATTTGGTTGCGACCATACTTTGTTGATTTAGAACAACAGCATAATTAAGTTAGTATGAATACATCCATGAATCAATCCCACGCCAGTAAACCGACACTACAACAAAAATACACTATCCCGACGTTTGGGTATAAACACCGGGTAGACCCATGGCTCCAAATTTAAAAATTGAAACCCTCCCTAACCCGACGTTTTCAAAAATTGCCGGAGGGGTGGTGAAGGTGTTTTATACTGTTAGCCCCCCTCACCTAACACACCAAAAATCCCACTTTAGTGCATCCACTATCGTTGATGCTAAAATATGTATATACAGCATTTAGGAAACAGCAAAAGAAGGAGAGCGCTGCAGTCTTTAAAGCAAAAAAATAAAAGTTCATCTTCTTTAACAATATTTTTTAAATTTTTTTGAAAATGACATTTTTTGTAAATATGCAATGGAATTTTTATAAATATGAAAATAAAAGTTTTGAAGAAAGTAATGGGACGGATGAAGACCTTCCGTCCCCCGAGATTTTTTCCTTTTTTTATAATGACATTTTCGTAAATAGAGAGTGGCATTTGCATAAATTTAGAAAAAAATTTGCCCAGACGAATGATCTTCTTTCGTCTCTCTTCTTTTATTTTTTAAAATAATAAAAGTAGAGGACGAAAGATCTTCTCCCGTCTCTCAACTTTTATTCATTAAGTTCACAAACGGAAGATCTTCCGTTCGTCGTCTTTTAATATTGAAAAAAATTCAAAGACGGAAGAAGATCTTATGTCTTCTATATTTGGTCATTGCTATATTTTGCTGCTAAATATAGCAGTCAAGTGTTCATAACTTTTCTAAAAATGAGTATTTAGCGAATGATATTGGGAGCGAAATTGCTAAAATATGCATACTTTAACTTTTTAGAAAATGATAGTATATGCTCTTACAACATTTTTTTTACTCTCCCGCTCAAATTCGAAACTTATCCCCGCTGTGGCCGATGCTGTCCCTCGTCCTCTTCCACATCCAACCCTGCTCAATCTCTCTCCCTCTCACTCCCAACCACGGCCACCACCATTGCCCTTGCCGTCTCCCTCCCCCGTCGTCGTCCCCCGATGTCCTCCGCCGTCTCCCACCGTCAACGACCTCTGATTCTTCAGGTAAAAATTAATTTAATGGTTAATTTTAGGGTTAATTTAATTAATAATCTTTGAAATGATTTATTTTACAAGTATATTAAAATGTTTAGAAAATAAGGTGAAAAAAATTAAATTACAACTACCCAGAAGTTTGTAAAATATCGGGGAAGGGTTTTTATTTGAAATAAAAAATAAAAATCGGTAAAAATATCCCTACTCGGTAGCTCAAAAACACAGGAATAGGTATTTTATCATCAAAAAAAGAAAAAGAAAGAAAGGAAAAAAAAAGAAAGAAAAAGAAAATGCCTCTTTACCGGCGGTTTACAAACGCCGGAGTAGGTCTCGGGCTATACCGGCTTTTGAAAGAAACGCCGATGTAGACCCCATACCTACCGTGATGCAGCCTTCCATGGTGCTCCTACCGACATTTTCAGAAATGCCAGTAGGGTCTATCTCGGTGTTTTAAAATGCCTGGGTAGCCCCAAAAAGATGCCAGGGTTGGCTGTCTGTGTTATAGTGTGGGGTATCGATGGATGAACACCTAATAAACCCCATGTTGGAATTTATCAACGTACAATATTTTCTTTTATAAATTAGTAATAAAAAATCTCATTTATGTTTTCAATGCATGGCTATGAACTTCCAACAACTGATATTGTTGCATCCACCTATGCAGCTACAAGAGGATCGATGAAGAGTGGCCTTTCGTAAATTGTTTTTCATTTTTACTTCAAGTCGTTTACAAATGTATGTGATGTTTGCGTGGCATACGTGGGTGTGAGTCTCATGCTCCATTTTGTAGAGGACATAAACATCGATCACGATTGTTTATGCTTACGCTTTGGTGGTGCACTTTAGCTACATTTCCTTTATCAGGTGGAGAGGCCACTTGGGTCAATTAGTTGCACTGAATATCTCACTTTACAAAATGATTGGAGATGCCACTTACGAACTTTATGAGGTGGAGAGCATAATCATTATTAATAAATATATAAACATTTAGGCTACGATTTACCAACAAAGTTAAGATAACAAGACACTACAAAAAGCAATGTCTTTCCAGTCATTTTGTCACCGGTGCTTCCGGTGAAATGTCGGGATCTACTCCGGCATTTCCTTATAAAATGTCTGGTATCAACTCCTGTTTGGTTGGAGGGGAATGGAGGGGAGGGAAGGGGAGGGGAGAGATTTTTTTAAAACATTTATTGTTCGGTTCATTTTTTAGGAGGGGAGGGGAGGGGAATGGAGAGGAGCAAAATCGTTCCTGAGCCAATTTTGGTTCTCCACCAATATTGGGGGATTTGGAGGGAAGGGAAAGTGAGTCTAATTTTTTTTTAAGTGATTGGATTAAATTACCTTTTTTAGATCTAAATTCCTAATCTAATTATTTTCCCACATACATTCTCATTATAAATGCCAGCTTTGACATGGATCACAAACCTTGTTGTAGTACTGCCACTTCTCAGAGTTTTGGAAACCACAACGGCTTCAGAGATGGTTTTGTAGTTACCGGAATCATCTTGAGCAACAACAATATTGGCATTTTTGGTACTACCTGACTGGAGAAGCTTACGATCAACAAAAGAAACCCATTTCGGGAAATTGTTCTCCTGGGCAACGAACCTGGGTTTTGGTGTTGAGCAGGCAACGATTTCCAAAGCCTCTCGGTTTAGGGCTTGTAGGGGCCAGCAATGCGGCTGCTATTGTAGTTGCTTCTTGTAAGTACGTATTAGTAAAAATAATAAAACGGTTATCTAATTGACAAAACAAGCACCTAGCAGCAAATGAAAATAACTTTATTTAATTGTGTCAACTGACAAAGTAAATCAATCAACTTGGAACAACTGTTAGAGATTATGAGAGATAATAACAATAGAAATTATGGTTAATATCCTAGACTAAGGTGCTTGAGATATTTACTCTATGTATCAAAATTGGAATACCTAGACTACTATCACAAACCAGTATTTATAGGATAAATACTGATTTGGGTACTGGGATCTCAACCCACTCAACCTGCGTTCTGATATCCATACAATTAGTATGTGCAACACACATGTTACCCATAGAATAATATTACACATAATATTATTCATATAGTGAGAATATACCTATATATCCAATAATCTCCTCCTATATTCTCAATATATAAACGTACTGGATTATCTCAGCAGTTCATCATGAAGCTGACTGGATGATAGCAGTCTTAAAATAGAAGAAATACATCGCTCAATGTACACTTCATAAGGACTAAATTAATTATAAATCTGAATAGTTCAAAAAGACTAAATCAAAATAATTAAATAGTTTCCAAACCATATCACAACAAAATAGTTCACAATGACTAAACCAACTGGAATAATCTATCATAGTTTCAAAATCAATCAAAACAAATAAACTTCAAGAACAAAATAGGAGTTTTAAGCTCAATGAATACAAGAGTCTTAAACTCAACAGAAATTTTATGAAGCAAGTGACTAATTTATTCTCGAGAGAAATAAACTGAAACTCTATCCTTGCCCAATGCTTTATGTCTACTCCTCCATATTGAGCAAATCATTATTTTAAAATCTATATTGACAGATTCAACTCCACCATCTTTGCTAGCTTATTGAAAACAAGAATATCAAGAGACACATAATTCCAATGAATTTCACAAAGTATCTAATTCCACATAAGAACTTAGTACAATTTATAAATAGCTTAGCAAAAATGTAACGCAAGCATCACAGTCAAGTTTTTTTAACTAAATAAAGAACAAGAATTATTATGTACACAAGAACTATATTATGTTTTATATTGGAATGATAGAACAGTCAAATTAATTATGGTTAATTCTGAATCATCAAAATTGGAATGAAATACGAATCCATAAAAGTGATATATCATCAAAATTGGAATGATATAACGACATTCTAAACATCAGAAACACATCGACAAGTTTTCATGTTTCGTATTGGAATAATATGATTATACTAAGTAAATTCTTTAGATATTTAACACCATCAAAATTGGAATGACATTATATATTTGTGGAATTTATGTAGAATTATCAAAATTATCTAAAACATGTCAACTGCCTAAAATTGATGCTTAAGTTTGAACTTCTCTATGGCTCCAATTGGATTCTAAATTTCTAAACAATTAGGATGTTAAAGCTTTGACTCAATAGCTTTTAACTCCATTTCCCCCACAGTTTGATAATTAGATCACTTTCAAGTATCTTAGCAAGAGCATTAACCATATTTTATTTCAACTGCACTTTATTTATGAGAAAGTTCAACTAGGCTTCTTCAACCTTAATATACTCTTCTAACTATTATAGAGTGAGTTATGAGCTACAGTGCATTGTAGCTTGATAGTCGCATAACAGAATTAGAGAGTTACTTAAACTTTTTAATGGATAACTAGCAACAATTTCTTCAATCCACTCAGCCTTTTCCCCTGCAGAGGATAACACACAGAGGTCTGATTTCATGGATGATAGCATAGTGCCTGTTTGCCTTTTAATTTTCATAACATTTCTGTTCCTTCTAGTGTAAACACATATTCACTAGTTATCGACTTTCACTAAATGTTGAGCATTATAATGCATCAGATCAGTCATTCATTCGAAGAATGACTAAAGTAGCACAAAGCAAACTCTTGAGTACCACTCAGGTATCTCATTTGCCTTTTAATGGTACTCAAATGTGTATTGAATTATTAGTGCATCTGCAGATCATACCTACCTCAAAGGCTATGTCTATTCTTGTGCTGATCTTTGCATACATGAGACTTTCAATTCCTTTAGAATGATCTCCCTGTCTCATAGTTGCACCATCATTAGGTTTCAACCTTTTATCATAATCATAAGGTGTTTCAAAACACACTTTCAATTACTATATTCCTGTTTTTGAAACACATTTTGATTTGATGAGTTTGACTAAGAGTTATCTCTTGCCAACCGAAACTTACCCTTATACCTATGATGTCCACAATACCTAGGTTTAACATTTTGAATTCTTTGGATAGCACAATTTTAACTTCATTTGTAATAGAGAGGTCACTTCCAAGAAGAAGCTAGTCAACAGCACAAGTAAATAATAGCCAGTATATTTGACACACCACAAAGTTAAAGGCACTGATCTGAATTACTTGATTCATATACTAGGCACTTTAAAAAATTTGTCAAATTATTTATTCTTCGGCTATATATGTTTTAAGAATATACAATGATTTTACTAAATTGTAAATCTTGTTCACTAAACATATTAGTTCAAAACTTTCCAGTACAAAACTGTTCAGTACAAAACATCAAGTACTAAACTTTTAGTACAAAACTATTTAAATATCCTTTATGAATAGCAAAATTTTCAATAGATGTAAGGGTAAGAAGAATACTTATTGTAGCAATATGACCAACATGTGAGTAGACATCAAACAAATCAACCCTAATTTTCTCAGTCAATCCGTTAGCTACTAAAATGCATTAAAATTTGCTACTGAACAATCAAAATTAAGTTTCTTCTACAAAACCACATTTACTTACTATAGTTTTAGCCCATTTCGACAGATCAACTAATTTAAAGTATTATGTATGACACAAAATAATCTCATTATCTACTAAAGACTCTTCTTGGCTCATTTGTCATTGAAGTTTAAGTGTCAATATTACTGGTTCTTGATTCCAACAGTGAATCATTGACTATGTCAGTAGGACTAGATAATTTCATACACTTATCTTTGATGAACACATTCTCAAATAACTTCGTTTGTCTAGATTCTACTAATACAAATTAGATAGATCTAAAATCTGTCATTAGAACCATATCCTGAACTTTCTAAGTACACACAAATATTTGTTATAGGTCCTACTTTAGGCCTTCTAGGGTCATGTAATCTAACAAATGTATCACACCACATATTTTCACATTAACAAAATTATTTGTGTTTTCATGCCATGATCTACAAGGTGTATTCAATTTAGAGTGTAGTAACACAGTAGAGACATGATTAACAATACAACACCACTCATAATTACACAAGACTAACAACGAACAATATTACAGAATTCAACATTTCACTAAGTGTTTGATTCTAACTTTTATCAATACCGTTTGACTGTTGTAAGTAGAGTGCAGTAGAGATTATGCCATATGCAAACTTCTCTAAAATTATTGAAACATATTCACTACCTCTATCAAATCTGAACCCTTGATTTTTCATTTAACTATATATAAATATTTTTTAATTCATTAAGAATAACAGGTGCTTCATTTTTCATATATACGACAAACTTATACTAATCATCTACAAAAGTGATTAGATACTTCTGACCAACAATTATCTCATCTAGTCACAAAGCTACTGAGATCACAAATATCAAAATGTATTGACTCAAGAAGTTGTGTTCTCCTAGAGACCATACTAAATGATTTTCTAGTGATCATAATCTGAGCACAACTTTCATGTTTATCATATTTAATAGAGTGTCATTTAGCAGAGTTATGAGTTATAACAAGAACAAATAATTTAATATAGAGTTATCAAATCCTAGCCAATTATGCTAAGTTTAAGAACTATACACAATTAGAACTATTATTATTAATTGTCTCATTTGTTAAACTCAGCTTATACATGCGATTGACAATATACGCACTTATAAGAGTTAATACAAAATTACTCTTCCAAATTCCACAAAACTATTTGCTTTCTTTAGTGATTCTAACAATGTCCACTTGCTCAAACACAATAAGCAAAGAATTCTTTCCCTATTCGTTCTTCATCATCTTCATAACGCTAAATAAGATAATGACTAGCATTTTATAATTCAACTTTGCACATACAGTACAATGAATGAGAAAGAACAAAACGTAACTAATGGAGTCATATCGTAAAGAGATGCTCTCTCCTAAGTTACAGACATTTGTTATATACCTTATACATTAAATATTTTATTTTATTTTATTAAAGAAGCAAATATATAATTTCACACAAACTGCAAACAATGGATTTATCAAAATATTTATACACATGGTATGATAAAATACTTAACAACCTTAAACATGCTAGTTTTCAAAGTGAGAATAACTATGATCTAAAACTCTCAATCATATGATCAAACGCACAAAACGTTAACACATTCATCACATGAAAATACTAAGAAAGATTAAAGTAGATCATACCGACACTTCAAGTTAGAAGTGTTTTCTAAATTCGATGGCAAAGCTTGCGTAGGTAAACTTATTCTACCATGATGCAAATCCATCGTCTCCAATACACACAATTTGTAGATAACTTTGAAGTTCTTACATTCATCAAATCGTTACAAATTAGCTAATTAAACAAATTATTAGCACTATCTAATTCAAAACAATTTAATTGGAGATTCAATTTTATAGTCAAAGCCTATAATTTATCAAAATAAATATTTGATCCATAGCACGTAGCCAAAGCAGTTATTCAGATTTGTATTTAATTAAACAATGCTTAATACTGTTTTGAACTTTAGCACTTAGCAACAAAATTCAAACAAATAATTAAATAACAATTTAAATTTGGTGAAGAAATTATCTTTAATTTAGATCTGATCCAGTCCAAACATATTTGGATCTAGTCTAAACAACATTCTCACTGCCCACACTATTTCCAACAACTACATCCACATCTCTTATTGTACTTTCACTTTCCAACTATTAAATTCAGAATTATCAAATATTTCTAGTTTCAGAATCTTTTATACACGATTAAGTTTTTCCATCTTATAGGAATAAACAGTAAATTCCAAAATCTAGAGGGTTTATTCTGAATAATTACTACTAGTGTAATGTCAGTAAAAGGAACGATTTTTCTGTAAAACTATGTAATAAACAATTAAAACAGAAAATATAATTAAAGAATAAGTACAAATCTTAAAGTTTAGAGTAGACCGTATCTTGATAAGAATCAAGAAAAATTGGAGGGTTAGATCTGAATTGGAAGTACACTGCAGTAGATCGAGTCTTCTCCCCAAACACGAAATACAAAACAATACCCAATGGATTGTCTCCACTAGTTAGATCCAGATCTGATTTCTTTTGGCTGAATCTGGATCTGATCCAACAGTCCAAACACCAAACAACAAATCTCCAACCAATAGAACAGCGGTTGGACAAGATCTGAATCCGGATCTGCTCCAACAGTCCAAACACCAAACAACAATCTCCAACCAATAGAGCAGTTGTTGGATTGGATCTGAATCTGGATCTGATGTGAGGATCCGAACACCAAACATCAAACCAATAGCCAGTAAGAAACATTTATTTGGATCGATTTGAATCTTGTCCAATCGTTCAAACACCAAGCACCAATGAAATCCTATCAAAAAAATGGATTTGTCTTTTCTCCTTCTTCCCCTTTGTTGCCGCTGAAATCGGTGTGGGGGCAAACAGATAGATTTATGGATTCAAGGGAATGTGAATAGTCAAACCTGAATACCTTCACCGGAGTTTGACCGAGATCCTCTTGCCGTTAACCTGCAAAAAGTGTGAGACACCGGGGTTGATTCCGGTGACGCACCCTCCGACGCTCGTGTCAGTAATCTAAATGATTAAGAAAGAGCTTTAGTTGGCAAAAGATTGATTACCTGGTAACAGTGGGGGAAGAAGGGTATTTATAGCCACCTTAGGAATCAGTTTCAGGATAAGATCAAATCCCTACTTCCCGATGTAAATGGATAGAAGTGGTTAAGACCTGCTGTTTAAGAATAATCATAAATCTGAATCCTCTATTATCCAGTCAGACTGGGTTTCTTATGGGTTGGAACCCGTACCCAATAAGATAGATCCGTTTGTGGGTCATTAGGCTTTGAAGAAAGACCCAGTTCCCATTTCAGACCCGTTTATAGGTGAAATTATCATTTTATCCCTAAGCTTTAAGATTCGCGCTCGATTTGAACGGTTCCGAACTAACCCTATTTTTAGCCACATCACGAGCCCCCCACTCCCGAAGACTGAGTTTGATCAGTCTTTGAGGAGAAATTTTACTGATTTAATGGCTTGCGGGGTTTTATCGGAGTCCAAATGAGGGGTTTCGAATTTTATACGAGGCATGATGATATTTTTCTGAGTTGGTAGCATACTTAAGATTGTTCTTGAGGTCTTCTGGATTTTTGGTGATTTTCATTGATTTTGTTAATTATTTTCAGATCATTTATTTAATTTTGCAAAGCGGTGATTTATTTTTCGAGAGAATTAATTAATTATTCTAAGTAATAATTATTAACCCAGGAGCTCAAAAATATTTTTCCGAATTTATAATTATTTTTTAGAATTTTTAATTAGTTTTCCTGAATTTTTAATCATTTTTTCTTAATTTTTAAATAAATAATTCAAATTTAGTAAATAAAAAATAGATTTTTTATACCTATTTATGACGTGGTAAGATCTGGACCATCCATCAGCTAGGGGCACGAATATCTGAGTGATCTGACGGTTCGAGTAGCTCGGAAGCGCTTTTGTCCGTATGTGCAGCTCGGTAGCTCGGCAGAGTGCCTCGGCGCTTCGTGGGCTGTCGAGCTACGTGGTGAGATCTAGAGCATCCATCAGGGCACGAATTACGATGTACGAGGCTCAGATCACGAGAAAACGTGTTTTTTTTTGTTTTGTGGTTGTGGCGAAATCTGAGCCGTTCATCAGCTTTTGGCACGAATCTTAGGACAATCTGACGGTCCAAGGAGTTCGGCAGCATTTTTCTCTGAATGTGGAGGTCGATGCCCTGGTAGCTCGACAGAGTGCCTCGGTAGCTCGGTGCTTCGTGGGCTGTCGAGCTACGTGGCTAAATCTGGAGCGTCCATCATGGTGCGAATCACGATGCACGAGGCTTAGATCATGAGAAAACATGTTTTTTTTTATTTTGTGGACATGGCAAAATCTGAGCCGTTTATCAACTTTTGGCGCAAATCTTGTGACGATCCGACGGCCCAAGGAGTTCGGCGGCATTTTTCTCCAAATGTGGAGGTCGGTGCCCCGGTAACTTAACTGAGTGCCTCGGTAGCTCGGCGCTTCGTGGGCTGCCAAGCTACGTGGCTAAATCTGGAGCGTTCATCACGGTGTGAATCACGATGCACGAGGCTCAGATCACGAGAAAACGTGTTTTTGTCATTTTGTGGACGTGGCAAAATCTGATCCGTTCATCAGTTTTTGGCACGAATCTTAGGACAATCTGACGGCCCAAGGAGTTCGGCGGCATTTTTCTTTAAATGTGGAGGTCGGTGCCTCGGTAGCTCGGCGCTTCGTGGGTTCCCGAGCAACGTGGCTAAATCTGGAGCATCCATCACGATGCGAATCACGATGCACAAGGCTCAGATCACGAGAAAATGTGTTTTTGTCATTTTGTGGATATGGCAAAATCTGAGCCGTTCAGCTTTTGGCGCGAATCTTAGGACAATCTGATGGCCCAAGGAGTTCGGTAGCATTTTTCTCCAAATGTGGAGGTCGGTGCCTCGGTATCTCGGCTGAGTGCCTCGGTTGGTCAGAGTAGCTTGGTAGCTCTTCCTCGGTAGCTCAGCGCTTCTTTGGCTACTGAGCTATATGGTCGGTTCCTGGGGTGTTCCCACCCTTCTGCATTCTGTCGTTTAGCCTTCTTAACGGGCTTGAGTGGGGCCCAATACGTTAGAAGCCTAAGAGTCGCGCTCTTTTTACTATAAGTCCCCCCCTCACCATTTCTCCCACTCTTTCACTTTTCACTCTCAGAAATTTTTTGCTCTCGAGTTGCTTCGCTAGCGGTGATTTTCGCTCTTGGGTGGTTATGCTAGCTGTTGCGGCGTGGCAAGGCAATTTCCGGCGAACTATTCCGACCGAGAACGTCACATCAAAGTAAATATATATATTTTCAATTATATATATATACTTTTCAAGATGTATAGAGCGTCCTCGGGTAGCGAGGCTTCTTCCTCAGGAAGGCAGAGTGAGCACTGGTTAGTAGGTCCGACTATTCAAGAGGAGGGGGCAGAAGTGCTGAGTCGAGTGAGGGGGAAGGAGATAATAGGGTCGTCCGTGGTCGAGCCGGTCGCTTCGCTCGTTAAGGAGAAGGGGAAGGAGGTGGCTCGGTCTGTGATTGTCAAGATGGTGGTAGAGCCCATCAGACGAGGAGAAGAAATAGGTCGGCTGCTGACGGAGATATTTGGCTATGGGGGGATCAGGCAGTATATCGGTGACCTGTTGACAAAGGCTATCTACGGGCGATGGAGACGTACGAGGAGAACGAGCCGAAGGAGGTTACCGAGGTCGATGACATCGCCTTGGTTCTGACGGAGAGGGACCTGCTTCGGATACGGAAGAGCTTCGTGATTCCCCCAGAGTACACTAAAATCCTCCCCGAACCCGGGGTGCGAGCGTGCACGGCGTTCACGCCTGACACGTGCATCTTCGCCTATGACACGCTAAATGCAGGCCTGTGCCTTCCCCTTCACCCCTTCGTGACCGTTGTGCATCGGTGGTATGGACTGAGCCCGATCCAGTTCATGCCGAACATGTGGCAACACGTGCTCGGGTTTCTGCTCAAGTGACGAATGGCGAAGGTGGAGCCTCAGCTCGTCGTTCTCTGAAGCCTGTATCGGATCAACCGAATGAGCAAGACGGAACACCGATACTACTTGTCACCACATAAAGGCGTCAAATTGATAGAGAGTCCGGACTCTATCAAGTCGTGGAAGGGCAAGTATTTTCTGATCCGAGCCCCTCGGCGTGGGACTTTCCGACCAGGTGGAAGGAGGATGTACCAAAGTGGGCGAAGGCCGAGCTGGTGTTGACTCTGGCCGAGGCAGAAGTTGTGGTGAAGCTAGTCGACCTCCCGACCCTGAGCTGGAGGGATATGATCGAGGAGGTGCTCCACGGGTCGGGCCTCAGTCCGATCGACTCGAGTATGCTCCGGACATCTTGTTCTTCTGTTTACTTTCTATTCCTTGTGTATTTTTGTCTTAACTTTGTTTTCTTTATTTGGAAGAGGCTCCGAACATGGATTTTAGGGTGATCATGGCCGAGCGAAATAAGGCTTCTGACGCCAAAAAGAGGAAGAGGACGAGCGTGGGACCTTCGTCTGGCCGACCTGCCAAAATGTCCTCCACCACGGTCGAGACCGTCGACCTGGTATCTCCTCAGCGATTGGCCTCGACTGCTGCTCTTCCTCAGCCGACCCCGTCTGATCCTTCGGCCGAAGGCTTCTCTATCTCGGCCCCTCACCGAGCAGGCCGAGGCAATTCTGACTGAGGGGCATAAGAAGCTCTTCATCCTCGACTGGCGGGTGATGAACCACGACGGCTTCTTGGGGGACTCGGCCGTGAGCATGCAGGCTTTGCACCATATCCTGACCCCGAAAGACCGAGCAGCGATGAAGGTGGGGACGAAAGGCGACGACGCTTTCGAGATAGCTCAGGCGACCATGTCGGTAAGTCTCTTAGTCGATTTTGATAACTCAAAAAATTTTCTAATTCTTTAGCTCGGTTTTCATTGCTTCTTTTCCTCTTCTGTTTAGATCACGTGCCACTTCAGCCCCCTCCTCGAGCAATATTCCGAGCAGAAGAAGGAGCTAAAGCTCATATGTGACAGGGACCGAGCGGAGAGGGCGAAAGCCGTGAAGCTGTATGAGGCAGAGCAGCGCCGCTCGGAAGCCTTGGCAGCTCAGGTTGCAGGCTTGGAGGCAGCCCTGGTGCAGGAGAACAAGAAGGTTGCCTCGGAGGCGGCCAAGGCGTACGAAGAGAGCGAAAAGGCGAAGAAGGCCCTGGAGGAGGTGACGCTGGAGAAGGACGAGGCAGTGGAGGCGGCAAGGGCAGAGATAGACACCAAGACGAAGAAGCATATGATAGCGAATATGGAGAAGTCCTATGCCACTGCGCTCGAGCACGTCGAGGCTCGGGTCCCCGACTTCGACAGGTCAGGATACGGGCTGTAGGGTCCGGCTGACGAGGAGGACCCCGAAGCCGATCAAGAGGCCGAGGAGGGGGAGGGGGAGGAGCAAGCAGGCGATGATGCTGTGGCTGATCCCGAGGCCGTGGTGGTGGAGAAAAGGGGGTGACGAGGCTGTGGCCGACCCCCAAGCCGGAGCGGCGGAGGAAGGGGAGGCGACCACCGAGGAGCCTGTCACCGAGCTACCACCTAAGGTGGCCCCTTGAATTTAGTTGCTTTGTATTTTCATTTTCTTTTTTCTTGTATTGCCTTATAGCGGACTGGCCACCGCTTTTTTGTATGAATGAAACTTTCTATTTTGACTAAGTGTTGGGGATATTTTGAATTCTATGGTTATCGAACCCTTGAGTCTCGCACTATGCTCACCTCGGCTTAGCCTTGAAGTTTTGGCTATGTGTTTGCAAAATTTTCGAAATTTGGCTAAGTGTTGACGTCGCCTTGCCTTGAAGTTTTGGCTAAGTGTTCACCGCAGTTTCACTTTGAAATTTTCAGTTCGCCGAAGTGACGTAGCTTGCCGAAGTGCCTTATGTGACCGAGGCGACTCGTTCCGAGGCCGGACTAGGGGCGATGAAGTTGTGCCTCACTAGGAGCCAAGAGTGGCTTTACGAAGTTGAGTGGGATCTTCGCAGAGCCGAACGTGAGCGGAATCATCTGCGGCTAGTCTTAGGCTGTCGAGACCTCAAGATCCGGCGGTTAGAAAAGAGGCTCAGGGAGACGACCCCCAAAGGTGATGATTATGGTTCATCGACAGCCGTTAACCATGGCCTGAGGCTTAGGCGACTCCGTTATTTTCTGACTAAGATGACGGCGGAGAGAGACAAACTGGCAGCTGAGAGAGACGGGCTGACGGCAGCGAGGAACAAGCCTATGGCAAAAAGAGACGAGCTGACAGCAGCGATGGACAAGCTGATGGCGGAGAGAGACGAGCTGAAGAGGGTGACAGTCGACAAGAGCATTGAGGTTACTCATCTTCGTTGGATTATCACTGACAACTCTGGTGGTGTGGACCCGGCGCGGCTGCCTCGTTTGAAAATAACTGTGAAGGACGATTCACTGAAGGAACGAATAGTTGAACTTGAGGAGGAGGTCGCTCGTCTTAAGCCCCAACCCGAGCGCGTCAATGTTAGGAGCACCTCTTGCACGTGGGAAGAGAGCGATAGAGGAATTTCTTTTTACAAGCTTGCGACTTGCTCGCCCGTTACTCGTCGGAGCCCTAGTGACGCACAAAGTGGGGTGGCTGCTTCGTTGAGCGGAGCGTCCATTGGGGCTACCGTTAGAAGCAGTGCAGAGGATGCGTTTCAGCTTGCCAGCCTAGAGACGAGGGCCGAGATGAGACGTCGGCAGTACGGCGGTCGTCTTCCCCGGGTGTCTCTAAACTGAAGTATCCCCGCTCCCAGGAGGCGTTGAAGTAGCTCTTTGTACTTTTTTTTCCTTCAAGTTTTGTAACTCGTTGTAAAGACGAGTAGTTGGCTTTGTAACTTGACTTGTTCCTTAAACTTTTCAGAAATGATACTTGCTTTTCGCCCTTGTGTGTTTTGTTAGCACCTATGGTTGCAGATAGTTGTAGGAGCACCCCTGAATGGCGAACCACTTGTTACTCGCTTATGAGCAAGTTGGTGAAGCGGAGTCCAGCCAAGTGTTGGACTCCGAAGTCGTCGTTTGAGAGAGATTCAACGGTTGTGGGAGCATTTCCGAATGGCGAACCACTTTTAACTTGCATAAGAGCAAGTTGGTGAAGCAGAATCAAGCCAAGTGTTGGACTCCGAACTCGTCGTTTGAGAGAGATTCAACGGTTATGGGAGTAGTTCCGAATGGCGAACCACTTCTAACTCGCTTAAGAGCAAGTTGGTGAAGCAGAATCGAGCCAAGTGTTGGACTCCAAACTCATCGTTTAGGACAATACAATTGGGGTATTAAACAGAGATAAACTGGTAACAAGAGAATTATTATTCAAAAGAAACTCTTTATTAATTATTGCTAATTGGCCGCTTCTAAGTTGCGGGCCGTTATTACAATAGAAAAACAAATAGAATAGCCTAAAAACTGATGGTGCTTGGAGAGGTGTTCAAACACCCTCTTGATACTTTAGTAAATGATCGGTGTTCCATGTTCTTGGTATCTTCCTGCCTTCGAGGTCTTCAAGTTGGTACGCTCCGGGGCGAACTACCCTGGAGACTTGTATGGTCCTTCCCAATTTGGGGGTAGCTTGCTCCTTTGGCTGGGGAACGAGATGGCTAGCTTCCTGAGTACTAAGTCCCCCTCCTTAAGAGCTGTGGGACGGACTCTTCTGTTGTAGGATTGCTCGATCCTTCTTCGATAATTCTCTTGGTGAATCGAGGCTCTCTCATGGAGTTCATCGATAAGGTCCAGATTAGCTCGGAGCTCCCTTGCGTTCTACTCTTCATTATATGCAATTAGGCGGGGGGATGGCAAACCAACTTCTAAGGGGATTACGGCATCGGAACCGTAGGTGAGGTTGAAGGGCGACTCTCCTATGGGGGTTCTCTTTGTAGTGTGGTAGTTCCACAGTACGTTAGGAAGCTGCTCTGCCCACAATCCTTTAGCCGACTTATTTAGCCTCTTCTTGATGCCCGAGAAGATTTGCCTATTGGCATTCTCTACTTGGCCATTGGACTGAGGGTGGGAGACGGAGGAGAACCACTGCTGAATGCCGAGGTCTTCACAAAAGGAGCGGAATGTTGCCCCCGAGAATTGTGTTCCGTTGTCAGTCACCAAGAATCGAGATATGCTAAACCTGCAGATCACGTTCTTCCAGAAGAACTGTTGCACCTTGTTCTCAGTAATAGTTGCTAGTGGTTCGGCCTCAATCCACTTGGAGAAATAGTCGATCGCCATGACAAGGAACTTGAGCTGGCCTGGAGCCGGTGGGAACGGACCTAGCAGGTCCATTCCCCACATTGCGAAGGGAGTTGGACTTGAGAGGGAAGAGATTTGAGCTTGCGGTAGGCGACGGATGGTGGAGAATTATTGACAGGGGCCACATTGTCGGACATGTTGCTCAGCGTCTCGAAGGAGGGTAGGCCAGAAGTACCCATAATTCAAAACTTTTCGGGCGAGGGACCTTGATCCCGAATGGGCTCTGCGTATTCCTTCGTGGAGTTCTTTCAAAGCATACAGGGCTTCTTCTGGAGAGAGACATCTCAAGTATGGTCGGCCATCTACTTGGGTGTAGGAGCATTTGTACAGGACTCCCTTAATGAGGGTGTACCGCTCCGCTCTTGTTCGGATTCGGCGAGTATCTTTGGGATCTTGGGGAAGGCTCCTGTCTCTGAGGAACTCAACTATAGGCCTCATCCAATATTTTCGAGTTGGACCGAAAGCGACTCCATTGAGTCGGGAGCTTCTTCTTCGATGCTGGGCCTTAGTAGAATTTCGATCAAGACGGTCTGCTCGAGGCCTTGGAGGGAGGAGGAGGCTAGTTTCGAGAGGGCATCTGCCTGGTCGTTCTCCTTCTGGGGGATCCGCTGGAGTTGTGCTTCCTCGAACGATGACCTTGGCTAGGTACTTGGCCATACGGTCGTCTCATGTCTCGTATTCTCCCAAGACCTGATTCACCACGAGCTAAGAGTCGCTGAACATTCGAACACGCTTTGCCCCTGCCTTGCGAGCCATGCCCAGGCCCGCTATTAGGGCTTTGTACTCGGCATCGTTGTTGGAAGCCTTGAAATTGATGCGGAGGGAGTATTGGAGGATGAAGTCATCTGGGCCTGCTAGGATAACTCCGACTCCGCTCCCTTCGGCGCAAGAAGACCCATCCACATACACTGTCTAGATGGGTGGCCCATTTTTCGCTTGACTAACCTCAGGGACCGTGCTTTCCACTATGAACTCGGCTAGCGCTTGAGCTTTGATAGCGGTCCGAGGCTGATAGGATATGTCGTGTTGACTCAGCTCGATTGACCACTTCATTAGACGTCCGGAGGTCTCGGGCTTATACAAGACCTGTTTGTGCAGCTGGTCGGTGAGAACGACCACCGAATGAGATTGGAAATAGGGACGAAGCTTTCAGGCCGCCATAACCAGGGCGTAGGCTATCTTCTCCAACCTCGGATAACGGAGCTCGGCATCTCTAAGGATCTTGCTCACGTAGTAGATAGGTTTCTGTGCATTGTCTTCTTCCCTCACTAGGATAGCACTGAGGGTCTGTTTGAAGGCGGCAAGGTAAAGGTAAAGGTTTTTCCCGGGTTTCGGCTTGCTGAGGAGTGGGGGGTTGACCAAGTAGGCTTTGTGTTGGTCGAACGACTCTTGCTGCTTCTGGCCCCACTCAAAGCCCTTAGCCCTCCTGAGGGCTTTGAAGAGGGGAGACACTTTTCCCCGGACTTGGAGAGGAAATGCCCTATGGCCGCGAGGCACCCGGTTAGCTTTTGCACTTCTTTTACGTTTGAGAGGGGAGCCATATTGAGTATGGCCTTTATTTTCTCAGGGTTGGCTTCAATCCCCCTCTGGCTGACCATAAAACCCAAGAATTTACCCGATGAGATCCCGAATGCACATTTATTCGGGTTTAGTCTCATGTTATGCCTTCTTAGCACGTCAAAGGCCTATTGGAAGTCGGCGACATGGTCAGACCCATTGATGCTTTTCAACCTCCATGTTCTGCCCGATCTGATTTTTGAAGACCTTATTGACGAGATGTTGGTAGGTGGCACCAGCATTTTAAGCCCGAAGGGCATCACTCTATAGCAGTAGAGGCCTTGATCCATGACGAAGGACGTCTTCGGGATATCTGGAGGGAACATTCGGATTTGGTTGTATCCAGAGAATGCGTCCATGAAGCTCAGCAGCTCATGGTCCGAAGTGGCGTCGATCAAGGTGTCGATGCTAGGGAGTGGGAATGGATCCTTAGGGCATGCCTTGTTTAAATCTGTGAAGTCGATACAGATCCTCCAACTTTCATTGGCCTTTTTGACCATCACAACGTTGGAGAGCCACTCTGGATAGTTGACCTCCTGTATGAACCAGGCTTTGAAGAGCTTCTCCACCTCCTCCTTTATAGCCTGCTGGCGCTCGGGGGCGAACTTACACCTCTTCTGCTGGACTGGTCTGGCCCCCGGAGTGACACTTAGATGGTGGACGAGAAGCTCTTCTGAAATCCACAGCATGTCGGCTGCTGTCCAAGAAAAGAGGTCACGGTTTCTTTTTATGCACTGGACTGTGTCGGAGCAGAGATCAGAGGGGTGGGATTTGCTGATTAAGAATTTTCTGGTCGGATCTTCCTCCGAGAAGAGCACTTCTTCTAACTCGTCTATCGGCTCAGACATAGCTGGGTGTTCCTCTGGGGAATCTCAAGGGCCTCGAAGGAGAGGACGGGTCCTCCAGTCGAGGTCATATAGCATTTACGTGCCATTTCCTGACTTCCCCTCACCTCTCCCACGCCCACTTTGATGGGAAACTTCATCTTTAGGTGGTAGTCCGATGGGACGGCTTCTAAAGCAGCTAGGCCCGGTCGACCTAGGATCACATTAT
Organism: Hemerocallis citrina; assembly: GCA_017893485.1. Lineage (NCBI taxonomy): Eukaryota > Viridiplantae > Streptophyta > Magnoliopsida > Asparagales > Asphodelaceae > Hemerocallis > Hemerocallis citrina. Next base: position 621,278 of record JACEHZ010000354.1, read on the forward strand.
AGGCAGTTGGGACATCAATAACCATGAAATCCATTGGCTCCGTTCGGATAGTAGGAGCTTTTCCAGCGGTTATGTCGAGGGTTATAACACTATCGATCGTCACTGGCACTCCCGTGAACCCATGGAGAGTGTAACCGGCGGGCTTGAGCCTGTCCCTCGATAATTGGAGCCCTCCGAAGGCCTCTAGAAATAGGATGTTGACAGAACTACCACTATCCACTAGAATCCTTTCTACCTTGAAGTTGGCCATGTGGAGGTTGATCACCAATGCATCACAGTGGGGGGTTCGGACACCATCTAGATCAACATTCAAGAAAGTAACTAGGACTCCGAGACCTTTGGGAGGGGGGGGACTGTGCACCGAATTGACTTCCCTGACGAAGGCTTTTCGGGAGGAGTTAGAGGTTCCTCCCATTGGACCTCTGTGGATGAGGTGCAATACGCGCTCCTCCTCAAAGTCGGGAGTATCCTCGCGCCTCTCGGGCCGCTTGTTAGCCCCCCTGGGGGGTAGAGGAGGATCGACCCAGTCCTTCCTTACAAACTTGCCGAGCTGCCCTCACTGAATGAGGGCTTCGATCTCATTTTTCAGGGCCCGACAGTCATTGGTGTCGTGGCCGTGGTCTCGATGGTAGCGGGCACCACTTCTCCTTATCCCTCATCTTCCTAGGAGTGTTCATCTTTGGGGCAGGAGGTAGAATTCCTTCTTTCTCAACCTCCATCAGAATGGCCGAGACATTAGCATTGAGAGGGGTGAATTTCTCAAATCTGGGCGGTGGACAACGCTGACCCCCGTTGTCTTTTTGGAGTTTTTTAGCTCCCTCGTCTTCAGCGGCCTTCCTCTTATTTCTAGAAGAGGATCCCTCGAATGTAGGACGGTGTGCAGCTTCCTCCACCCAGATGTACTTCTTGCTTCTGAGAAGAAGATCGGAGAAATCTCGCATGGGCTTCTTGGCTAGGGACGAGCGGAGGTCAGAGTTAAGGACATTGGATTAAAAGGCGGCCGCGGCGACCGACTGATCGAGAAAGGCGATGGACCTGGCCTCCGCGGTAAACCCTTGACATAGTCCCTCAGTTTCTCGCCCTTCTTCTGACTAAGGAAGAGTAGTGAAATACTCGTCTTTTCGGAGCGGCGGCTGCTCATGAAATGGGTTATGAAAAGGGTCTCGAACTGGTCGAAAGAGAAGATGGAGGACGGGGCGAGGCGGGAGTACCATTCCCGAGCCAGGACTTTGAGGGTGGCCGGAAATGTCTTGCATAGGAGGGCATAGAGGCCTGGTGGATCATCATGAGAGTTTTGAAACTCTCGATGTGATCCATGGGGTCTGATTCTCCCGTGTATGTCTCGAATTGCGGAGACATGAAATTTGCCGTAACGGGGGCCTCTATGATGGTACGAGAGAATGGAGGCCTGCTTGGACGAAGGATCCTTCCTCTTAGTTCCTCGTCCCTATCAAGTTGGCCGAGGTGCCTCTCCATCTCGTGGAGACGGCGATAGACAGCATCCTCCCTTCGACGGTATTCAGGTGAGCCTCTGGACTCGTCTTCGTACGAAGGGGAATGTGGGCTACGGCGACGGTAACTCAGAGACTGGTGAGGACTAGGGATGTGATGGCGGTGGCTCGAAGCTTGAGGAGGACTTTGGGATCGATGGCGAGGGCTTCGAACCAGATCAAGAGTGGGGACCCTCTGAATATTATTGTTGTTGTTTGGCGGGGCATTGAGGGCCCGCAAGACTGCTGCCTGAAAGTCTTGGAATTCTGCTCTAGTGATGGGTCCGTTCTGGTCCCTCTGGGCCTGTCGACCAGTGTGAGAACGGTTCCCCCTTCGAAGATACTCGGGGGACTCCCTCCGCCTCCTAAGAGGAGGGGACCTCTTGCAGCGGTGAGGAGATTGCGCATTTGGACGTTCCGAGCGGGAGGCTCCCTCTCGGGCCCGCCTCTCATCCAAATGGCGGTGAAGGCTTCCTCCTTCTGCCGATTGATTATGATGTTGTGGAGATCTTCTGAAGGCCGAGGGTTATGGGATGCCATGGAGTTGGTGAAAGGGTTATGTACCGAGATATGATTGCGGTGAAGAGATTGCTTTTTAGGATTAGGATGAGAGGTCCCTACACCAGTGCTCTGGGGCCCTAGCTGAGCCTGTTGGGGTTGAGGATTTTGAAGAGGAGGTTGCCCCTGCTACAACGGCTGACCAGGTTGAGGAGGGAGCTATCCCTATTGCTGGATAGGCTGGATGGGTTGGAGGGGAGCCTCTGGTTGCGGTTGAGGAGGAATGGGAGTGGGTCTACGGTTGGAGACTGTAGATCTTACTTTCCATGGAGGCATAGCTGGAGGCGGTCTTGACCGATGGAAGAGGTTGGACTACTATTCGAAAGTTTTCCACAGACGGCACCAATCTGTTGCTGCTGAAATCGGTGTGGGGGCAAACAGATAGATTTGTGGATTCGAGGGAATGTGAATAGTCAAACCTAAATACCTTCACTGGAGTTTGACCGAGATCCTCTCGCCGTTAACCTGCAAAAAGTGCGAGACACCGGGGTTGATTCCGGCGACGCACCCTCCGACGCTCTTATCAGAAATCTGAATGATTAAGAAAGAGCTTTAGTTGGAAAAAGATCTACCTGGTAATAGTAGGGGGAGAGGGGTATTTATAGCCGCCTTAGGAATCAGTTTCAGGATAAGATCAAATCCCTACTTCCCGATATAAATGGATAGAAGTGGTTAAGACATGCTGTTTAAGGATAATCATAAATCTGAATCCTCTCCTATCCAGTCAGACTGGGTTTCTTATGGGTTGGAACCTGTACCCAGTAAGACAGATCCGTTTGTGGGTCATTGGGCTTTGAAGAAAGACTCAGTTCCCATTTCAGACCCGTTTATAGGTGAAATTATCATTTTACCCCTAAGCTTTAAGATTCGTGCTCGATTTGAACGGTTCCGATCTAACCCTATTTTTTGCCATATCACCCTTCAATCTCATAGATCAATGGAGAAGAAAGTGGAGGAAGAGGCAGCATCGACGGCTGAGTTCGGCGACCTCTGGCGACGGCAGACGCGACCCCAGCGTCAGGGGCGGCGGCAACTCCCAGTGGCGGCGGTTGCGGCTCCTCCACCACCTCGATCTCGACGCCATGGCGGGATCGGGTCAGAGGAGAGGAAGATGGTTCGAGGTTGACCCGATTTAATGGGTTGAGGTGTGCGGCAGCACTGGCAGCACCAGCGACGGCTGCGGAGGCAAGAGTCGACACCGGCGATGGCGGCAGTTGGCCACGACGACGACGAGATCCCGACAAACCGGTGATTTCGACGACCTCTCTCTCAAATCTTGAAATTAATTTTACTAAATATCTGAAGATTGTTAGAGATTGTGAGAGATTATAATAATAGAAATTAGGGTTAATATGCTAGACTAAGGTGCTTGAGATATTTACCTTAGGTATCAAAATTGGAATACCTAGACTACTATCACAAGCCAGTATTTATAGGATAGATACTGGTTTGGGTACTAGGTTCTCAACCCACTCAACCCGCATTCCGATATCCATACAATTAGTACGTGTGACACACGTGTTACCCATAGAATAATACTACACATAATATTATTCATATAGTGAGAATATGTCTATATATCTAACAGTTAATTAGTCTCACTTGAAGATCAACTTAGTCCTGCAAGCTGTTGACAAGATGGTATTTAAACTTTTTTGGTTACTAACAACTTAGTACTTATTATATTACCGTTGCTGAGTAGGATAAGCTCGAGCTGAACAGTTCGTAAGCAAATTCATGTTTCTAAGCTTCTTGCTTTACATGGTGCGAGAGACGTAATTATTCAACGAAGTCATATATATATAATCATCATGAAAGAGTTGTGATTTTTAATTGCTCCAAAAGTATATTGAAGCAACAAAAATAAATGACTCAATATGTGTTAAATCTGTTTAAAGTTCCTTTTTCACATTTTAATTCAAATTATAACTTCTTTGAGTAGCAAAATGAATGCTAAATCAGCATTAAGAACCCTTTATAGGGTAGTGCACCGGAAGGACCTTGTCTATACTCATGAGGAGTGTCTGTCAAGTTAACGAAATTCAACAATCCACCAAAATTCGACAATAAGGCTTGAATCAGCACAAACATTGTATCCGCCATGATATAAATTTTATCTGCCGGCATTTACAACGTTATGATTATCTATATTCTTATTGGTTTATCTTTTCTTGTTAATAGTTACACTAGTTCTGGAAATTACGATAATTGTTATGCAAATGTTCTCATGCGTGCAGTCTGCTTATATGTAATGTGATAGTATCTTGGTATGAATGCTATGTTATGTATATGTATGAAGGTGTGTTGTGTTGGTATTTGATTGTGTCTGTCTTGGCCCCAAAATGTGTCTACATGGATGTCTTCAGTTGAAATGGTAACACTTGAAAGTGGAGAATTTACCTGGTGGTTTACTGACAAAGAGGCAACTTTGAAGTTGCAAAACTAGGCAAGCGTGTGATTTAAAGGAAATAGTAGTACATCTTAAAATAAAAGGAAATGAAGAAGGAATTTCACTCTGTTTTATTTAAAACATGATGTAACTGTTGTTATATTGGTAGTAGTTTTAGTAGTACATCTTAAAATAAAAGGAAATGAAGAAGGAACTTCACTCTGTTTTATCTAAAACATGATGTAACTGTTGTTATATTGGTAGTAGTATTACAAATCATTTCTTTTTTAAGAAACGGTCAGATTCCTTTCAAGTCTTGCAAGCAATTTGAGAAACATATTGATATAATAGAGTTGTCGTTTGCATGATTTACTACAAATGTTTTAGATTGTTGAGATGGTAGCTCTTAAAATAATAAATGAGATAATTAATATCTTGCTAATGTCCACTTATATGTTGCAGAAGTTTTTGAACAAAAAGCGTTTCATCGTGAGAATTATCAAGTCTTTTCTTCTCAAGTTTGATAAAAGACTCGAAGGTATGGATTATCTTCACTCCACCATTTGTAAATGTGTTTAGAGTTTAATATTATGTCATTGTTGCAAAAAGATTCCTTTATTGTGTTTGAAGTTTCATATTGAGTTAAATGAGTCAATGACTACTCTTCTTAAGCTCTCGATTTGAGGAAAATGCAGCATTACGAAGAAAATGCAGCTATATTTATTGTTTCCTCTCCAAGTTTGCCTTCAAATTATTACAATTTTAGCTACAAACAAGAGCGATTGATTTTGTTTTGTTTCGATAATATGTAGAGCGGGCACAATAAATGGGCAAGAGATTTACAAGGCCTTCTGCGGAAAGAAAAAATTGGACCTTCTTTACATATTGTAATACTAATTTTACTTTATTTTGTTTTCGACGTCATGTATATATAGAGACAACACAACGATGGGGGCCTTCCTGATTTGTAGGCCCTGTGCGGTCGCACATGTTGCACGGGCTTAGGGCCAGCCCTGCCTTCAGCGATTATGTAGGCAATGCATTAAAGGCACAAGAAAGCTACTCCATAAGAATGTTTTCTCTCAATGATTTATAAATTTAAGCGATTTTTCCTATACCTTTGTTTCTCTCTTTAATAGGATTCTGTATCAGCTCCATGACCTAGATCTCCTCCTGCGAGGAGAGTGATGCGAGGAGAGTGACAGCCACATATGCTGAGAAAGAGAACGCTATCGAGTATGGATTGCCTTCTGCCCATGCTCTCAATACTGTTTGCTTTTGGGGGTTTGTTGTTTTACTTCTTAGTTTCTACTATTCGTTTATATGTTTTTTTTATAGGGAATTCGTTTATATGTTAAAAGAGTATATATCATCGCATGGGTTTAGGCACAATACAATATGTAAAAAAATTAATTTTCTTTAGTTCTTGTACTTTGTGCTCGTGTTTTGGCTATGTACATCCTAATTAGGACGAGTTTTGTAAGTCCATGTAAATGTGGTTCATTTCTTTTGCTAGTGATACTTGTTACCTGAAACCTGCTTGCTTATGTTACTGCAGCATCTTCCTGTGGTTACTGTTTTGGTGCTGACCTAGGCTTTAGCTAAACTACCATCAACACTTACGTTTAGTCTACTTAGGCTGTATATTTGTCATATGTCCTATGTTGCAAGTCTAGTTATTGATGGTTTGTAATGAAGGCTGGATCTTTATCCTCTTGCTAATTTTCTGCTAAACTAGAGCCTACTTTTGTATTGATCACTCTTATGCTTTTAATTTGGGCTAATAGGCCATAATAAATAAAAAAATAAAGCTAACACCAAGTTATTATTATGCAGGGGTTCTCATTCTCGGGTTATGATTGTTTCGATAGCTGATCACATTCTTCTGATGAAAAGCTTGGAACTGGTAGACTATGAGTGAAGGTGGATGCAACTTTCCTTAGTTAGATTTGTTTTTGATCTTGTGATTTTGTGCTCCTAAGAACTTGTACATTTATATAATTATTGGAATCAATTAAATTTGCAGATTATTTGGACTGAATTGTTTAATTATTGGAATAAGTTTGTGTTCTAAAGTAATTTTATATTGTTTATTATGTTTGATTCATGAATTTGTAGGAAATTGTGAATTGAATTGCTTGTATTTTGATTTGATAAAATTAATAACCACCACCTAACTAACTATTAAACCCCCTTCCCACACCACCAAAAGTTAATTAATTAATTAATAAATGGCCTATCCCGGTGTTTTAAAACACCGGGATAGGTATTTTAATGATTTTTTTTAAAAAAAAAATGAATATTACTAAATCCAGCCGTTTCCAAATGCCAGGATAGCAAAAAAGACAGCCCCGGCATTTTCAAATCCGACACTTGCGGCGGCATTTTTCGAAGCACTGGGCCCATCAATCCCAAAATTTTTAAATGCCAGGAATCCGAAAGAAAAAAATCGTCGGGGATTGCGAGGTCATTTGTAGTGAGAGTTATATCTCATAACTCTAGTTATCCTAGTTTTGCCATGTTTGGGGGCTTATTGCGGAGTTAAGATGACTACAATTTTCTGACTCCAAATGTGAGAAAATTGTAGTTATTTAAACTTAACTTTCACCTAATTTTCATTAACTATGAAGATAACTATAAAATAGAGGTAAAGATATGATTACCGAAGTTAGCATACCATGTATCTCCAAAATCAAGATAACTTTTGTTGCTACTAATTTTGGTGTGGGAGCAATCAGATTATGAGTTATTTTAAAGAGGAACAAAACACTGGTCTAAACTAGATCATGATCTGGATCTGGCTGGCCAAAAACGCCTAAATCTGAATTTGGACAGCTGGAAATGCCTTGATCAAAATTTGGATGGCTGGAAATGTCATGATCTAAATCTGGACCAGTGGAAATATCTGGCTCTGAATTTGGACTGCTAGAAACACCTAAGAATCATACACAAATTCTTACACCGGAGGTGGCTCCGCAGTAAGACCCGACTCTCAAGTCAGCAACCCATAATAAAAATTAGGGTTTTTAATAAGAGCAGCTGACTTTGCACATTTTAACAGAGGAAATGTGAAAATGAGCAAATGTGATTGAATTCTCTGCTCTGTCGACGTGGAGATAACTCTTTGGTCCTTCTTGTTGGTAGATAGTTGCAGTTGACTGGGGGAATCCCCGAGGTGGTGAGATTGAGCAAATTTACAGTAGGCTACCTGTAACGGAATTAGTACTCATTTGTTAGCACGGTCATACAGATGACGACTGGTTGGAGATGCTTCGTCTCAAGACAGTGTTTGTTGAGACGGACTACGAGCTAACTTTTGCATATCGATCATCCCATCGGCATGCCCCTGCCCGCGAAGTAATGAAGGACAATATTGAGGAGTGTGCTTTTCTTGGGGAGTGCTTGTTGAGAGGGATATGGATGTATGTTGTCTCCAAGCCAAGCTTGGGGGTTGCGCATGACCAGCACCTTGCATATTGTTATTGTTGGAGCGGGACCAACAGTTGGAGGAGCGGTCTCGACCGGGCCGTTTAGATGTAGTCACTTCTATTTCATGGAAATAGAATCAAGTCCTTGTGAGTGGGCAAAGCCAGGTGCTCTTATTTTATAACGGTTAGGTGGCTTCTTTAGGTAGTTGAATCAATTTACTACGTTTTCTACTATCAGTATGTCCCCTTAAGGGCACACCCTAGTAGGTATTACCACAGAGGCACTGCCTTCCACACATACTCCACCTGCCCCGAGGCGAACGTCGTGGACCCGCTTCGATAATTCTTCTGACGACAAACTAGTAGACGCTTTGTGGACATAGGGCATAAGACGACCTTACGAGACACCCCTCTTTCCCAACATCACCTTACGACGACCTTCTTAAACTGATTGAACTCCACCTTGAGCTGTGTACATGCAGCCTTGTGATTCAAGATTTCTTAAGGATATAAGGTTCCATTTTAACCCCACCTCTCTCTTTCACATAAGCTTATTTTCTTCTTCCATTTTCTCTCTCTAGAAAATTCTTTGAGAGTTTCTTTCTCTAGCACTTGTGGTGGTTTTTCGGGCGATGTGGTGGTTTGCTTGGTTGTTTAACGATGGTGCTAGCGGTTGATGCATCTTTGGAATTTTTTAGACCTTGGTTAGGTAACTTGTTGCAATTATTGTAAGTTATGTCTAGCATTTCGTCAAGCACTCCTCTTCTGTTCCGGGTCGTTTAGAGGTAAACGACGATGTAGAGTCTAGCCATCTTACATGAGATGAAAATCAAAAGGGTGTAGTTAGTCGTTCCACTATAGCGTACACAGTTATTGAACTGACGAGAGATTTGAGGATGCACTTATGATGCCATTGTTCCTTGTTCCTGGGTTGATTTGAGAGTACCCCAAAGTGAATCAAGATTTTCTTCAGAACGGTACGGAGTATGCTGAGCTGGACACGGTTCACATTACTGAGGCCGACATTGTCTGTAAGATCCTCACGAGGGAGGAGCTTGCCATGATTTGGACGGCCTTCGGGATCCCACCTGAGTATGAGTTACTCTTGCCGGGTCCCGGAGTTAAGGCATGCTACGGGATGCCCAGTGAGTATTATTTTTTCCCATGCGATGCCTTCCACACCAGGTTTCGTCTGCCTATTTTTTCCCATGTGATGCCTTCCACACCGGGTTTCGTCTACCTATTCTCTCCGATGCAGCTTATGCCAAATGCATGGAGGTACGTGGTGGGATCATCCTACAGTGTCATAGACTCAGAGTCGAACTGAGTCTAGCTATTTTTAGGCAGCACTTTAAGATTGCCCAATTAAATAAGATGGAGGAGCAGTGGTGTAACACCCCAGCCCCAAACTCAGACAGTTTATTTATTTATAAGTACAACCACCCATCACAGGCTGCCTCTCAAAAGGTGGTTACCTAGTTTGGTGACTCTTGATCATAGGCAATGTTACCGCTGAATCTGGTGTGGGGGCAAACAGATAGTATTTGTGGATTCTTGAAAACTTTGAATAGCAAACCTGTTACCTGTTTCGCCAGAGTTTAACCGTTGACTCCCGTCGTTCACCTGCAAAAAGTACGAGACACCGGGGTTGATCCTGACGACGCACCCTCCGACGCCCAAGTCAGTAATCAGAAATGATTACGAAAGAGCGTAAATTGGCAAAAGATTGATTACCTCTTAATGGAGATGGATGGGAGGTATTTATTGCCGCCGTTGGGGTCAAATTAGGAATGTAATCCCTGTGATTAGATAAGGAATGTAATCCCTAATTCTCAGTGAAATGATAGATATGAATCAGGGCCGTTGATCAGTATTAATCAGAAACCCTAATTCTATCCTGCTGGACTGGGTTTGCTACGGGTTGAAACCCGTACCCAGTTGAAGTGGATCCGTTCGTGGGTTATTGGGTCCATTTGGGGAAAAGACCCAGGACCCACTTTAGACCCATTGGTAGGCGAAATTACCATTTTACCCTTAGCCTTTAAGATTCGTTCCCGATTTGGACGGTTCCGATTTAATCCCATTTTTAGCCATATCACGAGCCCCCCACTCCCGAAGACTGAGCTTGATCAGCCTTTGAGCAGTAGTTTTACTTTTTTAATGGCTGGCGGAGTTGTATCGGAGTCCAAATGAATGGTTTCGAATCTTCGCAGGAGGCAGTATGGTGATTTTCTAAGTTAGTTGCGTGCTCTGAGTTGTTCTTGAACTCTTCTGGATATTTGGTGATTTTTATCTATTTTTTCGGGATATTTACTTAATTTTGCGAAGTGTCGATTCGTCGTTCGGGGGTCTTAATGAACGGTCCTAGGCAATAATTATTTACTCGGGGGATCAAAATATTTTCCCGACTTTATAATTATTTTCTAGGATTTTTAATTAATTTTCCCAAATTTTTAAATATTTTTTCGCAATTTTTAAATAAATAAAATGATTTTAATAGAATAAAATACCGAATTATGGCGTGGCGCGATTTGGGCCCTCCATCAGCTTCGAGCGCAACTTTCTGGGGGATCGGACGATCCAAATTGCTCGGCAAGTAGTTTCTTCGTATGAGAGGGTCGGTGCCTCGGCACCTCGGCTCGGCTCTTCGGTACTCAGCTCGGAGCCTCAGGATCTGCCAAGCTACGTGGCACGATCCTAAGCGTCCATCACGGCGTGAATCACGAGGACTGGGTTCAGATCACGAGAAAACGTTATTTTGTCGTTTTGTGGACGTGGCGCGATCTGGGCCGTCCATCAAATTTTGATGCGAATTTTGGAATGATCCGACGGTGAATTTGGCTCGGCATAATTTTTCTCCATATGTGGAGGTCGGTTCCTCGACACCTCGGCTCGGCTCTTCGGCAGCTCAGCTCGGAGCCTCAGGATCTGCCGAGCCACGTGGCACGATCCTGAGCATCCATCACAGTGCGAATCACGAGGACTGGGTTCAGATCACGAGAAAACGTTATTTTGTCGTTTTGTGGGCGTGGCGCGATCTGGGCCGTCCATCAAATTTGACGCGAATTTTGGAACGATCTGACGGTGAATTTGGCTCGGCAGAATTTTTCTCCATATGTGGAGGTCGGTTCCTCGGCACCTCGGCTCGGCTCTTCGGTGGCACGTCGAGGCGTTGATTGCCGATGGGTGGAGTTAAGTGTTTTGAAGAGTCCTTGTTTTGAAGAGTCAGTGTGTTTGCCTATACTTTTTTAGAGATGTCAAGGGTAAACTCGGAAAGTGAGGCCTCGTCCTCGGACAATAGTAGTGCCAAGGCGAGGAGGCAAGTGTCGAGCTGGAGGAAGGGGAAGGAGGTGGTAGGACCTTCCGTGGCCGAGGAGAAGAGGAAGAAGGTAGTGGCCCGGTCTCCTGTAGTCGAGGAGATCGTGGAGACTGAGAGGCGAGCCCCTGAGTCGGGCCGGTACCCTAGTGTGCTGTCCGGCCACGCCGGAATTAGGCGGTACGAAGATGATCTTCTGGAGAAGGCGATCATTAGTAGGTCGGCAGTTTACGAGGAAAACAACCCGAGAGAGACTACCGAGGTGGACGAAATTGCCTCGGTATTATCTGAGAAGGACCTGCTCCGGATTAGAAAGGGGTTCGCCATCCCTCCGGAGTACAAACTGATCCTTCCCGGCCCTGGGATACGGGCGAACTCTGAACTGTCACCGGATACGTGTGTGTTTGACTTTGACTCTTTGAGCACCGGCTTGCGCTTCCTCCTTCATCCCTTCGTATTGGAGGTACTTCAGTGGTATTGCCTGGCACCGACCCAGTTTATGCCGAACTCCTGGCGCCACGTGCTCGCCTTCTTATTACAGTGCCGCAACGCCGAGGTCGAGCCTGACTTGATGGTCCTCTGGAGCCTGTATCGAATCCACTGGATGAATAAGGCCGAGCCTCGCTACTACCTGTCACCTCGAAAAGGCGTTAGGCTCATAAAGAATCCGAATTCGATAAAAGGTTGGAAGGAGAAGTTTTTTCTGTTGAAAGGGCCCTCGATGTTGGACTTTCCGAAGCGGTGGAAGGTAGAGGTGCCGAAGTTCGCAAGGGTCGACCCGGTGCTGAATGCGGTCGAGGAGGAGGTGGCAGCGAAGCTCATTGCTCTCCCCATGTTGAGTTGGAGAGAAATGACCGAGGAGGTGCTACACGGGTCGGGCCTTAGTCCGATCGACCCGAGTATGCCCCTGACATCTTGTAGCAAAAAATTTTTTCTTTAAGTTTCTTGCTCGTTTTTCTAATTTGTTGTTTGTTTGGTTGTTCGGAACAGAAGCACCGAAGATGGATTTCCTGGGGATGATGAATGAACGAGGCAAGGTCGCCGATGGTAGGAAGAGGAAAAGGACGGGCACGGGTCCTTCGTCCGGCCGCCCTACCAAGGCTACTTCGGTAGTCGCCGACCCTGCCCCTTCTACTCAAGCTCCATCGTTGGTGGTGGCTATTCCCACCGACCCTTCGGCTCCGGCTTCGTCTGCCGTGGCCGGTGAGGTCTTCTCTATTTCGGTGGCGCTGTCGCTCGAGGCACCTCCCCTGACGACTCAGGCCGAGGAGATTCTAACCGAGCAGCACAAGAAGCTGTTTGTCCCCGACTGGCGCGTGAAGAACCATGACGGCTTCCTCGGCGACTTGCAGATGTGTATGCAGGCCGTGAAGCATCTAGCGACCCCCAAGGACCGAGCTGCATGAAGGCGGGGACGACAGGCGATGACACCTACGAGGTCGCCCGGTCGCTTATGTCGGTAAGTCTTGATTTTCCTCTCTTTAAGAATTTCGCCTAAGTTCACAGCTCGGCTCTAACTCCTTCTTGACACAGGCCACCTGTCACTCCGGCCATCTGATTCAAGAGTTCACCGAGCAAGAGCGGGAACTGAAGACCGCCTGTGACATGGACAGGGCAGAGAAGGCGAGGGCAGTTAGGCAGCTCGCGGCGGAGCAACGCCGCTCGGAAGGCTTGGAGGTTTGAGTTGCCGACCTCGAGGAGGACTTGGAGCGAACTAAGCAGTAGCTCGCCGCGGAGGTCGCCAAAGCTGCTAAGGCTGCCGAGGAGTTGGCAGAGTCGGCGAAGGCCCTGGAGGCGGCGAAGACGGAGAAGGACGCCATGGCGACAACGATAAGGGCGGAGGTCGAAGCCGAGGCAAAAAAGCATATGGCTGAGAATATGGAGAATTCCTATTCCAGGGCGCTCGACCACGTCGAGGCTCGGGTCCCTGGCTTTCAGAGGGTCGGGTACCGGCTGTGGCCTGTCATCGAGGATGAAGGCGAAGAGGTCGAAGAAGATGATGAATGGGACGAGGAGGATGAACCTCGGGATGGTAAGGCGCCAGCCGACCCCAAGACCGCGTCGGCCGATCCTCGAACCGAGGTGTCGAGGAGCGAAGGGCCATCTGCCGCCCCAGGTGGACCCCTAATTCTTTTGTTTCTGTAAATTTTATTTTATTTATTTATTTTTTTTTGTGTAATTCTTATAGCGGACTGACCACCGCTCTTTTGATGTGAATGAAGAGGCTTCTTTTTGAGAATTTTGTCTTGAATTTGTCTAAGTGTCTGGCTTGGCTATAGTCTTTCAATGTGGTGCCTTCATCTTTCAGATCGTCAAACTTGATTCGGACACCGTAGCTGCTCGGTGTTGTGTGGAACTGTTCAAGCGGTCTCGCGAAGCTCGTCTTGAGGGCGAGATCGACCTGATCCGAAGAGTGCTGTTCAACGTGGAGAAGAAGAACAGCGAATTACTGGCCGAGGTGCATCACTTGCGGATTGTCGAGGAAGAACTCTCGGCTAAAGAAGAAGAGTTGGCCTCGGCGCTGGCCAAGCAAGACGAGCTCGCAACAAAGGTCGAGAAATTACAGAGGGTTACAGTTGACAAGAGCATCGAAGTGACCAACTTGCGTCGTATCATATCTGATAGCGCCGAGTACCCGGGCTCGGCAAAACTTCCTCGGCTCAAGATGTCGGTGAAGGACGACACCTTGAAAGATAGGATCGTCGAGCTCAAGGAGGAGGTTGCTCGTCTAAAACCTCAGCCCGTGAGGATTAACATCCGCAGTACCTCGTGTACCCGCGAGGAGTGCGAGCGAGGGATCTCCTTCTACGAGCTCGCGACTCGTCCCCCCGTCACAGGTCAGACCGCGGCCGATGCCCAAAGTGGCGTAGTGGTTTCCTCGAGCGGAGCCTCAGTCGGATCCACCATTAGAGTTAGCGGCGAAGAGGCGTCTCGGTTCGTCGGCCTAGAGACGAGCTCGGAGGTTAAGCGGCGCCGGCCCCGAGTGTCTCTGAATCGGAATGTCCCCGTTCCGAAGAGGCGTTGATAAAGTTGTACTGGGCTCTCGAGTTTTTGTAACGCCTTTTTGTATTAACTTTGCCTTGTAAATTTATTGAGTTGTTTTAATAAAATTGGAGTTCGCCTTCTCGTTTTTGTGCCGTAGTTACTCTCTTTTGAAACGAACCATAAGAGCCAATAGTTAGCTCCTTTTACTCGTTCTATCTGTAGAATTTTTGTTCTTGTTCGGGATGTGCCGAGGTCTCTTTGCTTTTCGATAGTTAGGTAGCTCGGATTTATAGCCGAGCTACGTGGCTTAATCTGGCGGTGTATCATGATTACGGCACAAATCACGAGACAAGAGGCTCAAATTTCGAGAAAATGTTATCTTGTCGTTTTGTGGGGACGTGGCGCAATCTGAGCCATTCATCACGTTCTAGCATAGAATTCGAGACAATCAGAAGGTGAAGCTGGCTCGGCGGCTTTTTTCTCCATATATGGAGGTCGGTACCTCGTCTGCTCGGTTCGGTGACTTGGTAGTTTTGCCTCTTCCCACAGCAGCTCGGTAGTTCGGTGTTCTTAACGAAGCGGAGTCGAGCCAAGTGTTGGACTCCGAACTCGTCGTTAGAGTTTGTTCAATGGTTGTGGGAGCAATTCCGAATGGCGAACCCTTTCTAGTTCGCTTAAGAGCGAGCTTGCGAAGAGGAGTTGAGCCAAGTGTTGGACTCCAAACTCGTCGTTAAAGTTTGTTCAACGGTTGTGGAAGCAATTCCGAATGGCAAACCCCTTCTAGCCCGCTTAAGAGCGAGCTTGTGAAGAGGAGTCGAGCCAAGTGTTGGACTCCGAACTCGTCGTTAGAGTTTGTTCAACGGTTGTGGGAGCAATTTCGAATGGCGAACCCCTTCTAGCTTGCTTAAGAGCGAGCTTGCGAAGAGGAGTCGAGCCAAGTGTTGGACTCCGAACTCGTCGTTAGAGTTTGTTCAATGGTTGTGGGAGCAATTCCGAATGGCGAACCCCTTCTAGCCCGCTTAAGAGCGAGCTTGCGAAGAGGAGTCGAGCCAAGTGTTGGACTCCGAACTCGTCGTTAGATTTTGTTCAACGGTTGTGGGAGCAATTCCGAATGGCGAACTCCTTCTAGCCTGCTTAAGAGCGAGCTTGCGAAGAGGAGTCGAGCCAAGTGTTGGACTCCAAACTCGTCGTTAGAGTTTGTTCAACGGTTGTGGGAGCAATTCTGAATGGCGAACCCTTTCTAGCCCTCTTAAGAGCGAGCTTGCAAAGAGGAGTCGAGCCAAGTGTTGGACTCCGAACTCGTCGTTAGAGTTTGTTCAACGGTTGTGGGAGCAATTCCGAATGGTGAACCCCTTCTAGCCCGCTTAAGAGCGAGCTTGTGAAGAGGAGTCCAGCCAAGTGTTGGACTCCGAATTTGTCGTTAGAGTTTGTTCAACGGTTGTGGGGGCAATTCCGAATGGCGAACCCCTTCTAGCCCGCTTAAGAGCGAGCTTGCGAAGAGGAGTCGAGCCAAGTGTTGGACTCCAAACTCGTCGTTAGGGTGAAGAGTAGAAGCAGAGAGATACAAGCAATTTTACAAGTAAAATATGAAAAAACTTTCTTTATTAATGACTAATAGTTGGCTGCTTCTAAGTTGCGAGCCGTTATTACACAAGAGAAATAAAGGAAAAAATACAAGTAAAAGGAGAGGAACGGTTCGACATCCCAGAATACTTAGAGAGGCGTTAATGCTCTCTCTTGGTATTTCAAAAGATGGTCGGCATTCCAAGTCCTGGGGATCTCTCTGCCTTCGAGGTCTTCTAGTCGATATGTCCCGAGGTGAACTACTTTGGAGATCTTGTAGGGTCCTTCCCAATTTGGAGCTAGTTTACCCTTCTGACCAAGGAAAGAGATTGCTAACTTTCTGAGAACCAAGTCCCCTTCTTTGAGGTTGGTAGGACGAACTCTCTTACTGTACGCCAACTCGATCCTCCTTCGATAACCTTTTGGCGGATTGATGCTCTTTCCCGTAGCTCGTCGACCAAGTCTAAGTTTGCCCGAAGTTCCCTGGCATTCTGTTCTTCTTCATAGGCAAGAAGGCGAGGAGAAGGTATGTCGACTTCCAATGGGATCACAGCCTCGGACCCATAGGTGAGGTTGAATGGCGACTCTCCTGTGGGGGTCCATTTCGTGGTGCGGTAGTTCCACAGCACGTTAGGGAGCTGATCGACCCATAAGCCTTTGGAGCACTTATTCAGCCTTTTCTTAATACTGGAGAGGATCTGTCGGTTAGCATTTTCCACTTGACCATTCGACTGTGGATGGGAGACGGAGGAGAAACGTTGTTGGATGGCGAGGTCTTCACATAGAGCTCGTAAGGCAGCCCCGATAAACTGGGTTCCGTTGTCTGTTATGAGGACTCGAGGGATACCGAATCAGCAGATGATGTTCTTCCAGAAGAACTAAAGTACTTTGTTCTCGGTGATTGTGGCCAAGGGCTCGGCCTCTATCCACTTCGAGAAGTAGTTGATTGCCACGACTAAGAATTTGAACTGGCCGGGAGCAGGTGGGAATGGCCCTAGTAAATCCATCTCCCACATTGCGAAAGGGATAGGACTTGATAGGGAGGTGAGCGGAGCTTGTGGGAGGCGACGGACGTTGGAGTATTTCTGACAAGAGCTGCCTTGCCGAACGTGTAGTTCGGCGTCCTGTAGGAGAGTAGGCCAGAAGTATCCATAATTCAACACTTTCCGGGCTAGGGATCTAGACCCTGAGTGTGCCCTGCCGATGCCTTCGTGGAGCTCTTACAGGGCATAATCGGCTTGTTCCGGGGAGAGGCACCTCAAATAAGGCCTGCCGTCCACTTGTGTGAAGGAGCGCATGTATAGGATGCCCTCGATAAGTGCGTATCTCTCTGCTCGGGTTCTCACTCGGCGAGCTTCCTTAGGGTCTTCGGGGAGGAGCCCATCCCTTAGGAATTCAACGAGGGGTTTCATCCAATTATCTTGAAGCAGGACAGGTAGGGACTCTACTGAGTCGGAAGTTTCATCTTCTATACTTGGCTTCAGGAGCACCTCAATCAAGACGGTCTGCTCGAGACCTTGGAGGGAGGAGGAGGCTAGTTTGGAGAGGGCATCGGCTTGGGAATTCTCCTTTTGGGGGATTTACTGGATGAGAGCTTCTTCAAATAGGGCCATGAGATTCCTGACCTTGGCTAGGTACTTAGCCATTCAGTCATCTCGTGCCTCATACTCGCCTAGGACCTGATTTACGACCAGCTGAGAGTCACTGAAGATCTAGAGGCGCTGCGCCCCTGCATTGCCAGCCATTCTGAGGCCGGCTATGAGTGCTTCATATTCTGCTTCGTTGTTAGAGGCCTTGAAGTTGATCTGGAGGGAGTATTGGAGGATGAAATCATCTGGGCCGGCCAGAATGACCTCAGCTTCGCTTCCCTCGTGACATGAGGATCCATCTACATAAACCGACCAGATAAGCGGTACCTTCATCGCTTGGCTGACCTCGGGGATGGTACTTTCAACTATGAATTCAGCTAGGGCCTGAGCCTTGATCACGATCCGAGGCTAATACGTTATATCGTGCTGGCTTAGCTCGATAGACCACTTCATAAGGCGACCGGAGGTCTCTGGTTTTTGGAGAACTTGCTTCAGCGGTTGGTCGGTAAGAATGACCACCGAATGGGACTGAAAATATGGGCGAAGTTTCCTTGCAGCCATGACTAAGGCGTATGCCATCTTCTCTATCCTCGGGTAGCAGAGCTCGGCATCTCGAAGTACCTTGCTCACGTAATAGATGGGCTTTTGAGTCTTATCTTCTTCCCTTACGAGGACGGCGCTGAGGGTCTGCTCGGAGGCAGCTAAGTAGAGGTAGAGGGTTTCCCCGGGAACAGGCTTGCTGAGGAGAGGAGGATTGACTAGGTAAGCCTTCAGCTGATTGAATGAGTCTTGTTGCTGCTGACCCCACTCGAAGCCTTTAGCCCCCCTGAGAGCCTTGAAGAAGGGAAGGCACTTCTCCCCTGACTTGGAAAGGAAACGCCCTATGGCTGCCAGGCGACCCGTTAGCTTCTGAACTTCTTTAACATTCTTCGGTGGAGCCATGTCTAATATGGCCTTGATCTTCTCGGGGTTGGCCTCGATTCCTCTTTGGCTGACCATGAAGCCTAGGAATTTCCCCGACGAGACTCCGAACGCACATTTGTTTGGATTGAGCCTCATGTCGTATTTCCTGAGTACGTCGAACTCCTCTTGCAGATCGGCCACATGATCGGTCCCGTGGATGCTCTTCACAAGCATATCGTCAACATATACCTCCATATTTTGGCCAATTTGAGCTTGAAAAACCTTGTTGACGAGGCGTTGATAAGTGGCACCTGCATTCTTCAAACCGAAGGGCATTGCCCTGTAGCAGTAGAGGCCCTGATCGGTTACAAATGAGGTCTTCGGGATATCTGGGAGAAACATACGAATCTGATTGTAGCCTGAGAAGGTGTCCATGAAGCTGAGGAGTTCATGACCCGAAGTGGCGTCAATCAAAGTATCGATACTTGGGAGAGGGAATTGATCTTTGGGGCATGCTTTGTTGAGGTCGGTAAAGTCGATACAAATCCTCCAGGTCCCATTGGACTTCTTCACCATTACTACATTCGAGAGCCATTCGGGATAGTTTACCTCTTGTATGAACTGAGCCTTCAAGAGCTTGCTCACCTCCTCTTTTATAGCTTGCTGGCGCTCGGGAGTGAACTTGCGCCTCTTCTGTTGGACCGGTTTGGACCCCGGAGCAATGCTGAGGTGGTGGACTAAAAGCTCTTCGAAGATTCCGAGCATGTCTGCGGCTGACCAAGCAAAGAGGTCGTGGTTCCTATGGATGCACTGGACTATGTCAGAGCATAGGGCAGATGGGAGGGTCTTGCTAACAAAGAACTTTCGGCTCGGATCCTGCTCAGAAAAGAGCACTTCCTCCAACTCATCCACCGGCTCGGACGTTGGTCGAACAACATCTTGGGGGATTTCAAGAGTTTCGAGGGAGAGGACTGGACCCATAGTAGAGCTCATGTAGCATTTGCGGGCCGTTTCCTGATTGCCTCTTACTTCCCCTACTCCTGCCCTGGTGGGGAATTTCATCTTGAGGTGATAGGTGGAAGGGACAGCTTCGAGGGCAGCCAGGCTAGGCCGACCCAAAATGACATTATATGCTGCGGGGACATCCACGACCATAAAGTCCATCGGCTCCGTTCGGGTAGTAGGAGTTTTGCCAGCGGTTACGTCGAGGGTGATCACCCCTTCAATAGTCACTGGCACTCCCGTGAACCCATGGAGTGTGTAGCCGGCGGGTTTGAGTCTGTCTCATGATAGTTTGAGGCCTTTGAAAGCGGCGAGGAAGAGGATGTTAACGAAGCTGCCATTGTCCACTAGGATCCTCTCCACTTTAAAGTTCGCCATATGGAGGTTGATGACAAGCGCATCACAATGGGGGGTTTGGACACCCTCAAGGTCTTCATCAGAGAATGTGACGGGCACTCCGAGGCCCTTAGGAGGAGGTGTGGCGCGAACCGAATTAACTTCCCTTATGAATGCCTTTCGAGAGGAGTTGGAGGAGCCCCCTATTGGGCCCCCATGAATGAGGTGCAGGACACGCTCCTCTTCGAATTCGGGCGTTTCATCGCGTTCGGGATGCTTGTTAGCCCCCCGAGATGGGGGAGGAAGATTGGCTCGGTCCTTTCTCACGAACTTGTTTAGCTGACCCCTCTGAATGAGAGCTTCTATCTCGTTCTTTAGGGCCCGACAATCATTGGTGTCGTGGCCATGGTCCCGGTGATAGCGGCATCAATTCTCTTTATCACTCTTCTTACCGGGGGTGTTCATTTTTGGTGCAGGGGGCAGCACCCCTTCCTTCTCGACTTCCATGAGAATTGTGGAAATGTTGGCATTAAGGGGAGTGAACTTTTCGAATCTGGGGGGAGGTCGGCGCTGTCCGCCATTGTCCTTCTGGAGCTCCTTGGCTCCTTCTTTTTCTGTTCCCTTTCTCTTAGACCCGGAGGAAGGCCCCTCCAAGTTGGGGCAGTACTCAGCTTCCTCGGCCTGAATATACTTTTCGCTCCGGGGGAGGAGGTCAGAGAAGTTCTGCGGGGGCTTCTTGGTGAGGGAGGAGCAGAGGCCGGAGTTGAGGACATTGGATTGGAATGCTGCTGCAGCGACCGACTGGTCTAGGGAAGCTATGGACCTGGCTTCCGCTGTGAACCTTTTTACATAGTCTCTTAGCTTCTCACCCTTCTTCTGGTTGAGGTAAAGTAACGAAATGCTCGTCTTCTCAGTTCGGCGACTACTTACGAAGTGTGTGAAAAAGAGGGTCTCAAATTGCTCGAAGGAGAATATTGATGATGGGGCAAGGCGAGAGTACCATTCTGGAGCCAGACCCTTGAGAGTGGCGGGGAAGGTCTTGCACAGTAGAGCATCGGAAGCTTGATGGATGAGCATGAGGGTCTTAAAGCTTTCGATGTGATCGACGGGGTCAGACTCCCCAGAATAAGTCTCAAATTGAGGAGGTTTAAAGCCAATTGGTACGGGTGCCTCCATTATGGTTCGGGAAAAAGGAGGTCAACTCGGGCGAAGGGTCCTTCCTCTGAGCTCTTCTTCTCTGTCTAACTGACCCAAGCGCCTTTCCATTTCGTGGAGACGGAGATAGACAGCATCATCCCTTCGACAGTAACCAACCGAGCCTCTAGACTCGTCTTCGTACGAGGGAGAACGGGGGCTACGACGACGGTAGCTCCTGGAGCGGTGAGGACTAGGAATGTGCTGGGGGTTGCTAGGAGCTGGGGGAGGAGTTACAGACTGTCGGTGAGGACTTCGGACTGGAGGAGGAGTGGGGATCCTTGGAGCATTGGTGTTGTTGGGTCGAAGGTTGAGAGCTTGTAGGATGGTTGCTTGGAATTGCTGGAACTCGGCACGAGTGATGGGTGCCTCATCGTTCTTTGGATGTTGCCGACCGGCAGGGGAATGGGGTCTTCTCCTGTGATGCTCGGGGGACTCTCTCCGACCCCTTCGGGTAGAGGACCTTCTGTAGTCTCGGCGGTGAGGAGATCGCTCATCCGGACGTTGTTGGCGGGAGGCTCCCTCTCGGGCCCGCTTTTCATCCAGACGGCGGCGAAGATCCTCATCCTTCTGCTGATTGAGGATGGTATTGCGAAGGTCGGAAGCTCGGGGATTGTGGGAGGCCATAGAATCCGAAGAGGCATTATGGATTGAGACGTGGTCCTGATGGAGAGGTTGTTTCTGCGGGTAGGGATGCGAGACCCCTGCTCCGGTATTTTGAGGACCGGGGGGACCTTTAGGAGGTTGTTGATTCTGAGGAGGAGGCTGGTCCTGTTGAAGAGGGTCCTCGGCTTGAGGCGGAAGTTGCCCCTGTTGCTGAGCGGGTTGGATGGGGACTTCCTGTTGCTAATCGGGGTTGGGTCCACAGTTGGACCCTCTGGATCTTACTTTCCTAGGAGGCATGGCTGGAGAAGATCTGACCAACGGGAAGAGGGGAGGCTGCTATTTGTTTGTTTCTCACAGACGGCGCCAATCTGTTACCGCTGAATCTGGTATGGGGGCAAACAGATAGTATTTGTGGATTCTTGGAAAACTTTGAATAGCAAACCTGTTACCTGTTCTACCGGAGTTTGACCGTTGACTCCTGCCATTCACCTGCAAAAAGTGCGAGACACCGGGGTTGATCCCGGCGACGCACCCTCCGACGCCCAAGTCAGTAATCAGAAATGATTATGAAAGAGCGTAAATTGGCAAAAGATTGATTACCTCTTAATGGAGATGGATGGGGGGTATTTATAGCCGCTGTTGGGGTCAAATTAGGAATATAATCCCTGTGATTAGATAAGGAATGTAATCCCTAATTCCCAGTGAAAGGATAGATATGAATCAGGGCCGTTGATCAGTATTAATCAGAAACCCTAATTCTATCCTGTTGGACTGGGTTTGCTACGGGTTGAAACCCGTACCCAGTTGAAGTGGATCCGTTCGTGGGTTATTGGGTCTTTTTGGGGAAAAGACCCAGGACCCACTTTAGACCCAATGGTAGGCAAAATTACCATTTTACCCTTAGGCTTTAAGATTCGTTTCCGATTTGGACGGTTCCGATTTAACCCCATTTTTAGCCATATCAGGCAATATTATTTAATTATTAATTTCTCATGCACAACTTCCGATGTGGGATCAAATAATCCCACACCACCAAGCCTTCACGTGCTGCTCCCCTCCTTCAACTCGACCCCCACCATGCCACATCACCCACGTGGACAAGCACAGCATGCCCTCCATCTCACATATTTAATTCATTTTTCCCATTATTACAACTTTTTCATTCATCATATTTACCATTAGGCCATCATTATATATATATATATATATATAGGCTTCTTCCGTTGCAAACGCTACTGTAGCAGTTGCGAACGTGCGAACTACTTAACCCGTCATCCACAATGACGGGTTAAGGCAAAACACATAACCCGTCATTGGTGATGACGGGTTATGTGTTTTGCCTTAACCCGTCATTGTGGATGACGGGTTAAGTGGTTCGCACGAGTTCGCACGA
Organism: Hemerocallis citrina; assembly: GCA_017893485.1. Lineage (NCBI taxonomy): Eukaryota > Viridiplantae > Streptophyta > Magnoliopsida > Asparagales > Asphodelaceae > Hemerocallis > Hemerocallis citrina. The sequence goes on from JACEHZ010000354.1 coordinate 644,030, forward strand.
CATTTGCGTTTGCAATGGAAGATAGCCCATATACAGGGGTAAAAAAAGTAATTTGGAAAATATAGAACTATACTATTATTAATAGCAATCGGTAACAGAACAGGCAGTAATAAATCCATTAGCATGCAGTAGTTTATACTATTATTAAGCAAAGCCTTATTTTGCTGGCTTTTTACTATTATACCCTCACAAACATAAAAGGCTATCAAAATATACAGGGGTAAAAAAAGTAATTTGGAAAATATAGAACTATACTATTATTAATAGCAATCGGTAACAGAACAGGCAGTAATAAATCCATTAGCATGCAGTAGTTTATGGTTATTAATAAATCCATACCGATTGCTATTAATACCGTGCAGATTGCTACCGAATATAGAATGCTATTAATACTGCATGACTTTGCATGAAAAAAATATTGAACCATCATGCAGATTGCTATTAATACTGCATGGCTTTGCATGAAAAAAATAAATACCGGTTTGCTATTATAGAATGCTATTAATACTGCATGACTTTGCATGAAAAAAATATAGAACCATCATGCAGATTGCTATTAATACTGCATGGCTTTGCATGAAAAAAATAAATACCGGTTTGCTATTAATAAATACCGATTGCTATTGAAACGGTGAACATGCAGTAGTTTATGGGCAGTAGTTTATGGTTATTAATAAATCCATACCGATTGCTATTAATACCGTGCAGATTGCTACCGAATATAGAATGCTATTAATACTGCATGACTTTGCATGAAAAAAATATAGAACCATCATGCAGATTGCTATTAATACTGCATGGCTTTGCATGAAAAAAATAAATACCGGTTTGCTATTATAGAATGCTATTAATACTGCATGACTTTGCATGAAAAAAATATAGAACCATCATGCAGATTGCTATTAATACTGCATGGCTTTGCATGAAAAAAATAAATACCGGTTTGCTATTAATAAATACCGATTGCTATTGAAACGGTGAACATGCAGTAGTTTATGGTCATTGCTTGGGTTTCCGAAACGTTTTTTTGAGAACCCAAGGGTTAGGCCACAATAATATAACAAGTCACCTAAATGTTTTCCTTCAAAGTCATGCAATAGTTTAGAGCATATATAATGAGTTCTAACGGGAATAAATTAAATTAAAGCTTATCCAAATATACATAACACGAAATTGTTGTTCCAAATATTAGCACTCTTGGGCTACTTTTAGTCAGGTCTTAAAAACTTTCTTTTTTCAAAGTATAAAGTTTTGATCTTTATTAGATTCCAGTTTAGGAAATGTATAATTTTCAGCGGATTATGTAATTTTTTTCATATAATGGGTTCCACCATTATTAGATTCCAGTTTTTCCTGCATTTAGTCACTGTTGATTTTGAAAATGTTAAGTGTTTAAAGCTCAATTTGAGCTAGAATATGAGTTTAACCTCTCTGTGTATTGCAGATTTCCAGTTATGATATGGTAGATTTTAAATATTTAACAGTTATTTTCTATTCACATAATGGGTTCAACTTCTTTGTGTGAATGCAGCAGCAAGCGCAGCAAAGGCAACAAGCTTTGATGCAGTAAGCTATTCTTCAGCAATTATAGTCGCTCATCTCTTATAGATTTGAATAAGGAACAATTATAGTCGCTCATCTCTTATAGTATTAAGGAACAGTTCACCTTTTTTACTTCACTATACTAGCTACAGTCAATAACCAAAGTAAAATTGTTTAAGGTTGTTTTGGGATGAAAACTGGAAGGGATGAGTGACTATGAGTCACTATACTAAAATTAATGTATTTTATGTTTGCTGGAGAATGAAATAGCGAGGAAATGTGTACGCTCAATGTATTTTTGTTGGTAGGTATTTTTTTTTGTCTTTTTTCCTTCTTCCTCCACGTGCATCGCACGTGCATGATACTAGTATATTATACTAGTATTATATACTCCAAGAAATACGGGGTGTTACATACACCCCCCTTAAGAATTCAGCGTCCTCGCTGAGTACAGGGCATGCAACCTAGTGCAGGATTTTCTTTCTAGTCAATGTGGAGCGGAGTAACCTGATTCAGCTAATTCTAGGCCAGTGCACTGACCTCAGCTCCTTCCCAGGCATACATCTCGCCGATGTAGAGTGGAGTACCCTGATTCAGCTAATTCTAGCGTACTGTCCCTAGATAAACTGCTAGCGTACTGACCTCAGCTCCCTCTCAGGCATACATCTCACCCACTCTTACCCACACTCGGTGTCGAAAGTCAGCTCTGATACCATTTGTAACACCCCGACACCAAACTCAGACAATTTATGTATTTATTAGTACAACTCCCCACCCCATGCTGCTTCTCAAAAGGTGGTTAACCAATTTTGTGACTATTGATCATAGGCAATATTATTTAATTGTTAATTTCTCATGCAAAACAGATGTGGGATCAAATAATCCCACACCACCAAGTCTTCACTTGCTGCTCCCCTCCTTTAACTAAGCCCCCACTATGCCACGTCACCCATGTGGACAAGCACAGCAAGCCCTCCTGTAACGCCCCTGCCCCTAGCTCAGACAATTTATACAAATTAGAATACAAATTAGATGCTATGTAGTACAACTGCCCACCATAGGCTGCCTCTCAAAAGGTGATTAACCGGATTGGTGACTCTTGATCATAGGCTATATTATTTATATATTATTTTTAATCTAGTTTTTACCGATATGGGATACTTCCCAAATATTTCTCCCCGTTCTCTCACTTTGAGAGAAGAGCACATTTTAATTTTCGGGTGGGCCCCAAAGAAGCCCACGTCACCATGTGAAAGAGTAAACAGCCAACATGCATGTTTGAACCCATGGGACCCCTTGCAAACTATTTAATACCATTTTATTTACTAATACATTTTCAAAGTATATAATGTATACCAACCTGCATTTTTTTTTTTGAACATATATTATATATTATATATATATTATATTTTTTGAAATAACACGGGGTATGTGTAACACCCCGTAGTTTCAAATATATATATATATATATATATATATATATATATATATATATATATATATATATATATATATATATATACTTTGGTAAAAAGTGTTGGCTGTTAAGTTATAAAAATATATGCATGGATGGCTTTGAAAAATAATGAAACGGTGTGATGTTCATGGGGGGCCCATAGAATTAGTATGCAGCTTTCCTTCTGTGTTGACTTCGGTCAAGGAAGGAAGAAGAAATGCCATGACGTGATGGCTTGTGTGTGGGGGCCACCCACTGAGTACTCACACGGAAGGTAAGGGTAAGTATTGAATTAAAATGTCCCATATTGGGAATATAAAAAAATAAAATAATATATAAATAATATAGCCTATGATCAAGAGTCACCTAATCGGTTAACCAACTTTTGAAAGGCAGCCTGTGGTGGGCAGTTGTACTACATAGTATCTAATTTGTCTTATAAATTGTATAAATTGTCTGAGCTAGGGACAGGGGCGTTACACATCCATCTAATTCATTTTTCCCATTATTACAACTTTGCCATTCACCATATTTACCATTATGCCATCATTATATATATATATATATATATATATATATATATATATATATATATATATATATATATATATATATATTATACTAGTATTATATACTCCAAGAAATAAGGGGTGTTACAAGTGGTATCTTTGCCCTCGTAGTAACGTGAGAGTGATCAATGTTCCCGATTCTGTCAAGTGTTAAATGGACAAGTTATTCATTATCAGTAGCCCTGAACCGTAGGGAATTCCCATAGCATATAGGAGGACTGTTCCGATGACACTGAAGGCAGAGCCTGTGGTGTCAGAGGCGAAGAAGAGTTTCAGTGATGCTCTTCTCGCGGAGAATGATCGGAGAGTGATCGATGTTCGCGATTCGATCAAGTGTTAAACGGACAAGTTCTTCATTATCTGTTGCCCTGAACCGTGGAGAATTCCCATGACATGGAGGAGGAATGTTCCGATGACATTGAAGGCAGAGCCTGCGGTGATAGAGGCGAAGAAGAGTTTCAGTGATGCTCTTCTCGTGCAGAAGAAGTTGGCTTGGCGAGAAATCATCGAGGATGCTCTCTACGAGGGTGGTTTCATCCCGGTGGACCCTAGTATGATTTACCACTTTCATTTCCTTTCATACTTGCAATACTTTGTAGACGTTCTTATTATTTGCATTGTTTTGAATTGTGAGAACTTAATCCTTTGTTTTTCTTTTTGTAGAGAAAGTAGGAATAGATTTTGATGACCTGATTGCCGATCGGGAGATTCTTTACAACAAGAGGGCCGACGAGCCAAAGAAGCTTAAAAGGATGACGAGTCACACTCCTACATCGAAGGCGTCAGAGGGTCCCACCGTTCCATCCTCGACCATTCCATCAGAGATGCCTTTGGAGGCATCATCTGGCATTGTTGCAGGGGGTTCTTCCATAGCGACTATTACAGCGGGTGTTGTAACGCCCCGAATTCCACTTACATGTAATTCGTAGCACAACATGATCTTTTACTTCATTTCGTACAATTTTACAAGAAAATTTAAACTTTTTATTACACTTTGTTTGTTTCCGAATTATACAGCGGAAGTTAAATAAAATACAAAGAAATACAGTTCTAACATAAATCATGGAAATAATTTTCAACATCAATTCTTCCTTAAGTCTTTGCCAATCCAATTCCTGCACTGAAAATCTGTGGGTACGTCGGTTGCTTACAACCGATGCAATGTTATAAACAACGATCCTCTCTATGCTGTAGTATACGAAATCTCTTACTTTAGCAAACACAAACTTGAATGTATATTAAAGTGTAAAAGAGTGACTATCATAACATGTCAGTGTATGATATGCCTTAGATGCCTAATGCAACTTTGCACTACGATGCACTAATGCATACTTGTTCAGGTTCTATGCATCTCATTCTACATAGGTCTGAGGGCAAGCACCTACGTACTCCACATCATAGATTTTAATCCCTCACCATGAAAAACTACTCGGTAACAAAATCAAGGTTCATACACTCCACGAGTACGGATTCCAGCCCTCAAGTCCACCGTCAAGCTTATACGGAAATCCTCGTCGTGCGAACATCCCGCAAGTGCCGCTCTAGCCCCAGAATATATTGGAGATCTGCCTCCTACCCGCCCGACTATTCATGATCCTGGAATTCACCGCTCGATCAATCATAATCTCGGATTTAATTGAGGCCCGTCTTGCTCTGCAAGTAACCATAGTCCCAAAATCTACCACCCGACTGGGTCTATAGTCTCGAAATCCACCGCCTGACTATATAGATACGCCCTACTTATGTTTGCCCAAGTTTTATTACATCTCCCCTTAGTGCATATTATTAAGTTTAAACATGACTAAATTATACCACCTAGAGTTAGCTTACCCTCACTAGTCTTAAACAAAAATATCGTGAACGACAACCCATATTGGCCACTTTTCAAATTAATTATTCATTTTCAACACTTATCGGGACCTAGGTCTTACTAAGCCTTTAGAATCAACATCTTTTTATGTTCAATAACTTGGGGTTCTCATACCCTTATAACTCATGTTCTCAATTTCATGTATTCATATTTCATTCAAATCCTTTCATTCATTCTTTTTTATTCATCAATAAGTAAAATCTCATACTATTCATTTTCACAATGCTCATCTAAACTTTCTCCATACAAGTTTATTAAGATTAAAACATAATCTCTTTGAGATTCATCAATAGAAATTCATCCCACCAATTCTTAACATCATTAATCAGATATATATTTTTCTTTAGTTCAAATCTTCTCTAATACATGAATATGATCTTTATTTATCCCAAAAATATCTTTTAAATCACATGAAACAATTCCCAAATGATCTAATATTATGTTACAATATTTCCATGAATTTTCCAAATTTTAAAACTTATAAATCAAATTAAAATAAAATAAAATCCCAAAATAAGGACACCCAGGCTCGAACCCGAAACCTCTAGGCTGCAACCAACAAGTCTAACCACTAGGCCAACTCTCAATTGGTGAAATAAATCCAACACAATTCTTTAAATACTACTCTTACTGTTATTTTAAATCCAACACGCACGCGCTAGCCACCAAGGCCAAGCGCAATTCCTGATATGATATGTATTAAATTCTTTATATGTTCATTCTCTGTTTTAATCTCGATTTTCAAATTTTCAAACAATTTTCGATTTCTAATCTTTTCTCCAAAATAATATTATCAATATAAATTTCCAAACTCCCAGAATTATTTCTTTACTGATTTTAATCATATTAGTATAAAATTAATCATAAGTCAATAATTATCTTGAAATCTAGTATTTGCAATTAGAAGAAACTCTGCTATTATCATGAAGGTATATATTCTGTGTTATAGAAAATATCATCCCCACTGACTTTTATAATTTCTTTTAATACTTTCACAATTTTTTGCACACAAATTACAAGTTTGTTTACACATATGCACAAATCAAATGATCTAATCATGGCATGATATTTGTATATAACCATTTCAACATACTAATGAAATAAACTTTTAATTTGACAACTTCATTATATCATGATGATTTTTTTTTTCTTTTAGCATGCAACAAATTCCATATTTCAATTCTACCAAATTCTCTAACATAGCAACATCACATGCATTACAAAGAACAACTAGAACTCATACTAAATATCAATTTCAAGTATCAATAAATTTCTTACACATACAATCTATTTTACTTTAGAAAGCAAGAAAGAACACTCACCTATTAGATAGTGTGCTAGTAGTAATCTCCCTTCAAAAGAGCACCAAAAAATCCACAAAAGCAAAGCAAAATCCCAACGAAACCCCAAAGTCAGCAAGCATTTCGGCAGCAACACATCACTATATATATATATATATATATATATATATATATATATATATATATATATATATATATATAATTGAATAGAATATAAGTTTATATATATATATACATGTATGGTGAGTGAGTGGAGAGAAAAAAAATGAAGTGCTGGTGGTTTTTGGAATTGACAAAAAAGAGAAGAAGAGAAAAGGAGAAGAGAGTGAAGGCCTGGGAAGTGGGATTGGGTAGTTTTATAAGTGATTAAGTTTTAATTAACCCACTAATGAAATTAACTACACACTCAAAAAATCAATACCACAAACCCCCACCCCTTCCAATTCATGACCGGCCAACCCTTTGGTTTTCCCACATGTGCATACTTGTGAACGTGCACTCTAGGTGCACACACACACAATTTGTAATTTATTTTTATTGAATGAAAATGGGCATTCTACATGTAAAGTGAGTGTAGGTTTCGTTTAAATAATTTTTGGGGGCTTTAAAAGAAATTTTAGGCCCATGATTTTTTAATAAAAATTAAATAATACTTTGTAAAAAATGAGAATAAAAAATGTACAAGACCTTTAGAAAAATTTAGAAACAAAATGCACAAAAAAATATTCATAATATGAAACAGATTTGGTTAACAAGAAAATATTTATAAATACTCGGAATATAACATACAAAAAATATTTATTTTGATAACGTTATAGATATTTCGCGTAACGGTGAAATTTACATAATCGACACTGTATTGAAAGTACGTACAATGTACGCACAAAGATTAAAATAAATATTCGAGTTGGCTAAAAAGATGATAAAATAAATTTTGAGAAGACGTAAAATGTATAAATAATCGGAATATAAAATAAGTATGACATTTATATAAAAATATGTTACGAATATTACTCGTAGCTGTGCAAAATACACGTGCATAACACACGTGGACAAAATTTTCATAACTCAATTTTACGGGTTGTTACAGGTGTGGTGCCTCTCCCCCGATTGCCCACGCCGTGACGATTCTCAGTGATGAACGAAAGATGATCCATGTTCCCAATTGGAGCGTGAAGCAACATGAGATCTTTTGCGGTAATTCGGCTCTTGTATGGATGGGATCTGCCATCTCTCGACTTCAGCCGATCGAGAGAGGTTGAAGATGGGGCCCTTGAGAGTTCTGTCCTGGGGATCGCTCTGGCCCAAATGATGGGATGCCTAGTATTTTCGATGTTAACTTTCATTGTTTTTATAGATCAATGACTGAAAGTTTTTCTTCTTTTTCCTAGATGGCTTATCACCTCGGCCACTTGGCCGATTTCTATGCTACCGAGGAGAAGGAGTTTAGGGCGCTCTCCTGTATTCAAAGGGAGAAGATACAGGCCGTCAAAGGTCTTAAAGTAGTTGTGGGATCCTTTCTTGTAGTCCCGTCGAGGTAGGTGGATCTCTGATTTCTCCTTCGTCCTTTAGCAGCTTTTGCTTTTAATTTATGTATGATGACCAGTGGCGGAGGGAGGAAGGGAGTAGGGGGGACATTTGGGACCCCAAAGATTTTGTAAAACCCCCTAATATAGACTAAAATTTTTATTTGGCCCCCCAGTTAAAAAAAATTTGGGACCCCCAAGTCTAATCCATCTCTTATTAAAGACTCAAAATAGTGGTATGAGCTTTGGGCTAAAAATTAACAGTGATACTTATTATTTGATCTGTGTAATCATTGGATAAAATTTTGAATAAAGAAACTAGTGTGTACACAAGTTACAAGTATATTTATTCATTTGAGTCGTATCTCTTAGCCTCTAGCATTATAACAGTATAAATAGTGTAGTATGATTATTGATTAGTATTAATCTTACCAAATTTAGAGTACAACTGTACAAGTGCGAAAAAATACATGATAATAAAAATATAAATTCGAATATTTATTTTGATTATAATTTTATTTTGATCAAATTACTTTAATTCTTCAAAACAAAAGTAAAGTAAAGTAAGAGATTTTCGACAACAATTATGTCGATGTCGGGAGGAAAAAAACTTGGGACCCCCATTTTGATTTGTCTGGCTCCGCCACTGATGATGACATATAGCGGACTGGCAGTGTTAGTTCAGAGAGACTCCAGGCTAACTCTTGCGTACCGATCATCCCATCAGCATGTCCCTGCCCCCGAAGTAATGAAGGACAGTATTGGGGAGTGTGCTCTTCTTAGGGAGGTGCCTATTGAGAGGGTTCTGGATGTATGCTGTCTCCGAGCCAAGCTTGGGGGTTGCGCATGGCTAGCACCTCACATATCGTTGTTGTTGGAGCTGGGGCGACAATTGACAGAGCAGGAATGACAATTGGAGGAGCAATTTCGACCGCACGGGTGGCCTTGCATTACCCTAGTGATGCTCAGAGTGGGGTGACCATATTGTCAACTTTGTCTTCTACCTCGGGAGGGTCGCGTGCGTTGGGTTACAACCTCCAGACTCGGTTCATGGGGTTGGAGCTTCCTACCAAGAGTTTAAGCGGCCCAGGAGAGGTGTTTTCTAGAAGAAAAAAAAGGCCTGCAAGGAGGATTGTATCCCTAGTAGAAACATTCCTTGCCTGTGCAACAGTAAGGATGGCCTGTAGATCCTTGCAGGACTGTTATATCACTTAGTATTTTACCGAACCTTTGTAGTGAGCTTATATACATTAAGTGTAGCTCAATGTAATTCGGCAGTTTTATTAAGGCTCGTAGTTTTGTGATTGTAAATTTTGGTAGTGATATTAGGCCCAATACATAGAATCATTATTAATCAGTAGTTGTAAAGAAACTTGATGTTTGTGCGATGATAGACCGTTTTTACGCTTGAACCTTGTGTGATTAGTCATCTTAAGGATTAGCTAGTCATGGGAGCAGCTCTTAGGAGGAGTTGGACTGCATACTTTCCGTTTTGTGCTTAGCTAGTTGTAGGCGCAAGCCTAGGAGAGATTGGACTCTGAACTTACTATATGGGTCCTCCAACAAATTGTGAAAGTAGGAGCAAGTCTAGGAGGGATTGGACTCCGAACTTGCTGTATGGGTCCTCCAACGAATTGTAAGAGTCGCCTCGAGTGGTGAATTGAGCTCCGAATTTGCTTATTTGCAGGATTACTGGAGCAACTACATTCCATGATTATGGACCTCTAATCTATCAGTAAGCATTTTAACAAGTTTCAGTAACAGATTGAATGGTGAGTTAAGCTCTGAACTTGCTTGTTTGCATGTTGCTAAAACAACTCAAAGCCATGGGTATGGATTTTGAACTTGTTGTTTAGGGATTTAACAAGTTGCAGGAGCAGATCGAATGACTAGTTGAGCTCTGAACGTGCTTGATTGCAGATTGCTAGAGTAACTATGAACCATGGGAATGGACTCCTAACTTGTTGTTAAAGGATTTAACGGGTCACAAGAGAAGATTAAATGGCGAGTTGAGCTCTGAACTTGCTTCGTTGCAAATTCCTAGAGCAACTATGAGTCATGGGTATGGACTCCAAACTAATCTTATAAGGAGCTTCTAATGAGTTTTCGGGGTCGTTTATAGGAGTAAGCTTGACATTTAACTCATTGTTTGCATCCAGAGAATTGTTCATGATTTTTGAAAAATAAATGGCAAACTTTTATTGACAAAACAAACTAAATAGCTGCTTTCATTGCTAGCTTTTATTACATGTTGTGGTCGTTATAAATGTCGACCTTATTTGAAACTGAAAATGTTTACTACTAAGAAAGGACGTTTAGGTGCCCTCGTTGTACTTCATAAGATGTTCGACATTCCATGTTTTTGGTATCTTCTTCCCCCCCAGGTCTTCAAGTCGATAGGCTCCTGCGCGGACGACTTGGAAGACATTGTACGACTTCTCCTAGTTGGGAGCGAGCTTGTTCTTTCTATGCGGGTCAGATATTTCAAGTTTTCCCAATACAAGGTCCCTCTCTTTCAGATTATTTGGGCGAGCCTTCTTGTTATAGAATTTCTCGACCCTTTATTGGAAGACTTTTTCTCCTTATAGCAAACTTTTCCTGTACTTCTTCAGTGAGATCGAGGTTGGTTCGTAAGTTATTGGAGTTTTTCTCTTCATTGAAGGAAATGAGGCAAAGGAACGACAATCCGACTTCTAGGGGAACAAGTGCTTTTGAGCCGTAGGCGTGATTGAACGGTGATTCTCTAGGTGGGGTTCGCTTCGTTGTTCTGTAGGATCATAGTACGCATGGTAATTCTTCCACCTACAATTGCCTTGCGGCCTCGCCTAGCCTCTTTGTGAGGCCGTCTAGAATCTATCGATTGGCATTTTTAGCTTGGCCATTGGTTTGGGGATGTGAGATGGAGGAGAAGTGCTAGGTGATCCCTAGATTGATACTGAATTGGTGAAATCCTTTACCACTGAACCACGTTCCATTCTCGGAGATTAATATGCGAGGAATCCTAAACCTGCAAACTATGTTTTTTTAAAAGAACTGTTGAACATTCTGCTCGGTGATGGTGGCCAGTGGTTCCACTTCGACCCACTTTGTGAAGTAGTCGATGGCTACAACTAGGAAGATCCTCCATCCGGCTGCTGGTGGAAACGGTCCAAGCAAATCCATTCCCCACAAGGCAAAGGGTATATAGCTCGACATGGAACTGAGGGTTTCTCGGGGCACTCGTTCGATGGTCAAGTGCTTCTGGTTAGTGCTACACTGGCAGACATACTCTTGGGCATCATTGAGTAGTGTGGGCCAATAATACTCGTGATTGAGGATCTTGCATGCGAGGGACCTCGCTCCTTGGTGTCAACTGCCAATTCCTTCGTGCTGTTCCCTGTTGGCATATTGTGCTTCTTCAACAGTGAGGCATCTCAAGTAGGGTCTGTCGTCGACTAGAGTGTAAGATCGCTTATATAGAATTTCCCTCCACAATACTGTATCTTTCAGCCCTTGTATGGATCTTCCTTGCTTATTTGCGGTCTTCAGGGAGGATTCCCTTGTCAAGAAAGTCAATCAAGGGTTTCATGCAACATTCTTTGGACGTTTGGGGGGTGATGGTCATGAGCTCCAACTCTTTCTCCTCGATGCTCAGCTCGAGTAGGACCATGATAAGGACTGTGCAGTCAAGCCCATTGAGAGATGAGAAGGCTAGCTTGGAGAGGGCTTCTGCTTGCCTGTTTAGCTCGCGAGGGATGTGAGTGACATTGGCTTCTGTGAATGCTACTAGAAGTTTCTTCACATGTGATATGTACTTGGCCATGTGGTAATCTCTGGCTTCATAATCTCCTTAGACCTGGTTCACGACTAGTTGAGAATCGCTAAACACCTCAACTCTTTGTGCACCTACTTTATGCGCTAACCTAAGACTGGCGATTAGTGCGTCATATTCGGCCTCATTATTGGAGACAAAGAATTTGAGGCGTGGTGAGTATTGAAGTGTGAACTCATCGGGGCTGAGAAAGATGATTCCAGCTCCGCGTCCTTCGAGGCAAGAGGACACATCAACGTATACCTTCCAGAGTGGGGAGATTTCTTTTACCTCAGGGGAGTCAGGAATAGTGGTTTCCACGATGAATTCTACCAAGGCTTGGGCTTTGATTGTCGTACTTAGATGGTAGCTGATGTTGTGTTGACTTAGTTCGAAGGACATCTTCATTAGCCTGCCAGAGCTTTCTGGCTTGAGAAGTACTTGCTTAAGTGGTTGACCAGTAAGGACGCACAGACAATGTGCTTGGAAATAAGGGCAGAGTTTGCGAGCAGCCATGACCAGTGCATTGGCCATCTTTTCCATCTTAGAGAAGCGAAGCGTGGTTTCATGGAGTACCTTGCTTTCACAATAAACCTGTAACGCCCTGAATCCCAAATCACTAAATTCGAGATGTTCTACAGGATCTTTTCGCTTTCTTTGAGTACAATTTTACAAGGAAATTCAAACTTTTCTTTTTACATCAGAGTTACAACATCTTACATTTAAATTTACACAGCGGAAGCAAAATATACAACATTTACATAAATGAACAACAACATAATGAGATCTTTATGCATCCATTCCCCTTTACATGTAATTTATCCTGCATACAAAACTGTGGGTACGTCAGTTTATTCAACCGACGATAATTATACATGGTCATCCTCTCTATGCCAGAAACAGTATAATGAATCTCATTTCTTAACAAAATCACAATTTGTTCATAATAAGCATGTAAAAATAAAAGGGAACTTTTAAAGATGTCGTGTCGTGATTGTGCACTTAATCCTTAATGCAATTTATTTAATTAACATGACACTAATGCGCACTTGTTCGAATTCTATGCATCCCATACTACATAGGTTCGAGGGCAAGCCTCTTAATCGTTCTTCATTTTTGTAGGGTTCAATCCCCCGCCATGACTTACTCTACTTCTGTAATTTCAGTGAGTATCCTAGATGATTCTATGAGTACAAGCATGTATCCTGGCCCCTGGAGTAGAATTTCGCGCCATGTCTTGACTCGTCAAGCATGCATTCTGCGACAATTCAGCCTCCTCCCTGAACACAATCCTCTTGCAGTCACCAAAACATCCCACAAGCGTGACTAAAGTCCGATCATTACTGAGTTGTGCCCGCGCCATGTCTTGACTCATCAAGCATGCATTCTGTGGCTCACACACCCGCACCGTACCCTAGCTCTCATACTCATGTTTTTCTCTCACCTTCATCACCTCCACACTATGTATTAAATTGATTAGAATCATGAATAAAAATCAAGCTCTAGAGTTAGCCTCTCCACCAAAAATCGGACTTACCATTTCATTTACACATGACCAACCTTGGCCTTCTTTTCAATATCTTTTCATTTCACTGCCGGGGGAGACTTAGCTACTCTTTCGTTCAATTTCAAATTCACAATATCCAATTGAGCATCCTCAGCTCATAATTCATTTTAGAGTCTCACAGACTTTCTTATCATGATTTAGCCTTTCATATTTTCATTTAATTCTCAATTCTCATCTATGATTCATTTCACATAATTCATACAGCCATAAACAGAGTCCATCGACTTAAATCATAAAGTTCACAATTACCAACAGCAAATAACATGAATTCAAATATATCAAAGTCCACTCTGTACAGTCGACTTGGAAGAACACCAGTCGACTCATACAGTCACATACAGGTTCATCATAAATGCTCGGGATAGTCGATTGTTGTACACAACCAGTCGCCTGTCCCACAACTTTTCATGTTCACAATATTGTCCACATGGCAGTCGACTGTTCATCAACCAGTCGTCTGTCCTGGGATTTCAACATCACAATTCCAAGTCCAGATCAGTCGACTTGCTACACGCATTCGGTCGACTGGACAGATCCACTTTTCAAATTAAAGAATTATCTACAGTTCTTACATGTACTTGTATCATGATATCAATTTACAGTATACATAAATTCATGTTTCATAAACAGGGTTCTCTTGTTCAGTAATAATGCAATCACGAAACTTCAAGTTACGAATGTTATCTCCTCCTCAAGGGAAAATTTCTTAAACATGCATTCACACATATTTATAGCTTCCTTACGAAGATAAAGATATAAATTTCAAGTCATCATGCTGGGTCTACATAATGGAATATCTTAATTTATGGAACTTCCAAATAGTCACCATCAGATTGAAGTACCAGTCGACTTAACACAACATCAGTCGACTGCTCCGACAATTCTAAGTTATTAATCATCACTAGCTCTTTTCATTCATTTACCTTCCCTCCATCATATGTGTCATAGAGAAAAATATCAATTTAGTAATCACACCATCAAGTCCATTCGCACACATGTTTATCAACACATCATAAAAAAGGTGTCTCGTACCAGTCGGCTGGCTCACATGGCAGTCGACTGTACCGACAGTCCCGTTCTCAATATTAATAGCATGTTCAAGCAATTTCTACTACATTCAATTCACTTTTTATAACATGGTAGCAATCATAATAATTATGGTATCATTCCTACATTAGAAGTCCTGAGAAACACCCACCTTATATGAAGAAGTAATCGAAATCCCGAAAAAACTCCTCAAGGTAGAGAACGCCTTCTTGCTCCTTTGCTCCACACTGATCCTTCAGATGCTACTCGGCCTCCACAGGAAAGCACACACACAAACTCACGAATACTCTCACTTAATCTTAGAAAATCTTAGTGTAAAGGAGATAGGGAAATGAAAGGGGTATTTATACTAGGAGATAAATAGAATGGAAGGCTAAGATCTATTGGGGAGTTGCAAGATCAAAGGTTGAGATGCATTAGGGGGTTGAGAAACTACCCACACTCACATAGCTTAACCGCCTACCCACAATCCGGCCAAGGAGTGTGTTCAATGCACGTGTGTGCAAAATGCACGTGCATGCACAACTCACACTAATAAAATTTGTACAAAAATAAGTTTCATATGTAGAAAAAGTGTTACACAAAAATAGGTTGCAGGAAAATAAATAAAAGGTTAAGTTTATGGGCTTAAGTTCATTTGGGCCAAAATAAATATTTTAAAAGAGAAAATAAACGAATCAACATTGGGCTTTAAGAAAAATGCTTTATAGGAAACAATATACTTTATTCATCATGTGGAGAAAATAATAGTCACATGCTACACAAGCATACCATATGAAAAATAAATAGTCTTTATGTACTAAGGAAAATCGGGGTATTACAAAACCAGCTTTTATACCATGTCTTCTTCTCTAACGAAGACGACACTAAGAGTTTGGTCTGAAGTGACCAGGTAGAGATAAACGATTTGACCCGACTCGGGCTTACTTAAAAGTGGGGTTGACAAGAAACGCTTTGAGTTGTTCAAAGTCGGCTTGTTGTTCTTCTCCCAATTGAAACATTTGCTCCTCAGACAACTTTGAAAAATGGGAGACATTTCTCCCCGATCTTAAAGAGGAATCTAATGATAGCGGCTAAGCGCCCCATAATAATGGTTGGGGGAGACATATTGTGGGCTACTTGGATCTTTTTAGGATTGGCTTTGATTTTCCTCTAGATAACCATGAAGCCCAAGAACATACTAGAGGAGACCCTGAAGGCACACTTTGAAGGATTCAACTGCATGTTATGCATGCACAATTCTCCAAATTCTTCGTGGAGATCGATCACATGGTCCTCTTTCCGGAGACTTTTGACTAACATGTCGTCTACGTAAACATCCATGTTCTTACGATTTGACTTTTGAGGACCTTATTTACCAGACATTGATAGGTAGTGCATGACTCGGTAGTAATAGAGGCCTTGATCTGTTATGAAAGATGTCTTCGAGGTGTCAAGTGGAAACATTTGGATCTGATTATACCCGGAGAAGGCATCCATGAAATTTAAGAGTTCATGCCTAGACGTAGCATCGATCAATTAATCTATTCTTGGGAGAAGGAAGGAGTCTTTTGGACATGCCTTATTGAGATTGGTGAAGTCTATGCACATTGTCCACTTGCCGTTAGCTTTTTTAACCATCACCACATTTGCTAACCACTTGAGGTAGCTAACTTCTTGGACGAAGTGCGCGGCCATGAGTTTTTCGACTTCTTTTACTGCATGCAGCCTGACAGGAGCATATTTGCGGCTCCTTTGTGAGAAGGGCTTGGCACCCGGGCTCAAGCTAAGGTGGTGCATGATTAGATCTCCAGATATTCTCGTCATGTCAGCTATTGTCCAAGCGAATAAGTCTTGGTTCCCCCTAATACAGGCAATAAGTTATTCATTAAGTTGATGAGGGAGAGTCTTGCTTACCCGGAAACACTTAGTCTGATCTTCTTGTGAGAAAGGGATATCCTCCAATTCGTCCATGGGCTCGGAGCTTATGTGACTAATTTCCAGCTGTAGTTCGATGGCATCGAGTGGAAGAACCGAATCCCTCATTGTGGATGTATTGCATGTTCGTTCCCCCTCTTGGCTTCCTATAACTTGCCTTACACTACCTGTTGTGAGTAATTTTCATGTGGAATGCGGAGACAATTACATGAAAAGCAGCAAGACCTAGACGACCAAATATAGCATTGTACACAACTTTGACATCGACTGCCATAAATTCTAGTGCCTCTGTTCAAGTAGCGGGGGCTTTTCCTACTGTCACATCAAGTGTGATGATTCCGTTAACTTGAACTGGGGAACCTGAGAACACGTGGGTGTATAACCGGCTGGCTTGAGTCGGTCTCGAAAAAGCTTGAGACCGTTGAAAGCGTTCATGAAGAGAATGTTCACAGAGCTTCCATTATCTACATGGATGTGTCACACCTCATGATTTGCCATGAAAAGACTTATAACCAATGCGTCACAGTGAGGCTTCCTGACGCCCTCTAGATCATTATCGAAAAAGGACACAGTGACCCTAGGCTCTTTGCAGGCGGGATGTTATGCACTAAGTTCACCTCCCAAATGAATGTTTTGTAAGAAGAGTCAGAATCTCCCTCCATCGGCTCTCCATGGATGGAGTGGAAAATGACCATGTGTTCTGAATCTTATGATTCGGAGGGTTTCTCTTAATTCTTATTAGCCCCCCATGACGGAAGGGTTTCGGCATTGTTCTTTTGCTGGACGAATTGGGAGAGTTGGCCCCGGTGAGTAAGACCGTCAAGTTCTTCATTGAGAGCTCAGCTGCTGTCGATGGGGTGTTTATGGTCTTTATGAAATGTGCACCACTTGTTCCTATCTCTTCTCTTGCTACTTATTTTCATCTTGGGGAGTGGACAGATTATTCTGTCCTTTTCAACTTTCATGAGGATGGCTGATACACTTGCATTAAGGGGAGTGGGCGTGGTGCTAGAGGAGAGTGGCGTTGAGCTGTGCCATCTTTCTGAGACTTCCTGGGTCCTTCACCTCCGGTATTCTTTTGCTTGCTCCCAAAGATGGATCCTTATGGCCTTGAGAATAAAGGGCTTCCACGGCTCTGATATACTTTTCACTTCTCTCTAGAAGCTCGGTGAAATCTTTAGGAGGCCTTTTGGCGAGGGAGGTCTTCAGGTCATTGTGAGCGACGTTGTGGCAGAAGGCGGCAGCTGCCACTGATGAGTCCAGGGATGAGATGGACCTTAGCTTTCCCTCCCTTTGCTTTAATTCCAATAGAGAAGCACTTATTTTTTCAATCCTGTGGCTAATGACAAAGTGCTCTATGAAGAGCCCCTCGAGTTGGTCAATGGAGAATGGTGACTCTAGAGTAAGGCGAGAGTACCACTCCTTTGTTGATCCCTTCAAGGTTTCGGGGAACGTTCAGCACAGGAGAGCATCAGTGGCATTGTAGATCCTCATAAAAGTTTTAAAACTCTCAATATGATCACCTGGGTCAGATTCACCATCGTAAGATTCAAACTGATTTGAAGTTCTTTTGAATGGG
The DNA here is from genome assembly GCA_017893485.1 of Hemerocallis citrina. Classification (NCBI taxonomy): domain Eukaryota; kingdom Viridiplantae; phylum Streptophyta; class Magnoliopsida; order Asparagales; family Asphodelaceae; genus Hemerocallis; species Hemerocallis citrina. The sequence continues at coordinate 662,194 of JACEHZ010000354.1, forward strand.
TGCACTGAGGATGGATTTGCTGAAAGAAGGCCGACTAAGGCGGTAAACCATGCTGGAGAGGATGCCTTAATGTTTTATCTACTCCAAGCGATCCTCCACTTCTCAAATGCGGCAAAGGACTTGGTCATCCCTCCCCTTGGTCCTAGTTGAGTTAATGGACTCTTCTTCTTTTGATGAAGTAGAGTGGCAGCTCCCTGAGTGTCGACCCTGATCACGAGTACCTCAAATGGCTTGGAGGATGTCGTGCTCGTAGTTCTCAAGTTCGGCCTTGGTGACGGGTGCCTCCTTTCCTTTTTTCTTCTCTGGAAGCTTTCAACTTTCACTAGTCAGACTTCTTTATTCATTGCACCCCCATGAGAGGAGGAGCATCTTGATCTCTGCCTTCAAGGAGAGTTTCTTTTCCAATTTTCCTGATGTTCTGAATAGGAGGCCTCGCCCCAGGCACGACTCTCATTCGAACAAATTCGGAGCATTTTGTCAACATCAGCCGATAGCATTACTACTGCAGCTACTATGACTCCATCTACTTCCATGTCATCATCTTCATCATTACCTATTAAACATTTGCTTGATGTATTATGAATGTATTCTATCTAATCCTAACATTTGTACTTTTATGATTATTATACATCAACTTCAAATATAGGTTATGAGGTTTATAAACGTCTTAAGGAGTTCCAGAACATTAGTGATGATATATTTGATCTTTCATGGAGTATCTTTGTTTGTCTTAGCTATCCAATCCAAAATGTTGGATGAATCACATATCAACCGAAGGCTGTACCATGGATAATGAGAGTTAACCAAATTCCTGCCTACACTGCCAATGCTTTAGCCATCACGGGATCATCGCCTTCTTCTTTGATGACTTTAACCTATAGTTTCTCACATTATGATCACTTACCAATCGCAACCCCTGCCATTACATGATTTCCAATACCAAGGCCCCTCAGTTGGGTTCAGTCAAACATTTTGTCGAACATAAGATTGGCTTCCCTTATGTAGCAGAGCTTATCACAACACCTCCTCTACTCTGAAAGCATTCTTTGAAAATAAACGTTCCATCTAATCCTAACATTTATACATTTATGATTCAAATTAGGTGTATAACTTTAGAAGTCATATCTACTTCAAAAAGGGTTGGCTTGACGGCTTGAGGCCGCTGCTTTCCCTTTTTCCCTTTGGTGGCATGACTAGAAGACTCGGTAAGTCTAATATGAGATATAGATCTGTGTAGTTTCCCACAGACGGTGCTAATCTGTTGCTGCTTATTTTGGTGTGAGAGCAAACAGATAGTGAGTTTATATTTCAAGGAAACTACTAAAGATCAGACCTTTGATCGTCGCCATGAAAATTAGTTGGATCTCCCTATGATTGAATCTGGATCATTGAAAGAGCGCTTAAATCAGGACATGACGGTGTTGGCGTTGCCGATGGACCTGCAAACAAGCCTGAAACACTGGGGATGGACCCGACAATAGACCCTCTGACGCTCAAGTCAGAATCAGAGAGAGGAAGAGAGTTTGAGAGTAGAAAGAGAGATTTCAGATTACCTTCTAACTGAGGGAGGGGGGAGGGTATTTATAGGACTGAGAATCGGTTAGAATATCAACTTGAATCTGCTATCTTCTGTAGATTCCCTTCCTTTAAGATATAGAATTAGTTACTCCATTGTAGGGGATAAGATATTTCACTTATTTCCCTAATGGGCTGGGTATCTCTCTTACTGAGCCTAGTTGCTCTTAATATGCGTGAATACGGCTCATGTTTTGTTAGTGAGCCTGAAGAATGTCTGGACATGTTAGGGAGGCCAATTACTATTAATCTGCCTTTAGAAGCTTTAAAATCTGTACTGGGATGGTACAGCTCTGATTTGCTATGATTTTAACCATTATCATTATCTTTATTTCTTAGAATAAGGATTAAGAATTTGGAGTCTGCAGTTAGGTTACAAACCCATGAAAAATACAGCGAAAGCACACCTTTGAATTGGTTGGAAACCTTGGAAATGATAGGAGAATATGTGGATTTGATCGAGGGGGGAAAGAAAAGGAGAGCGAGTGGAATTTGTGGAGTGTTTTTTTTTTTGGATTTTTTTCAATATTGACACAAAGTTTTGATATTTCTAAAACAGAACCTGTAATTTTGATATTTTCAAAATACCAACGGTAAGTATTTGATAAATTCCAAAAAACCATCTGAAATTATTAGATCTGTTAAGTTAATAAAATATTCTTAAAGTATTCTTCTTAAACTTCATAAATGAAAAAAAGTGTCATCTTCTTTCTTATTAAGGGGGTGTTTGGTTGCCATGAAATCCACTGTAGCGAAAAGAAATCCATGGATGAGCACTGTCCACATGTTTGTTTGGCTGAATTTTGGCTGGATTTGGATTCTTACTGTCGCGCCATTTGAAATCAGAAAAAAATACCCATGTTTTCATGGATGAGCATTGTTGTGCTACTGTAGCACTTTTACTCTTTTTAAACTATCTAATAAAACAATTCTACATACTCCTCTACATTACTTTTTCACTCTTTCTCTTTTCTCTCAATTCTATACTACAATAAAACTGCATCCAAAAAACTACTTTTTTAGAACACATTTTCAAATATTTATTTTCCCTACGATAATCTTCATGGAATGGATATATTTTACAACCAACCAATCACCCCTTAAATATTTATCTTCTCATCTCAATCATATTTATTCCTCTTTATTTTCTCAATAGAACTTAAACTTAAATTCATTTAATTTACAATCACTCTTCACACCTAACCCACTTCCTCTTGTTGTTCTCCTCGGTGAAAATCTTCTATAAAACTTTAAGCCTATCGAAAAAGAGAGGGAAATGAAAGCACTGACAATATAAGTGCAAACAAGTTATTTAAACCTATTTATGTTCAAAAATTAATACCAAGTAACATCGGGTGATTTTTTGGAATATATCAAATATTTACGGTTGCTATTTTGGACATGTGAAAACTATAAGTGATCTTTTGAAAATATCAAATCTTTTAGAGTGACTATGTTTCTGTTTAATACTTTTTTTTTTTTCCTGTTTGAGAGACAATCACATGATGCACAAAAGAGATTGGCCCATGCATTTTCAAGCCCAAAAATAGGAGCAGAGTGTATATATGAATGGTGGGCCAAATGATGGACCTACTGAGTTGAATTTGAAGGAGACTGGACTAGAATTATAGAAGATTAGAAAAAAAAAATTGTTCGGGAAAATATTTACTTCAATATTGAGTAAAATGATTTAAAAAAATTTGTAACTATAATACTAAACTGCAGATGCATATACCAGAAGAATAGCCCATGTCATCACATATTATTCTTTTATAAGTTAGTGATTAAATGATTCATTTATTTTTTTCAGTACACTGTTATTGATGTAGTACAGAACGATGATATTGACCTATAGGATGACAAATTTTTTTTTAAGGAAAATGAATGTGGCCATCCAATTTTATTAATCAGAAATTAACAAAATAATCACAGAGTACTGGGACAAATTCTCCGAGGTAAGTTGTGTCAGGATTGACCTCTTTGTTAGAGTACAGAGCTCAAGAGGTCCGAATTCTCCGAGGTAAGTTGTCTCAGGCAGAGGATACCATCGCCCAGCTTCGGAAGGAGGCGATTGAACGGGAATGGGGCATTCGGCTACCATGTTAGATGGTCGCAAGAGGTGGCACAAGAGCTTGCTCGCCTGAAGCCGTCAATTCAAGATATCAACTTAGCACTTGTTCGAACCAAGGGGGATATGCCCACTGGCTGGGTTGGAGGGCAGTCCTCGGATTTTATTGTCAAGCGAATGCTCGTGGAGAGGGACTTAGAAATATATCAGTTGAGGTTCAAACTTGGAGAGACGGGCCCAATGTCTACTTTTTGGAGTCCGTTCTTGAGGATGTATCCTTACCTGGGGACCCGTTCTGGAATGACAGTGCCTGGGGATGCCCAAAGTGGAGTGGCCGGATCTTTCAATGTTGATAACATTCGAGGGGTCTTCATTCGCCCGAGTTAGGTACTCATCCCTCGGGATTGAAGTAGTAAGCATGGGGCCGGAGGTTGCCAAAGGAGACCCCGGGGGTCAGGCATTTGTGCCTTGAACTTGTAATATCACCTGTAACCTTACGATTGTAACTTTGAAGTGTACTTCTTATTTCTTGATAATAAAAGTATTTGTGCATATTTCGGTTCTTTAGCGACGTATGGTGGTATCCGCACGACACAATGAACCGAGCGACAAGGTTCGTAGAAACAGCTCGGAGTACCATGCTGAGGGGGGAAGACGAGGCACTGGTCATACTGAGGAGAAATATGTGATTGCCTCGGAGTGCCATACCGAGGGACGAGATTCGAGGAGCGGACCACATTATACAGAAATTCGCGAGTGCCTCAGAGTGCCATACCGAGGGATGAGATCCGAGGAGCGGACCACATCATGGAGAATTTACTGAGTGACTCGGAGTACCATGCTGAGGAATGAGATCCGAGGAGCGGACCACATTACGAAGAAAATTACGAGTGTCTCAGAGTACAATGCCGAGGAACAAGATCCAAGAAGTTGGCCAATTGCAAAAAACTAGCGAGTGGCTCGGAATACCACGCCGAGGGCTAGGCATGAGGCGTAAGCCTAGTTTTTGGAGTTTTGTGTGCGTGCGTCATGTGCATGTTCACGTGTGGTGTGATATCACGTGCCTGGCACAGTAATCGCTGCATCTTCTTTTCCTTATAATTACTCTCCCTTATTCTCATTTTTGCATACTTGCCTTACTTTTACTTCTGTTTTCCCTTATTCTTGTTCTCCTCACGTCGTCTTCTTTCGGCAAGGAAGATGGTGACTGACAAAATGTTGAAGAAGCCATGCGGCATTGAAGGCAATGGTGCATAAGCGCCCTGCTCTCTCAGAGCTTGATGAGCTTTTGAAGAGGAAGAAGTTCAGAGAGTCGAGCCCCCGAAGGCCAAGTTGGCTGAGCCGATGGTGAAGCTGGAGGTCCCGAAGCCTCCCACCTCATCGTCGAAAAATGTTGTGTCGGATCCAAAACCACCTTCGCCAGCGAAGGTGTGGGTACTGTTGGTATATGCCCTAGAGGCCAGTTGTGTATTGACATTACTAGTTTATATTGTATCATGAAATTTATTTCTTATTGAGTTATTTTATTTATTATCAATTAAATGAACATAATAAAGTCCTTAAAATAGTAATTTCAATGTCATGGAATATCAAGTGCATGACTTGATTGTGAGATCCTATTGGCTGAAATCAGAACCCTATTCTTAAATATCCCTAGTCAATTATTATTGTGAATTAGGATAATAATAATACGTTGAGACTAGTGTGTGTGTAGACTGATGACCATTCTCACGGATCATGGATATGAGATATCAAGTCTTCACATGGGTACATATTAGAGTAATAATGTACTGGACTGACCCACCATGAAAAAGTTGCATGGACCATTACGTGAGTATCATAAGCAGTTCTCACAGTGACCATGGTATACGTAATCCTTTGACTTACAGTCACTACAGTTCCCTACATGAGAAGTTATATGTTTCAATATCGTCAAACATTGTCTGTAATAATGTGATTATAAAGTCGACTATTGGATTTACTACAAATCATGCGTCAGCACTGTGAGTGACTTAGATAGGATTTGTCCCTCCTACATAACAGGAGAAATATCTACAGGTCCCTTGATTGAGTGAGACTGTAAAATGCATGCTCATACTCAAATGAGTCAATATGAGATATTAAGCTCATTTGTTTTAGTAAGTCTACTCGAACATCAAGAAACTAAATATTGAACTATACAAGGGTGACATGCTTTATGCCTGGTGGTCAATTAAGATATTTGGACAAAGGACTAGACTACATTGTAACATTGGTCACAGATAAATTATGTCAAATCACTGGCATTCTCATTACTTGAGTAGCAGTGATATATTACTTAATACCGCTCATTATTTGGCACACTAGAATAGGATTTTAGTATTACTGTTAACGTAATGGGAACCTATAGGGTCACACACTTAGAATGAGTCGAAATTGAGATTTAAATTCATGAGTTAAATTTAATTGAAAATCCTAGTAAAACTTGGACTCCTTGCATGGTTAGGTAATTAATTAGATTAAATGGGCCAATTAAAGTTAGAAGGCCCGCACACGAATCTGACCCAGGTCAGATTGTGAGTCCAACCACCTCATTACTCTCTTAGAGTTGATTTTCTGCACCCATATATACAAAATATTTCTGTGGAACAGACACATGAGAAAACCCTAGCAATCACAGAAACTGTGAGAGAGAGAAATCGTGAGAAACATCCCCTTTTCGCAGCTAGCACCGCGGCATGAGGGAGAGCTTGATTTGTTGATCCATTCGTGTGGATACAGTTGAGGCACCACAAACTTTGCAGTGCTGTGATTGACATATTTTGGAGACACCAAATCTATCTTTAACGTATAACTCCGAAATATGATTTTTGGTTTTTGCATGGATCCATGACTAGGTTTTGATATTTTATAATTTTTTCTGTTGTGTGTTTAACCTGTGATTGCCCTCGAAACTTAACAGATACCCTCTTATTTCATCATTGAGGCGGACTTGTTGGCGGAGCGTCTTAATGCTCTGCAGGTGGTCGACCATCTCGCCACAGCTCGAAACCGAGCGACTCTGAAGGAGTTGGAGGAGGAGGTATACGCCCACTAGGCGCAGGCTTCTGTCCAAGTAAGAGTGTTTGTTCACCGCTAATGACTCGTGGTCCTCTCCCTATTTCTTTTATTTTATCTTGCTGAAGTATGATCTTGGTTTCCTATAGGCGGCCATCAATAGGGCTGAATTGAGGTGGAGACTCAGGGCGCTCCTTTGGTGAGCTTTACAGACCGAGGTGGGTTAGAAGGAGATCATGAATCGGAATGATGATCTCCTGCAGACAATGAGGGAGCTGAAGATGGATCTGGCGAAGGAGAAGGCTCGGGAAGAGCTGTCAAAGGAGAAGTAGGAGCTGGCCGACAAGAGACTAGCGTGGCAGGCGAAGGATAGGAAGATGACAGAGGAGTACGACGATGCCCTAGACTGTAACCCTTGTTTTTCCAAAAACGTATTTTTGTATATTTTCTGTATTTAAAATTTTTGCAAATTATTTTTTCAGTTTTCAAATTCTTTTGTCAAATTGTATTGTTGGATCTCCTATTAAAAACTATTTTCGCAATAATATTATGTAACTAGTTTCCAATAATTCTTATATATGTACTATTATTATTATTACGATTATGATAATTGTTATTATTACTATTATTATTATTATTAATTTTGAATGTCTGTTAAAAATCCATTTCTATGTATTAATTATATTGTACTTATTTCAAATAAATTCTATATGTTAATGCAAACTATATTTTGTTATAAACCCCATTTTATTTTGTTATCTTGTCCCTTATTGGATTTTAAAACCCATTTTAAGTTCTTATTGGATTTTTTTTAACAAAATCCCTAACCCATTTTAACCCATACCCTGTTTTAAATAACCCCAAACCCAATATATAACCCTATATACCCATTACCCTAACTACCCAAACCCGTTCAGCATTAATACCCAACCCATTTTCATACTACCCTATTTTAATACCCCTAACCATACCCGTTTCCTATACAACCCAAACCCGAAATCCCTATACCCTATAGCTGTCACGTAAACCTAAACATACCCCCTATATATATACCCAGCTACTTACCTGTTCACCTTCCAACCCATGCAACCGCCTCAACCCCATCGTCTTCCCCGTCTCTCCCGACTTCGTGACCTCCTGTTACCTCACCTCGTCAGCCGACCATCGCCCCCTACTTCTCTTCCTCCGGTTCTTTCCCCCCTACCCTGTCCCCCGCTGCCAACTCTGCGTCGCACTGCCCCTGCATCGTCACCTCTCCCTGTTTTCCCTCCTCGCCGCAACAGATCAGCCACCCTGTGCTCCTCCGCCAGCCAGACCGAGACATCCCCCGTCTCTTCTCCTCCTCCTGGCGAAGCAGCAGCACCTAGACGACCCCTGTCGCGCCACCTGCAGCGACAGCAGCAAGCCAGCACCAAGCCACAGCCACCTACGGCAGCACCCTCCGCCTGTCTGCGCCGCCGGTTGTCGCCAAGCCAGTGCAGCCATTGATGGGTTGTTTGATCAGATTTTGATCAAGTGAACATGGGCCGTCCATTTGATCTTGATCATCTTGATTGATTAATTCTTGGTTGTTGGATTGCTTCATCATCATCATGATCTTGTCTTTGACTGTAGGCCGTCGATCTCCTCTTGATCATCTGATTAGATCCTAGCCATCGGTTCTCTTATTGATCGTCACAATCATGATGATCATCAACTTCCTTTGATCGCAGTCGTTCGATCGATCGATCGATCGATCTTGATCCTCATCATTATCTTCATCATCAAGAGATCTGACCATTCGATCTGGTCCGATCATCTTGATCTTGATCTTCGATCTCAGCCATCCGATTGTGTTCGTGATCTCGATCATCTCCATCTTGTTCGTGATTGGTTTGTGATCCGTTCGTTGTGTTTGTATTCGTGCCCCAGGATCTGTTCCCGTTATTCTTGTTCTTGCCCCGTTTTCATCGTTGGTTAAGGCATGTAACTTGTACTCAATTCCTTTGTATGATACAAGTCATAAATACCGCTTGTAGTGTAGTTGGGTTCTAGAGATAACTCTTGTATGATGTATTTTTGATGAGTATTTTCTCTATAGTGCTATTTGATCATAGTTGCCTCACGACACAAATTTGACATGAAACAACATAGGTTTTGACCGTTCTTGATGTGATCATATTTGTGAGTTATTTATTAGAAATCATGTGTTTGTTTGGATCCATGTGATATACTTGTTCTGGACATGACATATACTGTATTTTATGATGTTTGGACACTTAGTAGACTCTATTTCATGTTTGATTATGATTGGAACAAGTTTCGTATCTGTATTTTGTCAGTGATCAGTTTTGATTTGTATTTTAGACCATATTAAGGTCAGTATCTTAATTTCAATATAAAACATGATTTTTAGAGAAATCCGTCTTCTTCCCAAACTCTCTAACATTGATCGATTTCGTTTTCGTATGTGTGAGATATGATTGTTTTACTACAGAGGTGTATTTCATTTTCAGATTTCGTTTCTTGATGATTTCGATGACTAAACTATTTTGATACTAATGCTAAGCATATTATTTTGATCTGAAATTTTGCACAGTATTTCTATATCTATTTAGGGGTTACTGAGAATTTTGGTGGATTTATTGATGAGTTTTATATGTCGTTTCATGCTTGTTTATAAAAAATTATACTTGCTGGATTTTGCTCGCTGTTCTGTAAAGATTTATCTTTTCACCCTAATTCCTTTTACTATATGAAAAATTTTTGTGAAATATGAAAGTTAGATTATTTTGTCTATTTTCATCTCCCTTTGGCAGATTTGGATATCGTTTCACGGTTTGCGAGATATTACAGTTTTCGTACAGCAATGTTGGAATTTCCAGATTTGCCAAACTATCGTTTCTTGATGTCTGCTGATTTTTGTTGACTAAACAAATCTTACTGGAATATTATGGAACTTTATATTCTGATGCTAGACATATAGGGGAATACCCCAAATTTTTTGTGGATTTATTTAATGAGTTTTCATACTATTTTTCTGTTCTTGAATCCAATCTTCTGATTTCTGGCTGAACGTGTTTTCTGGATTCAAATCAGTTTTGAGTTGTGTTTTTGTGAAATACTATATGACTTATATATATTTTCTGGATTCGGCCATAAGTCTATTTTCTAGACCTTTCGACGGATTCAGATTTGCATTTTGATAACAACGGGATCTCTATTTTACTACAGTATGGTCTTGCTGTCCTGAACCAGAAATTTGGTTATTTTATCCTTTTATGAGTTATCTTGCACCTGTACATGTTTATCTTGCAACTTGGACTTGTCACTTGTTCATGTCATGTTATTCTTGCCCTGTTTTGTGACATGTATATGTCTGTTTGATAATAATAACAAATAACCAAGTCGGGGTTAAGAGAAAGATCTAGTAGTGAACAATATAGAAGCCTGTACTCGGAAGGAGACTTCTGTTTCCTATATGACATGTTACCGACCAAGTTACCGATCAAGTTTACCGATCAAGTTACCGATCAAGTTACCGATTAAGTTTACCAATCAAGTTAATTTTTGTTACTGATCAAGTTTACCAACCAAGTTTTAAAATCCTGTGAATACCCGAGTACATGACCTATAGAATTCCCCACGAAATCTAAATGAAACTGTTTGAATGTAACAAGCATGTGATAAAAACAGGGGCGGATGAAGTGCTACCTAGATAGTAATAACTACAAGACTTGACCATGACACTTGATACATGATACTTGATATATGACACTTGAACCTGATCACTTGACACTTGATACTTGTACTTGACTATTTGACACTTGTTACTTGTTACTTGATTTCGTGATACCTGATTCATGATACTTGTTACCTGTTTACATGATACTTGTTTACTTGACACTTGATACATGCCACTCGTACTTGTTCATCTTGCCATGCTAGTATTCTATTTTGTTATCATACATATTCTATGTTATTACTTAGTTTTTCCCATGTACTTGTATCCTGCATTACAAGCGGTCCGTAACTTGTATTGACGGGTATTTTATTTCTTTTTCCTTTTTCCTGTAATCTGTCAAATTGCAGATTTTGGTGATCAGCTGCCGATGGAGTATGTGATCTAAAGTTCTAATTAGCTGGAGCTTTTGCTATCTTCATTTATTTCCTGTTACTCATTTTGAACAATGTATCTGTTACTTGGATTTATTCTTATATTTGGGCAATGTGATCCAGAATATTTAACTTATTCAGATCATGATTGTTTGAGATTAATACATTTTGGTTTCAAGTATACTTGTTGGTATTTTGATTCATATGTGCATGATTGGTTGATTCTTTTGCTTCCGACTCTGATTGTCCTTGTGAAATATTGTAAAGTTTCTTGAACAGCTTATGGATGATGAAAATCGTTCGCTAGGCTTTTGTCGCGTATCCGTATTCCGTATTCTCTTTTGGGAAGCGGGGCGTGACATGGACCGTACCATCTGGGATCAAGATGAGGGGTATAACCGTGCTCTCGAGCATGTCGGAGCCAAGTACCCGGACTTCGACCTCCGGGGCTTTTCCTTTGAGATGAGGACAGATGAGCCCGCCCATCCAGCTTGAATAGAGCCTTCCAGGGGAGAGGGTTTGGCGACCCATGATCCCCTCAACTCCACCGCTCAGGCCGAGAAGGCACTCCCCATCCCCATCGTTGAGAGGGGGTCCTAGGCTTCTTATTTTTATTCAAGCCTTGTCGCGGACTAGCCACTGCTTACTTGTTATCTGTTTTTTCAGTTGGAATAAAATCTATTTGAAATGAGTCTCCTTGTTTCGGACTCCCTCATTGGGTCTCTTTGACTTGTTAGTGATGTTACCGCTAATTCTGGTGTGGGGGTAAACAGATAGAATTTGTGGGTTCGTGGAAAAACCTGAATAGCAGATCTGAACCTGTTCGTCTGAGTTGGGCTGCTGACTACCGCCGTACACCTGCAAGGAAAGTGCGAAATACCGGGGTTGATCCCGATGACGCACCCTCCGACGCTCTTGTCAGTAACCAGAAGAGATTAAGAAAAAGCTTAAGCAGGTAAAAGAGTGATTCACCTGGTCACAGTGGTGGGTAGGAGGTATTTATAGTCGCCATGGGGGAGTTAATTAGGGATCTGATTAGAGATTTGATTTCCTGTGATAGGAGTAAAATCCTCCTAATCAGTTTAGGAAACTGATCCCCTAATTCCCGGTGAGAGCAAATCAGGCCTGTTGATTTGGTCAAATCAGTAACCCTGATTTTCCTCTTGCTGATCTGGGTTTGTCTTGGGTCGGGACTCGTACCCAGTTGGAGTGGATCCGTTCGCGGGTTATTGGATCTGTGAGAAGGAGACCCAGTACCCGCTTCGGACCCACTGGTAGGTGAAATTACCGTTTTACCCCTGAGCTTTGAGATTCGCGTCTGATGTGAACGGTCCCGATTTAATCCTATTTTTAGCCATATCACGAGCCCCCAAATCCCGAAGACTGAGTTTGATCAGCCTTTGAGGAGTAGTTTTACTGTTCTAATGGCGTACGGGATTTTATCGGTGTTCTTAAGGGAGTTTGGAATCTTGCTCGGGGTGTAACGGTGTTATTATGGGCTTGTAAAATGCCCAAAAATACTCTCAGAATTTTCTGGATTTTTGGTGATTTTTCCAGATTTTTCTGAATTTTTTTCTCATTTTTTTGAATTTTTTATTCATTTTCCGAATTAAATAATTAATTATCGAAAATATTAAATAATTATTCTAATTAAATAATTATATTTTTCAGAATTTAAAATAATTTTTCTGAATTTATAACTATTTTTAGAATTTTTATTTAATTTTTTCCGATTTTTTAACTATTTTTCGGATTTTTTAAATAAAAAAACAAATAAATAAATAAATAAATAAATTTAAATAATACCTGACACGTGGCGCGATCTGCGCCGTCGGATTCTAGGACACGCGGCGCGATCTGTGCCGTCGGATCTCGGCACGGATCTCGAGGATGCGCGTATCCCAAAAAACCATTTTTTTGTCGTTTAGCGCACGTGGCGCGATCTGAGCCGTTCATCAACTTTTGCGCGATTTTCTAGAAGATCCAACGGTTGTAGTTGCTCGGCTAATTTTTTCTCCGTTTGCAGGGTCGAAAAGGGGCTTGCTCGGCTAGCCGACCGAGAGGTGAGTTCGACCTGGAGCCAGCCACTGAGGTGTCGCCACGTGGCAAAATTTTTTTTTTCTTTTTTCTTTTTGCTTCCGCTGCTCTTTCTCTTCTTCTTCGTCTGCTCTGCTTCTTTCTTCTCTTCTTCTCCGCCTTCGACCACGGCGCCTCCGACTCCTACCCAGGCTCCGACTTCGACTCCGTCACCGCCCCCGTCCCCGAGGGCGTCAATGGAGTTCGGTGACGTCGTAGTGACAAGGCGAGCTTGCGAAGTGGAGGGATCGGCGACGAAGCTTTGAATGAACGGAGCTCGGCCATGGATTCGATGGAGACGAAGCCCGCGTAGTTTGGAGCTCGTCGAGGCGGTGATGGAGCTCGATTGTGGGAGAGCTCGACGCAGTGGTGAGCTTGGCATCGGAGCTCAGTGTTGGTGGCGTTCGGAGCACTTTGAGGTGGTTATGGAGCTTTGTTGGAGGAGAGCTCGGAGTGGAGCTCGTCGTACGCGGAGCTCGGGAGAACTCCGACGATGGGTTCGGAGCTTGGACGAAGGGCTCGGCGAACGGGCGTGCTTGTGAAGTTGGCGTGTTGCTCTTGGCGAACGCAGTAGAGCTCGAAGGTGACGAGCTGACTTGTGGAGCTCGGAAAATGGTCGAAGCTCGAAGGTGACGGGCTATTTTGATGGAGATGGAGCTTCTCTGGGTTTTGACGGGAGCGTGTGAAGTTCGATCATGGGTTCGGCGTCAAGAATGGAGCTTGGAGGCGAACTGTGAGCTCTAATGGCGGCGAGCTCGAAGCTCGGAGCTCGTCGAGGGTAGAGCTCGGAGCTCGGAGCTTCCGGAGTGGGAGCTCGGTTCGATGGCGATGGAGCTCGCGTAGGGGGAGCTCGGCGATGATTGCGGTGATGGAGGTCCAGTTTGCTGACGGAGCTCATGCCACGGCGATGCCCGGCTTATGTAGGTCGGCGAGGTTGGGAGCTCGGCCATGGAGTTGGAGAATCGAGCTTGGGACGAAGCTTTTGGAGTTGGGTCTCTTCTTGGTTGGTTTTGTTTGGTTTCTGTTTTGGAGAGGAGAAGAAGGTGACGCTGCGTACGGGGTTCGGGTTTGGATCCCTTAACGGGTTCGAACCCGTACAGCCGACCCGTTTCCCTTTTTTTTTTTTTTCTGTTCGGCCAATCCGAGCACGGATTTTGAGGCAAATTTTCGGCCATTTTGCAACTCGGTATGGCAGTAGCTCGGATGGTAGATCCGAGCTACGTGGCCCGATCTGGACGGTTGAATGGTGGCACGAATCTCGAGACGGGCCCAATTTCCAAGAAAACACGATCTTGTCGTTTAGTGCAGCTGGCAAGATCTGGGCCGTCTGATCGAGATCTTACACGAATGTTGAGGAGAAGGTGAGTTTTCTCCGTTTGCAGGATCGGAAAGGCACTTGCTCGGTTAGCCGACCGGGCTCTTTGATGTTGGGGCTCGGATGGGAAGAGCTCGGATTCTTGCTCGGATGGGAAGAGTTCGGTTCGGATTTCTCCCTCGTGCGAGTGGCTCGGCTCGGATTTCCGAGCTATTCGGCGCAGCTGCATTAAGATCCACTTTCTCGGTGCTACGGAGGTCCGATCGGGACGTGCGACCCCTCGTTTCGAAGCTAGTTCGAAGATCTACAACTTCTCTTTAGGAGTGGGATGAAGATTCACCCTCCTTCATGGTCAAAATAGCCCCGCAAGATGCTTGTCTTCATGAAGTTGATAAGTACTTCGGTCTTGGGGATTTTGGAAGAGGAGCTCCACTCCTAGGGGTGGAGAAGATGTGCTAGGAAGACCCTTGTGCTTGGAAGACCCTTGGGCTAGGAAGACCCTTGTAAGGTGTGCTAGGAAGGCCTTTGTGCTTGGAAGACCCTTGGGCTAGGAAGACCCTTGTAAGGTGTGCTAGGAAGGCCCTTGTGCTTGGAAGACCCTTGGGCTAGGAAGACCCTTGGGGCGAAGAAGAGGCGCGAGTGGGTCGGATCGCTAGTCGCTCGGCTAGGAATACTGAGCGACGTGGAGCGATCTGAGCCGCTGGATCTCAGCGCGGATCTCGAGGCGGGCACAGTTTCCAAGAAAACACTATCTTATCGTTTAGCGACGCTGGCAAGATCTGGGCCGTTGGATGATGGCACGAATCTCGAGACGGCTCAGTTCCCAAGAAAACCCTATCTTGTCGTTTAGCGACGCTGGCAAGATCTGGGCCGTCTGATCGAGATCTTGCACGAATGTTGAGGAGAAAGTGAGTTTTCTCCGTTTGCAGGATCGGAAAGGCACTTGCTCGGCAGCCGACCGGGCTCTTTGATGTTGGGGTCGAATCGGACCTTGCTCGGCTCTGGAAGAGAGCTTTTTGTCAGACAAGTGCGAGGAGAAACTCTAGGAGAGAGTTGTGCTCCGAACTTGTCGAGGAGAGGTCCGTCTTGGAGGTGAGCGGAGCGAAGTGCTTGGCTCTGGAAGAGAGCTATTTGGGAGAAGAGTTTGTGGAGCAACTTTAGGAGAGAGTTGTGAGCTCCGAACTCGTTAAGAAGAGGTCCGCCTTGGAGGTGAGCGGAGCAAAGTGCTTGGCTCTGGAAGAGAGCCATTTGGGAGAAAAGTTAGGGGAGCAACTCTAGGAGAGAGTTGTGAGCTCCGAACTCGTTGAGACGAGGTCCGCTTCGGAGGCGAGTGGAGTGAAGAGCTCGGCTCTGGAAGAGAGCCATCTTGAAGACGAGTTTGAGGAGGAACTCTAGGAGAGAGTTGTGAGCTCCGAACTCGTTGAGAAGAGGTCCGCCTTGGAGGTGGGCGGAGCGAAGGGCTCGGCTCTGGAAGAGATCCGTTCATGGGACGAGTGTGAGGAGGAACTCTAGGAGAGAGTTGTGAGCTCCGGACTCGTTGAGAAGAGGTCCGCCTTGGAGGTGGGCAGAGCGAAGGGCTCGGCTCTGGAAGAGAGCCGTTCGTGGGACGAGTGTGAGGAGGAACTCTAGGAGAGAGTTGTGAGCTCCGGACTCGTTGAGAAGAGGTCCGCTTTGGAGGTGGGCGGAGCGAAGAGCTTGACTCTTGGAAGAGAGCCGTTTGGAAGACGAGTTTGAGGAGTGACTCTAAGAGAGAGTTGTAAGCTCCAAACTCGTTGAGAAGAGGTCCGCCTTGGAGGTGAGTGGAGCAAAGTGCTTGGCTCTGGAAGAGAGCCATTTGGGAGAAGAGTTAGGGGAGCAACTCTAGGAGAGAGTTGTGAGCTCCGAACTCGTTGAGAAGAGGTCCGCTTCGGAGGCGAGCGGAGTGAAGAGCTCGGCTCTGGAAGTGAGCTATCTTGAAGACGAGTTTGAGGAGGAACTCTTGGAGAGAGTTTTGAGCTCCGAACTCGTTGAGAAGAGGTCCACTTCGGGGATGAGCGGAGCGAAGAGCTCAGCTCTGGAAGAGAGCTATTTGTGAGACGAGTTCGAGGAGCAACTCTAGGAGAGAGTTGTGAGCTCCGAACTCGTGGAGAAGAGGTCCGCTTCGGCGGCGAGCGGAGGGAAGAGCTCGGCTCTGGAGGAGAGCCATTTGTGAGATGAGTTTGAGGAGCAACTCTTGGAGAGAGTTGTGAGCTCCGAACTCGTTGAGAGGAGGTCCGAGCGGAGCGAAGAGCTCGGCTCTGGAAGAGAGCCATTTGGGAGATGAGTTTGAGGAGCAACTCTAGGAGAGAGTTGTGAGCTCCAAACTCGTTGAGAAGAGGTCCCCTTCGGCAGCGAGCGGAGGGAAGAGCTCGGCTCTAGAAGAGAGCCATTAGTGAGATGAGTTTGAGGAGCAACTCTAGGGGAGAGCTGTAGCTCCGAACTCGTTGATAAGGGGTCCGCTTCGGCATCGAGCGGAGGGAAGAGCTCGGCTCTGGAGGAGAGCCATTTGTGAGATGAGTTTGAGGAGCAACTCTTGGAGAGAGTTGTGAGCTCCGAACTCGTTGAGAGGAGGTCCGAGCGGAGCGAAGAGCTCGGCTCTGGAAGAGAGCCATTTGGGAGGAGTTTGAGGAGCAACTCTAGGAGAGAGTTGTGAGCTCCGAACTCATTGAGAAGAGGTCCGCTTCGGCGGCGAGCGGAGGGAAGAGCTCGGCTCTGGAAGAGAGCCATTAGTGAGATGAGTTTGAGGAGCAACTCTAGGGGAGAGCTGTAGCTCCGAACTCGTTGATAAGGGATCCGCTTCGGCGGCGAGCAGAGTGAAGAGCTCGGCTCTGGAAGAGAGCCATTTGTGAGACGAGTGCGAGGAGCAACTCTAGAGGAGAGCTGTAGCTCCGAACTCGCTGCTTATGTGAGAGAATCAATAGTTGTGGGAGCAATTCTGAATGGTGAACCACTTCTAACTCGCTGAAGAGCAAGTTATTTAAAGCAGAATCGAGCCAAGTGTTGGACTCCGAACCATCGGTAGAGGTAGTCAACGGTTGTGGGAGCAATTCCGAATGGCGAACCACTTCTAACTCGCTGAAGAGCAGGTTATTTGAAGAGGAATCGAGCCAAGTGTTGGACTCCGAACCATCGGTAGAGGTAGTCAACAGTTGTGGGAGCAATTCCGAATGGCGAACCACTTCTAACCCGCTGAAGAGCAGGTTATTTGAAGAGGAATCGAGCCAAATGTTGGACTCCGGAACCATCGTTAGAATTATTCAACGGTCGTGGGAGCAATTCCGAATGGTGACCCTCTTCTAGCCCGCTTAGGAGCGAGCTTGCGAAGTAGAATCGAACCAAGTGTTGGACTCCGGACTCGTTGAGGTGTGGTCCGCCTGGGAGGTGAGCGGAGCAAAGAGTTCGGCTCTGGAAGAGAGCCATTTGGGAGAAGAGTTTGGGGAGCAACTCTAGGAGAGAGTTGTGAGCTCCGAACTCGTTGAGAAGAGGTCCGCTCCGAGGTGAGCGGAGTGAAGAGCTCGGCTCTGGAAGAGAGCTGTTTGGGGGACAAGTTTGAGGAGCAACTCTAGGAGAGAGTTGTGCGCTCCGAACTCGTCGAGAAGAGGTCCGCTCCGAGGTGAGCGGAGTGGAGAGCTTGGCTCTGGAAGAGAGCCGTTTGGGAGAAGAGTTTGGGGAGCAACTCTAGGAGAGAGTTGTGTGCTCCGAACTCGTTGAGAAGAGGTCCGCTCCGAGGTGAGCGGAGAGAAGAGCTCGGCTCTGGAAGAGAGCCGTTTGGGAGACAAGTTTGAGGAGCAACTCTAGGAGAGAGTTGTGAGCTCCGAACTCGTGGAGAAGAGGTCCGCTCCGAGGTAAGCAGAGTGGAGAGCTCGGCTCTGGAAGAGAGCCGTTTGGGAGAAGAGTTTGGGGAGCAACTTTAGGTTAGAGTTGTGCGCTCCGAACTCGTTGAGAAGAGGTCCGCTCCGAGGTGAGCGGGGTGAAGAGCTTGGCTCTGGAAGAGAGCCATTTGTGAGATGAGCTTGAGGAGCAGCTCTAGGAGAGAGTTGTGCGCTCCGAACTCGTTGAGAAGAGGTCCGCTCCGAGGTGAGCGGAGTGGAGAGCTCGGCTCTGGAAGAGAGCCGTTTGGGAGAAGAGTTTGGGGAGCAACTCTAGGAGAGAGTTGTGCGCTCCGAACTCGTTGAGAAGAGGTCCGCTCTGAGGTGAGCGGAGTGGAGAGCTCGGCTCTGGAAGAGAGCCGTTTGGGAGAAGAGTTTGTGGAGCAACTCTAGGAGAGAGTTGTGCGCTCCGAACTCGTTGAGAAGAGGTCCGCTCCGAGGTGAGCGGAGTGGAGAGCTCGGCTCTAGAAGAGAGCCGTTTGGGAGACAAGTTTGAGGAGCAACTCTAGGAGAGAGTTGTGAGCTCCGAACTCGTTGAGAAGAGGTCCGCGTCCGCTTCGGAGGCGAGCGGAGTGAAGAGCTTGGCTTTGGGAGAGAGCCATTTGTGAGGTGAGTTTGAGGAGCAGCTCTAGGAGAGAGTTGTGCGCTCCGAACTCGTTGAGAAGAGGTCCGCTCCGGAGGCGAGCGGAGTGAAGAGCTTGGCTCTGGAAGAGAGCCTTTTTGTGAGATAAGTTTGAGGAGCACCTCTAGGAGAGAGTTGTGAGCTCCGAACTCGTTGGTTAAGGTAAGTAAGTTGCGGGAGCAACCATGTAGAAGAAGCTCTACAATAAGGTGAAGACCTCTTGGGAGGAGCTGGGAGATCCTGAGTCTTAAAGCTCGGCGGGCCCTTCGGTTCGTTTGTTGGCTCCTCAGGGGGGAAGCTCGGGCGAGGAGCTTGGTGACGAGGAGTTCGGAGGTTGGAGCTCGATGGTTTGAGCTCAGTGAGTTGGAGTCAAAGTCAGAGCTCGACGACGGAGCAGACGAGAAGAGGGGTCGAGCTCGGCATGGGGAGAGCTTGACGGAGCCATGGGAGATGGAGCTCGAGCTTCGACGGAGCTTGGGGAGTGGAGCTCGGTGCTCCTTAGGGCGAGGGAGGAGCTTGACAGCGAAGAGGAAGCTCGGGAGGTTGGAGCTCGGCAATGCAGTGGATGTGAACTGTGAGCTCGGAGCTCGGAGCTCGTCGAGGGAAGCTCGCTGTCGTGGAGCTCGGCAATGCAGAGGAGTTCGGTGCTCCTCATTAGACCTCGGCAATGGAGAGGAGTTCGGAGCTCCCCATTGGAGCTCGGCCGCGAGGGGAGCTCGTCGAAGGTGGTCGACGAGTGGAGCTTGGAGCTTTTGCTTCTGCGGGTTAGGACCAGCGGGACCGTTAGGGGGTTGCTGATTCAGAATAGGAGGCTGGTCCTGTTGGAAATGGTCCTCGATCGGAGGAGGAAGTTGCCCCTGCTGCGGAGCGGGATGGACGGGGACTTCCTGCTGTTGATCAACAGGGTTGGGTCCACGGTTGGACCCCCTGGATCTTACTTTTCTGGGAGGCATGGCTGAAGAAGAGCCAATCGACGAGGAAGAGGCGGAGGCTATTCGTATGGTTTCCCACAGACGGCGCCAATCTGTTACCGTTGATTCTGGTGTGGGGGTAAACAGATAGAATTTGTGGGTTCGTGGAAAAACCTGAATAGCAGATCCGAACCTGTTCGTCTGAGTTGGGCTGCTGACTCCCGCCGTACACCTGCAAGGAAAGTGCGAAACACCGGGGTTGATCCCGGCGACGCACCCTCCGACGCTCTTGTCAGTAACCAGAAGAGATTAAGAAAAAGCTTAAGCTGGTAAAAGAGTGATTCACCTGGTCACAGTGGTGGGTAGGAGGTATTTATAGTCGCCATGGGGGAATTAATTAGGGATCTGATTAGAGATTTGATTTCCTGTGATAGGAGTAAAATCCTCCTAATCAGTTTAGGAAACTGATCCCCTAATTCCCGGTGAGAGCAAATCAGGCCTGTTGATTTGGTCAAATCAGTAACCCTGATTTTCCTCTTACTGATCTGGGTTTGTCTTGGGTCGGGACCCGTACCCAGTTGGAGTGGATCCGTTCGCGAGTTATTGGATCTGTGAGAAGGAGACCCAGTACCCGCTTCGGACCCACTGGTAGGTGAAATTACCATTTTATCCCTGAGCTTTGAGATTCGCGTCCGATGTGAACGGTCCCGATTTAATCCTATTTTTAGCCATATCAAGTGAAGTGTACCATGCCCCGGATCATTAAGCCGATGGGTGAATGAAGAGCTTACCCTCTAGCGAACCCTCTCCTTCAGCGATGGGGGGTCATGTACCCTTGGTTTTTTTTTAAATGGAGATTCATTCCACAGTCCGAGGGTTTGACCTAGAGGGGATGTCTTGATGTGGGACTTGGGGAGGTTTATCCCGGGTTCCAAGATCTGAGAATTTACCGGAGCCCCGAGGGCCGAGGCTAGAATGGACTATTTCTCTTGCATGAAACTTGGGTCCATTTTGCTTGGCTAGTGGATCTAGTGCTTGCGAAGTTCTTCCGACTTTCTTCTAGATTCAACCAGCCTTCATCTCGTCGCCGATGCTCACACTCGGCACTTCTACCGCACGCTGGCAATGTGGGAGGACTGGTGCTTCGTGATATGGGAGGCTTCTTCTGCTTAGGCGTGCTTAGGCATAGTTTCTTACTTGTACGCTTTGTATTTGATTTGCTAACTGCGGACTGGCCACAGCCCATCTTGTAATCACTTTTTGTTCAATAAACGAGCTTTGTTTTACATTTCGTCTGATTGAATTTTTCTTGAATTTATTGAGTCTCGTGGGGTAGATTGAATTGTCTCGTTGGAGTGGTGAGTGAGCAACGCGGGTTGCCGCATTAAGGGGGCGATGCACGGACGGTGACGTTTTGCCAGAAAAGCGTGAGTGACCTGAAGTACCACGTCGAGGAGTGTGATCCAGAACTAAATATCTTAGCGAGAAAAACTCTCCAGTGGCCCCAAAGTACCAATCCGAGGGGCGAGGTCCAAGACTTGGTAAATGCAAGAAAAACACGAGAGTGTCCCGGAGTACCACGCCGAGGGGCGAGGTCCAAGATTAAATATCAGTGAGAAAAACTCGTGAGTGGCCCCGGTGTACCACGCCGAGGGGAAAGGTCCAAAGGTAAATATTAGTGAGAAAAACTCGCGAGTGGCACCAGTGTTCCACGCCAAGGGGCGACATCTGAGACTTGATAATGTCTGGGGCTTGATAACAACGAGAAAAACTCATGAGTGGCCCGGAGTACCATGTCGAATGGCGCGGTCCCGGGATATATAACTTAGCCAGAATTGGAAAACTTGTTGAACTTAATTGAAATTTTATTCATTGGCTTTTGATAGGCGAGCACTTATTACTTTCACAGGTTTTTAGGAGACTTGTTACAGTTATATACCGCTAGGGGCCATCATGGAACTTCATCAAGTGCTCTGCACTCCAAGTTCTCTTGATCATCCTGCCCTCTGGGTCTTCAAGTCGGTAAATTCCAGGGCGAACAACTTTGGAGACCCAGAATGGGCCATCCTAGTTGGGAGCTAGTTTTCCCTTCTTGCTGGGTTCAGAAATCTCAAGTCTTCTCAGAACTAGGTCGCCCTCCTTGATTTTAGTTGGCCGAACCTTCTTTTTACAGAATCGTTCTACCCTCTGCTGGTAGAAATTTCTCCTAATGGCAGATCTCTCTCACACCTTATCAAGGAGATCTAGGTTGGCTCTGAGGCAATCTGAGTTCAAGTCCTCGTTGAAACTCATTATCCGAGGGGACAACAGTCCGACTTCCATGGGAGGCAGCTTCGTGTTCTGAATGTGAGGTTAAAAGGTGATTCGCCCATTAGAATCCTCTTGGTCGTTCGGTATGACCAAAGCATGCTAGGTAGCTCATCAACCCATAATCCCTTCTTGAGGCTTCTAGGATCAGACGGTTGGCGTTCTCGGTCTGCCCATTGGATTGGGGATGCGAGATAGAAAAGAACCTCTGTTGGATTCCCAGATCTGTGCAGAACTTGCAGAACCTTTTGCCTGTGAACTGAGTGCCATTGTCGATGATTATAACCTGGGGGATCCAAAACTGGCAAACGATATGCTTCTAGAAGAATTGTTGGGCTTGATGCTCGATGATGGTGGCTAAAGGCTCTGCTTCGACCCACATCATGAAGTAATCGATGGTGACGATCATGAAGCATTGTTGGCCTGTTGCTTTAGGAAAGGGCCCGTCCAAGTCCATCCCCCACATGGTTAAAGGAGCTGGGCTAGCCAGCGATATGAGTTTGGCCTGGGGGACGTGCTTGATGGATATGAACCTCTGACATGGTCCGTATTTATGGATAAGGTCCTGAGCATCCTGCAATGGAGTTGGCCAGTAATATCCATGGTTGAGGATATTCCTTGCAAGTAACCTACCAGCCATGTGGCAACTACCGACTCCCCCATGCATTTCTTCGAGTGCATACTTAGATTCCTTGGGGGTTAGGCATCGAAGGCACGGACATCTGTTAGTCTTCGTGTACGACCGTTTGAACAACACCCCCGTGATTAGAAAAAATCTCTCGACCCTGATTCAGACTTTTCGTGCTTCATATGGTTTCGATGGTAGTGCACCATTTTTCAAAAAGTTTAGGATCTGTTTCATCCATGTTGTCGTGTAAAAGGTTTGATGCAAAGGACTTTGGGGTTTTCATTGTCGAAGCTTAGTTGGACGAGAACCTCCACCATCACTGTGAGATCAAGACCATCGAAAGAGGAGGATGCCAGCTTGGACAACGAGACGGCCTGGCAGTTATGTTCTCTCGGGATTCGGACTATGGAAGCCTCCTTGAAATCCGCTAAAAGTTGTCTGACGTGCACCAAGTACTGAATCATGCGGGTGTCACGGGCCTCGTATTCCCCATAGACTTTGTTGATTACAAGCTGTGAATTACTGAAGCCCTTGACCAGTTTTGCCCAGGCTTTACGAGCAAGATAGAGTCCAGCGATCAGTGCCTCGTACACGGCCTTATTATTGGAGACCTAAAAGTTGAAGCGCAAGGAATACTGGAGGATGAAGTTGTCTGAACCATTGAGTATCACACCTGCCTCGCTTCCCTCTTCGCAGGAGGAGCCGTCCACATGGAGCTCCCATAGAGGTTGTTCCTTCTAAGCTTCGTTCGACTCCAGAATAGTGCATTGATGATAAACTTAGCCAGTGTCTGGCCCATGATGGCGGTCCTCGGCTTATAACTGATTTCGTGCTGACTGAGCTTTATGAACCACTTGATTAGTCACCAAGAGTTCTCGGGCTTGTTAAGAACCAGCTTTAGGGGCTGGTCGGTGAGGACTTAGATGGAATGGGCATGGAAGTAGGGGTGAAGCTTTCGCATAGCCGTAACCAAGGCGTAGGCTACTTTCTCCATTTTGGCATAACGGAGCTCAGCATCATGTAGCACTTTCCTTACATATTATATGGGCTTCTGCACCCCTTTGTCTTCCCGAATCAAGATTGTGCTGAGGGCTTGCTCTTAAACTACCAGGTAGAGATAAAGGACATCACCGGCTCAGGTTAACCAAGCAGTGGGGGGTTGGTGAGATACTTTTTTAGTTGAGCGAAGGCCTGTTGCTAGGGCTCTCCCCACTCGAAGCTCTTTGCCTCCCCAAGGGCCTTGAGAAAAGGAATAGATTTATCCCTGGATTTTGAAAGAAACTCCCCGATTGCTGCAAGTTGACCCGTGAGCTTTTGAACTTCTTTCACATTCGTAGGTGAGACCATGTACATAATAGATTGAATCTTTTTTTGGGGTTTGCCTATATTCCTCGTTGGCTAACCATGAAGCCAAGGCATTTTCTTGAGGTGACGCCGAATGCACACTTGGACTGGTTAAGCTTCATATTATTCTTCCTCGGGACACCAAAGGCTTCCTTGAGGTCCTTCACATGGTCTCCACCTTTGAGGCTTTGACGAGCATATCGTCCATGTACACTTCCATGTTTCGGCCAATTTTCTCCTTGATGACCCTGTTTACCAACCTCTTATAGATAGCACCCACATTCTTTAGGCCGAAGGGAATCACCCGGTAGCAGGATAGCTCCTAATCTGTGATGAACAAAGTCTTCGGGATATTCGGAGGAAACATCCAAATTTGGTTGTACTCGGAGAAGGCATCCATGAAACTCAGGGGCTTATGCCCCGAGGTTGCATCGATCAGGGCATCAATACTTGGGAGAGGAAAGGGGTCATTCGGGCATGCTTTGTTGAGGCATGTGAAGTCAATACAGATCCTTTATTTGCCGCTAGCCTTTTTCACTTTCATTACATTTGCCAACCACTCCAGGTAATTGACCTCTTGGACAAAGCGAGCGGATAAGAGCTTGTCGACTTCTTCCTTAATCACGTGCTGTCTCTTGGGTGCGAACTTTCTGCGCCTCTGCTGTACCAGTTTAGAGCCCAGCTAAACACTCAATTTGTGCATGATTAGACTTTCCGAGATGCCTGGCATGTCCGAGGGAGTCCAGGCAAA